>OY756991.1:867200-2067200 GCA_963580505.1 Ennomos erosarius | reverse complement strand
GACAAAGCGGGTATACTGCAAATTAGCTGTTATATGTGGAGCAATTGTAAGTTGGTAAGGTTTACTACCACGCAGAAAATTGTATATGAGCTATGGTTTATTATTCCAGTTATATATATCTTGCTCTAGTCAATCATCATCATCAGCCTGAAGACGTCTACTGCTGAACATAGGCCTCCCCCAAAGAACGCCACTTTAAGCGGCTGCTTGCCTCTTACATTCATCGGCTCCCCACTGTTCTGACCAGGTCGTCGGTCTTGCTCTAGTAATAGATGAGTATCTCTGAAGTGAGGTGATCTAAACACGTGGCTATTGGATGTTAAAGCAAATCTCTCATTTACTGAAGATAATTAGACAGACGAGTATGATAGCAGTCTAGATCATATTAACTTTGATTTCGGCAGTGAAGTCTAAAATATTATGTAACGAAGTGAAGGAAAAGCCATTGTAAGTACAATAGTCTATTTAGAGCTTGAAGTGAAAATGAGATTACAAAGTGATTACGGTGGCGAGCGCGAGAGTTCCGCAATTTCGGTAAAACGTTTGATGACAGAAAGCCCACACTCTTCGTTTGTCTATGAGAGAACTTTATTTCTTTACATATTATTAAATTATTATGCAAATGACAATGATTAAAATAATTTAATGCAGGACATTTTTGGTCGGAGTAAGAAATATATTTATTTATAAGTCCACAAGTAACACAGTAAAACTGGACAGCTTTTGATAATTTGTAATCTGTTTAAGATACTTAATTAGCAGTTCTAGACATGACATGCGTACAAAATAATACTAGAGAAAATGAATCCACTATATAGCCCAAGTGTAAGGTTACGCAAGAGGATGTTATGTATGAGTACGGGCAATATAATGCTTCCGATCGACCTTACTAGCCCAAGTTTTACACATGTCTGGTTTAGTGAGGATTATTAGTCAAATTGTAACTAAAACTGTAAAATTAAAAATGCCAAAGTTGACTTTCTTTGCAGAGAATCTGCCCAATCTACGAATTTGTCGAATAAAGGATCTGCCGTATTACGAATCTGTCCAACACCGAACAATTGGTTCGATATGACGATAGTTTGGTTGCAAGTTGCAAACTATACACTAACCAACTTGAAATACGCGAAATATACTTGAAACCAATTAAGAATCCTAAAACACCACTTTGCATATTTTACCTCAAGAATGCAAGATGTGGGAATTTCATTATTTAAATAACTAAGTGCCGCTAAACGCCGCGCGCCGATTTATCGTAAGATTGCTGTTAACGGCGTGGGAGAGTCGGAGCAAAACACTTACTATGGCTTCGACCATGATTATGGTGTTCAGAATTGACCGAGCGAACGCACAGTATCTCCGTTACAGCTGGGGCAAATAAAACCGGCTAAGTGCAAGTCGGACTCGCGCACGATGTGTTCCGTACCATTATCTATAAAAAGTTAAAAATTAGTATATTATGTTGTTATAGCGGCAATAGAAATACATCATCTGTGAAAATTTCAACTGTCTATCACGGTTCATAAGATACAGCCTGGTGACAGACAGCGAAGCCTAGGGATCGATTTACCCTAGGATGCGGAACCCTAACAGCGGGACATGATTGAATTAACTACGATACTTCAATTGTTATTACAAATCAATTTTACTTTTTTTTATGAGTATGACTGGACGAGCTACTCGTTCACCTGGCGTTAAGCGACACGGCCGTCCATTACAGTTGCAGTGTCACTCGAATCTTTAAAATAATAAAGTTTTGCGTGACACTGCACTGCGCACCGCGCGTCATCCTGAGACATCACACAGCCTAGTAATCAGATTACTAGACTGTGTGATCAGGTCGTAAAGTCTCATTTATTTCACTATCTACAATGCCCTTCAAACCGGAACACAGTAGTGGCTCGCACACTACTCCTTGGCGGCAGAATAACTGGCAAAGCAGTGGTACCTAGACTGACTGCCATAAAAATATCTCCATTTCTCTTCAGAAATATTTACCCAACCTATTTCCTAATCTAAATCGATAGATATTGTTTTAGGTCAGCGACCCTGAAAGTAGATCATTAATCTTTTCTCGATCTAGATGTCGCCAGCATTGTGCCTTACTTGTGTTATCATGAGACAGGTTGTCGCTGTGTGAAAGTATTGTTTGTTCGTGATAGATTGTACTTACAGTCCAGATAGCAGTAACCGTTATAAAACACGCGATGGCAATGTATGGCGATCCTAACTGGAAATATGTTTGTTCGGGCTAATCTCAAAAAGTGATTGATGAATTTTGATACAGTTTTTAACAAACTATTAAACTGACTATCGGAAAAGACGCTATTGTAACCATTTTTTGCTGCTGTGAGGTATAAATTTAAAATCTGTCAATATGAATTTTTGCAGGTTTCTGTCAATGATCACGTTCTTTTACAATATGTCGTGTTGTTAAAACTATTCGATGGTTACATTCAAGCAGAACTAAGTACCTACTTAGATATTTCAAAACTACAAAAGTCACTCTGTGTACCTAGACCTACCTATATCAAAAAATATCTCACAATAAAATACAAATGCAGCTTATCTTTTTAATTTTTATATTTCTTCTTTAATTTATCAATGAAACACTTGTTCAATGACTTCAAAGACTTCAAAACGAAGGATGTCGAATCTCAGTCTCCAAAGCTGTCGAAATTTACACAATACATCGCTAATTAATCAAGCAAATACCATCAGCTAATGATCATTTGCAACTCCTACGAAACACCTACTTGCTTAAAGTTCATATCGTAGGAGCAAATTACCAATTGCATCACAGTGATATCAAATAGTTCATAGCTTCTTTGAAGCTGGTAGAACAATGCCAATGGTAGGATGCCTTCGCAGTATCTATAATTCTAGATCTACAAACTTTGATGCAAATGTAGTAGTAAATATCTACCGTTGTTTCACATCCCATCATTAGCAAAAAGACGTCCACTGCTGAACATGGTTTAGTATAGGCGTCCCTCATTATCGTTAGGACAGGGAGGTTTGCAATAATCACTTAGCTTAGTATTAGCAAGCATCGCAGTATGATCGCAGTATATCGTAAAGTAGACGGAGAAGAATGTTGCTGCCTATTCCCGATATCCCCTTAGCCAGCTCATATGCTACGGCTACACTACCGTGATAAGCTAATAAAATGGCCATAATTATTGGCATATAAAGGTAGTGTAAGCCGTAGCATTGCGGCACTAACGGGAAGAAATTTAATGGTATTCTTACACAGGAACCACAAGCTTATTATGGTGAAACCATAAAGAACTATCCACCTCCACCTATTTATAAATATAGGAACTTCACTCGACATGCAATAAACGTACGTTTAAGTAATAAATTAGCATGTAGGTATCCAATCTAAGCATTGCTTTGATGTTCATTGTTCACAACGTCAAATCGCAATAACTTAATTATGATTAACTCAATTCAATGCGCGGGCGCAAGGCGCAACACGCCGCAATAGTGAAGAAAATACACAATTACTTATGTTGCGGCATGATATGATAATATTACTGCCTGTGGCCAAACTTAAGGCATAAGAACATATTTTTTAATATAAACAAGTAAATAAATATGTGTGGATGTTTCAAACAGGACACTCACATATTAAATTACATGTATGTATATAAACTCATATAGGTACATACGTAAGTTCAGTTCCAGACCAAGTAAGTACTTACGTATAGAAAAAAGTTCTGTTTAACTTTGTACTATGAGATGACAGAGATTGAGTGAGAAAGAGATATATTTATGCACGAATAAAAAAATACTAATAATGAGTGCCATTAAAATACGTTTTTTTTTTTCAAACAAAAGTAATAATAACCCAGTAGATCGTTGATAAAGAACGACACACGGACATCACGTTCATCGAGGATGAATAGTCAAAGTGTTCATCTAACCATCTAATGGTATTAACGGAGGGAAATAACGCTTAATTTATTTGTAATAACGAATAACGAACATCCTTCGTGAGTTGGAATTAGACGGGCTTCGTTTTACACGCTCGCAGACCTCGCAGTACAGAATACAAACAGTAACTCATTTCGTCTCAGATTATGATTATGACCGAGTAGAGACCAATTAGTGGAGTTTATGTCAGATAACGTAAGAGTTTGTATTCATCTATCGCTGTCTCTTTTAGTAAATCGCAGTTCGCACAGGCCGCTTATGCTGTGTCCACATTAGCGGGCTCTATGATTACCTACATGTCACATAGATAGATAGATAGATAGATAGATAAACTCTTTATTGCACACACCAAATAATAAATTTTCACAAGGAATTCTAGATTTACAAAAGTGTTACAATGGGCGGCCTTATCGTTAAAAGCGATCTCTTCCAGGCAACCTTTGAATGGAGAGGATTTCTCGAATAGGTAAAAAGACGGGGTGCATGAGCATAACTACATAATATGTCTACTACATAATAAATAAATAAAATATCTAAAAAACATACATGTGACATGTAGGTAATCATAGAGTGGGCTATTGCTTAATGTGTCCGAAGACATCGTCGCAGAACATCGCGTAGCCGACGACGCGGACGATGATCTTGCGCGCGAAAGCATCACTAATATTCGCCTGATAATATATCCAGACCATGGATACAACTTAGTATAGTTGAGCTACTTTTACTATATTTCACATACAGTTTTTCTGGAGAGAAAAGTAAATAACTTCACGTCGTGCGAATGAATCTGTTGGGAGATGGTCTCGGATTTAGTAGCATGTCTTTAAGTTTTATGGTCTTGTAAAATGGTGTTTCTTTATGGACGCATCTTGTGGTTCTTGTGTTCCATTTATCTTGGGAGAAAAAAGTGAGGAGATCACGAGATTTGTTGTTAGACATTGATATTAAATGACAACATTACATTCGGCTGCATTCGGAGTTTGTGCGTGCCCCGCTCGTACATATGAAGCGTTTCGGCTTCCTAAGGGTGCTTCAGTTTCGGATCAGACGGGATTCCCTCCTTTTTTTATTAGCTCCATGATTACAACATTAAATAACTTGGTTTGGGCTGCTTGGCGTTTTTTTTTTATGACAAACAGCTACTGGAATTTACTGGATTCACCCTATTATGTAGACAACATAGAACTTGCCACCTCCAGCACCACAGATAAGATTATTAGGTAGGTAGGTACTTACACCATCCGCATAGCTTCGGAGAGATTTTAAATATCAGTTTTTTTTAATTTGATATTTTAAAAAAAAAATCTACGGATAGATTTTTCGTAAGTAAATTCTACCATTCAAAACTTCAAAAATGTACGCGAGCGAGACACTGGATCCAGGAATATACGAGCCTATATTAGGGTATTATGGACACTAAGCCACAGACCACTTATAATGACATAGACAAACAGCAACAACCCGCAGCTGCTGCTAGCCATTTAAAACTAAAAGTATATTTGAATGCACACAAAACCAGATTCATCTCCAAAATTAAACTCGAAGCTTTAGTTAATCTTACACCATTAATGGAATCTTAACTTTGGGTCTTATGAATGTTAATTTTAGGTTACTAATCAAACAATGTTCTAATTTAGTTTTATGTAGAGTCGTACTCAGGACTGGTCGGAATGGAGAGGGCACAGTATTATAAGGGGCTTGGTCCCATGACCTATCCTCCCCGGTGGCGCTGCCCCTTTACCGGTGAGGGTGAGAAAAAAACAAACTTAAAAATAGTGCCATCCTCGTAGTCGATGCAAGTGATGCAACGTCTGAAAGGGACAAAAGTTAACAAGTGGTGCGGGAGAACAAGAAATTCTTGGCATTAGCCATATTAGACAATCTAGGACGACTAGGACCAAAGCTATATACCTTATCTAATACCTTAATACTAATAAATCATACATCAGCAAAAATTTTTTCCTTTTTGTATCCGCTACTTGGAAATCTGTTCGTAGAACAATAATCCAACTGGCTGGCTGTTTCAAACTGGTTTTATGCGTTATAAGCTAACTGCAAGATATTCATTTAAGCCGTAAACCACAAAACTTTGAAAAATGAAAAAGTTTGTTCTGCTTGCATAATATACCGAGTTCTCAGCCTGCTTGTGCTAATTAACAAAATAGGACATCTTCCACATAATAAATAATAGTTAGTATTGCTTCTGTCCCCAGTCATCTTGTGTGTGTTATGATGGCACTTGCAGCAATATAGTCATCTTAAGCCACATAAATATAGGTACACATTGTCATAATATAGGTACTGGTGACCCGTTATTTTTCCCGAATCGTAAAGGCCATAAAAACTATAGGCTTAGCCGCAAGTAGGTACTTATATACTGTGATGTCCCTAGCCCTACCCTAACTACGTCCAGTCGTCCACAGTAGCTGGTGATAATGAACGTTGACCATGAACCCGCCGTGAAAGAAAACAGACGCGTCTGTAAACAAAGCTTACTAATTAAGTGAAGCTTGTATGGTGGAGGGATCAATGAAGCCGCATTGAGTAGGGGTGGAGCAAATATACGGGAAAAAGTTTGGGAGATCACGCTACTTTTTGGTTAAGCTTTTGTTCTTGTTTTTTTTTTGAAGAACAATTTTAAAATCTTAGAATCAGTAAACATTCCCATTTTATCATCAACTTTTAGACCAAAACGTGTTGCGTCTATAAATAGATCACCAATATAAACAACGCCGTACGATCATAATAAGACGTCATTTTATTCTATAAAATTAATGCCTACAAAGACCTTAAGACAATATCACACCTATTTAACCTTAGTCATAAAATACTTATGCATTATACTATATTTACTTAATTTTTTTACTTTGTGCATGAACACTACGAACTACCCGCCATTTTAGGTTGTTGTGGGTAATTGGAGTTCATTTTTTCCTTTGCCTTTGTAGTAATGATAACTCTGCTGAAACTTTGTGCCGCCAAATGACAAAAAAAAACAACAACTTATTAAACAATACAACTATATACACTCCACATGACGCAGTTTGCAACTAAGTTAGAGCTTCTAGCTTTGTACAACACACTGTATCACGTAATAATCGCCGCGAGTTCGAGCAGGAACGAGATCCGTATGTTTTCAGCGCACACTCGATTGTTTTATTTTACTTGGACGGTGAGTAAAAATAAACTACAGGCAAGGCGTAGGAACGGAAACAGCATCATAAAACTCGTAAAAGGTTATAGGTTCTTTGTAGGAGTTGTTTTCTTTTTTGTTATGCTACAGGCATACTGGTGAGCTGTTGAATTAAGTTATTATTGGTATCAATTTTATTTTGTTTTGTGTTAAATATATTTGGCTAAATTAGTTGGATAAAAAAGAGCAAAATTTAAATTAGAATCTCTAAGTATTTGGCAAATACCTATAGTTAGTATTTAATAAAAATATGGTTACGTCACAGACATTTAATAGTAAGCAGACCTAACATTATCTTTACTACTACATAGACGAGTATATATAATATATCTGTGTTTTTCTCTCCTATTAAAAATGTATAACTGTATCTCTTTCCTTTTTGTTGTTGCAATACTTACGCACACATGGACAAATAGGAAAGCGTGCTCAAAAAGATCTTGTTATTTCTATGTTACCATGGCAACTTTGAAACGTCAATAATGGCGAAGTAAACAATCAAGCGTGCGGTCTGTGTTTGTTACAATAATTTCGTGATATAATTATAACAAAGTGCTTATTGCAAAAAAATAAAATGGTAAAATGTAGTGCGCCTTTGTGCGGCAACCTTTCAAATAGGAAAATACCCAAATTATCATTTCACCGGTAAGTTTTTATGTGCATGAATTTCGTAACGATTTTTTGTTAGTGTTTGATAAATAATGATCGTTTGGCATGTTTAAAGTTGTGGATAGTTGTTTTATAGTGCAAATTACGTAAATATGTAGGATTGGGTAGTATTGTGCAGATTCTTTTGATATACTTATCAATTATTTATTACCCCGATTACGTTTGACGTTCCATTTTGGAGGAACGTATTCAGGGCTATAACAGGGGTACCTATACTTTGCGATGGTTAATATATTCTCACTGCTGGGACATTGGCCTTTTCTCACACTGTGAGTGTAGGTAGTAATGTCCAATTCCATAAATAAACATGGTGATAAAATTATTTTTCAATTTTCCAAAAGATGAAAGACTAATAAAATGCATGGTTGCATAAAATGAATATAAAAAGTTGGCAGCCACAACCAACAAGCGTGTTATGTTCCAATCATTTCGAAGCTAACTTAGTGGACCGAAGTGGCCTCCATGCAGTGCTCACTCCTGGTGCGATTCCAACTAAATTTGATACGTCATTTAAAGAGGTAAGTAAGTCTGTATGCCACAAAAAGAATAAATAGAGAATTTTCAGAATATAATATCTACACCATCATTAAAAAACCCCCTAAAAAACTCTGTGCTTCCTCAACATAGGTATTAATGTACCTAACTGATATTATATTCAGCGAGGATACTAGGTTTTATTGTTACCTTGAAAATTTTATATATTCAGAAAGTGATTTTGAAATTTTTGATTTTCAGAATTCTGCTGCACCACCAGGACTAGAAGTAGTTAAGTGTGTTCCTGGGAATCAGGTTTTAAGGAATGTGCAAAATTTACTGCCTACTACTGCAAGCGCTACTCTACATTATAAATGTATCTACACCTATTTACCATTATGGTACCATTAGGTGATTGTCAAATGAAACACAGCGCAAAACAAACCAACCTATCAGAAAGATATTACTTAAAAAAAATACTGTTTAGAAATAAATGAGTAGGCACAGAACGGGCGTATTATTTATTATACCCTGTCCTCATCTGTCGTCATTTTACCTCATGTAGGTACTGGCCACCAAGCTTGTGCGCAGTACATGCCCATTGCCCCTGTGTGCCTGAGTTTGACCTGGCTTATGTCACTGTGTGCGTGAGATTTGTATGTTGTAAAAAGTGGCACGCAATATTTCTCTTATGTTAGGTCTGCTTACTGTATAGTATTAGATGTCTGTGGGTTATGTGCTGTATTTGAAAAAAAAATATTAAAATTTCACTATTCCCACAACTTTTAAAGTTACTGAACTGCATCAACATATTCTAGGAACACCTACTTGATCTCTCCATCCGTGCTTCCTACACAATCTCAAAATTCCATTACTTAGGTGGGCGTTATAAAAACATGCGCGTGCGCAGTGGCGCGTAACGTCTTCCAGGCGGGGCACTCCCACGGGATGGCTTCCGGAGCGCAGGGTCAAGTTGCATTTTGAAAACATTTGATATTTACTTACTCTTTAAATTATACTGGCTTTATTTATACACCTAGGTATTGCCAGCAGCGGGCAGCACAAATCAGTAATTTGATGACAGGCCTCCCCCATTAAATAGATGGGTGGGGGGAGGGGTTTGCCAATGTTCCTGTAATCTGCAGCCACACTAACGGGATATGCCAATAATTATGGCCATAATTGAGGAAAAATATAACTATAGATAAAAAACGATATAATATGGCCATAGTTATTAGCTTGGCATATCCCGGTAGTGTGGCCGCAACACAGCAGGTCAATTTTTCCTAACTATAGTATAAAACCTCGCAATGATTTTTATAGGTACAGCATTTTAATTCCAGGTTAACCCAAATATACAATGTAACACTAAGTTGTAACCCCATTCACCGGATATTCTAAAATTCTAAATCAAGCATGTCAAACTGAAAGTCATTGATGGGCCGCATGCGTAATAATACGCCCCCCCCCCCCAAACCCCTTTTTTAATTGTTTCAATTTTTATCAACGTATCTATCTGCAAGCGAGTGGCAACTCCATTGATGTCGATAGAACAAAGACCCGTAAACAACGAATAATTATCTATTTGGAGCTTAAAATGTTAAAAACCTATTTCAAATTATGCCTAAGTTTTCTCAAGCTATCGGGGCCTTACTTATAAACGCTGCTTAAAGTTAACCAATACTTAAAATCTTATGTCAACTTTTGACTGATTTGGAATGTCACGTGCGAAAACGAGACGGAACATTTTAAACACTGACTGACTTTAAGCGGCGTAAGGCCCTCGGTATTTACTTGTTATTTAAAAAAGGGACACTTGGGGCCCACGGGCTCAAGTTTGACATGCCTGTTCTAAATAGTAAAAGCTCTGCTGGTTAGTGGATACGAACTACGATCAAAGTACCTACCCATCGTCATTACGTAACAGTGTAATCGAATCACGAATAACTAAAGCTAATTTAAATCACTATCGTTATCGTAATGGCTAGGCAGATTGAATATAAAATAAGTTTGTATAATCCACATTATCCATGCGATTAGAATATTAAGTAGCTAGGGAAATGTATTATGTAGCTCACATGGGAAATTACTTTGAGTTTTGAAAGCGTTAATTCATTCCACGTATTATAAAAGGATAATTATTTCCTGACAAATATTAGGTGAACTAGTCAAGCAAGCATCATCATCATCATCATCATCATCAGCCTGAGGACGTCCACTGCTGAACATAACTCTCCCCCAAAGAGCGCCACTTTGAGCGGCAAGCCTCTTGCATCCATCGGCTCCCCACGGTTCTGACCTATAGGTACCTAGTTGTAATGTAATATTAGTATGGAATTATTATCACTATTTATGAAAGTAGAGAGCTACCGACCCAATTTTTCATTCCTATTTAAACTTTTACGTATATTTACAACGCTCTGTAATCCTTTAATTAAACGACTCATTAAATCCACTAGAGAGAGCTAACCAACTTAGAAAGAGATGGTACTAAGGTCAACGCACTGCCGGGACCTGCCAAACAAGTTTTCAATGGGATATAAAACATAAGAAGACACTATTTCGTAAGCGTAAGCAAGCTCTATAAGAGTGTAGTCTGTATTGTAACAAATGTATCTCTGGTCTATGGCATAAGAGGTAGCGATAAGAGAAAGCGGCTGTTTATGAGAGATAGCGGGAATATGCATAATACTTCATAAAGGTTTTTTTTATAAAACCATCGACCTTAATAGCGAACTACAAAAGGTACATCGATAAATATGGTTCAATCTCTTTAGATTCAAGGGCCAGATTCATGATGAGTCGTGCGAGATTTAATTTTCTCACTGGATCTATTTTCAAAGATATTAACACAACATGTGGTAAACTTCGACAGACAGTGTTGTATTTGTAACATACCTAAGTCTTGAGACAAGGGATTTTTATTAACATTTTACCATCAATGGTAAAATGCTAATAAAAATCCCTTGACTATTCAATAGACAAAGTAAAAATCATACGATTTAAGTTCACCATACAAAAGAGTTCAACGCGTGCCAATTTCCCCGTAATAATAGACCTGACCGCTCACATCTTTTCCCAAAGACCACACCCACAGTAGTCTCCCAACTAGTGAAGAATACGCATTGAACCTGAGATCCGGGTCTCATGCATAACTAATTCTGTATGTAGCTTTATTCAACAATAGTTTAGTATAAGAGCCAGGTTTGATTGTGGAAAAGTAATATTTAACAACGATTTTTTTTAAATATGCTCTCTTTATTTAATATACAAATGTCAGCCCTTCCACTACTGCAAAGGCATACCTAACTCGTAGCCTTGAGTTCTTAGCCTATAATGCCTTGTCGCCGCCGGCCTGTTCTTACGTACCTAAGTATAGTCACGATCAAAACACGTTTTATATAGATTTATCATAAAACATCTTGTTATTCTAATTGAAAGTGAGCTCCCGGACTACATTATTGTTGAAACGGTAGCTACCGTTGAAACAATAATGTTATTTTACGTTACGCGACGGTTATTTGAAAGTAATTTCCAAGACAATACTCATTCGTAGTGACCAATGGCTACTAACCCACTTGACTGTGGAACTTCGCATCAGTCGCCAACACGTTGCTATAGAAAGCATACTTCCCTTATGCGTTCCGCCAATCATAAGTCGAGCACTAGTTTTATTATAACTGATTTTCCTAGTACTTGAGTATTTTTTTACTTTACGCTACGGTATGGCGACTTGGAGATTGGTGGGAGTGGGAGCTACCGAATTTTGTTTAATTTTTGTGATGTTATGAGAAGGAAAACAAAGACTAATTGTAATGAAGTTCCCAAACTAAAACTTGTGTTGAGAGTCACCAATGTTTACAATTCCGACTTTCGGTTAAAATAACAATGTGTGGGGCTTACGTATACTGTTACAAAGGAAGATAAATGAAATAATAAATACTATAGAACATTGCAGGCTTTCTTTTAAAGACTGTGAACTTGTACTTAGAACTTGTTAGTCTAAACTAAACCATTTTTTGTTCTTTTAACACCCATAGCTCCATCCAGCATATTGAAAGCATAGGTATTGAAAATTTTCCAAAAACGAACCCTGCTCACAACTTCAAGAAGAAATGTTCAAAATTTGAATCGCCATAAACGAACTCGTGCTTACCGAGAAATGCGAAATGAGAACAAACAGTTGGACGGCCAGGCATTTGTATCACGAGCGATACTTGAACCCGCATCCATCTGTCTCACTGCCGCGGCATGCTGACATTGTTAATCTTAAATGTCTCTAATTTTAATTTTATTTTGTTTCAGGTAAGTTCATTCGCTATTTATAGAAAAAGGATTAGAATTTGGTAAGTTACCCTGATATGAACAAAATGTTCTGCTCTGAAGTTGTTAAGATGGCATGGCTGCACCAGCACCAGCTGCAAAACAAATACAATATAATACAAAAATACTTTATTGAACACAAAAAAACACAACAACGCACATGATACAACACATAGACTGGTAGAACAACGGGCGGCCTTATTGCATAAAGCGATTTCTTCCAGGCTACCTTTGTATAAACAGGAACAAGACTTATGTTATTTTAATAAACAGATTATTTTAACTGTAACAAAAATGTAGTAGTATTAGTAAGCCCAGCCAAAAATTTCCACTAAAACTCAAGATTCTAGGTCATTACACTGTTAACAAATATATTCTTATCTAAACTAGAACAAGCTAAATTCTATTCCGAATGTTTAAATTGTAATCACAACCTCATTTTGCGTCTAGAATAAATAAGCTTACGTAAGAAACGACATAGTAGGTAGATACTAGGTACCTATATTCCGCTTTGATGGCGGTTCAGCGGAAATGAACCAAACGGACCACTCCATTATTATGTACCTACACCAAGTTAACAGGTACGGCAATTAAACTTATAGATAGTCTGGGAGACATAGGTTAATAATAATCACATGATATAAATGAAATTTATCGTTTTTCGACCGGTATACGTCACTATAAGTCTATCACAATTTACAGGAGCGATTTTAATTAAGTCCTCTAAGGCCAATCGGTGTAACGATAAGTTTCATATTCCGTATTTTCCACATTCTATATTTTCCGATTTCTCAGTATAAGATGGTATAAGTCCGTAATCTTATTAGTCCAAATTCTTAATTTTACAGATTCTCATTATCAAAAGTACGTACTTCTGTCAACTCCAAAAAAAGTTTTATCAGCAGTAATAAAATATCCCCACCGCTCGCTACCTATAGAATAAGGTAGCTATAGGTATCTAAGTTTGATCGTCTAATTGAAAACCCAATCTGTCAATTTAACCAGCCCGAGGCCAACCATTGGTAACTTGGGGCTCGAAGTGGGCCACGATGGTATCAGATTGATAATTTTTTTAATTTATTTACTAGTTACTATTTATTTAGCCTAAAGCTATTGACAAACGACAGCTTTAATTAAAGCAAAAATGTGGGACTATAAATATAGCTACCTATATCATACCTGTCGGGCTACAAAGAGGTATTATAATAATATTATGATTTATGTACTGTCGTTGGCTGGCTACTGCCAACTTTTATGAGCCTTGCGTGCTCGTTGCTTTCCATTAGGTGAGATGTAGTCAAACGCAGCCTTATTATGCATTAAAAAAAACTTCCTGAAGGCTTCGGGCAGAAGCTTTACCATCGCGGTAAAAAGTACCCTATCTCCTTCTTGGGGGCTTAACCACTCAAAATTTTATCAAGATCAGTTCATACGTTTAGTCATGTAACGTGTAACGATTCCACTAACCCCTGAAACAGTGTTCACTAGTTCTGGAGTCTACGGATTCATTAATGTAACCTTTTAGGTCAATAAATAAATCAGAAATTTGAAATGTTAATACGTTCAGATTATAAGTGCTTTGTTTATATCAATTAAATTCGAAATAGGCAAATGAAAACACTTAGAAGCTTTCTTATTTCTAGTCACTGCGATATGTTACTGTGGCAGTTTCACCACTATTTGACCAAAAGATCAGCAAAATGACAATAATAGTAATAACATCTAGAAAGAAAAAATCCAAGAATGTTCTAATGATATTTTTCAGTTAGAAACGAGGTCACAACTCGTATGCTGACGTAGAATTCAAATAGAAACCATTTCACTGGTAGTACACGTCAGTGATTTGAATCATAATATTTTGAAACGGCGCCAACGAGCAGGAAATCTTAGTCATTCATTGAAGAGCGCACAGTGGGCTGTGAACAGGGAAATGTGCTCAAAATCTATAATAAGTTTTCATTTTCACGATACCAATATTTGACTAGCTGCGCATCGCGGTTCGACCCAGGTGTTCTTCATCCCTTTCTTAGCTCCCTTAAGTATTGAATTTGCAAAAATACTTTGTTAGCAGACTCCTCCTTTATAATCGTTAATATTCCTACAGCCCGCACTAAGCGTTTCGCATCAAACTTTATAGTGCGAACAGCAAATGAGTGGAATACCTTGCCGTCGTCCTTGTTTCCAGATAGCTATACCCTGGGTGTCTTCAAGTCAAGGGTGAACAGGTATCTTCTAGGCAAGCATGTACCATCGTAGGCCGTGTCGTCACTTACCATCAGGTGAGACAGTGGTCAAATGCTATACCTATAAATTGTAAAAAAAAACCACATTGCATTGCGCAGCGGCTTGAGCTCTACGCCTATTACCACCTGTCAGGCTGTCAATCAGTCAGGGTCTGGACAGTGGACACACCTACTCTTTTATAATGTAACTACTTTAGTTACGTACCTATAACGAAACTGTGATTCCTGTGCTACATTTACTCGTCTGATCAAAGCTACAATTTATTTCTCCTTTAAATTTCTAATCTTTGCTTGGTGACGAGTTCTAAAACTTCTAAATTTTTTAAAAAATACTACACCTAATTTTTCTTTCGCATAATCGCGTTTGCTCCACTGTGCAGTGCCGGGTTTCCCGTTACTCACCCATGACTGTTCGACCAGACATAAAGCTAAAATAAAATTAAACAGGCGTTTGAACCCACGACCGACATGTGAGACGTGAAAGTGCCCACTTTTCTTAAAATGCGTGAATCCTAGTTGTAACGAGGTCGACTGAAAAACGTAGGCCATTGTACAGCTGGCAGGTGCTTATCAATATGTTTTTACTTTTATATACTTACCTACATTTAAGATCTCTATTATCTACATTTAACACCCGCTGTTGTGAGAGCACGCCATGTCTTCCCGTGGGTGCCGTAAGTAAGAGCCGGCTATAAAGGAATATGCAGAGAAAGGGCAACAGAATTATCCTCCGGTCTGGGTGTAGTCCGTCGGTTGTAAAACTGCAGTTGTTGAGTACACGAACAGTCTTATATTTGCTGTTATGTACACTAGTTATTGCGACTACACAAAAAGGGCCTCCACGAGCCATACGAACTATTTAACAATTTAATTACAATTATTATTCGCGGAGAACTATGGGTCCGTTCCATAGTTCATTCTGAGTATAAAGCTACATACACATAGGAACATAGAGAATATAAATCATTGCAATATAGTGGCGCGTACACACGCCACACCTCCATTAAAATCTGCGATCACCAAGCCGCCTGCCAAGCGTGCTGATTATGGCAAACCCTCGATGGTAAGCGTCCAAAACGGCGTTTTATGTACGAGGCCTGTTATTCTGTCGGTGAACTACCCGTAAACGGAACATTCTGGCGGCGGATCATCCGGCAGCGAAACATTTGTCGGAGATATGTTTCAGAATCATTTTCAGCAGTGGTTGTTTCCGGCTGTTGATGTCTACGTAGTTCATATCTTGAAGATATCTTATCTGTGAAGTTCGCCGATAATAGATAAAACATAAATTGGACCGATAGAAAAAATTATAAACTTTCCTAAAATGAATGACTTAATTTTGTTCATTTTCTATCGAAGATATTTTTACAAAAAAATGTATTTACTATTAAATGGCTAACTACTATTAATTTACTATTAAAATAATGTACTCAGAGCCTTCAGATATAAGGAAACAAATTTGGTAGTCGTGATGAGTATTCAATAAAAAAATAGGCAAATACCAAATAGTATTTGCCGGGCACAAGGTAACATACTTCACTGATGGGGGTTATCGACCCATGGAATAACAGTTACCTACTATTGGCACACTTCTCTTAGTTTATCATGGTTTATCTTAGTTTACTTTTTTTATAAAACAGTAATGTGTGCGGCACGATCAATAAACAATTACCATCCAGTGTTTAGATGCTAACTTAAATTAACCTAGTATGTTTGAACTTGATCATGTGTAAATGGGTGAATTATTTTCAACATAAATGTTGTTCGATTTCTCTATATATGAGAAAGAAATAAAGAAACACACACATAATATCCTCCTAAAAACTAAAATAAATTATGTAAGTAAGAAAAAGATAAATAAAAGATATATTGGGTACATAGCATTTAACCCGAATAATTTCTTACAATATTATGACAAGAGTGCAAAGCGAGAGCAAAACGTCTTCGATTCAGCAAAAATCATTTCACTATGTCCGGCAATAAGTATTTCCTATGTCCGGTGGATGTCCGGCTGGTTCTCTACAGGTTGCATTTCTCAACCGATTTTCGTGAAATAATCTTATATTTATGGTATTAGAGAATTACCTAATGTAATGAGAGTAAGTTGCTTAGAATAATGTTAAACTTTAGATAAAAGTAAGATTATAATTATGGCCAATTGAACGAATACTGGTGATGCTGTGAAAGATGGAATGTCGCACTCTGTTTTTTTCCTTCAACTTTCGTTATTGGGTTGTACGTTTTATTGAGATCTACTCAAAAGGTATCAATATTCTTAATTCTAAAATTCTAACATATTTTACGTACCACAAAACATTCGTACCGATCGTGCTTATTCCAAGTAGGTCAGACTGAATCACGAACCGTTAAGTCAAAATCACGGTTGCATCTCAATACTAATGTGGTTTCGCTTTCGTAATTGTTTTGGGGGATATAAAAAAACTACTTAAGTAGTCGTAGAGAGCTTCAGGCTTCGGTTCACGATCACGAACTGTTTACTGCTTGCCGTCACAAGATAAGTCATCATCAACAGCCTGAATAAGTCCACTGCTGAACATAGGCCCCCCCAGAGAGCGCCACCTCGAGCGGCCGCCTCCTGCATCCATTGGCTCCCCACGGTTTTCACCAGATCGCCGGTCCACCTAGTCTGCCTGCCTACACTGTGTCTTCCGGTTCGTGGTCGCCAGTCTAGAACCTTTCTTCCCCATTGGTTGTGGTCGGGTCGGCCACTGCAATTGCCACTTCAACTTGCCAATCCTAAGAGCAATATCGGTCACTTTAGTTCTCCTGCGGACAAAATAATCAATTGTTAGTAATTCTAATCTCAACTTGAGCACTGATCGTCATCTGATTGTCGTTCTGTAATACAGCCAGAGACTATTAAGATGTGTCTTCCCTAGCGCCCTACCGATGCAAAAACCATAAAAATTTGGTAACTATTAAAATGAATGGAAATAAGCTCCGTGAGCGTGAATCTTCCATCAATATAGACATTTAGACGATGTTGTAATCAGCAAGCAACCGCATAATCTGATATTCAAACGTATAATTTAAATAAGTCGTTCAGCATGAATAGTAAAAACTCTAATAAATAACTGGCCGTGACTACAAGGTTGACAAATATTGTAAAAAGCGCTAGGAAATACCGCCGGACAGGCAGAGCGTATCGAACCAAAGATGTGGTTTATTTTTCATTTCTATTGTAGGCAATAAATAACCAAAGATCATCAAAAATGATTTTTTTGACCAATACAAATTGAGTTTTTGCAAGTTACATAAGCTTACATAATACTGCTATGAATGGTAATGCTGGGCTTTGTATACCTATGTTTTTGCATATATGCCTATTATTGCACTGTTAAGTATTTTTGTTGCATATATGTATATATATGCAACAATACACCCAGTATATATATATATATACTGGGTGTAATTGAATTCATTAGCATCCTTTGAAACTAAGTACCTACCTACTCCTGATACCGGTTACGTTTGGACCAAAATTTTTTCTTTCTTTCTTTCTTTCTAGTCTTTACCAGTCTATTGCAAGAACGCACTATTTTGCCCTTGATCATAGTTAGCACTCAGAATCAACAAAATTATATAATTACCTACCTACCTATTTATTCCTAACTACAGCACGATCTGCAATATATAGCCATTCGTGTTGTTTGTGTATTCAAGAAAAACTTATCAATACTTACTCCTAAAATTTCCATGATTTAAATAACTGCTAGACGATATGTAATGGTGTTTCTAGTGGTGATATTGCGTAAACTATGTTGTGTCACTGCCATCAATAAGGCGAATCGGACGCATGGGGTCATTGTGTGAACGTCCGCATATTTTTGGGTCAAAGGAAAGTTAAAATCTTGAAGTTTGGTGAATGGAGATCTGTTACGAAATTGTGTTATTGTTATTCTTGGCCTTAATTCGAGACGGCAGGATTAGCGAATGATGACCGTGGAAAAAAAGAGAATAATATAAGTTGATTTTGTTACAATCTTTATTCTAAAACTCCGAGTGGCGTTGCAATAACTTTTGTTAACTTATAAACGCACACTATAGTCAAATTATTCAACTGGACAATCATAATAAAACACAAATTACCAGCATTTGTTTCTTAAACCATAAGCTGCCAATTCACAATCTAAATCTGTAACAATGCTTATTAATGTTCTGTTCAACTATTTTACCAATCTTCGTGCCATCTTCCATCGGTGAAGGGCCCACCAGAATTAACAACAGGGCATTCACATCTACAATTGAATAATCAGCAGCTAGGGCCCGCAGCGGGACAAATTGATGGCTAACTGTCGGTTAACCCTTGGCAACATAATTGATAGTTAATGGTAAATGTCCACAAACGAGGAATTTATTGCGAGTTTTGTTGAAAGGGGCTGTTTCATTTTTGTCATAGATTTTTAAAATGGATCTTTAGACAGGCTAGATTAGATGATTCCAAAAGTTCAACTGCTCTGATGAATAACCATTATTTCGATATGATTTGCACAAATTTGTGAGTCAGAACTGCGAAGTATTGTAATAACAACAAAAGAAATGCTAACTGCATTTAAATTTGCCAATTTTTTATCTGCGTCTGAATTTGTTTCCAAATGTTTGCTTACATCTTTTCCATTATTTTATTGTCCCAACCCAAGCTCATCAAAACCATTGAAATGCACGCTTTGCATCTCGCTTTTTACCCACAGCTTAATGGTAGTGGCGGACGGCATATCGAGTTCTTTTTTTACACAAAACCTGTGCAAATAATCGAGGGGCCTGTTGAAATTCAACACCACTTTCAATATATGAGTCAGCCATATTCAGTATCGCTTTTGTTTTGCTTTAATTAGGTACCGATTTTTTGAATACAAATGTAGGTGATTGTGATTTCATAATGGTTGTTTATAAACGATAGATGTTGCGCAAAACTAGGCGTCATATTTACCTACTACCTTGGGTAACCAAACAGTTACGCAATTTGTTTTTAGAAATATCAAATACTATAGAGGTGCCTGAGGTTTCACTCACTTTTTAAGTATCTGCTTTCCCAAACTTAAAGTTTCTGGGATAAAAAGTATCCTGTCTTGATCTAAGCTGTACATGTACAAGCATGGTGTGTGCAAAATTTTATCTAAAATGGATCAGCCGTTATGGCCTAAAAGCTACCTCGAAATACCTTTATAAACACTACTACTGCTACTAGGACTGTTATAATTTATGTGGTACTAACAGTAGGCTACCTGGCTACTTCACAATTTTACGGACATGAAACTATAATGCCAAAATGACAGCTTTAATAATCCAAATATGAAATCACGAGTCTACCAGTGCCACAATGATTACATAAGTAAGTTCCCTGCGTCTTGAAACACAAAGAAACATTTTAAAATCAGCATCCTCAATCTGACAGCTCTGCCAGGCCATTAAACACAGACATGACAGCTGAAGGTCGAGAGGAACTGGATATAGACCAGCTCTTTTATGGTGTCAGAATAATGATAACATTGTTGTGAGACAAAAGAAACAAGGTGGATATTGTGATACTGTAAAACACCCTTAACACGAAATGCTTACCTGCACCTACTGCTGTAGTACTGTACTGAATCACAACACAATATAAGTGATAAGTACCTATTCTTTTATTTTTAAGTCCGCCGTTTTATCAAGAAAAATTTCATATCCAACCAAAAATGAACAATCTAATGGTATATTAATAGATTTTCCTACCACTTTTACCTATAACTAGATCCGTCTCTTCTTCTAGACTAAAGCAATAAGTATACTTTTGCTTTTGATTCTCAAAATCGGCGTCAACAAACATTTTTCTCCGTCCCGACATGTACAAAAATATTCATAGAATCCGTGTTTACAAGATACGCTTCTTGACATCATTATCTACGCAAAATTATCTCCATTCTATACTTTGAATTGATTTAAATATTATGAAAAGCTTATTTACGCACGTAACGTAACTTGTCAAATATGTATGTACTTAGTTTAAATCGTTTTAAACTAAGACTAAACTGTCTTTGTCTGGTTCTCTAGATGTTTCACATTCGTTTTGTTCAAGTCCGCTCTCTGAAGTTTCACCATGTGCAACATCCTTTGGTTTTGTACTGTTTGCTCATGAGCACATGTTTGAGATACCATCTCCCGCCATCCGTAACTATCCTTGTTAACGTTACGACCGTTTGTATGCCTACTGCACTATCGATTATTGTGCTGCCTTAGTATACTTACAACACATTGTACTAAATAACTTTTTTATTACATTTTCTAGGTCTCAGTGAAACATACGTTTATATTTTATTTTTCGAATATTCAATAGCCCATTATATTCTAACGCAAATGAAGCTTTAGCTTCTGTACATATCTATGTAATAATCACAAAGGTGTAGACTTTTTACATTGGATGCCATATTATGTACACTGGACAAGTGCCGTCTTTGTAGGTACCTACTAGGCTACTATAAGTAAGTACTCCAACTATTGCGCAAGCTACAAATACTAAGCTCATACTCAACTCATACTAAAGTCATAAACTAAATGTCATAACATATTACGCTAACCAATTCAATTCAAAGAGAAGATATTCAATCTTCTCTTCTAAATCATTAGCCTTCTTGTCATTACCTAATTCATTTGTCGTTAAAAGGCCATAATATTTGCTCTCTGAAATCCTGTGAATGTTTTGTTACTGATTAATGATTACCAGTGATTACTCAATTATTTCTTAGTTTGTTTATTCACTTTACTAAAAATTGCTATGTTTTTAATAATTCCAAGTTTATGCAGATAACGTGCAAGACCATGACAGTTTTAAAAACTTTGTCAGCATTACAAACATCAACAATTACTTTAAACGTATCTTTGTCACGAACGCAAGCAACAAGGTTAATAACATTCCGGGTTTCTTAGACTCTATCATTTAAAATTTTAATATAATTCTTAGGTTTTATTTCTTTAACAAGCTTGAAGCGTTCTGCCTCATCTAAACCTATTATAACGGTATCAAAAACGTGACTCTTCGCTAAACTTGTTCTATCTTGATCTGTATTGGCAGCTGCTCTGATGTAATAATACGTATTTTAAAACTCCGATAAGTAAGGAAAGGTCAACCGAGAAGGGTCTAACAAAAAGCTATGAAGGGCAAAAAGTGTTTCTTTAGCTTTATTGGGAACAGCATGCACCATTCATAGGAAGGCAAGCTGGTTTGTCGAGAAAACGTGCGCTTGAGGTGTCTCTATATAACTAGACAGTGTATAAGCTCCACTGGTAGTGTTCTTACTTCACATAATTTTCATCTGTTTCAGATTTTTTTTCATTTCATCGATACGAAATGTTTTAGAGATTGTGACATAAATCGGTTAAAAGTTTTTAAAGATGTAGGTATGTTAAAAGGGTAAAAAAGTTCAGTAAAGCATCAAACCTTTTCCGAGAAATTAACAAGTCACTGGCTGGACGCAGTAAGTCTGCGGAAATCTCACTATTTACGTTACATTTACGGCTCCTCGTCAGCTGCAAGGAAAGATGTTATGAGAGCTGATAAAACAATGTTGAGAACTGTCGCAAGATTTATTACCGTCTGTACCAGTAAGTTGTGCTCGAGAGAGCGAGGAAGATTGCATTCCTAAAGTGCGCACCAGTCGTGCGCCCGCGCCGATCGCTTCGCCCGCTTCCCTCACTGTCTCCCGCGCGCACACCACGCGCACACGCGCATTCGTGACTGTCCGACATAAAAAAACGACAATTTCGTAATCGATAATACGACTATAGTTCCGGTGATGTCATAGAGTTAGTGGCACAAGTTTTTGGAGTGTTGTGTTAAAGTGTTTTGAGTGCATCGAACTGTAAAGGAGAAGAGACACCGAGGATACTTTCACTGGACTGAAAGTTGTAAAACATTCTTTCGGAGAACCTCTTTGTAAGGAGCTCGGTGATATTCGGAACGCGGAAAGGTAAACAATTATATAAATGCCATAAACATTATACTTACTCAAGTTTATGTTCATAAACTTTTTGACAAGCATAAATCAAATAAGTATATTATAAAAACCACTAATCTAAAAGGTAGGTAGGATATAACTATAGAATAGGTTAAAAGCAACAATTTAAATATAGCAAAACCAAATAAAGACGATAAAAATATGTCTTATGAAAAGAAAACAAAGTTGAAGATGAAAACAGATAAAATGAAATAGTATCGAACCCATCAAGTAACGCTACGCATAGAAAGGCACAAGTCGTCACGTGAAAACATTTTCTCGAGATATATTAAATAGGCTCGTAGACGTTATCACAAAATATCTTGCGAATATAGGTATCTCGATTCTCATCTCATGGCATGTTTATTCTTTGTATTTCAACCGAGATACCAAGTTGAGATAAAAGATTTATATACGTGGAAAAGTTGAAGCTGATATAAGGTTGAAGCTGATTGAAGGTATTTGAAAAATTCAACTACAATAAGAACACTTATTAAGTATAATGGAAGAACTAAATATGGATAGTAAACACTAGTAAAATTACATTTAGTATGAAATGGATGCTGAGTTAGAAAAAATAAATAACAGGCAATACATTGATTGGTGATTATAAGAAACAAACTAAAAAAACTCCTATTAAAGGCAATATTTATAACTTGACTGTTAATTGGAATTGATTGAAGGATACAGAATATATTTTAAGTAAAAAGTCAAGGTAAACCGTAATTATTATCTCGATGGAATCTACGGAATGCGAACAGCGCTCGCATTAGTTCTAAAGATTGTAAGTATGTGAAGTATAGTTTCCATTGTTTGTAATTTTTATAAAGGTATCTCCTATCTAATTATTATTATAAGGAACAAGGAAGTGTATTCCGTATTATACATCATTCAGGTTTGGTTTGGTTGTGAAATGCTTGATATTTTATTCCAAGCGAGAACATAATATATTGCAACTGTCTTTGTAGGAATAAATAAAAAGCTCTTTCAGAATTATCAATGTCAAGCTAAAGAGCAACATATTTTGTACTTGCTATCTTATTTATTACTTAACGCTTCATTTTGTCTTGTGGTCGTGTTTTTTATTATGTTAAAGTGCAATATTTTATTTTATTGCAATTGAAACTGTTGTTGATTATGCAGCTGTCTGATTGATCACGTTTCTTGCCAGCGGTGGCTTTAATAGGTGAACCTTTTAAGTTTGGTGCTTAGTAATTTTGCTCAAACGTCATTCAATGATTTTTGTATATCTTGTTGTAAGATACAAGCAACATTGGAAAATTCATATACAATTGAAATTCAACCGCCAAACTTCACAATAATGATTATAAAAACCATGATGTTCTTTCTATTATGTTCATAGTCCTTCTTATATTATGTGCAATTTACAAAATATATCATTTATAGACACAACCACTTGCGATTCATACAACAGAAAACATAATCCATGCCTGATTCTCAAACATGGAAAAATTCTAGGCAGAATGCTCATTAAGACTTAACCATCAGGTCATCAAGGTAAGTAAACAACGACAACTTCACACTTCCCTCAGAAGTATCTGAGTCCGGACACTGAAGGAAACAAGAGCTTTGCACTCAATGGTACACTTTCAGCATTCTTAGCTCATTTCCTCTTGGTTTCCTCATTCCTGCGCCATATTTGTGGCTCACCACATACGTATTGTCGTTTATGGTTTCGCCATTAGGAAATGTAAACTGGCGTTCCATATTTCTGTGGTTTGCTATTAAACGGCTTTTCAATCTAGGCTAGTGTTCTAATGCTGTTAGGTGGTTGTCTGATGTCCATTTCTACAGCTCGAGAAACCTTATCTATTCATGTACATTTTATGTTACCAGTGGAGACAATTTTAAAGGCTTTATTGTCAGATCTATAACTTCTACAACTGTAGCTGTTCTTGTCAATTAGGCGGAAATGTAAGAGACGGGTATATTTTAGTATTTCAACTGAAGCCTTCAAAATCAGGCCTAATATCCCAGTATATATTGAAATAAAGAAAAGTAGGTAAAGCACATAGGTGCCTTTTAATTCTTGTCTAGTTTTGCATTTGAATTACATACAAACTTCGGGATTAGGTATTGCTATTACAGATGTTTGTGACTTGAACCTGCTGTACATAAAACGATAAAATAATAACATACATACATATAAATAAATGGCTATCAATTGTATAATATATTAAGTAGTTAAATTGTGCATTTAGATTCCTATTTTTTTGGGTGTATTTATAAATCTTCATGTATTTTCTTCATTTAATTTAAATTGTAATATCCGGATCGATAGGTTTCAAGTCAAGAAACAGAGAGAGATTGCTTATTGTAATTATTGTAAGTATCCTTCAACTTTAATCCTGAGTCCCCTGTGTGTTTTATCTAAGAACCTATCCATCTATTTTTTATTTTTATTATATAATACTACCTCATAAATAAATCATAACATTTAGGTGGTAAGTTAATACTACAACAGTGATATCATCCATTATGTCAGAACTGTAACAACGACCGCTTTTCCAGTTACTTACACCACTTGTACTCCTATATTGCAATTGCATTTATGCAAACATTTACCATACCTTCGACTATGCTATTGTAGTAGACTGTACTTAGTTACTAGTATTACCAAATTTGGAATGTCTTTCTTCTGAATTTATTTTGTGTTCAGAATAGATACTCGGAATAAGTACCTACTTATTTTCAGATAAGAATTCGTAGCCTAGTAAGGAAGTTTGATTTCAGACTGGGAATATTATTATAAGTGTTTTATCCGCTAAAATTTAGTCATAATTACACACTTGGTATTACATAATTTTAGGTACTTACTTACACATAAAATAAAATAATGATGTACATTATAATCATCTGCTATTTAGATCAATTCGACCGAATGATTGTATAAGGCTGAGTTGCACCAGCTTACTTTAACTCTAACTTTAACGCTAACTATAACCGTTCCACGCTTCGCAGGGCGGGCTAATGTCAAAATTTGACCGTAACTTTAACCGTGATTATGGTGCAACTCAGCCTAAGATTCAATTCACACTTATATGCAACGTCAGTCAGTCAGTCATTAATGAAAAATGACTGATGGATGATTGATTGATAAATATTACAAGGTTATTCGATCGTCAGTCACTATCAGTCACGTGTAACAAAAACTATTACTAATGGAAACTTGGTGACTGATGGTTGCCTGCTTCCACTATCCCAGTGAGTCTATTCATCAAATTCCCTTTTGGTGAAATCCTTGTTTCGTCAAGATTAAAAGATAAATCTCAGAATGTGCAATGTTAATTCTCTTATTAATTTCTATGAGGAATTGAAGGCGTTTGCGTATAATGTGGCCATTAACGGACGTAGTCGTGACCGTCGGTACACGATGGTAGACTTTGGAATTTAGAACTATGGCGCTAAATACTTCCAGGTCATTGTAACGGTTTTTTTTAGAACAACCGAATGAGTTCTTTTTTCTAGAGTCTTATTTTTCGGTTTTAATAATTTTAAGACCTTATTTTTTTGTTTCGTTTTTTTAAAGAGATTTTTAAACAGGATTAAAAACAATCATGTTACTGATATTTTTTAAATAATTATGTGAGCAAGGTTGGAGAACGTACATTTTTTGATAAAAGTAGGTACTTATTATTCATAAATAAATAAATAAATAAATAAAATGTATTTATTCCATACCTATCCATAATGTAAAAATATCACTAGTTTTTGGTGGTATTTTCATTGAATTTTAATGAATCGCAAATTAATATTTATGATGTTAAAGGCCATAATAACAAATAAATTACAGTCAGAATTTAGAGATTGAAAATGGACTAAATTTTGTTTTTCTGGAATAACTTGCTTAATTTAAAGACAAGTTCACTTGGGGGAAATAAAATAACACGCCTTTGACTAACATAGGACAAATATAATACTAGGTTAGGCTAAAATAAAATATGATGGCAATCAAATAAATATTTAAATAACAAAACTATGTATTCAGGTCAACAAACCTGCCATTTATAGAACTGTTGTGTAATATGATGTTTCTTGATTAATATCATGTTTCTACTGATTATCTTATAACATGCTTATAACATAACAGTTTATTATGCACCTATCAGAATTCGTTGCGCTGTAAATAACCGTGCCACCGTCCCGCTCACAGAGCAAAAAAAACGCTTCCAGGCAAAGCGTCATTTGTTTCATAGCTCTGTGGTTCTGCCGTTTAGCGTGCTCTGCTACTCGTGTGTTTCTATGTAAATAGAGCGAATCCTGTGGTGATTAATTAACGACTAATCTTCGTTTAACTTATCCATAACCTATATCCAAACTCTACTCAGATACTACTTATTCTAATTCTATTTGGGGGCGGTAAGGCCTGCACTAACGTCCCGCATGGGGTGTAACTTACTATTTTTATGTTTACCTTTCTTCTTATACTAACTAAACCACCTAATTATTCTGTAATTTTAATCTAAAATCTCTTTTTACTACCGAGTTTCCGACATCATCGACTTCATGCTTTCATTTATTTAGTTTTAGTTCTATTTAGATGGCTATTTCCTTATAATGTTTAAGAGCTTTGTATTTCAATCGATTTCTGTTCCTAGTAAGTATATTGATTATTAAATATATTTTTTCATCTAACCATTAATTAAAGCTGACCGCAAATAAGGAAATTATAGTTTTAGCTCATATTATTAGCAACTAGTTCATTATCGATATCCATAGTATCGGATCAACACACATAATAAAATAAATAATGAGGTGGGAAGGCCACACAACAAAATAATCATTCCCCTAATGACTATTACCAAATTGATGATAACTGTCGTTCCATTAAACCACAATTATACGAACATTATAAATCAAATAATTACATTTAAGTTATATAATAACAACAAACAAATTGTAGAGAAAGCGAAAGGTGTATTTATAAAAGATTCATAGAAACCATTGACACAGAACGACCGTTTCAAAATAGTCGATCAATCAACTCGCAGGGCGTATTTTTCTGATAAACTAATTAATTTTGTTTTTGTGTCGTAAGAACAGAATAGCGACATTTGATTAAATATAGCCGTGTGAACTTGGCACCCGACTTTGGAAAAACCATTTTTTTTTTGTGTTTTATTACAGATTTCGGTAGGTAGTGGATAGTAGTAAAACTATTTTCGTTTGTAGTAAGTCCAAAAAAAAAATAAAAAAAAAAATAAAAAATAGTGTCCCCCGACTTTGGAAAAACTATTTCATTTTCTGTTTAACGACAGATTTCGGTAGGTAGTGGATAGTAGTAAAACTATTTTCGTTTGTAGTAATTCCAAAAAAAAAATAATAAAAAAAATAAAAAAAGTGACCCCCGACTTTGGAAAAACTATTCAATTTTCTGTTTAACGACAGATTTCGGTAGGTAGTGGATAGTAGTAAAACTATTTTCGTTTGTAGTAATTCCAAAAAATAAATAAAAAATAATATAAAAAATATGTCCCCGACTTTGAAAAAACTATTTAATTTTCTGTTTTCCGACAGATTTCGGTAGGTAAACGATTTACGATTACTACAAACGCTGAAATTGGCTGAGATATGTTAGTAGAGGTTTGTAGTGGAAGAATTATTGATTGTAGTTAACAAATTATTATCAAAATAAGAAAACTTTGTTCAGTCGTCATGTTTAGTGAATATCTCTCGTTTAAGAAGATCTATGATTACTACAAACGCTGAAATTGACGGGGAAATGTTCGGAGAGGTTTGTAGTGGACGAATTATTGATTGTAGTAAAAAAAATTAGATTAAAATCTATTAAGTTAAAAAATAAACATGTTCAAAACGTTTTACGATTACTACAAACGCTGAAATTAACGGGGAAATGTTAGTAGAGGTTTGTAGTGGACGAATTATTGATTGTAGTTAACAAATTATTATCAAAACCTATCATAATAAGAAAACTTTGTTCAGTCGTCATTTTTAGTGAATATCTCTCGTTTAAAAAGATCTATGATTACTACAAACGCTGAAATTGACAAAGAAATGTTAGTAGAGGTTTGTAGTGGACGAAGTTTTGATTGTAGTAAAAAAAAATTAGATAAAAATCTATTAAGTTAAAAAATAAACATGTTCAAAACGATTTACGATTACTACAAACGCTGAAATTAACGGGGAAATGTTAGTAGAGGTTTGTAGTGGAAGAATTCTTGATTGTAGTTAACAAATTATTATCAAATCTATCAAAATAAGAAAACTTTGTTCAGTCGTCATTTTTAGTGAATATCTCTCGTTTAAGAAGATCTATGATTACTACAAACGCTGAAATTAACGGGGAAATGTTAGTAGAGGTTTGTAGTGGACGAATTATTGATTGTAGTTAACAAATTATTATCAAAACCTATCAAAATAAGAAAACTTTCTTCAGTCGTCATTTTTACTGAATATCTCTCGTTTAAGAAGATCTATGATTACTACAAACGCTGAAATTAACGAAGAAATGTTAGTAGAGGTTTGTAGTGGACGAAGTTTTGATTGTAGTAAAAAAAAATTAGATTAAAATCTATTATGTTAAAAAATAAACATGTTCAAAACGATTTACGATTACTACAAACATTGAAATTAACGAAGAAATGTTAGTAGAGGTTTGTAGTGGAAGAATTATTGATTGTAGTTAACAAATTATTATCAAAACCTATCAAAATAAGAAAAGTTTGTTCAGTCGTCATTTTTAGTGAATATCTCTCGTTTAAGAAGATCGATGATTACTACAAACGCTGAAATTGACGAAGAAATGTTAGTAGAGGTTTGTAGTGGACGAAGTTTTGATTGTAGTAAAAAAAAATTAGATTAAAATCTATTAAGTTAAAAAATATGTTCAAAACGATTTACGATTACTACAAACGCTGAAATTAACGGGGAAATGTTAGTAGAGGTTTGTAGTGGAAGAATTATTGATTGTAGTTAACAAATTATTATCAAAACCTATCAAAATAAGAAAACTTTGTTCAGTCGTCAATTTTTAGTGAATATCTCTCGTTTAAGAAGATCTATGATTACTACAAACGCTGAAATTAACGGGGAAATGTTAGTAGAGGTTTGTAGTGGACGAAGTTTTGATTGTAGTAAAAAAAATTATATTAAAATCTATTAAGTTAAAAAATAAACATGTTCAAAACGATTTACGATTACTACAAACGCTGAAATTAACTGGGAAATGTTAGTAAAGGTTTGTAGTGGAAGAATTATTGATTGTAGTTAACAAATTATTATCAAAACCTCACAAAATAAGAAAACTTTGTTCAGTCGTCATTTTTAGTGAATATCTCTCGTTTAAGAAAATCGATGATTACTACAAACGCTGAAATTGACGAAGAAATGTTAGTAGAGGTTTGTAGTAGACGAAGTTTTGATTGTAGTAAAAAAAAATTAGATTAAAATCTATTATGTTAAAAAATAAACATGTTCAAAACGATTTACGATTACTACAAACGTTGAAATTAACGAAGAAAAGTTAGTAGAGGTTTGTAGTGGAAGAATTATTGATTGTAGTTAACAAATTATTATCAAAACCTATCAAAATAAGAAAAGTTTGTTCAGTCGTCATTTTTAGTGAATATCTCTCGTTTAAGAAGATCGCTGATTACTACGAACGCTGAAATTGACGAAGAAATGTTAGTAGAGGTTTGTAGTGGACGAAGTTTTGATTGTAGTAAAAAAAAAATTAGATTAAAATCTATTAAGTTAAAAAATATGTTCAAAACGATTTACGATTACTACAAACGCTGAAATTAACGGGGAAATGTTAGTAGAGGTTTGTAGTGGAAGAATTATTGATTGTAGTTATCAAATTATTATCAAAACCTATCAAAATAAGAAATCTTTGTTCAGTCGTCATTTTTAGTGAATATCTCTCGTTTAAGAAGATCTATGATTACTACAAACGCTGAAAATAACGGGGAAATGTTAGTAGAGGTTTGTAGTGGACGAATTATTGATTGTAGTTAACAAATTATTATCAAAACCTATCAAAATAAGAAAACTTTCTTCAGTCGTCATTTTTACTGAATATCTCTCGTTTAAGAAGATCTATGATTACTACAAACGCTGAAATTAACGGGGAAATGTTAGTAGAGGTTTGTAGTGGACGAATTATTGATTGTAGTAAACAAATTATTATCAAAACCTATCAAAATAAGAAAACTTTCTTCAGTCGTCATTTTTACTGAATATCTCTCATTTAAGAAGATCTATGATTACTACAAACGCTGAAATTGACGAAGAAATGTTCGTAAAGGTTTGTAGTGGAAGAATTATTGATTACAGTTATCAAATTATTATGAAAACCTATCAAAATAAGAAAACTTTGTTCAGTCGTCATTTGTAGGGAATATCTCTCGTTTAATTCGTCCACTACAAAACTCTACGAACATTTCTTCGTCAATTTCAGCGTTTGTAGTAATCATAGATCTTCTTAAACGAGAGATATTCACTAAAAATGACGACTGAACAAAGTTTTCTTATTTTGATAGGTTTTGATAATAATTTGATAACTACAATCAATAATTCTTCCACTACAAACCTCTACGAACATTTCTTCGTCAATTTCAGCGTTTGTAGTAATCATAGATCTTCTTAAACGAGAGATATTCAGTAAAAATGACGACTGAAGAAAGTTTTCTTATTTTGATAGGTTTTGATAATAATTTGTTTACGACAATCAATAACTCGTCCACTACAAACCTCTACTAACATTTCCCCGTTAATTTCAGCGTTTGTAGTAATCATAGATCTTCTTAAACGAGAGATATTCAGTAAAAATGACGACTGAAGAAAGTTTTCTTATTTTGATAGGTTTTGATAATAATTTGTTAACTACAATCAATAATTCGTCCACTACAAACCTCTACTAACATTTCTTCGTCAATTTCAGCGTTTGTAGTAATCATAGATCTTCTTAAACGAGAGATATTCAGTAAAAATGACGACTGAAGAAAGTTTTCTTATTTTGATAGGTTTTGATAATAATTTGTTTACTACAATCAATAATTCGTCCACTTCAAACCTCTACTAACATTTCCCCGTTAATTTCAGCGTTTGTAGTAATCGTAAATCGTTTTGAACATGTTTATTTTTCAAATTAATATATTTTGATCTAATTTTTTTTTACTACAATCAATAATTCGTCCACTACAAACCTCTACGAACATTTTCCCGCCAATTTCAGCGTTTGTAGTAATCATCGATCTTCTTAAACGAGAGATATTCAGTAAAAATGACGACTGAAGAAAGTTTTCTTATTTTGATAGGTTTTGATAATAATTTGTTAACTACAATCAATAATTCGTCCACTACAAACCTCTACTAACATTTCTTCGTCAATTTCAGCGTTTGTAGTAATCATCGATCTTCTTAAACGAGAGATGTTCACTAAAAATGACGACTGAACAAAGTTTTCTTATTTTGATAGGTTTTGATAATAATTTGTTAACTACAATCATAAATTCGTCCACTACAAACCTCTACGAACATTTCTTCGTCAATTTCAGCGTTTGTAGTAATCATAGATCTTCTTAAACGAGAGATATTCAGTAAAAATGACGACTGAACAAAGTTTTCTTATTTTGATAGGTTTTGATAATAATTTGTTAACTACAATCAATAATTCGTCCACTACAAACCTCTACTAACATTTCTTCGTCAATTTCAGCGTTTGTAGTAATCATAGATCTTCTTAAACGAGAGATATTCAGTAAAAATGGCGACTGAAGAAAGTTTTCTTATTTTGATAGGTTTTGATAATAATTTTTTAACTACAATCAATAATTCGTCCACTACAAACCTCTACTAACATTTCCCCGTTAATTTCAGCGTTTGTAGTAATCGTAAATCGTTTTGAACATGTTTATTTTTCAAATTAATATATTTTGATCTAATTTTTTTACTACAATCAATAATTCGTCCACTACAAACCTCTACGAACATTTTCCCGCCAATTTCAGCGTTTGTAGTAATCATCGATCTTCTTAAACGAGAGATATTCAGTAAAAATGACGACTGAAGAAAGTTTTCTTATTTTGATAGGTTTTGATAATAATTTGTTAACTACAATCAATAATTCGTCCACTACAAACCTCTACTAACATTTCTTCGTCAATTTCAGCGTTTGTAGTAATCATAGATCTTCTTAAACGAGAGATATTCAGTAAAAATGGCGACTGAAGAAAGTTTTCTTATTTTGATAGGTTTTGATAATAATTTGTTAACTACAATCAATAATTCGTCCACTACAAACCTCTACTAACATTTCTTCGTCAATTTCAGCGTTTGTAGTAATCATAGATCTTCTTAAACGAGAGATATTCAGTAAAAATGACGACTGAAGAAAGTTTTCTTATTTTGATAGGTTTTGATAATAATTTGTTAACTACAATCAATAATTCGTCCACTACAAACCTCTACTAACATTTCCCCGTTAATTTCAGCGTTTGTAGTAATCATAGATCTTCTTAAACGAGAGATATTCACTAAAAATGACGACTGAACAAAGTTTTCTTATTTTGATAGATTTGATAATAATTTGTTAACTACAATCAAGAATACTTCCACTACAAACCTCTACTAACATTTCTTCGCTAATTTCAGCGTTTGTAGTAATCGTAAATCGTTTTGAACATGTTTATTTTTTAACTTAATATATTTTAATCTAATTTTTTTTACTACAATCAAAACTTCGTCCACTACAAACCTCTACTAACATTTCTTCGTCAATTTCAGCGTTTGTAGTAATCATAGATCTTCTTATACGAGAGATATTCAGTAAAAATGACGACTGAAGAAAGTTTTCTTATTTTGATAGGTTTTAATAATAATTTGTTCACTACAATCAATAATTCGTCCACTACAAACCTCTACTAACATTTCCCCGTTAATTTCAGCGTTTGTAGTAATCATAGATCTTCTTAAACGAGAGATATTCACTAAAAATGACGACTGAACAAAGTTTTCTTATTTTGATAGATTTGATAATAATTTGTTAACTACAATCAAGAATTCTTCCACTACAAACCTCTACTAACATTTCCCCGTTAATTTCAGCGTTTGTAGTAATCGTAAAACGTTTTGAACATGTTTATTTTTTAACTTAATATATTTTAATCTAATTTTTTTTTACTACAATCAAAACTTCGTCCACTACAAACCTCTACTAACATTTCTTTGTCAATTTCAGCGTTTGTAGTAATCATAGATCTTTTTAAACGAGAGATATTCACTAAAAATGACGACTGAACAAAGTTTTCTTATTTTGATAATAATTTGTTAACTACAATCAATAATTCTTCCACTACAAACCTCTACTTACATATCTCAGCCAATTTCAGCGTTTGTAGTAATCGTAAATCGTTTACCTACCGAAATCTGTCGGAAAACAGAAAATTAAATAGTTTTTTCAAAGTCGGGGACATATTTTTTATATTATTTTTTATTAATTTTTGGAATTACTACAAACGAAAATAGTTTTACTACTATCCACTACCTACCGAAATCTGTCGTTAAACAGAAAATTGAATAGTTTTTCCAAAGTCGGGGGTCATTTTTTTTATTTTTTTTATTATTTTTTTTTGGAATTACTACAAACGAAAATAGTTTTACTACTATCCACTACCGACCGAAATCTGTCGTTAAACAGAAAATGAAATAGTTTTTCCAAAGTCGGGGGACACTATTTTTTATTTTTTTTTTATTTTTTTTTTGGAATTACTACAAACGAAAATAGTTTTACTACTATCCACTACCTACCGAAATCTGTAATAAAACACAAAAAAAAATGGTTTTTCCAAAGTCGGGTGCCAAGTTCACACAGCCTTTAAATATTGGTTTTGAAATGGAAAGAACAGCTTACTTGGTCTTGTGTAAGAACTGTTACATACGTATTAACAATGTTAATAACATGCCTAATGTAGTTACTTGTACCTACACTACTTAGGCCCGATTTTACCAAAGTAGAATAACGTTATCCAAGTATAACGTTCCGAGAATAACCGAGTTACACGAATATAACTATTATACCAACAATTTTGAAGCTCTTTCCTTGGATACAATCAGGATAGGGTCCTTTTAATCGTCATTTCATTTGTCAATCAACTGTATCCGAGGGTAACAATTAGCGTTATACTTGGAATAAAACTTATTCTACTGTGGTAAAATCCAGCCTTAATCAATTTAAGGAGAACTGTTTAATTCAGACTCAACAAAGCCAAAACGGAATTTGCGGTTTGTATTTTCTACCATGAAATCTCGACCTGTTTTACATTATAAATTATCCTTTCCTTGTAATTGTGGTCATATTTTCATATTCTAAATTGTCAACATGGTCATTTATCGCTAATATGTTTGGTGCTTTAGCTTATATTTAAACTTTTCTGGTTTTGCTTCAATACATTCGTCGTATGAGTACCTATACTCATTCTTCTTTAAAGTTAGAATATTTTAATATCATTCCCCATTTCATCTTTGTGCATTCATAATAATTAGATTACGCCAGCGGAAGCGAGTGCATCATCGGTCAGACAGCGTCTCATAAATTACCTACTTACTGATAAATTATAACTGTGTCTTTTTAATCTATGACATAATAAAGCTAAATATACTTCTTCTATGACGTAAGTGCAAGAATATGACGTTATTCGCGTATTTTCTCTGTGATTAATTTATTATTATGCATTTCTTTAAACTTACTAGATGTTAAATCTGGAGTGTCTAGACAGTTTGATAAGAAAGCAACCAAAGGAAACCAAGTAATCAAATTTGTTGTGTATATGAAACTATAGACTTAATTTATTTAAGCCGCCAGCATTTTGGGTACGTTGCCCACTGGTAGTGGCTTTTTAGATTAAGTTTACTTATTATATAGTTTTTTACTTTAGACTTAGATAAGTAGTTTATTTTAGTTTAGATTAATTTAGTTTTAGTCAATTTATTTAATTAACCAGCTGAAAACTTTAAAAATAATGAAGCAAAGAATCAAACAAGCAAAGTTGTCAACGTTCTCAAAGTACTTCCAGGAACTATCCCAGAAAAGCAAGGAAGTGGAAATATCATTGTCGATTCCAAATATTAGCGGAAGTATACTCAATTTTACAATTTCAACCGTGCTACCACGAAATTAAGTTTGTAATTCCAAAAGCAGCTTAAAAATAGCTGGAGAACAGTGAAATCTGTTAAATAGCCTTTAACGTTACGGCTAAGGAATAAGGTTTAAAGTAGCAGCTATTTTGTAGCCACCACTTCTAAAAGTAGTCAGGAAACGGCCTGTTCCCGTAAAACATTAATCTCTCGTGTAACTCTCATCACAAACCGTCAATGCATATTCGTTGAAGTTCGTTCCCGCCACATGTTTCGGTTCCCATGTGCCTTTGATTAAAAACCTATAAAAAGCTGTTAGAATTATCTTTGGACGTGTTGAGAGAGTTATAACGTCGTTATCTTAATTAGTTTTTAAAATTGGAACGGTACATTAAGTGTCAAAAACTTTAGGACATGAGAAATGACATTCAAACTTTCGACCAGGAGTTTTGGCGGGAACGCGGAAAAGTTCACGTCGTTGCATTGTATTATTTTTCAAAACTTTTGCTTTTTCCAGTGTTAATGTTTAAAATTGGTGGCGTTTTACGCATTAAGTGCTGAATTACGAGCATGAGTGAGGGCAAGTGATATAATGTGGTGAAACGTGATTTCTCGTGTCGCTTCCAAAACTACATAGAAGCTTCTAGTAAAGTTGCCACCACTTTGCTGGAGCATGACTTAGACTGGACTATGACTACCTGACTTAGACTGGACTATGACTATGACTAGGACATGACTTTGTGTGAAATATATTATAACACGATGAAAATATAATACTTGACAATGGCTAAATACACTATGGGTGGAGCCAAAATATAAAAAAAAAAAAGAAAAAATCTCGACCAGAATTTTCATTTTATTGGTTTTAATTTCGTTGATGCCCTTCACAAAACCACTCTTAGCTCGAAGAGCCTCTTGGAAAAAATTACAGTGTTTCTTTCAAATTTATTTATGTTCGATGATTCTTTTCTACTCGCAAGCTTTTGGAAAACATACATCCTTATAACTTAAAGAAACCGACGTTGTTGGAATTCTACATCAAGCGATATTTCATTTTGTACGTGCTTAACAGAACTGCATGCCATTCCGTACTTATTTTAGTCCCATGGGTTTGTGTGCTTTTTGTATAGATGCAGTCGCCAACTGAATTGTTTAAAATAGCAATGGATTGTATAGCTTGCCATTTGCCACCTGTGCTTTTCTTTTCTTTGTAATCTATTGTCTTGAATGTCTTGCGCGTGATCGTGCATACGGCCTGGTTTATTAATGGACAGATATTTTCAAGTTCAATACCAAGATCAACGCTTTGATCAAGCTTTGTCGTGTAATGGTTTGTTTTGTTATTAGTGTTTTTAGCAATAGCAACTAGCAGGTTCAATAGCTTTTACTGAAATTTTACTGTGGTTGCTTTTTCAGTGATAAATAATTATTGAATTGAAATTAAACTTATACTTATAGCTTCACTACTGCCACTATAATAACGAAGTAAGGCACTCAAGATTGAACAGAGAAAACTTACTGATTAATAAAAACACTATAGGTAGACCCAGGCAGGTAGGTAGGTGGGTGGTGGACTCGCGAGGTAATCGATGATGCTTTCATGGAGAAAACTCTAAACAATAAATAAATATCAAGAAATGATTCAGGGTCACATATCAAAATGCGATGGTAAGCGTCAAAACCTTCAAAACATTGCATTTCTCAAATAAGTATTCTTTTTTTTATGAGAATGAATGACGTGAGGAGCTGTTCGTTCACCTGATGTTAAGCAATACGGCCGCCCATAACAGTAGCAGTGTCACTGGGAACTTTAAAATAATAAAGTTTCACGTGACACTGCACTGCACACGTCATCCTGAGACATCACACAGTCTAGTAATCAGATTACTACACTGTGTAATCAGGTCATAGTCTCATTTGCCCAGTAATTTCACTAGCTACAATGCCCTTCAAACCGGAGCACAGTAGTGCTTGCACACTACTGCTCGGCGGCAGAATAACTGGCACAGCAGTGGTACCTACCTAGACGAACTTTGCAGAGAAGTCCTACCACCTAGTAAAAGTTCCTTCAAATCACAAGATAAAAATTTCATTCTATGCCAAAAACTGACACATAACACCCCATGCGATCAAACGTAACTGTCAAAAACGAATAACTCCGTGCAACGGAAGCGTTAATCATAACAATAAAGCTTTGGGAAACGTTATAACTTAAACTATACCGCAGTAAATAACGGGGGTCAATAACTCTTAACTCCTGCTAATAATAGTTCTCTTATAAATAGTACAGTTTGGGTGCATTAGTGCTCTTTGAAATACGATCACTGCGATTAGGGAAGTGTTTCTGTTATTTGGATGTTCTGTTTATTTATTCGAATTAACTGCTACTTTGAGTTGTGTTTAGAGAGTCAATAATATGCTAATAGATGATGTGTTCTAGGATAGCACAGTAAATGCATGCTGCCACAGAATAGATAATAATATCGGCCAAGTCACTAATATAAATTCAAAGAAGTTCTATACTATACCGAGAATATACCTACTTACTACGGAAGCTAAGTACTTGGTCAAATTAAACAGTGTCTGGCCTGGACGTCTCAGATGCCGTCACGTCCTTTCAGAGTGGCTCCGCTGGAGGTTTAGATGGTCTCTCGCCGCAGCATCTAAAGGACCTTTTGAGTGGCGGGAGCGGAGAAACCAGTGAAGCCCTTTTGAGGGACCTGACGGCCTTAGTTAACCTGATGCTTTCTGGGAAGGTAAACGGTGACATCGTGGATATACTCTACGGTGCAAATCTTTGCGCTTTAAGAAAAAAGGACGGTGGTATTAGACCTATAGCAGTCGGAATGACTTATCGCCGTCTCGCAGCCAAGATCTGCTGCAAGAAGGCAGCGCCATATTTGGCAAATCTTTTTCAGCCTGTGCAGTTAGGTTTTGGCTCGCGAGGGGGTTGCGAAGCCGCCGTCCATTCCACTCGAACATTTCTGAGTAACAGCTGTGGAGAAGTGCTTCTGAAGGTAGATGTAAAAAACGCGTTCAATTCCGTCGACAGGGGAGCTCTCTTAACGCAGGTGAAAGACCAAATTCCAAATTTATACAACTTTATTTGGCAATGCTATGGTACTTCCACAAATTTAACATATAATGGCAACAAAATTCTCTCAGCGGTCGGCTGTCAACAGGGCGATCCGCTCGGTCCAGCTATTTTCAGTCTCGCCATTCATCCCATCATCCAACGCTTGCAATCCAAGCTTAATGTTTGGTACCTGGATGATGGGACTTTAGGTGGTGACATAGCTACGGTATATAACGATCTACTTTTTTAGTAGATGAATTCCGAGCGATTGGCCTTGAACTAAATTTTTCCAAATGTGAACTTTTTGTTTCAGACGATATCCCCGCAAAAGATTTGGTACTACAAAAATTTAATAGTCTGGCCCCAAATATAAAAATTATAAATAAGCATTCACTTCATCTACTGGGTTCTCCTATTCTCGACGAATCTTTCCCTCAATATTTTGAAGAAAAAATTCAAAATTTTTTACAATGTTCGGAACGCTTATCCAAAATTAAAACCCACATGGCTTTTACCATAATACGGTATTGTCTTTTTGTTCCCAAATTTACTTATACTTTACGATGTTGTCTACTCTGGAAACACAGTGAACTTCTCCTCAGATTAGACAACATCGTAAAGACCACTTTGGAAACTATTTTGAACATAAATTTACAAGATCGAGAGTGGTTACAGGCTTCACTTCCCGTGCGAATGGGAGGCCTTGGCATCCGGTCGATCTCTGGTGTCGCTCTTCCTGCGTTCCTGTCCTCAGTACATAGTACTCAAAATTTAACAACTCAAAATTTAACGTAACAAAATTCTAGCCACATCACTAGACAACACAGAAATAACTTTTTTTGGCGAGGCCAGGCACGCATGGTTGTTAGCCTGCCCTAACACAGAGGTCCCCAAATCCCTCTCCTCACAGAGGCTCTGGGACGGGCCGCTCTGCGAGCAAGCACGGAATCAACTTGTCCATACGTGCTCAAGCTTCGCAGATCGTGCCCGCCTCTTAGCCGCCGCCGAGTGGGAATCGGGTTTGTGGCTGCAGGCTCTCTCATCGCCAAATACTGGCACACTTATGGATTCGTCATCTTTCAGAATTGCAGCATCCCTTCGCTTGGGCGCATTTTGTTCTGCTCCACACCGCTGCCAGTGTGGCACTGCTGTCGACCAGCTCGGTCACCATGGCCTTTCCTGCGTCCGAAGTGCCGGGAGGATTCCTCGCCACGCTAGTCTTAATGATATAATCCGTCGGGCTTTTACCAGCTCCAATTGCGCGGCTATTTTGGAGCATAGTGGCCTTTTACGCGATGATGGTAAAAGTTCCGATGGAATGACTTTGGGTCCATGGAAGTTGGGGCGGCCGTTGGTGTGGGACGCTACGTGTGTAGACACCCTCGCGCCGTCACATCTTCCTGGAACACAAAATAAGGCTGGTGCGGCGGCGAATTCTGCTGAGCAACTAAAAAGGCGCAAATATAGTAACATTGAAAGCGGTTATATATTTGCGCCTTTTGGAGTTGAGACGTTGGGGCCTTGGGGACCGAGTGCCCACCAAATCTTCAAAGACCTGTCCAAACGTCTGGTCGAGGCAACACGTGACCAAAATGCTGGCCTGTTCTTTGGCCAAAGGTTGAGCATTGCCATTCAACGTGGCAATGCTGCCAGCATTTTGGGCACTTTGCCTACTGGTAGTGGTTTGCTAGATTAGTTTTGTATTATAGGTATTGTTAGTTTTATAAATTAGTTTAGTTGTAAGTATAGTGTAATAGTTTAATATCTGAGTGTTTTTTATATTATTTAACGTTATGTAACAGACAAAAAGAAAACAGTAAGTTAAAAAGATGTAGATCTATAAAAAAACAACACATGTAAGCAGTTTTGGAAATAAACGTAAGTACCTTCCTAAGCGATGTCGTAATGATGAATTAAAATATGGTCGTACGTAAGATACGCATTTAACACCCATCTGGATAAACGCAGTTCAGTATGTACCTATATCAAATTACGGTTAATCATTATTTGTACAGTTGTTTAATTTAATGTAGGTAATATCGCTATGTTATTCATCGTCAAGTTGCGTAGCCCGCTATATACTTATTAAAGACAGACAGACAGACAGACACCAGAGGCTAATAATTTAAGGGCCCATTTATACTTTTACCCTTTGGGTACGAATCTCTAAGTATAGTAACCAAAGGCGATTTATCGCTAAAATGAGAGCGAAAAAGATAGCAAAAAAAAATAAAAACAATGCCTTGTCAATCTCTATACTCTATCGCATTGATAAATATCGATAATACCTACAAAAAAAAACGAAAATTTCAATCACTAAACGTTCCTTTTTTCATAGAAATACAATCGATTATCTTTACATTACATGAGTCATTATGACAACGACGACACGCAATGTCCAATAGTGTGTGTCTTGCATCGAAGCAAACTTGAAGTTTAGTGGAGTAAATTAATAAAATATTGTGAATAAGTGTTATAATAAAATGTTCACAGTCGGTCCATATGATGTGGATTTGAGGAGAGGAAAAGTCAGGAAAGTAAGTGATAGACTGTAGAAATGAGAATCTGTAGACATGGGAATCTGTAGACATGAAAATAATTATGTAGAATTGGGAACAGTTTATTTTTAATGGGGAAGAAAGGTTCTCGACTGGCATCCACGAACCGGAAGACGCAGCGTAGGCCGGCCCCCCACTAGGTGGACCGACGGGCTCGGGTAAAAGTCGCGGGTAGCCGATGGGTGCAGGAGGCGGAGGAACCGCTCAAAGTGGCCTTCGCTGGGGGAGGCCTATGTTTAGCAGTGGGCGTCTTCAGGCTGTTAATGGTGATGATGGTGATAATGAATTTAGGTTTTGGGTCCAATACAAAACATAGCATACGTTATTATTGTTATTGCGTAGAAGCTAGCGTAATTTGTATAGCCAATTAAATACGAATTAAGAGGTTATTTTAATCTATGAAACGTTTTTTTCTAATATTTTCCTGTGTAGCAGCCACAGGTATATGATTACTAGACATGATGGCTGCTATCAATTCAATAGTATTTTATCAATATTTGAAGTTATCAATGGTATTATCTATTTGTATTTCAAAATCCTTATCTATTCATCACTCATCAGCATCACGTATTTCATAAAGACGTCACTTCCACTTCATGATATCCAGTGGGGGATGCATCTTTATGAAATGTTTGACTTATACCTTAAATACTCTGCATTTTTTAAATAACCTCGTCACTGCCGTTAATAGATACCTATGTACGTATGTAGGTATCAGACACATAGATTCTGTGTTCTTTTTTTTTATTGGACATTTCACACAGCGCCATCTAGCCCCAAACTAAGCATAGCTTGTACTATGGGAACCCGATAACTGATGCAAATACTTATATACTTTTTTGTTTGTAAATACATACATAGAATACAATATAACACCCTTGTCTTCTGCATCTTGCATCCCAGTTACAAGTAGCTGTCTATCTAACCTTTATGTTATTTTTTTCCATTGTTATACCTTACAATTTTTTTGAAAAGAAAGAGTTTTTAATTGCATCTAAGTATCAAGGCATTCAACCAAAACTAAGGCTTCATAAACCGAACTCTGAAATCACATCATCATCATAAGCCCGAAGAGACTACTGCTGAACATAGGCCTCCCCCACAAAGCGCCACGTTGAGCGGCTACTCGCCTCCTGCATCCATCGGCTCCGGCCCACCGAGAGGAGGACTGGCCTGACGCTGCGTCTTTCGGTTCGTGGTCGCTACTCGAAAACCTTCCTTCCCTATCAGTCGTCAGTTCTACGAGCGATGTAATAATAATAATAATAATAATAATAATAATAAAATTATTCAGAAATAACAGCAAGTAAGATACTATAGGTATATAAACCTAATAAATTTAATAGAAGTCTTACAACGAATAGGATGTGACTTACGTTACACTCTTTTAATCCGTGTTTAGCCGTATAGACGTAGGTGGTCATAATACACATATTCACTCAAGAAATAGATGTACAAAAGAAGCATTTACCGTAATTAATTCACGGTTGTGACATGATACATCAGTATGTCATAGACTACACAATAGAATGTGGCGCAAGTGTCGTAGAGAAAGCGCATACAAAAACCCCACTTACGTCAACTATACGAGTGCGGATCAAATGGAACACTATTATTATGGCCTGGTTGGATTTTTCTAGCAATTTTCTGCGCCAGGTGTATATGTAACTCTTGTAACAATATGTCACGAATTAAAACGTGCAGACATGTAGACAACCGTTGATATATTAACGGGCCTAGATCTCAGATACATTACGTAGTTACCTCATGTAATCTGTGGATAAATGCCAGCAATCGCGATGAAGCTTAGTAGCTATATTATGGAGCTGGGTACCGTAAGAATAATCTGCTCATGCCTGCATTGCAAATGTGGCTAGGTATATAATTTCGTTAATGCTATAGCGATTAAGGTCTAGCATAGGACTACCAGTAGGCCAGCATAATGAGACGTTGCCTTTAATTACTAGGTAATACATAAATCTATAGACTAACAAGAACATGATATTGCCGATTCACAGTTTTTAAATTCACATCACAATAATTTACTGGGGCCAATTTCAAAGGCTTTAGTTGACAGAATCAGATGTAAAACGCCTAAAACAGTTACTGTTCTCTTGAGCATTGCCATTCAACGTGGCAATGCTGCCAGCATTTTGGGCACTTTGCCTACTGGTAACGGTTTGTTGGATTAGTTTTGTATATAGGTACTGCAGGTATTATATTATCTGCGATTATAGGTATTTTTAATTTTATAGTTTTAGTTTGATAGTAGTTTAGTTTTATAAAATAGTTTAATTGTATGCAACCGCGCCAAATGGTCCAAAGTGTGTATTTTTGATAGTTGGGGCCCGTCTTCATGGAATGCTTGACCAGTAGATACATTAATTATTGATCTTGCCATCTTATCTCTATTATTATCCTCTTACATTAACATAGTCGTCATCAACTTACTTAAGACGAAGGGTAGTGCCAGATGAGCAGGTCGAAATTCGTTCAAAGAAATATGGACCTTAACGTCATAGACTAAAATATTTTGTTCAGTCTGAACTTCCGCGTGGTACGATAAAGACAACGCGCGAAATAACTGATTTTGGAGGTTTTTAATTAATATCTATGTTCACATTGTGTGAATGTTTGTTGGGCATACACTATCATTTTTTTATAAAAATATATTCGATAGATACTGTACAAATTGGGAACAACCAAATTTATTGAGGTATGTTTGCGAATTTTTTCTATAGAATTGAATTTATTGATCTTGAGTTTGCATTCATTACAAACAAGTTATTGAAACGAACTACATGATATATTAAATTCAAAGCTCCACATGCTCTAATTTCGTCAGGAAACGTGCCAAAAAACACCTTGTTTGCTTTACTCTTCGCCTTGCCGTCTTATGCTCATTACCATCTAAAGTTACACCATCATCTGAACCCCGACCACCTGCACCGGTGGCAACCAGTTTGTGCCGTTACCGTCTCCCACGACTATCGCGTCTATTCTATGTAGATGGTTACGGGAAGTATCGCTTCTATATCTAACTGTTCTTCTTTAATTAAGATGGTGGTTACCATTTTGGGATCTTCACAAAAAGGTGGGAGCGATTTGAGAAACTGTACTTCGTTATTCTTAAAATTGTTTGGTGAATGTATTGTATTATCTGCAGATCATTTTGCTAACGCAGATGCTTCGGCTTTTAAAAGAGCATAGATTTTTCTAATTATATATAGGTCTTTTCATATTTATGTATCAATCAGTTCCATATTGCAGAAGTAGGTCCAATTGTCAATCTAATATTAATCAGAATTAATTCATCATTAACAAACAAAATTACCTTAGCATTTGTGTTACTTAAACATTTGAATGAGACAATTCTGATTCAATTTTCCTAATCTCCGCCACCGAAATGTCAGTACGACCTTCAGCGACCAGCGACTGAGAGGTGCACCACGTGACCTTCGTCTCAGTGATGTCATCCGTCAGGTAGACTGGTTAGGTTATAGCACCTGTAAAACGTGTTAGATGTTGAGATTTATAATGATCGCAAAATGATGTAAAAATTTGATTCTTTAAAGGTTTCTGTAGAATCGAATTTTTGTTAGCAGTTTTAACCATAACGTCTTAAATTCTACCAAAAATTAATAAACCCACGTTAAGAGTTTAAGCAGTAATAGATAGATGGACGCGGATGTAAGGCAGTAGAAACAGAAAGATACAAAAGCGATGGCACCTTTACCAAACGAAAATATTGTTATATTTTAAGGTTCTAAAGTTTCTAATAGTGGAATCTGTAAAACTGGGAAACTGAATTAGGATGTGTTGAAATTGGAATCTGTGCCTAACGGAAATCTGTACATTTGGGAACAATTCATTCTCAGTGTTTTGTATTCATGTTTCTATTTTATTTCAGGCAGTTATCTTTGTTGTATTGTCATCATTATATTTTGGTTTTACTTTTATAATACAATCAGCAATAAAACCAACTCAAAATACCGAATAATGCATATGACGTATGCACTCTATTTTGAAATCGGGAACTAATTCAAACTTCCATTGTGTGTGCAATCACAATGCCTTGTACGTTGGCTATTGTTATTCCTCTTTTCATCGTAACCCATACTTACTATGATCAATATTATTTAACATTTACTTTCATTCAATAACGCAAGATCTTTAGATGAGTACATAATATTGTTATTCTTATGTAGGTTTAGAACGACTTCGTGATTCGTCATTTCAGTCGTTTCAATCGCATGACCAAACTAAAGAAGAGGTACAGTCGGTTAAATAATATTTATAACTAAAGGATATAAATGTTAGTAAATACATTTGAGATAGAGTTCTTTCATAATCCATATCTTTCTAATTAAATTTTCTAACCACTTTAGACAACTTTATTTCACAACATATTAGTTAATAAGCGACCTTTGCCAAGCATTTGTTCTCGAATTCAATATGGAAAGGAAGAAAACTAGTATTAGTAATTAATTGGTATTAATTAGTATTTTAAATGGTCATCATTATCTCATGAAAATTCTATAGCTATAGGAAACATAATGACGTATATTCCTTAACGTTCTGGTCCATTTGCAATGAGAATCGAATCAAAGTCAGCCTTTACAAGATATCAAGCAAGTATCATTCACACAAATTATAGAGGGAAGTCTATTACGGTTTGAAATTGCTGGTAGGTAGGTAAACATTGCAAAATTCACCTGATACACGGTTAGCCAATGCCGTGAGAAATATACGCGAGTATCAACCGTTTACTGAATGCTATGTCCCAATTTTGACATCATGTGTGGTGTCCTTGGCATTTGTCTGCCTTTTCAATATTTTTGTCATTTTTTGCTCAGTGTGCAATTGTGCATCATTAACTTTAAAGCACAGTTTTAACTTAGAATGGAATATAATTTTGAACTTATTTCAGCAACTAAGTATTAAATTTGACAATAAAATTCAAACAAAACAAAACAAAACTTTAAAACTTTTATAGAATCTTCAAAAACTATTTTGTTCGCAATTGTGTAGCTTCATAAGTCTAAAATATTAAAATCCAAAATTAATAGACACGAGTTTTCGTACGCGAAAATTATACTTTCTATTGCTTTAATCATTCTAATAATTCATACGAATTATACAAAAAATCATTACTTACACACTAATTATTTATGATAGTTAATTTAAGCGACCACATGCGAATTTAAGCCAATTACGAGCTAAATTTCTAACTAATTTTTAGCAACTGAATTTCTAACAAACATTCACATTCGCTAAGAGCATGTTGCGAGTAACAAGTTAACAACATGATCTAAATACCTATTGATTTACCTAATATGTCACTTTGACAGCTGCTTGTAAGGCTGTATATTGTATAACCTTTAGCAGAAATAAGTAATACCATTTGTGTAACAAAGGCTACCTGTGTACACCGGTCTGTAAATAAGGTGAAAATGTCAAAACAACGGCTTTTGCGAGTCACGCATCTTTTGAAACCGGTGCTCAGTTGACAAGTTGAATTGGTAAGTAAGAACTAACAAAGACAGAAAGTAAAAGAGTGTTAATAAGTTAACTTTATTAATATGAAATGAAAACTACAACAGTTTTGTTAATCAATCAATCAACGTTCGAATGGTCAACATACTAAATCTAATCACAAAAACAAAAACATATGCCGATCATGTTACAAATGAGACAAATGACGGCTGCATTGATAAAATATTTATTCCGTCGGCACGCGTCAACAAAGTGGTATGTCCAATGTCCAAGCCCTGATTTTACTCGTATCCTAGTTAAATCAATTCAATTCAAATTCATTTATTCCAATTAATGGATTATGTTAATATTGAATTCCGTAACTACAAACAGTATAGAGATAATAATAATTGTGATTGTACTTATTATCTTAATTGTAGGTAGGTACTAGCACAGATATTAAAATAGTACTAGGTACAATATTGTTGTCTAGGTAAACAAGTCAGTAGGTATAGCTGCAACCAAAATCTAAATATCAACCCCAATTTTATCGCAGCATTGTTTGGATGTATGACTATTTTTGAATTTGAATTGAAGAATTAATAATTATACATTTGATTTATCCTTTTAATAATATTTATCTACAGAACAGTCTGGTTAAAGTTGATATTGAATGTATTAAACCTCAATGAGAATTCAGTACCGAGTGCAAAAGATGACAAATCAAGCGTCAAAATGTATAGTAGGTAAATACTTCATCTAAATACGGAAATTATTGTCACTGACCACTAAAATCCTTCCTAGTTTTAAACTTTGACACGATGATATAAATCTCAGAATCCTTTGACACGAAATTCTATGCAAATACCTATGCGTGGGCATTATTTTTGGTCCGACCACCTTTGCATAATCAGTCCAGCAGTATTCTGAATGCATCGAAAACGTTTCTACTCGAAATCTACACTCTCCGTCTCTTTCATTCGAAAAGTAGATAAAGGAGACGGATAGCGTAAGTTTCGAACCGAAACGTTGTCGATGGATTTGAGAATAAGGGTGCAGTAAATAGTGGTTTATGGCCGTCTCGCCGGATTATCATTTCGTGACTAAAATACGAATTTAATACTTTTTTTTGTTTAAACAAGTTTTGTGTGTTAAATTAACATACGAAACTTCTTTAATATCGATGGTTATAAGTTAATTTTATTTTTAATGCATGACAACACTTGAGTTATTTATATTATTTAGATTATTTTTATTTTAAATATGTTGCCATCTACTAAAAGTCTAGGTGTTTTTTTTAATTAGATTTATTATTAGGGCATTTATAATTTTATTTAATTAGACCTCAATCCCATCGCTTTTGCGATGGATACATACTTACTGTTATTCTACTATTTTAAGATTAGTCATTCAGATAGTCACTTCAAGTGACTTTCTAGATTATATTGTAACCACTAACCATTGATGACTATTTATAATTGCCCTTTCTTTAAAAAAAACTAACGGAACTGCATTCCAAACAACCTCTCCAGCACCCTTATTCCCAACCTATCGGAAGCCTTTCGATTCGAAATCTACACTCGCCGTCACTTTCTAAATGTAGTTGAAGAAGATGGAGAGTGTAGATTTCGAATCGAAAGGTTTTCGATAGGTTGGGAATAGGGGTGCTGATATTATAAAGAAATCAAAGAGTAGGTACTACTAACAAAACCATTGAGAAAAAATGATACTCGAATCTCGTGTCCGTGATCCGTCCACGTGTTTAATTCTGAGAAATCAAGGTCAGTAAGACTGAGACTGTACAATTCCACCTTTCAAAAGTACACGGAATAAAGTTCATATAAATACTATATTTTATGACATACAGTACCAAGCGGGTGCGATTGAAACTCAATCCCTGCCTCTGCCCGCGCACATCTAATTTCAGCGTTTCGCGACTTCATAGCCGCCATTGAGTTTGAATTATACTTTAAGCGGAAAGAGCAGCGAGCGGGGGCCTTGCAGGGCACTTCACGGCCGCCATTGAGCTTGAATAAACTATCCAGCTGTATAAAGACGTAGCTCTACAAAGCCAAAAGCAGCCGACTATTATCTGCTACTCGATGTGTGTTATTGTTCACCGGACTAAATCAAAACTGCTAACCCGATTTGGGCGAAATTTTCAACACTAATTGCTGACACTACAGACAGAGATCAAAATAGCTTACTTTTTATTCCGGAAAAATTAGAGCTGCCACGTGAAAAATGAGAAAATTTAAGATGAACACCGGGGAACGCGCGGGTGAATTTCACATGTATAACTGAGGAGCGGCCGGTCGCCAGTTGCAAAAATTATGAAAGACGTAACCTAGCACACCTTCATAACAAACTGATACCTAAATAATTATACCTAGGTAATGTTGTAACGAGTTAACACGTAATTATACGTGCGTAGACACAGGTCCACGAGACCACGACCGATGTGATTGGTTTCGTAACGCGTTACTCATTGTGCCTGATTCATATTGTTCCGAAGCTAATATATACAGAATGTAATTTAATTCATTAGCATAAATTGAGCCCATGATAGTACATCATTTATAGATGATTATTAAAGAGTAAAGAGTGTAAACGAAAGTATTTTTATTGAAAATTATGAAGATTTCCGCGACGCCTAACGCAGTTGGCACGGATGATTTTGATACATTTAAACGTTTTTATACCTTGTATGTACTAATTTAAAACGGTACTTCATTATTCTAATTTAATTTTGTATTTTAGCATTTGATTAAGTAAGTTATCCCGTTTTTTGGAGTTATTATTATTACCATACCAATGTGTTAGAATTCAAAAGTTTTGGTCCACACGTGACCGGTATCAGGAGTAGGTACCTAGTATCAAAGGATGCTAATGAATTCAATTACACCCAGTATAGTACGTTAAAGCTAATTTGTAAATACCTCCGATATCCGTAAATAGGCAAACAATATGTAATAAGTTACTTAATTCTTATTAACATTACTTTAGTTGGTGGCAAATACCAAAACCAAAATCAACATAACAGATTAAATTTTAAACTATAATGTAGGTTGCCTTTACTCAACATCATTTTTACTTTCTCAGCAATTAGGTAGTTATTATTTTCATAGTAAAATATTTCATCATCCTTCGAAAGTAGAATACCTATCTGCCTGTAAAGCAATCAGTAACAAACATAAAAAAATACTTCCATACGCATCTTGAAAATCACTTTCTCACTTCAAGAGACGTGTTGAAAGTAGAAAACATCGACATAAGTCGAACGTGTTTATTATTTCCCTCCCTATACGAAACTTGACGTATGCAGGTACTAAAACACGTCATGCTGTTTTCTAGAATGCTTTTCAAGTTTTCACTTTTTCCTATAAATACTAGACGTTACCGATCACGTCTTTTTATGTTCCTTTCCTTTGCTTTAAACTCTTGGGAAAAAAGATTAACTACTAGGCACCTACTTGATTAAATATTTTGAGCATCAATTGATAACAATAGATTACAATTATACAAGTTCTGTTATAGTAGTTGTCAAAGTAAGCTTTTAGTATAGTGATATTAATTCCACAAATAATCAAGCTCATATTTGGAAAACTACAAAAGCTAAAAAAAACATTAAATTATTGCATAAGAGAAAACAGTAGATATGCCCATATAGGGTTTATTTCGTGGGAACTACATTAAAGTACCTTAATTCTGAGAAAGAGTCATTAATTAAAGAAAAAACTACAATTACCTAACTGAACATTATAATTTTAATTTAGGTTTTCACTTTGAAAGAATACTTCAAAATGCATTCACGTTCAGTTCTCACGACTTATCTGTAAGAATAAAATAAAACTCTTTCAGTACGAGATAATATTCTGCGGCGCTTAATCTTAGATAACGTTGAAAAATGGGAAAAATGTTTGTTTCTATAATACGTACCTACGTTTTTAGTAGTTGTGGTTTTCTTATGAAATGAAATGATTTTCCAGTAGGTAGCTACTACATTTTTATTTAATAACTCTGCGATTAGTCGTATCTGGATTTCTTTAGATTGGTAAGAATTCCGGCGCAAGACAACACCACCCGATCTGCCGTGAGTTCTATAAGAATCGAGTGAAGGGAATATTCATGGCGTTTTATGAGGAAATCCCACAGACCTAGTATTCCTAGGCATATGGGGAGGCCTATGTTCAGCGGTGGATGTCTTCCGGCAGTTGATGTGATGTGATTTCCGGCAGTCTTTGGATGGAGATGAATTTCGATGGAGAGATTGAATTTGAATCGCACCCTACAACAACATTCTAAATTCTACTGAACTTTAATAATATTAACACAGTATCGAACTACCTCACTGATATATATTTTATAATTTATATACCTTCTTATACCTATACTTTATTAATATTATAATTATGTTTTATTATTTTGCACTAATACACACTCACATCACGCACAACACACACACATTAACACACACACAACGCACTCACATTAACATACACACACACACACATAAACACCCTCTTATAAAATTACACCAGAAATATACACATACAGACATACACATTCTATATACAGATATATACCAACACAACATTTACATTATGTGACCAATGAGGTTCGTACAATGTATATAGTATGTATTGCACTCATAAGTTTCTTTTTTTCTAAATTTCTAAATTTTAATTTTAAACCTTCTTTTTGTGACATAATATTATATACTTCAACTATTGAGAGAAGCCACTGATTCCTGAAATACAGTTTAAAAACTAGTTCGGGAATCTATGGACTCATTAAAATAATAATAATAATGTGAAAAATATTTATGTCAATAAACTAATTTGTATTTGAATTTCTTTTTTATACGATCGATTCGCAGCTGCGAAAGCTGCAATCAGCTAGCTCGTGCCCTTAACTTCGTTACGAAATACATACCAACATCACAACCAAATGTTTATACAGGCAGTATTTGCAAAGGTGCGTACACCCTACACACGTGCCGGTCAAATTTCACCTCGGCCCGTTCCGGTTACAGCCAGCTGCCGACCTGAATTCTCCGTAAGGCCATTGTGATAGTGAATATTATAATTTAATTTTCATTTATTATTTATAATCTTTAAAGTGGTACGAATTGCTCTCAATCCTTGTAAAAACATGGCAATGGAAATCAAGGTCTTTAGATTTAACAAATACAAAGAATGATTGAAGAATAACCTACTGAGAACAGTCATGAGAAATCAAAACTATAATAACATCTAAAATTTGTAATCTACGTATGATATGATGTAAAAAAGAAAGTATTTATTGTACGATATACCTACTTACAAAACAATTAAAAACAGGTATTCGTGTACCTAAATGTCACATTTAGAAGGCAGTAGGAAGTAAAGAACTCAACAGCAAAGGAAGTTAAAGAGATCTTGTAAAGTGGCGTTCCAGTTCCCAAAGTGAACGGACATTGTCAATCAGCTAAAACACGGTGCCAGTACCTACTTACTTACTACTTACTTTCAAGCTCTTTATACAGATTTATGTATCAAAGTCCTTGTATAGTCAATAGTTCTTGTCCTGAGACCAAAGATCATAATATAATATTTCAGACATTGACTGCCTGAAACCTATTCCATTTTTAAACCCTAGCGCAAACAGGGAATTGTTTTAACTTCTGCTTGTAGTGTCATTCATAACATAACTTCCAAACTGATTTCTTTTGTTTGGAAGGACGAAGTCGAGAGATTTGTCATTATTAGTGATTTATTAATTTTTAATTTACGTGTTCTTGTTCAGTAATTAGTTTGTTTGATGATTGTATTTCGCATGTAGGCTGTAAATGCTTGTTGTTAGGCGATAACAAGCTCCTAACTATTTTTTTTAGGTGAATTTACTTGCTGTTAGAGGGCAGTTAGAGAGTTTTTAAGGTCAGGTCAGGTCATGCGCTGTTCCATTTCGCGGAGAACACTTTCGTTCTACGACTCCACTTTAGTAAATACTTGTCTTAGAGATAGAGAAAAACAAAAAACGACTTTTCCGCTATGTTTATTATAAAAGAGTAAGAGTAAACATAACACTGCGAGATAAGATCCGAAATGAGGAGATCCTAGAACTAAAGTTACCGATATGAGCTCTTTAGCAAGTTGAAGTGGCAGTGGGCAGGCCACATCGGTTTTTAGAACTGACAACCGATGGGGAAGAATCGTGGCGACCACGAACCGGAAGACGCAGCCGAGGCCCCCACTAGGTGGACCAATGACCTGTACCCTTATTACGGACGAACTAGCAGCGCTGCTGACGCGCGTCAACTGCTGTCATAATTGTATGAAAATTGACAGCAGTTGAGCGGCAGACGCGCGTCAGCAGCGCTACTAGTTCTTCCGTAATAGGGGGGCTGGTCAGTGGACGTCTTCAGGCTGCTGATGAAGTGTAAACATAGCCTCATAGAGCTATAGCCATCACAAAAATAATATCCTAGGTCTGTGGTTATAGACGTTTTTATGCATCAAGATGTAGGAACAATGCTCAACAAAACGAAGTCGCAGATAGGGAGTTGATACTAAGCTATGCAAATAAGCATCATCGCAGCCCAGTTTTGGACCGAGTTTATCTGAGAGTATGGTCAACAAGAAAACCTTTTTCTAGATAGAATAATTTAGCCAGACAAGCAAGATGATCGAAATTACCTTCCACAGAATTCGCTCTATTTTACATTTACTTTCAATACAAAGTTTTAGGTGGCACTGCTGCGATTCTTATGGGTATAAATTTTTTCCTTCGCCGGTCATGCAGGAATAGGAATTTGTCTTCGTTCTACTTAGAAGTGATGTAATGAGACGGACAAGTGGTCAAGGTATACTAGATTGGCGCTTAGATAGATTGACGACTTGATAGCTAACAAATCAACGTGTGATAACGTGTCAATACGAAATAATATTGCGTTACCTAGACCAGTAATGTTGGCTTACAGTTTACAATCCTTTACATATGAATTTATATCAATCACTCAAATTATCTCAATGTATTATGCTAAGATAAGCTACGCTTGAGCATGGGCCTCATACGAAGGAAAAGCAAAAGAAGCTCGAAAAGTTTAAGTAAGTATACAATAAGAAGTTTACAATTACAAGCTAAGTTCAATCTCAGTTTACTCATTTCAATAAACTGTTGTCTTATTTACGCATTACTGAAAATTATCAGAACCTCATAAAGATGTTACAAGCTATAAGTCCCTTAACATCAAATCTTATCATGAGTGATTCATCAGTTCACTCATTTGAATAATCAGTAACTCATTCTTTCGCATCTCTTTCCTAGATACAAGCAATCCTAGTTAGCGTCCAGTATCTGTGTATGTAATGTTTGGGCGTTATTTATTTATTTATCTTTTATTTATTTAAAATGCGGAATGAAATGGACCTTTAACTCCATGTCATGGATCGAGTTAAAATTCCTAGTTACTTCGTTTTGTTTTTGTCCAATGTAAAACTATTGCGAGCCTTTTGCCTTGGTCATAGCTCTTTTATTTGTCAATTTCATCGTCCGCGGCTAGTTAACAACCGATGTTACTCTAAATAATGTGCTTAAAAAGTACAAGGTAGGCGTTTTACATTACTGACCATACCATTATTCCAGCCAAGGATGGCGAGCAGTGCTTGCGTGCATCGACCTCGATTCGCATTGCGAAAGAGAATGCAAACGATTCTGTGAGTAAACAAAATATCGCTAATATCTTTAGGTAGGTAGGTACGCAATCGCACGTATTGATAATTAGACCTTGTAGTGCGTTGTGTCCATAAAATGTACCTATTATAATACCAAAGCGAAGGTAAAGTTAAGCAACGTTCGGTGCGGTCACTACTATGATGGGTGACCGCTACAGCAGAAAGTGGTATTTACAATACCAACGCACCCAGGTTCGAATCCTACTTAATCTTAAGTTAGGTACTTACATACACCAATGACTTTGGGAGAAACCGCGCGTTGATAGAAGTCTATATCAAAATAAATCAAAATCTCTTCTCATCCTCTAGGTACTGTTTCTTTTTGCGGCTTTTACGCCCTAATGGCTAATCCAATTTGGATGATTCTTTGCATACAAATTACTTGCAGTACCCAAATCAATATAGGATACTTTTGATCCCGCAAAATAAGAGTTCTTCCGGGAAGACGGATAAGTTGCTTATCCGGTATCGTTTGATCCGTGTATGGAGTTATTTGGAATTGTGGGGCATGATATTGTAGGCGGAGGCTGTATTGAGTCTTCAATAGTTGCCTTAGACGCAAAGTAATAATCTAGTTTGACTACGTTTTCTCTTTCTCTATCATGTCAGATATTTAGAGGTGTTCTTAAACTGAGCTGCTTGCAGCTGACAACTTTAATAGTATAGTACTTAAAGTACATTTTTAAATTCACATACAATTCAAGTTTATTAAAACACTTTTTCTTTATTTTCAGAATGCCAGTTACGTGATCAACCGTCGGTATTCAAGAGACAAGATGTCGCCGGTATGTCACAGTTTCGTGCAGAATGCCTGGAAGAAGGACTTCTGCTCTAACTGCTTCAAATCAAGAGAGGAGCATGTCAAGCACGAACGACAGACGGAGGGCAGCAAATACCTGGCCACGCCTTTCCAAAACAGAAGCACGTTCTTCAAGAAAACACCACCGAGTATACTTAAAGTTCATCCAAAGAAAAAGAATAAAAGAAACGTAAGATTTCCTGAAGAAGTGTGTAAAGTAATCGGGTTTGGCGGAGATGACTGGTCAGATGGCGAAGAATTCGAAGTTTCAGAAGACAACGATGAAGACGACTCATTTCCTGAAACAGAAGATGAGAGAGAGCTATACAAAATAACTAAATCTAACACAGATTTTAACACTGTAAAAGCTAATCTCTTGGGAGAATCGACAGCTAAGTCTTACACCTCATTAATGTTAGGTAAGATGCGAACTGACTCCGATGGTAAGAAGAAGACATTGTTAGTGTCTGTTACTCCATTCGGGCAGGAAAATAAAAATGTTAAGTCACATACACGTAAACCCGCCGCCGTCATTAACGTATCTGAAGCTACCGCAGAGGAAACACAAACTAATTATAAAACTAACATAATTTTGTCTACTTACGTTAAGGAAAGCGAAACAATAATAAGTGCAGATAATATAACAACAGCCGCAAGTATATGCACCGAAAAGTCATTGCTGGAGGAAATATCAGAAACCTTGGAACACAACAGGCGAACCAGCGGCACCGAAATGACTATGGCTCAAAAGGAAAACACTAAACCAACAGTCGTAGAAGAAAAAATGAAAGAAAGCATGTCCGAAGAGCCTGATAGAAAGGAAATGTGCGAGATAAAAAAGAACGGTCTTGTCAGAAAGTCTCCGTTAATAAAAACACAAGAAAGACCCAAAGTCAATCTTAGTAGGTCAGAGTTTAAATTCTGCAAGATAAATATTGAAAACAGCAGCGTTGACTCAGCCGTTAGCACATTAAATTCAACTGCAAATAATTCTCTTGCATCGGATGACGAAAGCTTTAGTGGTAGGACAGATTCCGACAATGATGACAGTGGTCATTTCTCGGAGACGCAGAAATGCGAAGAAACCGTTAAAATTAAAGTATTCAATGAGAGCGATAAAACCATTAAGTTGTCGCCGATCGGGCAGCTTAGAAAAGTGGATGGACAGCCTGGTAGCGGGTATTCAACATTCCAAAGTCCGATCATTGACATGCCACCGATATTGCCTAAACAGCCGGATCATATTTTTTCGGTAGAAGCCAGTCGAGAGTTAGCGGGCGAGCCCGACGGTAGAGCCGACCCGGACGAGACCACTGAAGCTCCGGCTCTACCTAAAAGTCCAGTACCTACACTAGACCCTCGGCCATCATTTTTACATGGCATGATATCTGATATAATGCCCGCACATAAACCAGCTCTACCCGAAAAACCTAAACTACCAGTCAAACCAGTCATAAAGCAGACGACAAAAAAATGTGTTACCGCAACACACCAAATGACTATGCATTCGCAACAAGTTATAAAAATGGAAGATGACGATAATGTTATGAAATATGAGGAGAGAAATAACGAAATCACCGAAGTGCATGAAGACAAATGTGAAACGATATATTACGCTCAACCAGTGCTAACCAAACAAGACAGTGATTCATCACTCTGCAGTTTAAGCAAAAGAAAAGCTCCAACTCCACCGACGTCCCCCACAGTTGACGAATACCCTAATTTGTACCAAAGAAACACAAATGGCTTTATGAAATCCGATTCACCAGTTGTAAGAGAAATGGAGAAACGAGAAAGAGCCACGATGTCATGGGCACCAAAAGCTAAAACAACCGAAGAAGTTGAAGTAAAAAAAGTTGATATGACTCCAGAACCCGCACCACGCCGAAACATATCGCTGTCCCACGACAACCTCCTCATAGATGAAAAGCGCAAAGGAAAATTGAAGTTTTCAATCAAGAAATTGTTACGAATAGGTTCATCTAAAGACTTGGATAAAAAAGAACTCACTGTTCCGACGGTCATGAAAGTAACGAGTAAGTCTGAAGAAATATACGACTTAACGCCAAAACCTAAACCACGTCTTGTCATCATACATCCTTTAGACATCAATGGGTCAAATGTCGAGGTGGTAAAATCAAATTGTGAAATTACTGAGTTGCGGAGACTGAGTCACGATGATGTATCATCTATCTACAGTGGGAGCAGCTCGGCCACTGACCCAGACACTCCAAAAGTCTTGAACAAACCACCACCTCCTCCAAGGCATTCCAGTGAAGATAATAAAGCCGTGCCCAACATCCCGAAGCCGGCAAGACCACCGCCGCCTAAATCTGTAGCCTTGCAGAAGAAACAAAAACAACAAGCATGGACCCCGACTGGAAATAAGACAGACAACATTTATGCAAATCTTGGTAAGATATCCATACTCATACGTAACTTACTTTCTGTTTCACTGTAATAAATCATAATCTAAATTTTAAATTAATTTGAGCATGTCATTAAGCTAATTATTTCCGCTCAAATGTTTGAAACGTAAACTCGTGTAGTTGAAGCTTTTAATTTGTACTTTCCAGGAGAGATCAGATCTGCGTTGGCTCCAAGGAAACCAGAACGGACAGCTAGTATGCGCGAAAGAGAAGCTCATTTAGAACTTCCCAAACGCAGAACACCTGTCGATGACGACGATAAAGACGAGCTAGATGACGGTCCACTCGAGGAACTCGTGCAAGCTACAAACGACACGGTCATTCACAACTACGATGATGTTTATAACTCCACCAAATATGAGGAAGAGAACTGCGATTCAGCCAAAAACAGTGACAGTGATTACGAATACGTCCACCACGCCAGATCGAGCTCCCCAGAATGCGACTCCGCTATCAAACCCAGAGAGAATTCATCAGAAAACCGCAGCGAAAGTAGAAAAAGTGAAGTGGAAAACGCTGTGAGCTACCACAACGGAGTATTCAACAGATCTTCACTGCCATACTGTGGTAGCGAGACTGAATCGGAAATCTATTCGCCCTACAGTTTCTACAGTTCGAACGACAACATGGACTCACCTGGGAATGAAGATTACTCCAATGATATGACACCAAAAACGACGACGAACAAGCTTCGAGTAAGAAAAGGTCGGAGTGTGGTCCATAAAAATTTGGAGGACAACTACGGAGCCGTCGTCATTGCAAACCACGAAGCTCTGGCACAGGTCTTAGAACAGGTAATTTGTTTAGATTATACAGAACAGATTAGTTATTTATTTACGATTAGTTTCTTCTAATGTCTCTGTTTTAAATTATTTGTTATGCAATTTTCAATGTCGTACAAGTTGTTGTGTTCCAATCTAGTTGATACAAATAACAACACACAGATTTCTTTATTATCAGACTGGAATACAGGTAAAAACATCTTATAATATAGGAAGTATCCGTATTAGGGCTTTGTAGAAATATTCCTAAATTGTATTTCTTAGATTTTCGCGATTTGAACACATAGTTAAACGTTTCACACAGGACTTAATCGCGCTAAAAACATTATTATTATACATTATTTATTTAATAATGTTTTTAACGCGATTAAGTCCTGTGTGAAACGTTTAACTATTCCTAAATTGACCCCATAAAAACGAAATTTCCAGGTACAACAAAGTGCAGCAATGCAGCCCTCGCTGCGAGGACTGAAAGCTTGCACCAACCTTCGATGGAGCGACTTCGCAGTCCAAAACACGAAGACCGTCCGCGCTGGCAAGAGGACTTTCTACCCAGCTGTGTGGAGCTCCAACCAGGGACCAGTGAATGTGACCTTGATGGTACACAAGGAGCAGATGGCTTCTCAGATGATCTGCCAGCAGTCGGTGCAGCCACAGACGCTGAGTTTGAACGCCATCACGGAGTTCTGCGATCTGGTGCCTTTGCAGCAATTTGGGGAGGAGGGAGAGGATTTGGTTCAAGGTAAAGATGCTTTTAACACTAACTAAGTAGCGCAATGAAACATACTTATTAACGCTTGGTAGTTGAGCTAAATAATGGTATAGTAATGGTTAGTCAGTACAATGTCATGTTCTAATTCCCAACTTGCTTTACCTTATATGCTTATTTTAGTTCATGTCATGGTTAAAGTTCACGGTAATATAAGAATATAACTATAGCCACTACCTACTATAATAACAAGTATAAATATTTGCTCGTATTTACGTATAGCATGATAAGATGTGTAATAATTGGGGTTTTTAAATCACAAGTAGGTACCTATACGTAAAACACATTCTAGACCGAAAATTCCTTTAGGTAGGTAGGATAGTTGATGTTTCATTCATACCTAAGTACGTCATATGACTTATTTGAAATCATTAACTATATTTACTATTATCAGATTTATTAGCTAAAGCAAAATCACACTGACCTTTCTTTTCTTCTTTCCAGCGACAATAGTAGTCCTGGCCCACGCTCAGGTAGACACCATCCAGTCTTACGGTGAAAGCCTCCACTCCACTGAAGGTCTCACAAAGGAACACCAGCTCGTCCAAACGGAACAGATCCACGAGGCCATCTTCATGATGCTGCAGCTGATAAACGGGCTGAAGTGTCTCCAAACGCGAGGCGTTGAGGAGACTTCGGAGTCCCTGACGTCGTTTATATCCTTGAAGGAAGTGCAGACTGGGAGGGAACCTTCGACAGAGGACAGGCTGAACTCGCTTTCCGCGCCGAAGACCAATTGTTACGGGCGGTTGTGTATTTTGCAAGGGTGAGTTTTTGCAATCTCATTATCTATAATCGAATTATGCCTTAGCTTTTTGATTTAAAATTCATGCAACCAGTGTCGGGAATATAATTCTATCCCGTTTCTTCCCTACTGCTATATAAAAGTGAAACGTCGGTTTGACTGGATTTCACGCCAAAACGGCTGAACCGATTTAAACGAAATTTTGCACACGGGTCGCCTAATGTCCGGTACATTAGGCGACCCGTGTTAATTTAAGATACTTATTTTCATTGAAAATTGAGTGAAATCGTGAGTTTCATAAATAAGTTCATGTTTTTCAACAACAATCATTTAATTTTTTAAAAGGCGTGTTTGTTTAGTATATAACCGAGACGTTCGTACAATTAATTAAATATAAAATACAATGTGAAAGTCACACGACAGTTTTTATAATTCAAATCAAAATTTCTATGGCCCATTGTTTTGTTTAGAAAGTTTTTTCTAAGGATCGCATTTCACTTACAACTATTTCGAGTTGTAGAACCGGAAACGTCACTCCAGCCAGACATCCGAAAATATCTGGTTCGTGTCGGTTGAACAAAAGCGCTTTTTAAACGGTTTGCATCTCCTCTTCGTTTTGTAACCCAATTCAGTCTTCGGAAAACTATTCTCAGATAAATTAGATTAATTTATTTTTGTGTGTTTCGTAATTCGTAACTCTATTTCAAAGTTAAGAAACTATAGCTAGAAAATAGGCACCGTAAGCCGGCCCTCCACTAGGTGGACCGACGATCTGGTGAAAGCCGCGGGGAGCCGATGGGGCGGCCGCTTAAAGTGGCGATCTCTGGGAAGGCCTGTGTTCAGCAGTGAACGTCTTGAGGCTGTTGATGAGTTTGAAAAATAGGAATTTTAAAAGGAACGGCCGCCTAAGCTTATTTATCGATTAAATCCTTGTTTAGTTAGAATAACTATGTAAGTAAGGAGGTACTAATAGGTTGTAGGTAACGTTTTGGTAAAGACCGAAACTTTCCATTTAATTTTCTTTATCAGTCCTATCATTGCAGACATTCTTAAAAATAAGTCTATAATATTGATATCTTATGATTATGACGTTTTTTCCCGATCTATAAAATCTCACCGACATTTTTTTGTCTACAGATTGAGTGAAGAAGTCAATAGCAGCAAAACAATTGACGACGAACACAACTCCCTCTGCAAATGCGCCATAAAAGCCTTAGAAATCCTCCTCCCTGGGGAAAAATTAGCTCCATTACTCAAAGATATACTCCAAGAAGAACGAGCCATATCTCTGAACCAGGCTAAATCTGTTCTAGAATTTATGCTGTGGGGGCCTTTAGACGTGGTCCAAGGTGTCCCAGTTGATGAAAGAGAATTGAGCCTTCAGAGATGGTTGGATCTCGAGAGAGCGACTGTCCTGCACGGTTTAGTTCGGACTCGGGTCCAGTTGAATGTATTCGAACAACTCCATTTAATGTTCTTAGTAAGGTCTACAGCTAAAGCGATGTGCGATGCGTCTGTGTTGTTGGAAAAAGCGTGTGTTTATTGAGTGTGCTTTTGGTATGTTTTGAGGGTAGGTACGCAGTTTTGGATGTTTTATGTGAATTTCTGAGCTTCCAGCGCCGATAGTTACAAAAATGTTAATCATTGACAAAATAAATAATAAATAAAATAAATAAATATTCTAGTTATTAAAAAAAAAGCTAAATTAAATGATTTCAAATATTTTTCAATCTAACGTAAGTATTCGTCGTTGGCGTTAGTAAAATAGTGTTTTATCAACAAGAAAATTGAAACTAAATCAGTGTAATTAATTAATACCTGCATAAGTAACTACATAATATCAAAGTTTCTGTGTGCTTATTGATTGTTTTAAATTTCAATCAGTAACATAATTATGAATAGATATTTATGCAATTGTTGTATAACGTAAAAGTCAGGCTTTGTTATTTTATTATGTATGTAAGTACTTAATGAAAAAAAATATATGTACTTACCTAAATGATTTCCTCTTTGTTCACCCAGGTGAAGGTGAATATAATAGAACAAACCAATTATTTGCAGTCTTACCAAGCCGATTACAATGTTTACTATTATCGTTAGGTATAATCAAAGATTATTAAGCCCGTTGATAGCTCGTGAACATAATATCTCGTACAAACACGACGCACCTATGGGGGCAGGGGGCGAGGTAACAAAACGAGACAAAGTCATACGAAATTACAAAGGACAGAGCAGGATGGAACAAAAGACACATTGGGTGTCCCGCTTCCTCTCGTAGGATTAGCAGTTGAAATAAACTACTAATTTTCGTACTAGGGGAAGTTGTAACGTTGGTCAACTGGATTTATAGTCAATGGGTATAATTAATCGTATCTATGTGTATATATTATTAATTTATTATCGGACTTTCCAAGAATGATTCAGAACTTGCGTACCTACGTAAATGAATTAGATTAAGCCTTAGAATAAGAAGGCACCTGAAGACTTATAAATTATATTATTAAAAAAAAAACTATTTACATATTTGTCTTCAATTCTGTGTAAATCTAACTGGTAGATTTAGGTGCCAAAATAGAACTGAAGTTGTACACTCATGTTAGCCGGTGCCTTATATATTGTAATATACTTAGAATCTTAAAATAATGTACATTAATAATTGTAAATTATGCTTATCGAGAGCGGAGTTCAAATAATAATTATTATTCTTCTCTTTTGTAAGAACTTTTATCGAATATACATAAATAATACTTTGTTTCTGGTTTTATTTTAAAGTAATCTTTTATTTAAGTATAACAGAATTTGGTGAAATGTAGTGTTTATAAAACATCTGTACCTACCTAGGTACCTACACAACATTATGGAAAGCAAAACCTAGAGTCAAAACTAGTTGGCTTCAAGCATGAAAGAGCCTCCGTGTTGGCAGTTACTTATATTTTCTTTGGAGCTCAATACTAAATTAGGAAACTGTTAAATCTGTCAGTATTGTGAACATATCAAAATAATCGATACAACACGCATAAAAATCTCATAAACCGCGGCCACACTACCACGATGTCCCAACAATTATTTATTTTATTTATTTATTACATGCTTTCATACTATGTCATTTAGTGTAACTAAAACTATATAAACTGTGTTCCGGTTTGAAGGGCATTGTAGCTAGTGAAATTACTGGGCAAATGAGACTTTATGACCTGATTACACAGTGTAGTAATCTGATTACTAGACTGTGTGATGTCTCAGGATGACGTGCGCGGTGCAGTGTCACGCGAAACTTTATTATTTTAAAGTTCCGAGTGACACTGCAACTGTTATGGGCGGCCGTATTGCTTAACATCAGGTGAACGACCAGCTCGTCACGTCATTCATTCCCATAAAAAAAAAAAACCTAGTCCTAAATATTTCATTGTATGAGCCCTGCGAGGGCGTTGCACTTCAGAGTGGAGCTGGAGCGTACATATCCTTTAAATTGTTTAAATAATTATTGCCATAATTATTAAGAAAATCATTATTAACATTTATGGCTATTATATCTTGGTTGTGTAGCCAAAGTAATATTAATTCTACCCAAAAAAAAAAAAAAATTCTATCCACTTTTTGGCTTCAATATAATCACAACTACATTGTGTGCTAATCCTAAATGGTTATGTTGCCTGCTTATCGTTTGGCTTTCAAGCCAAAACTGCTTAAACAATTCAGATGAAATTTTGCACACAGATTGCTATCTAATACTACCTAAATCAACATACTTACAATCGATTATCTCGGAAAATTAACAGTTGCAGTCTGATTACACAGTTGAGTAATGTCTCAGGATGACGTGCGCAGTGCAGTGTCACGCGAAACTTTATTATTTTAAAGTTCCGAGTGACACTGCAACTGTTATGGGCGGCCGTGTTGCTTAACATCAAGTGAACGACCGGCTCGACACGTCAACCATTCTCATAAAAAATTAACAGTTTTTTGTTTCTTATATTTTGGCTCCACAAATAGTGTATTTAGCCAGTGTCAAGTATTGTATATTTTCATCGAGTTTTAGAATATTTTACGTACGTCAAGTCATAGTCCAGTCTAAGTCGGGTCTTAGTCCAGTCTCTAAGTCATACTCAAGTGGTGGCAACTTTACAAGAAGCTTCTATGGAATTTTGGAAGCAAAACGAAAACCCACGTTACACCACATTATATCACTTGCCCACACTCGTTCTCGTAATTCAGCACTTAATGCGTAAAACGCCACCAATTTTAAACATTAACACTGGAAAAGGCACAAGGTTTGAGATATAATACAATGCAACGATGTGTACTTTTCCGCGTTCCCGCCAAAACTCAAAAATTAACAGTTAGTCTCAGGATGACGTGCGCGGTGCAGTGTCACGCGAAACTTTATTATTCTAAAGTTCCGAGTGACGCTGCAACTGTTATGGGCGGCCGTGTTGCTTAACATCAAGTGAACGACCGGATAGAAACGTCCACCATTCTCATAAAAAAAAATTCCCGCGGGAATACGGGTAAATACTAAATAGTGAATAAATACGCAAGGTAACTAAATAAAAAAACAGAATGTATTTCTAATACTTTATTGTCTGATTCCGTTGCATAGTAGGCAGGCATATGCTATTGCTAATAGCAATACAAACCGCAACTATAACTATAGACAAGTACCGACAATAAATTATGCAAATCGAACTAGAGAGATACTCGGCTTGTAGAGCGTCATCTCTGTCACTCATAGGAACCTAAATCGTAGATAATATTTCATATTTTTACATTTATTTATATATCAAGTATAAATACATAATCGGTAAGTTCCTTTGTCTTTAGTCTTGCGAGACATCTGAAATGAGGAGATCGGCAAGAAAACCAATATGACCGATATAGCTCTTATCATTAGCAAGTTGAAATGACATTGGGCAGGTCACATCGCACGTAGAACCGACCACCGATGGGTGGCGACCACGAACCGGAAGACGCGGCGTAGGTCCCTCACCAGGTGGACCGAAGATCTGGTGAAACCTGCGGGGAGCTGATGGATGCAGAAAACAAGGTGCCGCTCAAAGTGACGCTCTATGGGGGCCTATGGTCAGTCGTTTTCAGGCTGTTGATGATTTCAACGTCGTGACGTTTTGTAGAATAGAATAACATTTATTCAATACTTGCTTAAACTATGGTACAGAACATGTTATATTAACGTTACATAATATGAAGTAATATGAACTAAGAATAAGAAACGAACACAAAACAGTATTGAATGGGCGTCGACTCAGGGGGTCTAGCAAAGCTATCGCCTCACGCTATCTCCAAAATGTACTGAAATGACATTTTGGAAATCACTAAATTTCCGCAGCGAATGTCATTTCAATACATTTTGGAGTTAGCGTGAGTGGTTGGTATCTCTGCTAGACCCCCAGTATGTTTTTGTCGCTTAAGTGCTCCGTGTAACAGAGACGGCGCTCTACAAAGCCGAAGCTATACCATTATATCTCTCTTTTTATTTCGATTTGCATTATTTATAGACAGTAGAGTAAGTATATCATAATATCTATCGTATATCAATACAACTGGCAATTCGATATCAAGGTGAGGTCTAGAGCACAGGTAGCATGAGCTGTAAAAATCGACGGTCTATTCCACTATGATATAATATTATCATAGAATATTCATTAGTGTTCTATGATCACCTGGGGAATATGATCACCACTTCTCTCGAGAAAGCGTTTGACCAATGACAACGCAACAATATGTTTATGACTTCATTGGCGGATACAGGAAGGGCCAAGGGCCATCCCCATAAGACCCAGGAACTCCATACTTTTGAGTCAACTAAGGTGCACTTTTACACAACATACCTTGTTTTTCCGATATCTATCAACACATGTTGTTTAAAAAATTTTCGCTGCGCTCGTTTATATGCCGTTTTTCTAATTACTGCAAAATAACTAACCATTTATATTTCTGAAATCTGCCAGGCATGTCGCGCTTTTCTTATTAAGACTAATAAGAAAAGCGCGAGCGTTCCTCCTATTACAGTGGCGTTCATATCTAAAGTCTGAACGCTCTGATTTTTATCGCCCGCTTCGCTCGTTAGTACTAGTTACCCTAACGCCGTATCTTGGTAGAATGCCCTCGAAAAATTCTCTCTTTTTCACCATAGAAGACATAATATGCTCGATTTTTACAGCCCATGCTCCCGTGCTTACAATAAGAAATTATTCGAGTGTTTTTGATAACTTTTACCTGAAATAAACGGAATTACATAAACCAAAATGAATGTATTTTTGTTATTATTAGGGGTCTATGTTAAAATACCAACAGTAAAACAGATAGGAACCAATAGATGGCACAAAAAGATTAACTTTGCTAAACCAAAGTGAAATTCATATTAAAACTTAAGGCTCGTTTCGTGCTTCTATCTCGTTAGAACATTTCGACATTTTTGAAGGAATTAAATTTTATAGGTAGAATTTACTTACAGAACCTCTCATCATAGAAAAACCTAAAAATACCACCATGATAAGTAGGAATATTTTTAAGATTTTCTATTGATAGATTGTTTTTTTGTTGAACCTATATTATCAAAAATTACACAATGGTGCACGAATACACGAGTTTTATTTTAAGCAATTTATACCAGAATTATATCTAATCTATGGTTTAGCAAAATCGACCTCGGGCTCGAATATTTTAACAATTTACAAACAAATCTTTAAAAAATACGATTGATCTAAGTTTCTACTTAGTTTGCCTAAAAACAGAAAAACATACTTAAAAATTAATGTAAGTAATTAAGTAATACCTGGTTCAAGTACCTGGGCATGATTTACAAGGAAGCAAGCTTATTTAACGTCATAAAACCCGATTGAAAATCGTAACTTAGCTTACTGTCAAATTGAACTGCAGTTGTCCTTATCACACAACTTCGTTACGCCGTGGTAAAGCGAAATAAAACATACTTAACTGGCTTCTGCGTTTCATGTGACTTAGATATTGCAGTCGTAAATTTCTTTAGGAAGTGTATTTTTTGGAATTGATACTATTATTCAAGAACCATCGAAGTGAACCATAGACAAACTGAATTTGTGATAATTTTACTTATAATTAAAAAAATATAATACTATAAAAAATAATATATTCAAGAAAATAAGACTAGAAGAGAGTAAGCTTAAAGTAAATTCAACGGTTTTGTTGGATTAAAAACATGGACGTCAAAAATTAACAAGCTGTATAAATGTTACAAAAAAGCGTGTACTATGTTACTGTATACATGTGTTACTGTGTGTGTGTGTGTTGTGTGTTGTTGTGTGTGTGTTGTTGTTTGTTTTGTGTGTTGTTTTATTATTATCTGTGACTATGTCCAGTTTTCGGACATATTTATGTTTAGAAGTAATAGACACGTAACCTATGTTCTTTTCTCACTGGCGTTAGTATTTTAACAGATTAGTAAAAGAGGGGGATAGCTGACGAATATTTTATCAAGATCTTCTAAGAAAAGTTCCCTAGTAGTTTTATGCGACATTACTGTTAAGACTTTTTTGTAACTGGTTACAAGGAATATTAATAAACAATAAACGTATTTAAATTTCCATGTTAACTTTCCACATTAGTCAGTAGTTAAGATGTACTCGATTAAGTACTTTCTTAGTATAATTGACAAGAGTACAAATAAAGTGAATTTTAGACGTCCATGCAGCACAGTTATTAATAATGACAAATGCAAGAAAAAAATTTAAAAAGCCATGTATACACGGAATGTTGTAGGTACATTAAAGAAACATAAAAACAAAAATATAAAACAAAAATAACAATCCAATACCTACTATAACAGATCTAATAATACATTAATAACTTTTTCAACAAAAAAAAATCCCATAACAATACTTTGAAAACAATCACAGATCATCGATACTTACATAAAATATAATGATCATAAAAAGATTTAAAAATTGATTTACACTTAATAATTTTAACAAGCGTTATTTTATTACTTTCAGAAAAATGAGACATAAAATAATAGATATAACTTATTAACAGATTTAAAACTCCCTATAACTGTGGCCTTACCGCGTAAACCCGGTGGCAATCGTAATCGTGTGCTCTCTTGCTCGCACTCAAGGGCTTGTACATTGGCGCAAGCAGGATGGCAGGCGATGTTCATTACCAGAATGCTTACACGGTAGGGCTGCTGTAGCTGTTCTTGTCAGATAGACGGCTATGTAAGAGACGGGTATATTTTTAGCAAGATGAGAAATCAACTAAAGCCAACAAAATAGGCATGATGACTACTATTAAAAATGAACAAGTAAATAATACTTTCATGAAGAAGATTAAAAATTAATGCAATAATTGAAAAAATAAGTAAAATCGGTAAATAAATCACGGAGTAATAAGCTTTTAAAGTTTCTGTAGGAGGCATCTCCTGTCCCTTTCTCGCGAAACAGAGCGTCCCCACAGGTACTATGAAAAATCCACCTGTGCCGTCACATGCCAAAAATATTGTATGTAAAGCTACCACAGCTTAGTAATGAGGTACTATGACGACATTGCTCTGACGTCACTGGCCGTTTGAGCTATCTCTTTCTATTCCGGTTTTTAAAATGCTAGTAACTTTGTCGTTTTTTGAGATTTTTTATGGTTTCACAAATGTTTATCTTTTCAGGAATATTTTTAATTTATGCAAAAAAAAAATTTGCCCTCATGCAATTGGGTATACCACCATATTATATCCTCTTATTTGAAATTAAATTAATTATTTTCTACGCTATAAGTAGCAAACATACGACCCTCCCGATGGGAAGGTGTCACCGTAGTCTATGGACATCTATCTGGCAACTAGTCGTGCCACTAATGCGTTGTTTACCCTGTGATAATAATCTTTGATCCTCCTTTTAAAACGCCGCATTCATATTAAGTTACGTTAAATAAAAAAAATGTTCTTAAAAAGATACAATTGATTTTAAAACTTTGTAGGTAAGTAGGTAGCGTATTCACGAAGACTTTGAATCTTGTTATGAATACCATAAAGTCTCACATACGACTTCGTATGCGACTTCGGCGTTCTATCTATATAAAGATTATAGATAAATGGAAAAAAAACAACGCAGACTAAAGTCGGTGTGATTAAAAATAAAACGTTTTTAACACGATACAAATTAAATCTTACACTAAGCCTGCGTCTAAACTAGTGCTGTTTTGTTTCACCATCTTCTATTAAACTTAACTGACGATTAAACTAACTGGTCGAAGTAACACATAATGTAACTACTGACAGCGTAATTTTAATTACTATAATAATTCGTATTTTGAGTATTTTGAATCATACTTATACAGAATGTACATTGTATTTTTTTCCATTAGTAACCAGTTTCGTCGCTTTCAAGCAACGAAAGTCTGAGAAGGACGCATTAACACACTACAGACAAGTTATCGACACACATTACACATTATCGACAGCTTGTCGTCCCTTTCAGGCAAAGGATAAAAAAAGGATATCCGACAAGAACGCATATATATCGGTTTCCGCTATTGAATAATGTGTAAGATGCTAGAACCATTTAACGTAAACTTTATCTGTCATTTAAGAGTTTAACAGCAGACGGTGAAACCATTCCTATGTCTACGTTTCACATGGAAGAGACAGGACCCTTGGTAATAACATTTACAACCCCTTATTAAAGTAGACATATTGGGGTGGTTTTCCGTTTGTGTTTTTGAGTATTTCTTCGTAGTTTTCTTTTTCTAGACGCTTGATTGTATCTATTGAGAGTTTGCTGGAAAAAAATTAAATACATAAACCACCTTACCTACTCTCAAAAAGTAATGTTCTTTGTTTGGTTACCGCTTCTAAACATTTAAAATTAGGCGAATTTTCGTATGCAGATTACTTACACTACGGAAATTAGCATAGGATAAGCTTTCCCCGAAAAGAGTTTACGCGAAAAAATACAGTTTTTTTTTTTTAAATTCGACAACTAATTTTGTAAGGCTTACACTGATTTTTGTATTAGTATGTATTAAAAGCATGTAACGAAAATAACTTACCATCTTTGTGGGAATATAGCGCAGGCTGTTGGCACCATGAATGTCAAACTGAAAAAAGATTATTAAGGCTTAATATAAAGCAATAGGTATGATGACTACTATTAAAAATGAACATACTTTCATAAAGAAGATTAAAAATGAATGCAATAATTGAAACAATATGTAAAATCGGTAAATTAATCACGGAGTAATAAGCTTTTAGTTTCTACAGGAGGCATCTCCTGTCCCTTTCTCGCGAAACAGAGCGTCCCCACAGTCACTATGAAAAATCCACTCGTGACGTCACATGCCGAATAGATTGTATGAAAAGCTACCACAGCTTAGTAATGAGGTACTGTGACGACATTGCTCTGACGTCACTAACCGTTTGAACTATCTCTTTCTATTCCGGTTTTTAAAATGCTTGTAACTTTGTCGTTTTTTGAGATATTTTATATTTGTTTTCACAAATGTTTATCTTTTGAGGAATATTTTTAATATATGCAAAAAAAATGTTAGTCATATTAATTTTCATAGATTGGTCTATATTTACTGAACTAAAAATTTAAGTCGAGATATTTTGAACATGCCCCATTGATACCGAGACCGCAATTAAATAAATAAATAAAGGAATAAACATGGTGTGGACATTTCACACAGCGCCATCTAGCCCCAAACTATACATAGCTTGTACTATGGGAACCAGATAACTGATACAATACTTATATACTTTTTTGTTTGTAAATACATTCCTACATAGAATGCAATATAACACCCAGACACAGAACTAACACATGTTTTACTAGGTTTACTAGGTGGTAGGACTTTTCTGCAAAGTTCGTCTAGGTAGGTACCACCGCTTTGCCAGTTATTCTGCCGCCAAGCAGTAGTGTGCAAGCACTACTGTGTTCCGGTTTAAAGGGCATTGTAGCTAGTGAAATTACTGGGCAAATGAGACTTTATGATCTGATTACACAGTGTAGTAATCTGATTACTAGACAGTGTGGTCTCAGGATGACGTGCGCAGTGCAGTGTCACGCGAAACTTTATTATTTTAAAGTTCCGATTGACACTGCAGCTGTTATGGGCGGCCATATTGCTTAACATCAGGTGAACGACCGGCTCGTCACCTCAATCATTCTCATAAAAAAAAATGTTCATCACATAAATGTTTGTCCCGGGTGAGGATCGAACCCGCAACCTATAATTCAAGAAGGCAGAGCTACTACCAACTGAGCTATCACACCAGTAGAATTTCAAACACCATATGACAGTAATAGTAAACACTAAATAAGTACAAAAGTAAAATCTGTGGTAATACCATGTGTAAGACATTGCGATACGTACAACAAGCCAACAATCCCGGTTTGAATCCCGATATGCGCCCACTTGATGCGCTGCATCCAAGCGCGACGTTCGAGCCTTTCCATCATTACGGGCAGTAGTAGCATTCCAGGCGCACACATTACTATCCTGGGAAAAAGATAAAATAAATAAATAAATATGTGTGGACATTTCACACAGCGCCATCTAGCCCCAAACTAAGCAAAGCTTGTACTATGGGAACCAGCTAACTGATACATCTACGTAAGACACTTTTTAGGGTTCCTTACCCAAAGACTAAGGCTCCGCTGTCCGTCTGTCTGTCTGTCACCAGGCTGTATTTCATGAACCGTGATAGTTAGACAGTTGAAATTTTAACAGATGATGTATTTCTGTTGCCGCTAAAACAACATCCCATGCAACAAACGTGTTTTCTTTCTCGTTTTTATAAATAATGTTACGGAACCCTTGATGCGCGAGTCCGACTCTCACTTGGCCGGTTATTTTTTTTGCAGCGGAAGTCTTTAGGCTGATGAGTAGGCCATTTATAATTACGAGCGTATTTAAAGTAAAAATTTTGTTTATTTTTGTTAATTAGACGACGCCGTAACTATATTGTTTTATGCCCCATAATAACTGTAAACACGAACATTTACGCGCGCGTGAGTGTAACGTTAACGTAAGCCAGTTGTATGGCATTTGATCAGCGCCCCATACAACTGCCTTACGTTAACGTTACACTTACTAAATATTCGTGCTAGGCCTACTGAATGGATTACCTTGACGTTACTACTTGGGAGATGCCTTTGACCGGCGCAATTTGTGATTTACCAATCACCTTCCCGTCTTCATCCGTTACATCTAGACCTGTAAATTAATACAAATATAATTTGTTAACTAACCGCAAGAACTTAAGGCACCAATATAGCTCTCAGAATTAGCAAGTTGAAATGGCAATGGGCAGGCCACATCGCTCGCAGAACTGACAACCGCTGGGGAAGAAAGATTCTCGAGTGGCGACCACGCACTGGAAGGCGCAGCTTAGGTCTTCCACTAGGTGGACCGATGACTTGGTCAGAACCGCGGGGAGGCAATGGATGCAGGAGGCAAGCAGCCGCTCAAAGTGGCGCTCTTTAAGAGAGGCTTATGTTCAGCAGTCATTTCATTCATTTCAAAAATTATTTATTTAAATAAATATTACATAATAGTACGTACAACTTAGCGCTAGGATCTAATATAATGTTATGTAGGTACCTAATAGGAAGAGGTAATATGGCAATCATAGATTTATATATCAGGATATGCCCAAAGGAACATTTTATTTTGTCAAAATGGCGTGGGAAAAGTCACCGCCATCTACGACAAGTTGAGAAAATTAGTTCCCATAGTACAAGCTATGCTTAGTTTGGGGCTAGATGGCGCTGTGTGAAATGTCCACACATATTTATTTATTTAATATTGAAAATATTGAATTACTTGAGGTAAGAAACTTGGTCTTTCTTTTTACTGCACTTTTGAGTATAGATTGTGCAATACAACCCTTCACAATACAACTTGGCATATTATGTTTGTGACATTCGACCGATGCCTTCTAACTTCCATCACAGACTGAGCGCTAGTGGATGCCAACCTGTGAAATTGGCTCCCACTTTGAAGCGACCTATAACCAGTCACTAGGCCTGTCCTTAATATATAAGTCTATGATGGCAATACTAAAACGACTTACACTATTATTGAAACAGTGTTGTATTAGGCACTAACTGATAAGTATTGTATTATTGTGTATTATTTAAATTCTTGTTACCTACATTATTTAGTTAGCAGCAGTTAATTTTTTCTATGTATTTTAAATAGTAGTATTATGTACTGAATTAAGCAAAACTATGTACCTACCTAATATGAAATAAATCATTTCAGTTCAACTCCGAAATGTACTGAAATGACATTTCGGAAATCGCTAACTTTTCCGCAGCGAATGTCGTTTCAATACATTTTTGGAGTTAGCGTTTGGCGATAGCGCTAGCGTTTGTGATCTTCGCTAGACCCCCACTTCCAATTGACCAATGAAACAACTTTTTTTTCTTCTTATACAGGATGTAATTTAATTCATTAGCATAAATTGAGCCCATGATAGTACATCATTTATAGATAATTATTAAAGAGTAAAGAGTATAAATGAAAATATTTTTATTGAAAATTATGAAGATTGCCGCGGCGCCTAACGCGGTTGGCGCGGATGATTTTGATACATTTAAACGTTTTTATACCTTGTAGGTACTAATTAAAATCAGTACTTCATTATTTTAATTAAATTTTGTATTGTAGCATTTGATTAAGTAATTTATTCCATTTTTGGGAGTTATTATTATTACAAAACCAATGTGTTAGATTTCAAAAATTTTGGTCCATACATGACAGGTATCAGGAGTAGGTACCTAGTTTCAAAGGATGCTAATGAATACAATTACACCCGGTATATTGGCTCCACACATAGTGTATTTAGCCAGTGTCAAGTATTATAATTTTTCAGTGTTATGAATATTTCACGTTAAGTCAAGTCTAAGTCATAATCCAGTCTAAGACATGCTCCAGTAAAGGCGTGGCAACTTTACTAGAAGCTTCTACGGAATTTTGGAAGCAAAACGAAATACCACGTTTCACCACATTATATCACTTGCCCACACTCATGCACTTAACGCGTAAAACGCCACCAATTTTAAACATTAACACTGGAAAAAGCACAAGTTTTGAGAAATAATACAACGCAACGACGTGAACTTTTGCGCGTTCCCGCCAAAACACATGATACAACTTGCCCTCATTACGAAAATTAGTGGTGTATTTCAACCACTAATCCTATGAGAGGAAACGGGAGATTCCATGTCTCTTGTTCCATCCTGCTCTGTTCTTTGCAATTTCGTATGAGTTTGTCTCGTTTTGTTACTTCGCCCCCTGCCCGCGCAAGTGAGTCGTGTTTGTAGGAGGGATTATGTTCACGAGCTATCAACGGGCTTTATATCTTCGCTCCTACGAGTCCACTCCGAATAGACACAGATTGTGTCAACGAGGCTTTACATCAGTAATACTATAACTTACCTAAAATGATTTCATTTTGCCTCATCAGTGGAATGTTTACCCAGTTGGAAGCCGCTACAGCAACAAACGGTACGAATCTCTGGAAACACAAATAAATAATAAATCAAATAAATAATAAATGAAATTTGAAGTTAATAGAACATAAGAAAATACAGCAATAATAATAATAATAATAATGTTATTTTGTAAACAATCACATAGTAGCTAAGTCCTCTGTGGTCGGTTAGGACTTACACATACATCACATAACGGTCTGTAGTAATTATTATCAAATCTTAGCATCTTTTAGAAACTTGCACTCTCTTACGGTCTTCCATCTGTGACTGTGGCCGGCACCTAATACGCAAATGATTTATTCATAATTATGATTAGTAATAATACTACTTATGTAAAGAATCTGAGTTTAATGTCATTATTATTCCTATTTATTTATTTATATACGTATCGGTAGTTTCTTCTTATTATTTTATTATTAGAAGCAAGAATATGTATAGCCTTTGTTAGTAATCTTAGCATTAGTTACATCGGAAGAGTACTGTTCAGCACAACACAGGGAATCCTACTGTGCTGAACAGTGAAACTATGCAAACCTTTATTGTATTTCATTTATTGTATGTACAACATTAGAATTTGTATATTGTTTTTGTACTAAATAAATAAATTTCTATTTCTATTTCTAATTCATTGTACCCGGCGCTAGGTCAAGACGCGGGCAGAAGTTCATAATATTTAATTTTGTAACAGACACTTAGCACTATTTTCGCAAATGCGTTTGTTAAACGGACAAAAAAAAACAGTTTATTCTCTAGAGATTGGTAAATAATGTCTGGTAGAAACAAGTACAAGAAAACATAGGCCAATAGCAGAAGCATGTAAAAAGCGCAGAAGCAGGTGAAAGAACGCAGAAGCAGGTAAACGGACACATAGAAGCAGGCAAAAAGTGCAGGAGTTGGTAAAAGAACGCAGAAGCAGGTAAAATGGCGCAGCAGCTGGTAAAAAGGCGAAGCAGCAGGCAAAAGAACGAAAAAGTATGTAAACGGATACACAAAAGAAGGTAAGAGTCCAGAAGCAGATAAAAGAACGCGGCAGGTAAAATGGCGCAGCAGCAGATAAAAGAACGCAGAAGCAAGTAAACAAACACATAGAAGCAGGTAAAAGAGTGCAGAAGCAAGTAAAAGGACGCAGAAACAAGTAAAAATAAGTAAAGAGGCAAGAGAAAGAACGCATAGAAGGCTGAAGCAGCTAACGGACACTAAAGGAAAAAAAATAAGGTTACGTAGAAATAGGCAGTTAAGAATACGCAGATGTCAAGAGAAGGTGAAAAAATACTAATAAGTTAATAAAATTAGCAGAAAAATGTAGACACAGATAATAGCGATGGCAATTAATGCGATTTCGCGTAAATTTCATAAACATGCTAATTCACGAGTCTTAGCATGTTAATTGCTATTGCTATGTTATTTGCTAAAATGAAATGAAAAATTAAATGAAAAATGAACTAAATTAATTGAAATAAAATTTCATAATTCACAGAATTTCGCAACTACATTGCATTTGCGAAATGCTAATTGAGTTTTCACATGTTCAAAATGAATGCGAATGCTAATTAACCATCATTAACAGATAAACACCTTATTACGACACTACAGCCACCTTTTTCATTCGTAGCATGTCAAATCCCCATCCGGTTAATTTCTTAATCTGGTTAATGCAACCCTAAGAGATAGTGAAAAATAAATGATCAAAAAAGTACTTACAGCTAAAATAGGGTTCGCCCGCTTCTGGACTCCATATTTAAAGATCATGGCCGTGCCCATTGCAGCCGTTGTGGCAGAAACATATGCCACGCCCATTTGGTTGGTGGTCAGTGGTGAGTTCGCATTCCGGTTGGTATAGTTGACCAATGCGTTGAAAGACTGGTTCACCCACTGCCAGAACACGACTGCCGTTACGGTTCTGGAATGAGTGTAATAGGTAAAAAACGGACAACGGACGGGGTAAAACGGACTTTGTTACTAAGCCTCCGCTAAGCTTAAGCGGCATGACCTCCGCCTAATCACAGGCCTTATTACGGGTCATTGCAACTTAAATTATCATTTGAATAAAACTGGAGCAACATAGTCCGCTTTGTAGGGGCTGCCTGCAGGAGGACGAGACCGTAGAGCATGTGATGTTTCACTGCGAGGCCACGGAAGAGATAAGAATTAAAACCGGAATGCGTGAACAAGCGTATAAACCCTGTAACCACTCATCATCGCCACCATCTGCGACGCCAACACTGGAGCAGTTATGCCAGCACCCCAAAGCCGCACTCCGTTACTTCAAGGAGCTGGGCTGGCTTGGGTAGATGCTGGAGGGGGAAATGCACAATACACCCCAAGCAGGACGTCAGTGCAGGCCCTACCGCCCCAATTCCAAATTAGAATTAGAATTAAGCCTCCGCTGTCCGTCTGTCACCAGTCTGTGTCTCATGAACCGTGATAGTTAGACAGATGAAATTTTTACAGATGATGTATTCCTGTTGCCGTTATAATAACAAATACTAATATTTAAGGAGGCTCCCATTCAACAAACGTGATTTTTGCTCGTTTTTAGACATAATGGTAAAGAACCCTTCGAGCGCGAGTCCGACTCGCACTTGACACGTGACAGCTGTAAAGATGAGTAATGAAAAAAATGAGCTGGCTCTTTCCTCAATTCTGGGTAAAAACTTCACTTTTGTAATGCCCACCTATACTAAAATTAAACAGCTATTAAGTCCACACTTATGCCTCTATGATGTCCTTACTGCAACGCATTTTGGTTGGATAAGTGCAAACTTAAGAACTGTCAAAGGTGCAGACGGGCATAAGTGTGGTAATGACGCAGCAAATCGTGACGTGCTACGCCACAAGTACTACCAAACAATATATTAATAAATATAGGTAAGGTAAGTAAGTGCACATAGGTTGTTTATGTTAGTGTCGCCCAGTTTAAATTCATTTTACTATGCACTTTGGCAAATATTCAAGAATCTTTAGGTCAATGACTTGGCGTAAAAGTGAAAATAAATAGATGTGACCTAATAAAACACCACATACTGGTATGAACTGCTTAATTTAAGTTTAAGTATTACATAATATCAGTTATCTGGTTCCCATAGTACAAGCTACGTAAGCATATTGTGTGAAATGCCCGGTACATATTAATTTATTTATTATGACTGCCTTCCCGCCACCATAACAATGGGTTTTCTATTGTTTGGGAGCCACTTGACGGTTAATGTGAATTTATAAATTACAATAGTGGCAAAAGACAGGTATTCAAAACAATAATTGACTTAGGTGGTGTGTGTGAGCCTGCCAACTCATATATTCAATTATTGAATTTCAAGATAATCGATCATTCATGTATTATCATCATGGTTTCTACATCAAAAAGAAATTGTTGAGAACTCATTTGCTGTCCAATAAAAAAATCACCCGATTTAATTACAGAGTGATGAGAACTGACTTAGATACTTTGATTGTGTTGTATAGTGCGATACAAACTCAATGCCGGCTGTGAAGTGCGCTGCAAATTCCCGCACCGCTCTGCCCACGCACACCTCATGTTTTCTACTGCGCAGCGTTTCGCGCCGACTTCAAAGCCGCCATTGAGTTTAAATCGCACTATACTATACCAAGACAATCAAAGTAAAGTAATTTCTCATTACTGTTGTTGCATGACACTCATGCATCAGCTATCTTGTTCATATCATGTGCTAAGTATCATCATCATCATCACCAGCCTGAAGATGTCCACTGGTGAATATATGCCTCCAACAGAGAGCCACTTTGAGCGGCTCCTACATCCATCAGCTCCCCACGGCCATCATCATCACCCCATTACTACCCACTGCCAACCATAGGTAGGTATGCTAGCATATTAAACTTGAATATCTGTTAATTATATACCTGTACCACTGCAACATAGCTCCCGTAACAAGACAGCCCCCTGGCATCTGGAAGGACATCCGTCCAAAGACATTTTGCAGTTCTCCACTATCCGGATGGAATGCTGACTCGTACAGCTGCTTGGCTCTAACCACCTGCTCCATCTTGGTGCCAGCTGGCTCTTGACCTGCTCTAGAAATTACCTAGGCATTAGCTATGTTGAATCCTGCTGCAACTCTCTTCATTATTGTTGCCTGAAGCAGGTCAGGCGGGTCTTGGGCGATTCCAGGGGATTCTGTTGCAACTTTCATATTGGCTCCACTGGGATCGCCAGATATCTAAAGCTGCCACATACCATTTTTAACAATGAAAAGCTTTCACGGTTGTTCACTACATTTTAAAGTACTTACAGGATTTTTACTGTGATTAGAATCGTTCCTGAGTTGCCCCCTTCATGATTTCAAAAACATGGTGCAACTGTGCCGCAATACCGGCAACTCAGAAATGATTCTAATCATGGTAAAGTCCCATAAGTACTATTAAAATGTAATGAAAATCAGCTCAAACCGTACATCAATCTTGTTCTAGGTTAGTCAAATGGTTGCGACTTTCTACAGGTTGGGTGCCTTATTGAAGCAGGCATCTGCCCAAACCAAAGCCTAAGGGTGCCTTTGAGTTAGTTGCTGCTTTGATATAACATGATTCCCAGACATTCCAGTTTGAAAGAAAAATCTTCTCCAAGAACATAGGTAGAATTATTAGTAACTTCAAAGCAGTCTTTGTTGACACAGATAGCTTATAATATTAAGGGGATAAACATAAAATACTTTTGATTCTAAAATTTTGAGTTCCTGCGGGGTGCTCTAGTAAATGAAATGAATGTTTATTTTAAGAATGGACCTTGTGCCTTTCAATTAAGGTATTAAGTACAAGACTAGTTTAATATATTTATGACATGATAATGCTATCACAGCTTACTGCTATACCAAAATGCTTGTTTAATTTTATGATGAATGCCATAAATAACTAATTCCTCCATTACTGAATGATAATAATATCTGCAATGTGATATAGCATGATTCAATAAAGAAAAGAACTGAAAAGAGCAAACATTTCTTTTGCTGTCTCACTCTCTGTGCACGTAAATACAATAGTGGAAGAGGGAAAACAAGAGTTTCTTGTTTACACCAGATTCATAATTTCATATCTTTAATGGCATGTTAAGCCGGCTGCTGTCATAAGACAATAGTCAGTAAGCCAAGACAAAAGCCTTTGGGTGGCCTAAAAATTCTGACCCCAGTGCTAACCACTTGCCTACATGAGAATAAGAATGACATGCATTATACATAAAAATACTGGATGAAAATATATTTTTAAGCAATTGATACAAAAATACATACTTATACTTGAAGTAAAGTTCTTTGGCTTCATATAACTCCTTTTCGGATGCCAAAGATAGCAAGGGGTTGGAAATTAAAGCAAAATGCCGGAATCTCCCATAAAATGTACTCTGATCCCAGAGCGGCTGTGTGATGTCTATCCTTTTTTCTGTTGCCATTTTCTAGAAAAAAAAAATATTGTCTATAAAAACATCATTGATATACATCAACAGATTGGGGAAGATAATACACTATCGGGGCCAACCACCAACCAAGGTCACATTTGTCTCACCTTGGTTGGGTTGGTGTAAAATCTGACCGTGTGGATGGTGGTTGGTGTCTTCATTCGGTCGCCAACCACCATCCACACAGTTGGTTGGTCCCGATCATCTATTTTGCTTTTAAGGTAAATCCTCATATCACTAAATAAAGACTGGTTTGTATTCTGTGACACTACCTAATGGCAGAAGTCTTAGAGAAATTCCTATGGCTCATGTCATGTAATGTAATCGTCACTCTGTATGACTGTATGAAAAATTGTGTGTGTTGCACCTAACCTTAGCTTATCATTTTCTACAAGCAACCTACACCTCTGCTTAAAAAAGTTGTAAGTACGAAATGTGCACTTTAGCGACAACTGTGACATGTAGGCATCTGGCATATACATTACAAATAGATCTACAAGACGAATTTGATTATGCTCGCTCGATTTCTTGTGTGAAGACCGTTAAAAATGTGTGCCGCCGCGTCGCCTACTATGATACAATACGAAACCGGCAGCGGCAGGGTAATTAGAAAATCCATCGGCAGACAGACCTTGAACACCGCAAAATAAGAAATGTATGTAGATCTAGGTAATAGGTAGATTGTATAGTTATGTAAGTGCATTGTACATGTTTTAATAAATCTTTCTAAATAATGATAATATTACAGTTAATAAAAAACAAACTTACTATGTTATTCTATCTGAGCCTGATTTAATTTAAGTTTTCAGTTTAATTTAATTTATTTTCTCTCTCCAATCCAATCACAGACTACTAAGAGATACTACGTATCAGACGACCATCTCTAGTACTGTCACCATAGACTGTAGAAAATTATGTCGCGTGACGTTTCTTGTTTTTTTGTATCCATGTGGCCTATGAAGTGAAACGCAATTAGCCGGTGTGCCACTATATATACCTACCTATAGCTGTTACATAGCCATTTTCATGTTCCTAATTTTTATTATCGTACAAATAAAACTATAAATCATTTATTAAAATATTTATTTTTTTAATTTACATCAATCTGCCAATACAAACGGTATGTTCATGTTGCCGCAAAACTATGATTCACTTCAATTATACAACTTGAACTATTTTTGTTAAAAAAGCTTACAATTACTTAAAATGAGTCTTTAAACAACAACCTAAAATGATTATAGAAATAGACTATCTATTGTAAATGAATTTTGAATATTTTAATAACTAAAATCTATCATAATTCAATTTTGAACAGTTGACTTTTTAAATAAACTTTAATAAGAAATTAGATTACTATTATTCATCATCATCAGCCCTGACACGCCCACTACTGAACATGGGCCTCCAATTTAGCAAAATTCATTAGCTACTTATATTTAAATATGCATAGGTACTTAAATGTTTAAATATAACGATCACTATAACGATCACAATAACAAATCCTTTTTGTGTTTTATCCATAGCATTCTGTTATATATAACTGGTTGGCAATATACAACTCCTTACTTGAAAGATATCCATGCCCTCATGTGTGTTATACAGTTATACTGTACTATTGCAGCTACATACAGTTTTCCTAAGTACTTTCACACAATTTTTCACCTGAAACATAAGAAACAACACAATTAATATAAAAGAAGGTATAATCTATACAAATGGGTACTTGTGTAAAAAAAATTACAATGAAAGAAAATTCATCATCAACCGGAAAACATCCATAATAATCATGTTAAATAAAACGATTGTATAATAACTTTAGTATGTGCATATTGAGCTAGGTGCTAGCTTAAACCCTCGGCTCAGACTCCAGAGTCAGGCAGTTAAGAAAAGGATGTCCCGGCTTAGGCTTTCAGGATGGATAGATGCAGGTTAAAATTGCATCATGATTCAAAATATTTCCCTACCAATAACATTAATCTGTATAGTAACGAAAATGCTATGAAACTTACCTTAATATTATTTTCTTTCCTAGAATGATATTTAAGCAATTTGTGTAGATGTTTGTCTGCCTCCGCTTATTGTAACCATTCCATCTGAAAACAAATCATAATAAATTCTCATGGGATATGGAAATCAGATATTATCTGTGAATGGTCTATCCATGTTGTATGGTATCATCATCATCATCATCAGCTTAGTGTGATGTCTATGCGGCCTAATTATACTTACAGGGTCAAAATATCTTTTAGATGAATAAGTATCAGATGCAAACAGTGGTACCGATGTTTACTATATTTATTTATTTATTTAATTAAAAAACAGTTAGTGACTATTGAACACCTTAGTTACATATTGTGGATGCCATGCATGCGTCTGGGACTGACATGTTGAAGAAAAACATAGGTAGTTATTTTGGTGTAATGACATAATAGCCACCCAAATAGGTCAAAACCTGTGCTTGCATATTACAATAGTGGTGTATTAGCAAAAAAAATAATGATAACATAAGACCATGATAAACATGTTAACGATTCATCTTGTACAAGACTCTCCTGAGATAGTATTCCACTCGACTCGAAACATAGATAAAAGTATATGTACTGACTCGAAATGTCGTCATTAGTAAATAGGGAAGAATCACAGAATTCCCCCTATTACATAGGTCCAGAACAGAAGTCTCCATACTTAACCTTGTTTGAACATGAATCAAACCATAGAGCACATTTTTTTTTTCTTCTAATGTCAGTTCCTCTTTCAACATACCATATAAATAGTATTACCCGATTTAGTCGGGTACCTAAATAAAAATCTAGCTAGATGTAAAATGTAAATAATAAAAATTATATAACGCCTACATTAAAAAAATATAAAATAATAAAATTAATTACAATCATACTACTATCTATAGACAAGAAAAAGGTCTATAGATACCTCATGCAGTCTTTTAATAAAAAGGATTCAAATTAAGTAAAACCAGCAGTTTATCCAACATTTCTTTTAATAACTCACGAGTTTTTCAATATTACCAAGTTAAAGGGATTAAAGAACAACAGTTATGTAGGTACAGGGGGTCCAGCAAAGATACCTACCACTAACGCTAACGCCAAACGCTAACTCCAAGATGTACTGAAATGACATTTCGGAAATCGCTAACTTTTCCGTAGCGAATGTCATTTCGATACATTTTTGGAATTAGCGTGAGGCGTTAACGTTAGCGATTGCGATCTTTGCTAGACCCCCTGGGCCTAAACCAAAATAATGTTTCATATTTTAGAATAAAAAAAATAACCTTAAAAATGGAAAAACAGTGGGCGCGTGGAACGTTTATAGTTAACAATAAAACTATTATCAGTAATTGCACTTCTGTGTTCTGTGTGTTCTTTACTATAGAAATGCGCTGAACATATTGTTGAGCGAGTATTAGGTTTATGCACAATACACCCCTAGCGGGACGTCAGTGCAGGACTTAGCGCCCCCATGTTGAATTAGGTTTCCACCAATCTTCATTTCGACTTTTTCGAACTACTTTTATCCAACGATCAGCTAGACATGGATCTGTTGGAAATCCATACAAAAGGAATCGGGTAATTATTCAGATGTCGTGTGGCAATACTGATTTTGACATGTCAACTTTTTATTGTAAAATGGTTCTAACTCTTCGTCAAATAGAAATAATTAAAATAATCTTATAAAACTACATGATTAAGGCCACTTACAAGTGAAATGTGATCGTGTGCTTCTGTGATTCGTGCCTCGAGTGATTTCGGCACAGTTTTATCACGCAAGACGGCATTTTTTTGGTATGTATTCAAAAGCACACCCAAGTAACGACTGATTTTGATTTTGACAGCTGAGAATCAATCACACCCAAAGTGGTGTGTACGGTTTTGCCCTGCTTTAATTTCGTATTAGTGGTCTGGATAAAAAGTCTTTGGGAAGAATATACTTGATACACCGAATTGCCGTATATGACTTGATATTAAATTAAGAAACGCTTTTCAGTGTTTTGACAAACCCACCACAAAACAAAAACCTTTGCACACACTTCTCAGTGCACGGAAAATTGTGTAGAAAATAGTCATGCTGTGAATTTTTGTACACACAGCTCTCAATAACTAACATCTAAAACATTTTATCAAAATAAATAACACATGAAGTGGAGAGGTTATGAAAATAAAATCAAAGAGTATAAAATAAAATAGAGTGAAAAAAGACAATATGGCTGGAGATCTAGCTAAGCCAATCAGAGCGAACCCTGAGCAAACCCAAATGTCATGCAAGATTATTCTAATATGGCAGCTACATGCTGCGTTTCATTGTACGCAGATTGTGAGCCATGAATCCAATTCCAAATAATTTTTTTTTTGTGGCAATTGTCTATTCGGCATTTCTGCCAGCTTCACGTCAATATATATAAAAGTAACGGAATTTTGAAGAAAGTATGATCGCAATTCATACATTCGTAGAGAAAATTAAATGCGCAATTTTTCGCAAATCAAAAAGAATGCAGCAAAAAAGTAGCGGTGATTATGAGATATACTAATGAAATCATTCGATTATGAAGATGTATCGAGATACCTCGATGATAAGAAATCATTAGTTACTAATCTCTGTAGTCTGTATCTGTATTACTAGTCTGGCAATCGCAGTCGCGCGGGTTCTACTAACGGTGGACGATTATGAGATATAATAACAGGTTGGTATTACTAATCTCTGTATTTACTAATTAAGGAATCGTGATCGCGCGGCCGTTATGACTAGTTATGAGATATACTAACAGGGGGTCTAGCAAAGATACCAACCATTAACGCTAACGCCTCACGCTAACTCCAAAATGTACTGAAATGACATTTCTGAAATCCCTATTTTTTCCGTAAAATCGAAAACACTATCGCAAAGAAAATATCGACTTTACGTAGAGGACGAATGATCGAGAATCGATTATTTTTATCGATTTTTTTAATTCATTTTTTAATCGCTTTATAAAATCGATGTTGGTTGCAATTTTTAAATCGATCTGTTTTAACCGATTATTAAATAGATATTCAGATAATTGATATTGATAAGTTCTAAAAATAAACAATTATTACATATTTAAATAAATAGAGATTTCTATGTAATTTTTAAATCGATTTTATATCGATTTTGGGCGATAGAGAAAAAATTATCTACTTTACTCTGTGTCTATTATGCAGAATGCTATGCAGCCTAAAGTGAGAACCACAGAGTAACTTTTTTCTCTAATCTGGGGTGAGAACTGAGTCACAGAGTATATAAATTCTTATATTACCATTTCCCAGAGAGCTATTATTGGGAATCGAGATGCAATCTCATCTTAAAGTGCTCGAAATTGGAGTCTCAACTAGATTTTTTTCTTTAATCTGTGGTACCATTTGTACTGTCTATGTCTAACTCACAGAGTAACATAGTAGATTTTTTTTTCTCTTATCTGTGGTCTAACTCAATTGTCTATGACCAGTGGTGTCAACGTAGGCGACATATCGCCACTTAGGCTACTTCGGACTAGAAAACGGCGACGTAAAAACCTGATTGGGGAAGGCGACTGGTCGCCTTTTCGGCTATTAACGGTAAATATCCAAAACCATACCGCGCTATTTGAGATTTGTAAATTCTTATTTACTTTGGATCGCTTTGGGACATATACACAGCACCGGCACACTGCCTAGAGACGGATTAACAATTTTGAAAACGAGACGGCCGATGCTGTGAACAGATGACAGAAAAGCTGGAAAAGATACACATGTAATTTTGTGGATGCCAATGCCTCCAAACCGAATTGGGAGAGATGTTTGACACCATGAATTATCCGAGAGAGAACAATTTAGAATTTGAGATATCAAATTTTGTATTATCGCATCTAGAATTGACAAAATATCATTATGTTTCCAAAAAGGGCAGCACCGAAGAACGTATGTGAGCTTTGGAATGAATAGACAAAATCTTGTAATGTGAAATGCAACGTGAGAATGGATTTGTAAAAGGCGGTCAGACGATGCTTCAAATTTGGATTGTTGTTCATCAATGAAAGCCGAAAATGATTCTTCTAAGATTGGAGCACCTAGGAGGCGGAGTGACTGTTTATTTAGAATTTTAATGTTTGGGGCCAATACTTTGAATTTACTGATGAGATCATCTTTCCTGTCGTTTGGTACCAAATCAGTGAGGAAAAGTTCGCATTTAGGGAAATTTAGCTCTAAACTAATTGCATGAAATTTGTCAACTAGCGTCTTAAAATCCTGCAATACAGTGCTCGCGTCTCCTCCCAGGGTACCGTCATCCAAATACCAATACATTAAATTTGAAATTTAGGGATGAAATGATAGGGTGAAAAGCTGGGCCGAGGGGGTCACCCTGTTGACATCCAGTGGCAGAATTAATTTAATGATTTCTGTAAAGTAATTTTGACTCGAAACCATAACATTGCCAAAGGTAGTTGTACATTTCCAGTACTGAATTTTGAATTTCATTCAAAAGAGTGGTTCTGTCAACTGAGTTGAAGGCGTTTCTCACATCTACCTTCAAAACTACTTCAACTTAACATAAAACGAACCAAAAATTCACAATAAAATTGTAAAAATTATAAACGCAGGGAGAAGAACATTCGCGTTTGAAAAAGAAGGGAGGGGATAGATATGGGAATAGGATGAATGTGTGAAGGTGCAGCACCTGCCTCCATTCGCCAAGTCATCCATTCCTTATCATTTTCCCCTCTTCCTTCTCTCTTTCTATATACTGAGCAAAGGCGTAAAACTAATAAACCCGTGCGTGGGTCAGCTTTTAAAAAATGAAGGTCGTCAAAAACTACTGTTTTATTTCATTTTACGATATTTTAACGTTTGGGGCTTAGGCTACTGTTTTAGGCGACGGAACCTGAAATCCGGCTACCTTAGGCCACTTACGCGGAGAAAAATGGTCCTGTCGTCGTTGGCAGCACTGTCTATGATTGGATGTCATGATTGGAATTGCCTTGTCTATGACGTTGACGGCTCAAATATGGCGGCTGTCGCTGCAACAGCCGATATGATTATTCAGAAAAATACTCAAATTTTAGTAAAAGTGGAAGAGGCTTTGGCCGATTTAATAGTTGTTTCTTATTGTGCTGATGACAAAAGGTTTCAAGGTGTACTTCTGGACTCCAACAAAGGGTAGGTTTAGATTTAAATTGTGTGTATTATTATCGATTTCATTGGGAGAATTTTGTAACTTATTTTATGCTATTTTCAGTAATTTGCCTTTTGGAGTCTACAGTCTTCACCCGGCATTTACTAAACAAGCTGTCCCAGCCGTTAGCAGTGATGATAAACTACATTCCGTTAGTCAAAGGTTCTTGTATGAAGATCCCGATTACGAAATTAAAAATTCCCAGAAATCTAAAAAGCCACCACCGAAAACTAAACCACAACAGCGACAAAAAATGACTGTACGGTTAAGACCAAGAAAGGTGCTTTGCTCGAATTGTAAAGGTATTTGTAATGAAAACAACGAGAATGTAGACGTGTCCAAGAAACGGAAATTAGATTTCGATGACGATGCGCCTGAAGAGTCTGAGTCATCAAGGCTTCAAAAGAAATATGCGATGGGCAGCATGCTGATACCGAAACTCTCACGGCTCCAGCCAAGCGAGATTACGAGCGCGATTAAAGGCTCATCTAAAAATTCCAGTAAGGCTAGTGAAAAACCAATCAAAAGCGCGAAAAGTGAACATTTAACTCCTGAATTAGCATTCGTCAACGTGCCTGACAGTGACGGCATTAACGAAACTAAGAACGAAAGTGATGCTGCATTTAATTCAATGTTTTCAAGTGCACGGACATTAAAAATATGTTATGGGGCAGGAGAGGGAACTGTTGTTAAGATACCACCATTAGCAGGTGACTTCAATGAAGATTCTGGTGTATCCGGTGACATGAGTAAAACACCTACCAAACCCGAATCTAAAGCAGCTAAGAAAGCTTTGAAAAAGGCTAGGAAACAAGCAAAGAGAAATAATGCAATAGAAAAGAAAGATGTGACAGTTCGGTCACCCAAAAGCAAAGGGGCACTCTCACCTCGCAACAACCAATCAGAAAGTCTAAATGACCCATTAGAAAAACGCCATAAACACAAAGTCAAACACAAAAAGAAGTACAAATTGCAGAAGAAACGGGACGAAAACATGAGAAAAGGTGTAGACATTGAACCAATTGATTACTTTAATGATATAAAAGGACATTGTACAAAACAAGAGCTGTCAGTTAGTTTACGAAGATTAAGTAGTAATTCATATGAAAGGCGAAGTGATGATCTAGAAAGCGGTTCAGATGAATGGGAAAGGGATTCGGTACCGGAGTTTCCCGCAAACAGTATGGAAGGGGTAGGTGGTAGATTACTTGCTGTTGAACCAGGGGATGTCGTTTGGGGAAAGGTTTTAGGGTTTCCCTGGTGGCCGGGGAGAGTGATTAGTGTGACATTGGCATCCAAAGCTCATGTTGCATGGTTCGCATCTAAAACATCATCGCTTATACCATGTGATAGCTTGAGTCCTTTCCTCGCAGACTATCATGTGAGTGTCTTCATGTGCTTGTTTATATATTTATTTATTTATTTCATCATCAACAGCCTGAAGATGTCTACTGCTGAACATAGGCCTCCACTAGATAGCGCCACTTTGAGCGGCTGTTCGCCTCCTGCATCCAGCTCCCTAGTTTTCATCAGATTGTCAGTCTACCTAGTGAGAACCTTTCTTCCCTGGCGGTTGTCGGTTCTGCAACCGATGTGGCCTACCCATTGATATTTCAACTTACTAATTTTAAAGGCTATCAGTCTTTAATTCTTTTGTAATTTTTTGCTATGCTGATAAAGAATTGTCTACGTAAACCGATAGAGAAAAAAATATCACCAGTACAAATTTAAAATTTGCATTATGTTCAGTAACATTTTGAGTATCTCAAAATAGACTGAACTTTGGTCTAACCTCAAAGTTCAATCCTTATCATCAGTACTGTAATAATTATTGTAGTATGTGTGTATGTATTTAAAATTAACAATGCTCTCCTGCTGCTAGAACTTACCAAACCTTAACACTAGCCAAATTATAACAATTTCTGCAATTCCAAGCCACATTCATTCCATGTAATATTGTTTTGTATTTTCTGTTTCTTTTACTATACTTACTGTCACTTTATTTTTCTTCATGCTTCGGAGGGCACGTTAAGCCATTGGTCCCAGCTGTTGTTGCATGAGAATAGTTGTTAAGCCAAGTCAGAAGCCTTTGGGTGGCCTAAAAAATCTGACACCAAGGCTGACTACATGCCTACACAAGAAGAAGAAGAATATTTTCCTTACATTTAAAAATCACATATCTTCACTGTAATAGTATAAGTACAAGGAAAGATTTTGAATTTACTAAATCATGGTAAAATTATGGTGGACAATTCATTCATTGTTTTATTGTAAGTAGTATGATTCCTATAAAAATGAAACACTGCATTATCGATTTTATATGGGCTGTGTAAATGTGTAAATTCATTTTATTGTTGTTCTGCTCATTATGAGTTTAAAAGTCTTAATTAGTGTTAGGCAAAGAGCCATTGTAAGATAGCTGTTGATTTGATATTCCAACATACATAAACACAACTAAATATAGCATCTATTGCTTTCCAGATAAGATTCAACAAGAAAAAGAGGGGATTGTACAAAGAGGCAGTGAAGCAGGCCACAAAAGAAGCGCAGCAGAATGAATCTCGGACATCTGATGCTTCTGACCCGCTGGGCAGTCCTGCGCATGTGGCAACAGTGTCCCCTCATCCCATCGATGTGTTCTCGTAACGTGATCTACGCCCGAATTTATTCAAATTCATGTGATATTTAACTACTCAATGCACAAATTATTATATGTCTATTCCTAATCAGGTGGAAGTTTTGGGTCTTACGATAGATAAAACAGTAATAAAACCATTCTTAGATTTTAGGTAAGTGTGCAATCTATAAATATCTTGTCAATAAATTAATGGGTGTTCCCGAAGCCTCCGTTAAGAGCCAGATCCTAATCTATGCATAACATGGAGCCACCTTGGCCATATTTCCAGGTCAATTAACAGGTTAACTCTTTCTTTAATTGACTACTTTAATTAATTTATTACCCTTGCTAATCCACATAACATCAGGTAAGCATTGAAAACAGTAAAAATGCTTGCATGATAAATAATTATAGTTAAGGCCACATCACAGAATAAATGATAGTACAGTACTACCTTACCTACCTTACTATATGTCACCGTCGCTGTATAGAACCGATTATTTATAAAAAAAAACGCGGTTGTTGCTGTCGATTTATTGCAAACGGGCAATGTGTCTCACAATAAAACAGTTGATTTTTCATATTATGAAAGTTGAGTTGTGACGTAATGTTCTGGCAATACAAGAAGCAGTATAATATATTACTGCAGCGGCCAGCAACTGAGGCATTGATGGACGAACGTGTAAATGTGGGCCGAGGCGAGGTCCGAGGCACACATACGTGAGTCCATCAATGCCTAGTTGTGGCCAAGGCTTGTATAGTACTTTTCTCAAATAATGCGCGGAAATTATATCTATGCAGAACTTTAATTTATAAATATTTTTTTCACGATAGAGATAATTTCTTTATTCAATTAACAGGGTCTATTTATGAAAATACCTAGTCCTTAAAGTTTTTGCAGCCAGAGGGATTTGAACCCGCGACCTCCTACTCACAGGGTTGGAGCTCTATGCACTAGGCTATGGTTACACAAGCACTAGCTGCGAAAATCTTTAGTACTTGTGCTTCATCATCACGGTGAAACACAAACTGAAGATTTTCGCGGTAATAGTTCGTGTGACCATAGCCTAGTTGATAGAGCTCCAACCCTGTGAGTAGGAGGTCGCGGGGTCAAATCCCAATGGTTGATAAAATTTTTAAGTACAACATTCTGGTTTATTCTTTAAAAATCAATTCCATGAGCTTTTTACTTGCAAGCCAGCACGACAGTTATGAGTTTACTATGTAATTTATCTGGCCGCTAAACCACGACAGATATGGATTTTTATACAAAAATTGCCGGCCCTTGCTCGCCAGTACGGCAATTGCGATTTATCTCGAAGAAGGTTGTCAAAATAATGCTCTTTCCAAGTATGTTTGAGAAAAGAGTAATAAGTAGCCCATAATTATATTTGGTCACTGTTTTCATGTTGCTATTGTGTTACTAGCTATAAGGATTAAGGATTTTGGCTACATTATTGGTTTATTAGTTGAGAAAATCGTTTGAATTTTATTGTGTTGCTTATTTTTTAAGTTGGTTACAATTAATTTTTGTTGCTATTTTATCATTCCTTTAGCCATTCTCTTGGTTTGTCTTGTATTGTTACAATTGCAGCTCTTTTTGCGTAGAAACAAAACGTTCTTGCAAAACGTCGCAGATCACAGTTAAATCGTAATATCATTAACTTCATTATGTTGTTATCATATTTTATCGCGAACAAAATTACATCATAACCATACATTGCTGTTAATTGGGCATGTGTATAACTTAACATCTTTTCAAATGCCCAATGTATAACGTTTAAAAAAAAATCAGTGATTTTCAATTTAATATTCGTCAATAATATTAATATTAAGTTAATTATGTAAAAGTTATGTACTTTTTTTTTTCTCCTCGCTTGAGGAATGGCGTCGAGTTATGTACTTACGTTAAAGTTTTTTTTTTTTTTATAAATAAATATGTGTGGATATTTCACACCATGTAGTCCCAAACTAAGCATAGCTTGTACTATGGGAACCAGACAACTGATATAATACATAGATACTTTTTGTTTGTAAATACATACATAGAATACAACAGTTTTACAACAGTTTAGATTATTGATATCCTCATATCTATGCTGAGAAGCCATTTCTGTTTTTTTAATATAAGTACCTAATTCAAGGGTATGCCCTAATAAAACGGGTATTTTAAATACCCCAAGAGAAATTAATAGTTTGTATTCTCTGTAATAATTTTATCCAAACAAGAAAAATGTAGATACCATATTGTTATTTACTTTTATTTTATTGTAAAAATTATCATTATTCCACTAAGTTTAAATAATAGTTGTTATTAAAAGATATTTTATTTTTCTTGATAACATATTGATTATCTTAAATAATAATGGTCAATAGATAAACATTTTAATCGTTTTGTATTTTAAAACAAGCTTATTAGAATGGCCTATTTTTATAGTTATTTATAAATTTCCCTAAACTCATTATTTGTACCTAATACCTATGTAATTAGTTTCATTTTTATATTATCAAAACAAGATGATAGGTAATATGTTTCAAAATATTAGGTAGTAATAAAACTATTCACATTGTAAGTTAACTGTTTGTTTCGATGAAATTTACCATTTATTTTGATGTAAAAAGGACATCCAAACTGTGTTCATATAATACTCATAAAGAGTAAAAATTATCTTAGAAACCTTCAATATTTAACTGTATATAATATTATGTTTTGTTCCGCTTACGTCACGTGTTCAGTGTGATTACTCGTTCGAGCATTTATAAATGGAGATGGCAAGGCGTACCCCTCTGCCGGTCATATTACGCTATTTGGTCATACACAATATAATATCATAGTGTGCGAGTTTACTCGTTCCCCATAAAATCGGCAGAAAATAATGCTTGCGGATTATAACGTTAACATCTCCATTGGTTAAATGCTCGAATGACTCACAAAACACCGTGTAGTTACAAAGATATGAAACTTTTTAAGATCATTATAATCCCGAAAACAAAGGCCCGTATTACACAGACACGCTGTCGTGAAATTTCATTCGTAAAATTCGTAAAAGGTTTTATGAATTAAATCTCTATTTGAGCATCAATCTACTAAAAGCATTGTTCCGTAAAACGGGCATAATTGTTGAAAACAACGTTGTCAGTCTAAATCGGTAGGTAGGTCGTTGTCAAAATAGACGATCGGGACAAAGCACCGACCAAGGTCATATTTGTCTCACCTTGGTCGGGTTGGTGTAAAATCCGACCAATCTTACCTTCGGTGCTTTGTCCCGATCGTCTATTTTGCTTTTAAGGGCTTACGACCTTACTACGACGATAGTGATGGTTCTTTAATCGGACTTTGACCTGCTTATATCGCCGTACCAGCTTATTTCATCTATGGTCTAGGCTAGGACCTAGGTTATAATAGGTATATAGGTACATATACATACTCACTATTACCACAGATTACTGATTATATTAGTACTATTACTGATAATGCAGATGTTTATTGCTTAAAATGATTATTGTAGTACCTAATTAATGTTTAGCTTATGTTATTTACAAATGAGTGGAGAGGGAAAGGAAAATAACGAAATCCTGTTGATCGTCTTATCTTTTTTTTTTAAATAATTAATATTCATAGCATTTGGCCACTGTCTCACTCTCACCTGTGATGGCGCGGCTTACGACCTATCGATATTGTTCTGTTTCACCTAAGTTTGTACTGATCAGTTAGTATGTTCGAATAATTCGGCGTCACGTACCTATTTAAAGTTGTAAAAAATTCAGACTGACAAGGTTTTTCAAAGACATTGCATTGTAGGTAATTTATAATGTGCATGAAAACAAGAATTTTGCCAAAGACTTAGTTATGATCTTTGTCTCAGAATTTTTAAACAATATTATTACATAGAAAGGCAAAAAATGTTTTAGATACCTAAGTGTGATCGGGCAGTGTATAATACAGGAAAAATAATAAATATTTTTAAAATACAAATCATATTCTGATGAAGTTTTATTTTATGTTTCTACCCTACCCTACTATCGCGAAGCGGAGTTGCAGAGTGGACAGTAGGAAGTTCATGTGCTGAACTAATAGCATGAGTGTGGGAATGTGGTGAAACGTGGTTTTTCGTGTTGCTTCCAAAATTCCATAGAAGCTTCTAGTAAAGTTGCCACCACTTAATGCTAAACTATGACTACGTGAAATATTCTATAATAACACAGATATTAAATAAATAAATATTTGCGGACATTTCACATAGCGCCATCTAGCCCCAAACTAAGCATAGCTTGTACTATGGGAACTAGATAATTTATATAAGACTTAGATACTTTTTGTTTGTTTGTGTGTAATAGAAATAGAAATATTTATTGGCCTTATAACATGTTTTTATACTGGGCAAATACATACATAGAATACAATATAAGACACAGACAAACATTTATGTTCACACATATGTTTGTTCTGGGTAGGCATCGAACCCACAGCCCTCAGTTCAGAAGGCAGGGTTACTAACAACTGAGCTATCTCAAAACTTGTGCTTTTTCCAGAGTTAATGTTTAAAATTGGTGGCGTTTTACGCATTAAGTGCTGAGTTATGAGCATGAGTGAGGGCAAAATTCCATAGAAGCTTCTAGTAAAGTTGCCACCACTTTACTAGAGCATGACTTAGACTGAACTATGACTAAGAATTGACTACGTAAAATATCCTAAAACTCGATGAAAATATACAATATTTGACACGGGCTAAATATACTATGTGTGGAGCCAAAATATAAGAAAAAAAAATTACTTGACACTGACTAAATACACTTTGTGTGTAGCAATGGAGCCAAAATATAATTTAAAAAAAAGGTAAAACTCTGATTTTTTCAAAATGGCAAGTCTAAAGAAGTTGCGACGAATGTGAACAAAGCTTAATCAAGAACAAAGTGAACCAAGAAGTGAACACATTAAGACATGTAATTTAAATGAGTACTTACACATTATAATTTAAATGAGTACTTTGATCAATAGTCAATTGATATAATGATTTATTAATATTATTCACTATCTACGGTAAAATAATCTGTACCTTGTTTGCTATAGATAAGAACCTACCTATTTTTCAATTGTCCATGTATCTAACTACTCATTAAGATAGATATAAGGAAATATTGTATGTTCGAAATGAACAAAACTGTTGACACCCATTTATTACTTAAGACCATTTGCATCACAGAGCAAAAAAAAAAAACGCTTCATAGGCGAAACGTCATTTGTTTCATAGCTCTGTGATTTGCATGTACACAGTTTGACAATAAAATATTATTCTATTCTATTCTATCCATGGCTAAAGGACAAGAATCCACAGCCTTAAAAAAAAAAAATGCGTCTGACATTTAAATCAAAATGACAGTTGAAGTTTGAACTTCTGGCGCGGTCAAGTTCGCGACGCAAAGGCAGATTTCTGCTAATTTGGCAGATTTTACTCTTTTATTTTGATTTTTTTTTAATGTGACAGAGTAGAATGCTTTTAATATTTTAAAGTAAAAATCAGACATAACGTTGCAAAATCTAAATTATTCATCTTGAACATTTGGTTGGAACCGTTATTACTGAACTGACTACTCCTGTCTTAAGTCAGAATATGAAAAGGCTTTCTGACAGATTTCTTTCTAAAAGTTTCAAGCCTATTTAAGACAGATTCTGTGGATGATCACACTAGACGTGGTGATCTACCAATAAAAAAAGCAAACCAAAAATAAAAAAACTGAAGTCCGAGACGATTATCAGCGATGCCAGATTAGGCAAATTATCGCCATTTACGCTACTTTGGGGTGTTAAATGGCTACCGAAAAATCCAATAGGCTACCAGTAGCCATTTAGACTACCAGCAAAAATAGAGAATGGGTGGTTTAGAGGCTATTACGGGATCACTCCAAATTTATTTTATAAAATGATAATTGATGCATGTAACGAAACGTAATATGCATGGACAAATTAAGGCCCTATTCCGATACACGCTAAAATCGATAATATCGACATTATCGCGCTAAAAACGCGTACCGAATTGCCGTGAGCGCGAAAACGAAATCTCTTGTAAACGTCATGACCGACGCCATCTTGCGATATTGCCGTCCGTGATTGGTTGTCCCGAGTCATTGACAGCGGTCAGTCATTGAGCGCAATATCTGAATCGGAACGCTGAAATATCAACGTGAGCGCTGGGAGCGCTATGAGCGATTTTAGCGTGTCTCGGAATACGGGGTAAGTGACACGGTGTATGTGCCATGCCAGTGACACCTTCATAGTATGCCGATTTGATGCCGATAGATGTCACGAATCTAGAATCAAAATTAGGCGAAATGAGTTAGCTGATATCTGGCAAGGCAACCCTGCGCCGATTATGAAAAGGGTTTGAAAAAACTGAAAAACAAACTCAGTTTTTGATAAGACAAGCAAATAAAGCAAAACGAAGCGATTATATCCTCTTTGAAGACAAGTTGTGAAATATAATTAAATTGAAAAATGAGACGAACTTATAGATCTAAAAAAGACCACGGGGGCACTCTTGATCACAAAGATGTCCTACTAAACATGGACGAAAAGAGCTCTGCCTTTGATGCATTTTACATTCAAAATATAAAGCAAACCAAGCGCGAATTATCTTGTGTTGCATCGGCTAATCATCTTGGAATAGCTTCCAATAAAGTGCGGAAAAGAAAATATGTGAAAAGGATAGTAAAAGAAGCAGAGCCGGTAAGTCGAAGAGGGACAATGTCTTCATCGGCTTACTTGACTCCAGATAAGTCTATTCGGGTGAATAAAGTCCTAGATCCCTTCGACATGCTACTTAATTCATCACCAGCATGCCAAAATGTGCCAAGAGCCGAAAATGATCATATATTGAAGAAAATTTTACCTAAAAAGTGAGTTTATTTACACAATAATATAAAAAGCTTAGTGTAATTTTTCAATATTTGCTAGTTAATCTCCCACTCATAAACATAGGAACGGTTGTTCCATATAAAGTAAATATGCTGTAAAAACCATTAATAATATAGACATGATTAATATGTGAGACAAAAAAATTGTGTTGAATTACGGATACAAGTGATTAATGTTCTGATATGGCATTCTGATACGGCTCCATTTTTAGGAGAACATGTTCTGGATGCCTAAATGGTGAAAATGAATTGAATAATTGGAGTTCTTCCATGTATAGAATATAGGTATTGCTTATTTTGTATTGCTTACTAATTCTTGATTGTATTTTCAGAGAAGGCAAAACATACAACAGAAATAAACTACCAAAAGTGAAGAAGTTCAATTACAGCAGGGATAGTAGCTGTACTGGTAAGAAAGTTGGATTTGCAATAAAGGCTAAACTGAATTGGATGAAATTTTGGACTCTTCTGTAACCATAATTCTGACCGTTATAATTATTTCTATATTTAATTATTTTTATAGCAGTATGCCCTGCTCAGTGTGCATCTACAAATGAATTTGTGAAGGAAAAATTTGAATCATGCATGTGATTTAAACTTGCGCCCATCCATTTTAAAGCCGGGATATGCTTTGCTTAAGGTATAGTGACAAGTAATCTCATGTCCTTTATCCTTCACTTTTTACAACCAACTTACAGGGTTGATAGCGCCATCTATTGAGACTTAAGAATCATCCCAACCAGCATGTTCTTTACATCAGCACAAATGCTGAAAGGAGAACGCCTCCCAAATCAATATTTTATCAAGAGTTTAAGAGAGAGAGAGAGAGCTTAAGAGTCAAGAGTATTGATTTCAAGAGTCTCCCAATAGATGGCGCCCGGTAAGCTGGTTAACAAAGTGAAGGATATTTTTGGAAATGAGATCACTTGTCACAGTAGCTTTTTAAGTAAAGCATATCCTGGCCTTAGGGATGGATGGATGCGGGTTCGAGTCACTTGTGATTCAAATTTTTCTATTTCAAATTAATCTGTATAATGCCTAAATTCATATTTCTATACTTTAGATCATTTGACTTGTTTCAGATTCTGATAAAGAAAATACATCTGATTCACAGTCAAACATAACAGACATAAGAACACATGAATTACTTGTAGAAAAGGAATCTAGTAACAGCCCTAAATATTTGGACGAATCTATCAACAAAGTAGCCAACAACTTATCACTACTTAACCGTTTTAAACGGGAGAGATTCAATGGTTCTTTCAACACATCCTATAAGAGTTGTAAACATAGACTGACTATGACCTCTCCAGTTGTGCAAAAATCACCTTTATGCAGCACTCCATTCAAAGAAAAATATAGAGGTGTTTCTATTTTTAAGTTTTCTCCAATCTCTCAAAAAGAAGGATGTCCTAATAATGTGACTATATCTGAAGAGAATGAAAAAGCTAATTCTAGTGCTATCCTTGTATGTAAAAATATTCATGTTAAAGATTTTCAGCAATGTAAGGCATTACCACTTGCATTTTTGGCCAATCACAGTATCCAATTCAAGGCTTCATTGACTGATGAAATAGATAGTAGTTCCAATGGAAGCAAGCATGTTAATAATAGTAAAATAGAACATATTGATAATGAAATAGAGTATGAACCTAAGTCTGTTACATATGTTGGAGAGAATTCTTTTCAAATAACTGAGGATGAACCTTTTTTGGGTTTCTCAAATAATGAAACGGAAATCAATGTTACAAATAAGCATTTGCAACTTGAAAGCTTAATAGAAAACTACTCTAATGAAGAAGAAAATATTGATAATAATGAAATAGCTTTAAAAATAGATGTGACTACCAAAGATGAATCTAAAAATATTTCAAGTAGCAGCACTCCTTCCAATAATTGCACACCAAGACAATCATCAAGAGGTTCTCAAAGTACTAATGGAGCATCATTGTATGATAGTTGCAACAGTGATCAAAGTTCTTTGGTAGATGATCATATAAATAATAAGGAGCCAATTGTTGCTATTGAAAAGTTGAGTGATTCTATTTTCTTTGAATATTATGCTAAAATGCCAGCTGAATATGACGATGAAGAAATGAGCAGAGAAACTCATGAATCTGATTATGGAGATATGAGTAAACAGACTGAAAATGATGATTTTGAGAGCTTAGCAAATGATTCAATTGAAGATGGGATAAACAATAATTCATCGAGTGCTGATTCAGACTGTGTAGACATTAAACCAAACACAATAGTGATAACTGATTCTTCTACAACAGAAGACTTAGTGTCATCTAATGCCGAAGATGCAGATGATGAAGATGAAGAAAAATATGTCAGTTTTGTTACTACTAGAAGAAGAAATGAAATAACTAATGATTCTTTGTTTTTATTTAATAATTCATATGTTAGTAATAGCACTGATTGCGATAAGACTGTACTAAGCAATGTTAAGGTTAATTTAGACATGTCTAATGTGAAGTTACACATAGAAAATACTTCTGACCATGATTTAGGTAATGGAAACACGAATCTAAAAGACTGTATAAAAAAAGACTCTGATTCTTCTGACACAGGCACATATAAAATAGCTACAACAATATCAACTAAAAAAAGCCCGCCACTGTCTAGCCATAGTAATAACAATGAGTTGGTGAATGCTATTCCTGATTTAATACACACTGACAACCCATCTGATGTAAGGATTTCAAGGATAAGTACTAGGAAAAGCTCTAGATTGCCAAGGCAAAGTGTTGAATCAACACCTACACTGGCTGGAGACAACGAGATTAAATCATCCAATAAAGTAACTGGTGAAAGAAAGGCTAAAATATCTACTAGAAAGAGCGCAAAAATGCCAAAACGAAGTTATTTTACCAGTTCAGAACTGAATGGTAGTAAAAATGAAATAACTCTAATGGAACCAAATGAAGCTAACAACACTACTGTTGTTGAAAACCATACAACAAGTAGTGATTCAAATGACTCAAAAAAAATTGATGCAGAATCATCACTAATCAATAAAAGTGCCTCCCTAATGTTAAAAGTGAATGACCATCACCCAGATCGGTCATCTTATGCTGGTACAGAACTAAAACAAGCTATAGTATTGCAACCTGGGAAGAAATGGGAAAGGTCGCTGAGCATCTACAGAAGAATGTCAATGGTACCTGACCATTTTGACCAGTCAATTTTAGATGATGAATGCCTGCATAAAAAAGGTAGAAAGTATAGGCAAAGTGTTATCAGTACAATGGAAATGCAGGAATGTAGAGGTATGTAAACATAGAATGCAATTCCTTTTTTATGTTATGCATGAATCCTCTTTCTTATTTTGATTCTGGCGGAAAGTAACTTTGATTGGTCTTTGTGAAAAAACTGACAGTTCCATCCAAAGTTTTAGTGTAATGTCAGGTTTGTTATTTGTATTTGAAATTTTTTTTAAACTGGTGCATGTTATTTTACTTGTTTTTTTTTTTCAGATCCACTACACAATGATTCAATCAATAGTCGAAGAAGCACTTTTATATCTAAGCCTAGCAGACCTACCATTAGATTTGTGAAAGTGAGTAGGTACAGTAATGCCTACAGTTTCTGGACTTTCTGGTATTTCACGCTATTTTATGCTTATATGAATACACTAATCCTATTATTTTTTCCAGGATCCTAATATTTCGAGAGCAAGCCTAAATACAAGTTCAGTATTCGATGATTTAAAAGGTAAGTTGCGTGCCATAATATGGTATAATTATTTTTATCACTGCTGATAACACTGAACTTTAGAAGATTTTATTTTCTACCAAGCTACATAACCTGTGTGGCGCGCTGGCAACTTTAAATTCGTGCGTGCGTTCGCGGAAGAAGACGCTGCGTGGTCTTTGTCCGAGAATTTTTATTTTAAATTTTATTTTGTAATTGAGTGTTCCACTACTAGTGTAGTGTGTTCATTAACGCTACTATTACTAGTTATTAGTAGAATAAACTTTGCACGTGTGAAATTCAGTGTTCGTAAATTATAATTTCTGACTGCCATTATCCGTAACGGGATAGTAGCTTGGTTCTGCGCCTTTGTCTTGTAAAAAGTGTCCAAAGCCAAGTGCATGCATCTTTCCCTGCAATACACAGGTTAGTATGCAATAAAGTTTGAATATTCAAAGTGAAATGTGATAAATTCACGTTGCGTTGCGTCAGTCGATTACGCGAGGGAAAGTTCGTCACTCACTTCCTAGTATGTGTCATGTCGCGCTAACCAGCCAGTGGTTTTTTCTCAGGATTTTTGAACGAGGAGTGTGATGATACTGTTATCGAGCTATCAAAACTATCGATTGCTGACTCGGAGCATGAAGTCACTATAATAAATAACTTCCATGAGTCGGAACGACTAACGACAGCTCGGGACTACGTTTTGCGTCGATGCAACCAGACCGAGCCCATCCTCTTTGATGATTGCTATCCCGAAACGTAAGTGGCTATAAATTACATTGCTCCATGTAAATTACCTACTGCTTTTCTCATTACCCATATTTTGCTAGACATAACATTGTTTGTGGTTATGTAGGTCATGCAAACAACAAAATGGTGGTATTAAGGTTAGGTGAATGAATGTAATGGGCCTACGTCTACCCTACTTATCCTTAAGGATAGTACCTCCCTATTTGATTGGCGTTTCATAAGCACATGGCGTATTTTTCAACACTGGTGCTGATGGACTAGTTCACAGATACTAGGTAGGTAGGTAGGTAGGTAGGTACACTGACCTTGTCCAAGAATCTATTAAATATTGAAGTACCTACATTACATACATTAATTTCTCACTCTCAGGCAAGCTAAGGTTAGGATTATAATTTTAAAAGAATAATATTATTAATCTGCTTTTATTAGGGATCTGATCAAAAGTACAATAACGAGTTTGGTGGTAATTAGTTATGGGCCCAAAATGACATGCTAAGGTTACCTCATATTTAGCAACCTTGCCACAAGTTAGGAACTCTCATTGATGATTAATAACGCCTCGTACTCCTACACACATACAATCCTTGAATGTTCACATCAACAAAAGCATTTCTAAGCTTTACAATGAAATATGATTCATGTTACAAATGAATTTTCGTTAGAAATTCTTCACCATGCATTAGTCATAAAGTGTTCATTTCAGTGTTGGTAGGTGTTGAGTTTGATAACCTTTGAATACCTTTATCTATTGAAAACAAGGCAATGTCAACAATTGCTACACATTCTAATAATCTTTCTTTTATCACTTCAATTTTAATGAATCTATGTTGTGAAATTTTTGTAGGTATCTGTTTACTTAATTCCCACATACTTATTCATAAATAAGTGTCATAAAAATGCCCTCACATTTAGTGATATTATATAGATAATAACTATGCAGAGTGTGAAACAAACTGAATGGCGGCTGTGAAGTGTGCTGCAAGCCCCCGCATGGTGCGCACATTGCTGATGTGTGCGGGCAGAGGTGCCCGCACACATTTAATTTTTGCTACTGCACAGAGTTTTGCACTGGGTTCACAGCAGCCATTCAAGCCATTCAGTGCTTTTTATGAGTAAGCTTAAACTGTCAGCATTGTACAAAATAAATTATGTCTTTGAATTCAGGTCAGCAGTGTCACAAGATGTGGCCTTGTAATGACAATAACATTGTTCATAAGTACATTACATAAGCAAATAAAGTAATTTGCAACAGGGACATTGTTAAGTGCTATCTAATGAACATACACTAGTGATTATCTCAATACATTAATAAACAAATGAACATAGACAATCTTGATTGTGAGAAAACCTTGCAAAATACTAGTAAGTGTGGGTTTTGGAATCATGCCCAAGAAAGTACCGAGCTATCAGAAATTACGTTGGAAAGTTGCCCAATAACCAATTTTCCTTTTGCACATTGTTTTGAAAACAATCTAGTGTTTCTGCTTGGCTAAATGTTTCCAGGAACATTTGCAAATCTTTGTTGTTAGCTGTAATGTTGCAATCACAAAAACTTGCATTGTTATGACTGTTATGTTTCCATTTCACAATTCGCAGAAGAAAACCGCTGAAATCTGCCAATGACACAAGTAATGCTTTTGTATTCTGTTCTGTTCATTTAGGGATGTTTTTATCATAATTTTTATTTTCACAAATTAATATGTCACCCACTACTCTAAAACAATAATTAATAGGGATGCGCCGAACATGGATTTTTGAACCGAACCAAATAACAAACATTATTCGGCCGAACTATTTGGTTCATTATACAAACACAAATTTTCTTTTAGCTTATTTTTGTATTGTAAATGCAATTACATACCTAAAAAAATATTTAAATTAGATATTGGACCAAATTGAACATTTTATAGGTTGGTAGTGCTCATTAGACACAAAATATAGTTAAACGAAAAAAAGATTCAAAATTGCTAAGTGTTCTGATATATTAAAATGAGTTTCCATAAAAGATAATTTTAGAAGTATCTAACGGTTACTGTTTAATAAAATATTCGGTTATTAATCAGCACTTTAACTGAATATTCGGTATACAGAATAATTACCGAATATTCGGCGCATCCCTAATAATTAACATGTACTTATCTTACAATGTTACTGCAATATAAATCAATTCTTGTTTACAAACATGTACTTATCTTACAATGTTACTGCAATATAAATCAATTCTTGTTTACAACCTGGCTTTCTCATACAGTGGTGAAGCCAGGATGCTAATAATATACCAATCCTAATAGATCCAACATTACATGCCTGTCATCTAGGTACTTAGGGACATTAAAAGTAATTAAATGTTGTGTATCAAAATAGACCAAAGTAAACTGTACATTTTTATGTAAAAAAATGATGTGACACTGCTCAAGGTTTGAACTGGTGGATGTCAATGTCAATTGTGTTTTCATGTGTAATTTCATTAAGAATAGAATAGAATAAAATTTATCCAAACTTGCTTAAACTATGGTACAGAACATACATGTTATATTAATTAACATCTTGAAGATAGTCCACTGCTAAACATAGTCCTTCCCCAGGGAGCACCACTTTGAGCGGCTACGGCTGCGGCTTTCACCAGATTGTCGGTCCACTCCATGAGTAAATTAGTCTGTAAAAACTTACTACAGTGTCAAGGCTCTAACCACCAATGCTCTTCCTCTAGAGTTCTCAAGAACTGTCACAAGATAGGCGAAGGTGTTTATGGGGAAGTATTCCTTTGGCGAGGCAGGGATGGCCGAGCTCGGGTTATGAAGATAGTTCCCATTGCCGGAACCGTCAAGGTCAACGGGGAAGACCAGAAGGACTTCCACGAGATTATCTCGGAGATTGTGATTGCTATGTGAGTACTTAGAACATTATCTTCATCAGCAACAGCCTAAAAACATCCACTGGCTGAACATAAGCCTCCCCCACAGAGTGCTACTTCGAGCGGCTGCTTGCCGCCTTCACCAGATCGTCGGTCCACCTAGTTTGTTTGGAGGGCCTTCCTACGCTGCATCTTCCGGTTCGTGGTCGCGTCTCAAGAACCTTTCTTCCTCATCGGTTGTCAGTTCTGCGAGCGATGTGGCTGCCCATTGCAAGTGGCAACTTCTCATTCTAAGAGCTATATCCACTATACTTAGAACACAAATCTAGACAAAGCTGGTAAGATCCACCATTATAATGTAAATAGAGCATTTCTTTTACTGATGTACTCCCACTTCATTATTAAAATTGGTGGAAATTACAAAACAATCATTAGCTTTCGTTAGGATCGCTTTTTCAATGGAGCATTTTTTATAAGTAATAAAGTAGATGAGCTAAGTAGAACCCTCCCCATGCAAACAGCCTTCAACTTCAACTCTTGGTTAATGGCCTTTGTGAAGAGGTGACCACAATTTATTAAAAACCCTGCATATTTCGACACTCGTTTGGCAGCTGCGAAGGCGCAGGCGCAGGTAGACAGACATACACATCAAACTTAACACGTCTAGTTTTTAGCTAATAATAGATAATTTGATTATAAAAAGCCGCGATCCGTGAAGTGTGAAATGTTTATAACAAAGTCTCGAAGTCTCCCTTTTCAATATTGTTGACGTGTTTTTGGTAACCTTGACCATGCGCATGGTTACGCGGTACGCCCATAGCTTCAAGCATACCGATAATTTATATTAGTGATGTCATTGTAAACTAAGTCTTATTTTGTTAGACAAAACTGGTTCTAAAGAAGTTGATACAGCATGAAACGTGTACGAAAATAACGTATCATGGAAAACCCAAGTAACATATGTATAGGAATTAACTAAAATGATGTTTCTATCTTAGATTGCCTTCATAGTTGGTTTCAAGCTTACGAGAGCTGCAGTTTGTATTTGTGCAATTAAGATATGAACAATGTACATTTTGCATGTTGTGCTCATTTTGCAGTTTGCACATTCTGCGTATTGTACCTTTTACATTGTACATTATGCTCTGAAGCGATTTTGTCAATTGTCTATTTTCGCCTGCCGAAATAAAAGGTAATCAAGCTTGACGCAGGCTGGCTCAAACACTACAGAAATAATTTGGTTTAATTACCCCAAAGTACAGTTATAATATAATGTATAATTTTCTTATCTACGTAAAACGCTGTGAAGTCTGAATGTATGGGCGTAAATTCCCGCCGTGTCTGAGCTATATCGGTCACTTTAGTTCTCCTTCGGATCGTAAGAAAATAGTTGAGACATTCCTAAAAAATAGTCCAGGACTCAACAAGAAAAGTAGCTTCTCATTGTTTTGAGATGTTCATCAACAGCCCGAAGACGTCCACTGCTGAACATAGGCCTGCCCCAAAGAGCGCCACTTTGAGCGGCTTCTCGCCTCCCGCATCCATCGGCTCCCCGCGTCCTTCACCAGATAATCGGTCCACCTAGTGGAGGGAATGAATTACTATGCCCATCAAAATGTACGTGCCTTCAGAAATTGCAACATGTGTGTATTTTTCCAGGGAATTGAGCGCACTGCGCGCTCCCATAGCCGATATCGAACGTCAATTGGATGAGGGGAACGACATTCATGCTCTCGATTTGCACGCCATTGAAAACGCCACAGATACCTTCAACGAGGTGAGTGAACAATGAACATGACCTATTTATAGCTTCTTCATTATTAAGAGGATATACGAGCTGCGATTCTCTCTTGCGATACAAACTTTTCTTTCTTGGATCATGCCACTAGAATTTTTTTTTCTTCGTTAAATTTAGGTCTGCTCCACGGATGTCCCCGTTGTTTTTTTCGGTAAATCGCCAAAAGTTCCAAAAAATTTACCCGTTATTATAGCCGTGATCAAAGGATTACCAGATAAAAAGAAAACTTTTTAACATTTAAAAATTAATAGGAATTAACTCATTGTTTAAATTTTAATGCAAAATTGAATTGGTAAAGTTTTGGAGGAGGAATACTACAGGGGGATACGAAAAATCGATCCTGTAAGATTTATGTAGGTCTGTATTATTAGGCAGAAAACATTCTCCTTTATTTATTAGGAAAAAAAAACAATAGGTATCTTATAATGTAAAACTATTGGTGAAATGAGCATACATCTTTGTTGACGTGGTTTTTATTATAAACAATTTCGTTTTGATGCCAAGTGTTGCTCTAGCCAGATTTTCCTCTACGTCTTTTACGTCGAGTAAACATTCGATTTACGTCATAATCGAGATGGAATTTTATTCACCTTTTGCTCATCACTTTGGTTTTTCCTTCTCTAAATACCGAAAGTGGTTTCTCAGAATTATTGCTTGTTTTCAATGATATTAGAGGTTTTATGATTTTCGTTGGCATCCATGCGGGTAGGAAAACATTAACCCTAAAAATTAATCCAGGTATTTTTGGATTTGGAATTTTTTATTCTTGTCTGTCATTTCAAAAAAGATTATATCGGTTATCTGGTTTCCATAGTACAAGCTATGCTTAGTTTGGTTTGGGACTAGATGACGCCGTGTGAAATGTCCACACATATTTATTTATTCCTAGAGAATTTCAAATCGAGATTTCAGTCAGATGTTCATTACTTCATACAAACAAAGGGATTCCATTTCCTGCGTAGCATCCATTGTTCAAACGTTTACCTTGAAGTTAAAATTAATTCCTATAAATGGTATCCTCACTCTTCTGACAAAGAGACAGCAAAATAATTATGTTTCCTGTCATACTAGACTGTAAATTGTGGAGCACGCTCATTACTTTATTACAAGTTACATTAAAAAATAATTAATCCATCGACTTTGTTTTATAAGTTCTGCTCTTTTAATAACGCATAGCCAGCTAGGTGTCTGAAGCCAATGTGCGCGGTTCATTGCTATCACAGGATTCATCATCATCATCATCATCATCACCAACAGCCTGAAGACGACCACTGCTGAAAACATAGGACCTCCCCCAGAGAGCACCACTTTGAGCGGCTGCTCGCCTCCTGCTGTTTTCACCAGGTCGGTCCACCTAGTGGGGAGCGCCTTCCGGTTCGTGGTCGCCACTCGAGAACCTTGCAGGCTTACTAGAAGACAACACACAGGCTATGTTGAAAGAACAACTAGTCTAAACTTTATATTGCTTATGTTGAATATCGTTATCGTCAGCCGAGGTTAAGTACCCTTCATCATCATCATCATCAACAGCCTGAAGACGTCCACTGCTGAACATAGGCCTCCCTCAGGGAACGCCACTTAGAGCGTGTGTGGGGCCGGCACCTTGTGGGGGGCCGGCCTACGCTGCCTACCCTTAAAGACTAGATAATACGGTGATGCATCCTTTATACATTTCTGAGATAATGTATCTCAACTGAGTTTCTTCATGCTCACAAAGTAAAATCCATTATTAAACTTTGATTTATTGAACAAATACGGGTGTGTTAAGGAAACATGGTTTTATTGTGTGTTTATGTTGAATGAAACAAAAGGCGAACACAGGATGAGTGCGGCATAACATTGCATCGCTGCTTGTACTGAATAGAAACAATGAACTCGAAGTTAAGGTCGGAAGTTAATTTTTCTTTGTATAAAATCCTTAGAACAAAAACCCTGCCACGTCTGCCTATCAGGTTTCGTAGATGTGATTTAATGCCATAATGCCCAATGATCCAATACGCACAATGTCATGCATTCGCAAAGCATTCAATTCGCCGAATAGTCTACCGATTAAAAGTTATAACATCCAAATTACTTTTTTAAATTATTTATCAGGTTTTGATCAAGTTTAAATGGTAAATATTGGCAGAAACATGTAAAACACAGCTCAAGACTATTATCCATGAATTCCTTATTATGACCACACATTAATAAATAATAATAAATAAATAAATAAATATGTGTGGACATTTCACACATCGCCATCTAGCCCCAAACTAAGCATAGCTTTTACTATGGCAACCAGATAACGGATATAATACTTTTGTTTGTAAATACATACATAGAATACAATATAACACCCAGACGCAGAACAAACATCTATGTTCATCACACAAATGTTTGTCCTGGGTAGGAATCGAACCCACAGCCCTCAGTTCAGAAGGTAGGGATACTACCAACTGAGCTATCGGGCCCGGGCCCGTCAACATTCATTGCATTTGTGTGTTAATTTTCTTATAAGACCAAAAGCCGTCCACTATGATATATTTTATCTCCATGCTACTAAATTAGATGTTGCATGCTACAAAGTGTGACAGTCTCCATTCCATTTTAATTGGTTCGATGCATCCACATTTACCAATATTGTACTATTATTTATTCTGTGCCAATATCGTGAATATAGTAAGAAATAATCTTAGCTCGAGAGCTCGAGGTTCCAGTGTATTGTAACCGGAAAGCCCCACCAGTTTAAACTGTACTCATTAGCTTATATTCAATGGCTGTTATGCAACGTTACAGTCTGGTTTCACTTGACATAACTGTCGAATGAAACTCGAATCGACCATTCATTGATTTGACCAAGAAATTATAATACTAGCTGCTTTCCGCGCATGTGATTGTATTTTTTGTCACTCATCATCATCATCAACAGCCTGAAGATGTTCACTGCTGAACATAGGCCACAGCTTCATCATCATTGTCAATCTTTGTCTTTGTGCAAATGCTGAAAATTGTATCAATTCTCCTTTCTAGCACTCCTTCTAATAAAAGTTACATTGTCAAAAACAGTATTTTAAAAAACAGTTGCTCTCTGTAAAATCCAACTGACACATTTATAAATCCAACATTTGCAAATAACCTCAGAAAAGAAGGAAAACCGAACAGGTTTAACGGTAACTGTAGTTGTATGTTTCTATAAGAATAATATTAACACTAGTAAAACCCGTTCCAGTGAAGTTTCCCTCAGCAAACGTGTTCTGTGACTCACATCATGTGTGAATGCAGAATCATGTAGATACATATATTGTTTAATAAAATAATAATTGTTAATATCCGCAAAGTGATATATTTCCAACTCCAACGCGTGTAGGAAGCGTTATTGACCTCGAAGTAAGGTCTAATCTTTGTCTTTCGTAAATAAATGCATTAACTCGATGAAGGACATACGGATAGCTCGATTATAGCGTGATGCCACACGCCGAACGACTTCAAAACTTTTCAAACTCGGCTTTCATTCCTTACTACCTGCTTTTGTGTATAAAAACACAAAAGGTTGCATTCCTTTATGTCTAAAAAAGGTCGTAAATGTAGGATGGTCATTTATCAGATTTTGTAAGGGCGTCTTTCACATACATTCTTATGTTAGAATGGATGACATGTTCAGTGTTCACAGTGTTATACGGACAAAGAAATGTTTTAATACACATAAATTGCCTTGAAACAATTGCATGTTGTTAGTGAAAATAGTGGGGATGAAATGTTCTAGAGTGGCGACCGATAGCGTAGGCCGGCCCCTGACGATCTGGCGAAACCCGCAGGGAGCTGATGGATGCAGGAGGGGGCAGCCGCTCAGTGGCGCTCTCTGGGGGAGGCCTATGTTCAGCAGTGGACGTTTTCAGGCTGTTGATGATAAGTGAAAATATATTACAAGTACTTATAGCTGTTACTGTCCCGAGACGCTGACCTCACAGACTTGAAACCCGACCTCAGTGGATAGCGTTTCAAAATAAACCAGGTCACTCATTAAGTCATTGCGTAATCACTCTTTGACAAATCGTTAGCGCTAATTTTGCAAAACTCAAATTATGTATGCCATAGACATTCGTCACGGTTTCAAGAATTGCCTTTGAAACGTATGAGCTAATGTGAATCATTGAAGCTCAGGCTGGCGGCGCGTGTGCTTTGTGTGGCTCTTTGATAGCGTATAATTACTCCATTTGATAAGGGAAGTGGGCCAGACCGTTATCACGAGACAGTGTTATCGTTGTCCAGATGGTCCGATGATTTGCGCTCTAGATATTTAATTCAATATTATCATAATGAAGAAGGCATTTGTTTGAATCATGACATGGCAAAAATGATATTGTAATGCAATAAAGAGTAACTGGGTGGAATGGTATGGTTTTGCGATGCTGTATTCCTTTTCGGCCTTCACTTTCTTGTTTGCAAGTTCTGATTCGGAATCTACACTTTGTCTAATGTAGTAAGTAACGCTCATAGTGTATCTCGACTATCCGTTCGATGAACGATGAAAAGTCTCGCAGATTACACATTATTATTTAGAAACACAAAGCCCTTGTGCTTGTAGTTTACAATAACAGCCGATTGCGATAGCAACAGTTGTGGGAGGGTAATAAATGGCGCATTACAACGTACTCCAGTTAGAACTTGAGTACAATGTTTATAACAATCACGTTTGCTATCGATGGCTTACGTAATTGCGTGAATCGCCCTACAAACGTGATAACGGGTGGTTTTAAACGTGATTCAAGCTTTAACAATGATTACATTTCATTGTCTCGATTCTACAACGTGATTTATCGCCTTGAAATTAACGTCATTGCGTACCTTACGTGTTATGTTATGAGCTTATTGAGATAACAAATTCCCATAAAACATTGTTGAACAGAACAATGTATGTACAGTTTGATTGACCATTGATAGATTGTGATGTGAGATTAATATAATTGATGTTTTGTACTGATAAAAAAACTCAATGCATTCAAAAAATTTCATTCATGTTTTACTTATCGTAATGTTAATTTATCGATGTTTTTGGGCTATCACATTGATGCTTAGATAATATGTCTTTAATAAAAGGTTTTCAAAATCCTCTATTGAATGTTCGATGTGTCGGGACTCAACTTAACGTTCCCTATTTGCCCTCGGTTGTGAGGGATGCGCATATGTTCTCGGTGGTTGGAATGTCGATTGGTTGGCATACTAAACAAAGACCTCCCAACTAACATCTACACTACACGGTTGATTTTTACACCAACACGGCCAAGGTGATCTTTGTTGGTGGTAGGTCCCGATCGTGTAGTAGACACTTAAATAAGCATGTCTACTTTAACAAAAGGCTAGCAAAATGCTCATCATCTTCATCAGCCCGTAGATATCCACTGCTGAACATAGACCTGCCCCAGAAAGCGCCACTTTGAGCGGCTGCTCGCCTCCTGCATCCATCGGCCCCGCGGTTTTCACCAGGTCGTCGGTCCACCTAGTGGGGGGTCTGCCTATGCTGCGCCTTCCGGTTCGTGGTCGCCACTCGAGAACCTTTCTTCCCCATCGGTTGTCAGTTCTGCGAGCGATGTGGCCTGCCCATTGCCATTTCAACTTGCTAACTTTAAGGGCTATATCGGTCACTTTAGTTCTTCTGCGGATTTCCTCGTTCCGGATCTTATCTCTCAGGGAAACACCGAGCATAGCTCTCTCCATAACTCGTTGCGCGACTTTGAGCTTACTAATGAGGCCAACAGTAAGAGACCACGTTACAGTTCCATATTCCATCACTGGCAACACACACTGATTGAAAACTCTTGTTTTCAAGCTCTGCGGTATTTTGGACGAAAAGATAGGTCGAAGTTTCCCGAACGCTGCCCAGCCGAGTTGGATTCTTCGTGCGACCTCTTTGTCGAAGTTGGACCTGTCCAATTGGACAGTCTGTCCTAGGTACACATATTTGTTGACCACTTCAAGAGTATCGTTTCCAACTATCACCGATGTGTATACAAGGGCCCATTACCCCGACAAACAACTGCATTTCGATTCTCAATTTTATCACCTTAATCTATCATTGGTTTCATTCAACTCCGGGCGGGTAAATAACCTCTCCCCTTGGCCATTCATCTTTCGCATGTCTGCCAATTTTGCCACGTTTTCTATATACATATGTGGCGCAAGTAATTTCATACCGCGTGTCAAGTTGCCTCCATGTTAAGGTCGTATAGGTCGATAAACTTTAGTGTTACAGCAGTGCAAGCACGGATCTTCGGTTCGACAAATATATCGAGTCGATAAATAGATTTTATTTATCGATCTAATCGGTAACTCGTAGCATGGATCTAACATCGGTAATTCTTGTCGACGTCTTTCGAAGGCTTTATTTAGTCGACATCTTATCGATCGTTCGTTCGTAATTCTCACAGAGTAACTTTATATTATAGAAAATTCCACAGATTAGGGAAAAAATTGGAGGCTAAAGAAAAGAGGTTAGTCATTCATACATGAAAAACACCTACTTAAAGGATTTATTCTATTGAAATATTACAGAAAACCATTATTTTCATGTGAAATCCGATTAATTATTGAAGAGGAACGAAATAATAACTATATTGGCCGAAAGGATTTTACCTAATTCATCATCATCATCATTAACAGCATGAAGACGTCCACTGCCCCGGGAGCGCCACTTAGAGCGGCTGCTCGCCTCCTGCATCCATCGGCTCCCCGCGGCTTTCACCAGGTCGTCGGTCCACCTAGTGGGGGGCCGGCCTACGCTGCGTCTTCCAGTTCGTGGTCGCCACTCGAGAACCTTTCTTCCCCATCGGTTGTCAGTTCTACGAGCGATGTGGCCTGCCCATTGCCATTTCAACTTGCTAATCCTAAGAGCTACATCGGTCACTTTAGTTCTCCTGCGGATCTCCTCATTTCGGATCTTATCTCGCAGGGAAACACCGAGCATTGCTCTCTCCATAGCTCGTTACCTAATTATTCAGTTGCAAATATTTTATCAACCATATTATTATATTAGATGTAGTGCTTAGTTGATATATGATAGTAAACACAAGAAACTTGGAATAGGTGTTTAATACTTTTTCATTTCTTCATGGAAAAACTACTGTATGGATTTGACCACCAGCAACTTCTCTCCTGTCCCCTGCAGTGCTAGGGATCTTGATGTAACTGCTCGTGAGATTTTGAATAACTGCTTGCAACAAATCCTGCACAAGCTTGCTTATAGTACCCGTACACACCTACAACAATAAATTTCCATGTATAAGTAGAATAAAATAACAATAATTAGAATATAATTTAAGCAAATAGTTTTCGCTTTGGGAAGTACTTACTAATTACTATAACATTCACGGGCAGTCCGTTTGATCGGCTCCTTATAGATCGCTCTGAACAACTTGAATAACGGCGAGGGCAATTTCATTATGAATTCTAAAACTGTTCGTTAGGTAGGTCGAGAGAATTATTGGCATCTCTTAGGCACCGCCTATTGATTCTCAAGACATCTCGACGCTTCCATATTTCGGCTTACAATATTAAAATATAGCCAAAATCCAGTTTGAAAATATTATAAATTGGTTATCGAGCAACTATGGAAACCCGATAAAATTCGATAAGTTTGACAAGATTAAACCGATGACAAATGTCAAAAATTAGATCCATGCGTGGTTTAGTCGACATAGAACGACATGATCGTTAAGATTTATCGAATTTATATCGAAGTCAATAAAATACATTCCGTGCTACCGATTACGTTTTATCGAAACTTTATGTCAAATTTGACATGAAAATTCGTTAAATATATCGCTCGGAAGATCGGTGCTTGCCATGTGCTTGCACTGCAGATTAGGTACAGACTGATTATTGACGGTGACTTCGTAAAATCTTGTTTTCTCTTTCTGTAAGCTGTGTCTGTGACTTAGTTATCTGTCGGCGTCGGGTCATCCACCCACGGGAATCCCTTACTACCTATATCTGGATAGAAAGATATTTCGATTCGAGGTTGACGGGTTTGAATATCATATTTGGCCATCGACACGCTAAGAATAAGATATAATTACTAATATCCATCTCCCTCCCTTCATCGTACATCAAGTCGCACCAAAACACGGCACCTATTTATATGTTAAAAATTCCATTAACCCGCATTAAGCGTTTTGCTATTTTTATTTATTTATTTACTTTAATTAACACGGTATTACCAATTACATTAATTAAAGATAGGTCAAATAATTATTATCAATCAAATACAATTAAAAATAACCAACAAGAATAATATTAAAAATAAAATAATAAGTCACTAATTACAATATCAATAAAATTATACATCCCTCTCACAAAAACGCAAACACTCCAACAATAACTTCGGCCACTCATCCACAAATATGGCTATGCACTTCATAGTGCGAACAGCCAATGAGTGGAAAACCTTGCCGTCCTTGTTTTCAGCTAACTATGATTTCGGAGTCTTCAATCTAGAGTGAACAGGTATCTTCTAGGCAAGCATGCACCATCGTAGACTGCGTCATCACCATCCATCAGGTAACACAGTGGTCAAATGCTTGGCCTATAAAGAATTAAAAAAAAAATGAACAGATGCCTCATCCCATACAACGGATAACGCGGTCTATTTTATTAATTATTTTATTTGTGCAAAACGCCAGATTATTGAGCGACATTTATTGCGTGTTGGCGAAGTATTGGGCCAAATGAATACACTGGACACTAACTAGTAACTGTCTAGACACGATTACTACCTTTTTTCAAGTTCGGGCTATTTTTCGTTTGTACCTGATGGGACCCCATGCTACTAGTATGACCTCTACAAGTAAGGTTACTAGCAGTATGCTCAATGCTCATCACCACCACCACCAGTATGGTCTTTACTGTGGTCACTAGCAGTATGGCCACCACTATTATTTCCCATCCATAGGTGCTAGCAGTACGTTGCGTGTACGGCGCATACCCGTCCCGTCTGCTAGATCTGTGGGAGCTGTACGACGAGTGCAAGGGAAGTGAGAACGACAGTCCGGCCGCGTTACCGACCGACCAGCGGTTCATTGTGCTGGAACTGGCGAACGCGGGACAGGATCTCGAGAGCTATCAGTTCGCGAGCGCACAGCAGGCGCATGCGCTCTTTCAACAGGTAAAATCTTAACATTCATAGCAGTATCGCTTATTAGAGTAACCAATACATTAGTTCCCGATCCAAAACCCTTTAGATTAAATATTTGGTAGTATTTATTTCTTTTTGGAAATAAAGAATATTAATGGACATAAAAAGTATTCTTTTTATTTTCATGTTGGTACAGATACCCCGGTTTCTCGTTTGAAAAACTCATGTCAACTTACCAAACACTAGCTAATTGGTTAACGATAGCTGATGATCGAAAGGCAGCCAATGAGCGTTCAGTATTTAAAAAGTGAACATGAGTTTAACTTTAACAAACGTACAAGAAACTGGGGGTTAGTGCTGGTACAAAAGGTTTCAATCCGCATATGTTTAAGATATCTACCACGCGTTTTACTGTTTGTGTAATTCTGCATATAGCTGTAGTTAAAAATAAACAACTGATCATTGGGCAATTAGCTCATTTAGCCAGTGTAGGTTGTTTATTTTCATAGCTCAATATTGTTACCAGAATCAGCCGCAGCAGTTTAGCCTCTTCAACTCATTCTATTGTTTTATTGTGAAGACTTGCTATAAACCCTCGCATAAGTCATTTTTTGTAAACTTCACAAAGGTATTTTATTTCCATTTTATCACGTTAATTTATCTATAATTTATTTATAGATTTTATCAACTTCCTACTTAGATATTTGAGTCGATTCTGTCTAGTATTCTCTTAAAGTTAATAGGTAAGATTGGTAACCCTACATAATATTTTTGGTTTCGTTTGGTAAAGCCTAAATAAAACAAGTAGGATATTTATTGCGATCAAATTTAGCAGCAAATGCGGTACAGAATCGACACAAATATTTTTACACAAATATTCTTTGTGAAGTATTGTTTTTCTGTTGTTTTCGTTTTGTGTGTTTTTGTAATATTTTCAGCTGCGACCAAGACTGCATGGCTTCCTCGGACGATAGGTGATCTTCTAGTGTCAAGTTTGATTCAATATCTTGACTAGATTTTCACTTATCCTTCGCGTAAGCTCACCACGCTTTTGATGTTTTGCCGAATTCGGAATGAAGCTAAATGTAGTTTTAGTTTGAGTGTGTTTTTGTTTTGTGCTATTTACTTACTCTGTGTTATTTTACTTAGTTTTGTTAAAATTAGTAATTTGATTCGTTTTGTTTGCATGATTGTTTTTTTTACGTTTTTATGTGTAACTAAACTGTACTGTGTTATTTTCAGTAAACGTTACATAAATTTAATCAACGCTTAAAATGTCGTGCCTACTTTTTGACGAGAATGTCACGAGCAGAACGAGATGGTAATGTAAGCATTGATTAAATTTAACTAGCTTTTGAGCTAGACTTGTTTTGTAACAGTTACGCCTTCTTAGCGTAAATTCATTTTTAAATAAAGGAAAAAATCTTAGTTATATTTATTTGTACTTATAGTAATGATGATAAAATGACATTTCAAGGTATGCTTGTTTTTCACGGTAAGTCATTAAGGCCGACTTGCGCGTTCACTCTAACCTCGTGTTATCTGAATAAATGCCTAACTCGGATTATTTCTGTATTTTATCTTGCACGTTAGAAAATTGACCACTTATCCCGTTATATATTTAACCCGGGGGTAATTAAACATGTTGATCCTTAAGCGGCTTTCACATACTTGGCAAACAGCGAACATCAAATAGCAAACACGAACTTGAGGATGGGTGTGTGTATTTTTATTTTGGTGTTTGCCTGTTTGCAAACACACATGTATCACTGGCAAACACCATTGATCTGTATCAGTGTCGGAATTGTGCATAGTTCTAAGGATTTGACATATACGTTTGTCGAACGACAAAGCTGTTTGTGATGTATTCAAACGTTTGACAGTAGTACGCGCGTAGGGTTGCTAACCATACATTAATATATAGAACTGCACTATATTTCAAGACTGTGTGCTAAACGCTGTGCGCAACTAGTAGGTTCTATATATCTCTTCGAATACTGCCCGCGAATAATTGAGATTATTCGCTGCGGCTTAAATAAAAGAGGTAATCAGTATCCTATGTGTTCCAGTATCCAGCATAAAATATAAGCTATAGCTAGCATGCTACTCCTTCGATCGCATCGTCACTTTCAAGTTGCCTGTTGCCAAGTTTCAACATGCGGTCAGTAGCTATGTCAATATAACCTTCTTCATTTAGGGCCTCACTTATAAACGCCGCTTAAAGTTAGCCATTGCTTAAAACCTTCTGTCAACTTTTGACTGATTTGAAATGTCACGCGGGAAAACACTGACTAACTTTAAGCGGAATTTATAAGTAAGACCCTTAAAGTAATGTCGATCCTGCTTTCCATTCCCGCCATATTCACACGAAGGAAATTCCGATATGAATTTAAAATCGCGGAGAACAAAGAAACAGATAGTAATAAAAAATCCCTTTTGATTTTACTTAATGCATATTTTATGATACTTTTAATTTAAAAAAAGACATTAGATAGTGTTTATAAAAATGAATATTTGATAAATAATATATTTGTTTATCTTTTGTTTTCTATTATATTAAAAAGATGCTGTATATTTCTCCGAAAAAAAAAATGTTGGCAGCCCTAACACGCTCGTCGCCTGCCATTTTTGCCCATCCATACTTAGCACTTTTGACTATCCTGTGGATGCAGTGCATGTGTTGAGTAATTTGTGGTCGGTGTTTGGGGTACTATGTGTTTGTGGCAAACATCAAGCATGTAGAGGCGGCTTTAGGTATGTACGTTTTATAAGTTTTAAATTGACACTGGCTGAAAATGTTCTATTGATACCTCTCCAAGAAGTTCTATAATAGTACTTATATTCCATACTAACTGGAACAAGCACTTCGAACAGAAACGATAAGTTTTTCGAGAGGTTTTTTTGTGTCTCGAGTTGTGAATGAGTTTAAAATAAAGTAGTAGGCCCGCAGTTTCATCTCTTCAATCACATAAGAACCGTGTGTAGCAAAGGATGCTTAAACAGCATGTGCTATGAATACAAACAACAAAGGTACATTACATATATAGACTGCTAAAGGCATGCCTAGCTCTTCCTCCGGTAGGTGGTATATTCCCAGTTGCCCCCACATGGATCGCCCCCAGTTTAGTACATGCATGCTACAGCTTCTAATTTTACTAAATCTGATAAAATTTAGTTGATTAATTTACGAAGTAACGGTATTATGCTATCCCATAGAAAGTATGATTTCTGTGCGATTGACTACTGTATTGATTTTTAGTACAGTTTTAGTAAAAGTAAGTAGGTAAGTCAATTTTACCTAATTTCATTTACATTCATCGAGAATTTATGAAGTTGAGTTTATTATGCATGTAGAATCTGGTTGGTGCTCGTGAAAATGAAACGATGGGGGGCTTGAGGCAGCAAAGTCTTCTATATTTTCCGACAAAACTATTTTTAATTATTAACACCGCAGAAAAAAACTCTCACGTCTTCCATTCACATCTTGCATGTCTCTCTTTCTTCCTTCGTTCATAAACTCTCACACCTTTTTTACATTTAGATTGTCCGTTCATAAACTTTATCAGATTTTTAATCCTACATGTATTTCCATGAAAACAGGTTAACTACCTCCGATAATAAGGCATAAGAAAAAGACAGACTACTCCATGGGTACACAACGTACTATCTTTCTCAGACCACGTTTCTCTCCAAACACGATAGTCTAATGTAAATTTTACGGCATTAAAATTAAAGTTTATTTTTGTATAATTTACGATGCTATGAAATTATTCCAGTTAGTATAGAATATGTATACCTTGTACCTTTCAACTTCAAATACATAAGTCAGGTGTAATTTTGTTTTACTCTGTGAAACCAACCAACCAACCAACTTAAAGGCCGTCACACACGTAGCTATAATATATATTAATATATTTATAGCTAGACATATTACCTTATGTTTTCTATACAAATTCTCGAGGGACCGCACACGCAGCTATAATATATATTTCTGTAACCAACCTATACCGTAATATATATTATGGTATATTTTTATATTATTGTATATTAATATATATTATGGTATAGCGAGACATTTTGAATGTACAGCATGTTTCAACATATCCGACGCGCTCCTCGGACGCTTCTCCCCTCTTACCATTCCTGCCGCTTTGCCTGGGGGTCTAGCAAAGATCCCAAATGCTAACGCTATCTCCAAAAATGTATTGAAATGACATTAATCACTTACTTTTCCACAAAAGTAAGCGATTTCCGAAATGTCATTCCAGTACATTTTGGAGTTAGCCCGAAGCTTTTGGGATCCCGAACGATCCCAAAAGCAAAATTTGGCGATAGCGTTAGCGTTTGAAATCTTAGCTAGACCCCCTGGGCCGCCTCCGCCCGACCAGTGTGGTCAATTTAGGCGGTATATCGCCATTTAGTCTACTCGGGACTAGGCATCGGCGATGTAAAAGTCTGATTGGCCACTGGTCACTTTTTATACTACCTCAGGTACAAGTCATTTAAATTAGCCAAATTATAAATAAACTACTTTTCATAAAAACTATATCCACCTTATTAGGAGTGTGTAATATTAATCGGAATGGTCGTCTGAAGAACTATCAAGTAAATCCAATAACAATGCACTTCTTGTTGAATTCATAATTACCTACTGTGTTTTGAAATCAACCTTTATTACAAAACACGTGTAAACGCTAGGCCGACCATCAATGAAATGAAGGAAAATATATATAGCATCGTCTCCGTGTGTGGTAGCTTGCTATAATATATATTATAGTACGGTATATTAATATATATTATTGCTACGTGTGTGACGGGCTTAACCCCTGTCAATATTCCGAACGTGCAAGAGAAAATGTCTGGATATTTCTGTTTACCAACTTAACTCGAATTACTAGCTCTGGGTTAGGTATTCAGTTATAATTTTAAACCGAGAACGTGCAAGAGGGCCTTAGTAGGGTAAATGAATAATAATATCTTAGAGCATTTAAAAAAGGAGGTGGCAAGGCAAGGCGGTCCCCTCTGCCGGTCATATGGCGCTACTTGGTCATCTACAATATCATAATGTGCGTGTAGACACTGCGTAACTACGCTAGTTTATATAACGGTGTGCGTGTTTAAAGATGGTGTGCGGCGTGCGTTTACGCGCGCGGTTCGCGTGTGTGCTGAGGCCCTAGCACGAACATTTACGCGAGAGTAAGTGTAACGTTAACGTAAGTCAGTTGTATGGGGCGCTGATCAAATACCATACAACTGGCTTACGTTAACGTTACACTTACTCCCGCGTAAATGTTCGTGCTAGGCCTACTGTACGTGTTTACCTCGACCCCCGTAGAAAATGGCAGAAAAATTGTGCATGCGGATTATAACGTTAACATCTCCATAGATGCTCTAAGAATAATATGTATAAACCAGGCTGCTGATTACATAGATGTAAATAAGAGCTAAGATACGCTAAGTCCTCGCATCGCTTTGCCAAAAATGGATCCTATGTCGCGTTCTATTCGCGTAATACACGTTGTTATCTTTCTAAGCACTCCAAATTGCGTGCGTTGCACTCAGTTTAAATGGATCGCTTTCGAGAATCTAATTTCATCTTTTTTATTTACATCTATGGTTGATTATGAGAATTTTGTGGCATTTTTTGTATTATTTACTTAGATAGACATTTAAGGCCATAAGAGCCTTACTTATAAAAGCTGCTTAAAATCTGTCAACATTTGACTGATTTAAAAATGCCACGCGCGGAACGAGACGGAACATTTTAAACACTGACTAACTTTAATCAGCGTTTATAAGTAAGGCCCATGATGTTGTATTAAGTATGTATTTTTAATGCTAAGAAACGGAAACTTTTTCTAAGTAATATGGACCATGAACTACCACATTAACCCTTGGTTTCTCGTAAGTTTGTTAAAGAAAAGTACTGAATGCTTATTGGTTGAAGACAGCCGATGCCCAACAGGCAACCAATGTGCGTTCTGGATTTTTAAGGCGAAGGGACGCACTTCTACTTCATTTACTAGGTGGTAGGACTTTTCTGCAAAGTTCGTCTAGGTAGGTACCACCGCTATGCCAGTTATTGGCCGCCAAGCAGTAGTGTGCAAGCACTACTGTGTTCCGGTTTGAAGGGCATTGTATCTAGTGAAATTACTGGGCAAATGAGACTTTATGACCTGATTACACAGTGTAGTAATCTGATTACTAGACTGTGTGACGTCTCAGGATGACGTGCGCGGTGCAGTGTCACGCGAAACTTTATTATTTTAAAGTTCCGAGTGACACTGTAACTGTTATGGGCGGCCGTATTGCTTAACATCAGGTGAACGACTAGCTCGTCACGTCATTCATTCTCATAAAAAAAAAACTTCCCTTTTCACAGAAAATAGTGATCAAATGCAAACCTATTCATAAAGTTATTTTAGCTAATCTCATAAGTTAAATTAAATTAATGTTTTTTTAATTATTTATTTAATGTTTCTAATGTAAATATGGTCATTTACAGATAGCGTTCGGTGTTGCGGTAGGGGAAGAGGCGTTCCAATTTGAGCATCGGGATTTGCACTGGGGGAATGTACTGATCGCACCCACAGAGCAGAAGGTAAGATATCTACATATTTACTTATAAACCATATTTTTATATTGATAATGAAGCAGGTGGGTCATCGATGGGAAGTGGTCTCCGCAGCCTAAGGGCCTGCAACACCAGTAAAATTATTTTTTATAAAAATAAAATACGGCGCCCAATGGCACAGATCGACTGCTGATTAATCTACATCGTTACACATCACATCACGTCATTAACTCGAAGAAGTTCACCGCTGAAAATAGGCCTCCTCCAGAAAACGCCACTAATTACGCATACCATAAGGAGGATTGGCCATAATCACAATACTTAGCAGGCGGTTTGCTGATTGCAGAAGATTTTAAAGTACCGAGGAAAATTCTGCTGCCCTTAGCTTTTAGGTGCCTGCTCATTTCCATTTTAAGTTGAAATGGCAATGGGCAGGCCACATCGCTCGTAGAACTGACAACCGATGGGGAAGAAAGGTTCTCGAGTGGCGACCACGAACCGGAAGACGCAGCGTAGACCCCTCACTAGGTGGACCTGGTGAAAGCCGCGGGGAGCCGATGGATGCAGGAGGCGAGCAGCCGCTCTCTGGAGAAGGCCTATGTTCAGCAGTGAACGTCTTCTGTCTATTGATGATGATATACGACGTCTGTATCCACATTGTAAGCAATGATTGTGGTCCAAAGGCTTGGCTAGTTGATAAAGAAAGCGAAGATACGACATGCCTCTGCCCTGAAGAATTCCCGCTGGCCAGATTCATAATTTCATATCTTGCGTTTCTTTTCAATCTCGACCAATCCCAGCCCCTTGAGCCGTAACCTCGGGTTGGTGCGAGTCCGACATATCGCCATAGAAGAATAGATTACAGACCGCTGAAAGATGAATATAGTTGATTAAACTCCTGGCCCGGGGCGCTACGGTTCATCTTTCCTAATGCAACGAATCCAACACAATCAACAATGCATAATAAAAAACTCCAATCCGTAGCTTCAATTATGGAAGCATAAAGTCTGTAACCCACGTTGTAAGTAATCTTGTGTATATACTTCAGTTGGCAACATTCATCCTGCGCGGGCGCACATACCGCACCCCCCGCTGCGGCGTGGCGGCCACCGTCATCGACTACTCGCTCTCGCGCCTCACGCTCCCCCTCGCGGCCGACTCGGCGGCTCTCTACAACGACCTCGCGACCGACGACCAGCTGTTTGATGCCGTCGGTGACTACCAGTTCGAGGTGTACCGCCTCATGAGGGATAAGTTGGGGTTAGTATTGAAATAAGTATTACTCCCTCTCTCTCTCTCTCTTTCTGTGTGTGTGTGTCACTCACGCACTCACCCACTAACTCACTCCTTCACTCACCCACCCCACCCAGTATTTATTGAAGTACTTATAAATGAATGAATGAGTTTTCGCAAATAAACTCATTAATTCATTTATAAGTATAAATGAATGAATGAGTTTATTTGCGAAAAACTTATGGCACAACTTTCGCTAAACCATCATACAGTCTCTTACTCACCCACCCACTTTATTCACTCACTCAAACTCAGTCACACACTCACCCACTTAGTCTTACTCACTCACTCACTCTCTTCTCAATCTCTGTCTATATCTCCCATCTCCCAATGCTCCTTGGTAGCTATGTATAATGACCTCGTTAAATGCACCAATTTGTATTCTGTATTCGTCTTTGTTACAGAAATGATTGGAAGAATTTCGAGCCATACACGAACATACTTTGGCTGCATTACACTGTCGATAAAATGATAACGGCCCTCCGCTACAAGAGGACCAATACTAAGATACACAAGCATTACATCGAGAAGCTCAAGGGCATCAAGAATAGGATTCTGGAATACGGGAGCGCCGTTGAATACGTCCTTGCAGACATCGAATTTTAAAACAACGAACAAACTATGATATATTTTTTTACAACTACCCCCCATTTAAATAAAATTAGCATAATATATTTCTAGTATAATATGGATTCTATTCAATGCTACTGTTGTTGCAGTTTTGACATTAGAAATTTTAATGTAAATACACATTCAAGCTTAAAAATTAAATTTTTAGACGCTAAAAGAATCATTTACGGTATTGTCGCATTGTACTATCAATATTGTTGTCGGTTGGAAAGAGCCTTCGCAGACAAGGTAGTGCCTTGCTACAAATTAATAAATTCATATACATACCATGTTCGAAACTCACGTTTTATTTTTACCTATTTATTGGAATGAACTAAAAGTGTGTGGACTGAAGTGGTGCCGATTTTAGGATTAGTAAGTTGAAATGGCAATGGGCAAGCCACATCGCTCGCAGAACTGAACCGATGGGGAAGAAAGGTTCTCGAGTGGCGACCACGAACCGGAATACAACGTAGGCAGCCCCCCTACTAGGTGGGTGAGTACTACGATCAGCACCTCTATTCCCAACCTATCGGAAACGTTTCGATTCGAAATCTACACTCTCTGTCTCTTTCATGCTAAATGAAGATGGAGAGTGTAGATTTCGAATCGAAAGGTTTCCGATAAGTTGGGAATAGGGGTGCTGATAAAAACCGCGGGGAGTCGATGGGTCGCTGGATGCAGGAGGCGAGGAGCCGCTAAAGGTGGCGCTCTGAGTAAACCCTATATTCAGCAGTAGATGTCTTCATTTTGCGGTACCATAGTGTAGGATAATAAAAGCCACACTATTAGGCGCTACTCCTACTCCACTGGCGGATTACGCATGCGGTGTTTAGCTGCGTGTGTTCGATTGTTTCACAACGGGGTAGCCACGTTCAGTAGGCCTAGCACGAATATTTACGCGCGTAAGGCAGTTTTATGGCATTTGATCAGCGCCCCATACAACTTCCTTAAGTTAACGTTACATTTACATGCGCGTAAAATATTCGTGCTAGGCCTACTGCAGTGAACCGAACACCCCACCCACGACTACCAAAGGGTATATAATTTACTGCGTGACTGTACAACTGATAGCGGGTGTATTCCTTAGGCCGCTTTAGTGCGTGATTTCACGGACGGACACGGACGCACCGTGGGAAGGATAGCGTCCGTGGTAACGCGGACACGTCCGGTGCGGTGCGATCCGTCGCGAGTCGGTAACTTCAAAGGTGTGCTGCAAGCTCGTGCGAGGTGGTCAGGGGCGGATTCAGGATTTTATTTGGGGGGGGGGGGGTTCTGCCAAGATTCGGAGTTAGGGTAACGATAAAATACTACACACATACACACGCACTCCCCCGCCCTACACCTATGCTGTGACTAGGGCCATAATTTTGATAATATTAACACAGTGCGAGCGCAGCGAGCGAGAAAAATCAGTGTTTGGACTGTAGAAATGAACGCGAGTGAAATAGGAAAGTAACACGAAAAAGAAAAGCGCGAGCGAAGCGAGCTCGAAAATTTTGGAAACATGTCCTAGCAGATTTCAGAAAAATACGTTTGTAATGAGTAGTAGGTAATTTGCTAAAAAACAAGGAAGTTCGTAAAACGGAAGCGCAAGCGCAGCGAGCTCGAAAAATCAGACCGTTTGGATTGCACAAATGAACGTCACTGTAATAGGAGGGGTGCATTAAAACGAAAAGACAAAAAGCACGAGCGAAGCGAGTGCGAACATTTTTTAAACATGTAGAGTTCAGAAAAATAAGGTATGCTGTGTAAATTAAAAGTGCATCTGAATTGATTCAAAGTATAGAGAAAAGTTCCTGCGGGCCTACCATGACATGTGGAGAAATTGGCGTTCCCCTGGTTTTTTCCACCTGTCTGTTGAAATAATCCCCCCCTCCACCTTTTTTTTTTTTTTTTTCCTATATTTTGGCTCCACACTTAGTGTATTTAGCCAGTGTCAAGTATTATATTTTCATCGTGTTATAAAATATTTTACGCAGTCATGTCCTAGTCATAGTCATAGTCCAGTTTAAGTCAGGTAGTCATAGTCCAGTCTAAGTCATGCTCCGGCAAAGAGGTGGCAACTTTACTAGAAGCTTCTATGGAGTTTTGGAAGCAACACGAAAAATCACGTTTCACCACATTATATTTATATCACTTGCCCTCACTCATGCTCGTAATTCAGCACTTAATGCGTAAAACGCCACCAATTTTAAACATTAACACTGGAAAAAGCAAAAGTTTTGATAAATAATACAATGCAACGACGTGAATTTTTCCACGTTCCCGCCAAAACTCACCCCTCCACCTTTCGTAGCACGGCAACGGAGAAAGGAAAGGAATATTCCCCTTTGACGGCTATCGTAGAAATTATTATCCCGCTACTCCCGCTACTGCCGGCTTCAGAGCACGGTCTCGGCGATAAGTAGATAATAAGATAACATCCCATGCCCCTGAATCCACCAATGATGGAGGTGGTGCGACGTCGTTTGCATAAACACGGACGAGCATGTCAAAACCAGTACATTTTATTAGCTGCAGCGATACGTTCTCTTTCATTATTCATTTTTAAATATAAAAATTGCTTTGAATCTCAAGAAACACACAATCGGGCCGTGGTCGTCCCCGTCAAAAAAAATATAACCACTTGCCACCTTAGATAAGGGATAGAGTGGAGAGCATTTAACATTAAACATATTCTAAATAAATAGTTTTGATTATTTTGGTTTCTGAACGAATAAAAGGTGTCTTGTGTAATGTCATAATTTGATTGTTAATGTCAAATTCGATTTACTGTCAATCGGAGTTGGACGTTAGACGGGACTAGGGATGGACCTAAGGGAGTAAAACCTGATTTTTTTAATAAATTATCACTAGTTAGCAAAAAAATCGATTATCCTAAAATCGTAATTTTCAGATGTAAAATCTACATTTTTTTAGTGGAAATGGACGGAAAAATAACAAAAACATTAAATCTACTTTAATTCTATGGCCCGTTGTCTGAACAGAACCTCCTTCTATTTTTTTAATACCAGTAGAAAAAAAAATCGAACACGAAATAATAAAATCAATTTTTAAATAAACGATATTTTTTCAAAAAATTGTCAATTATAAAAAAATCGATTATATTGATTATCGATTATCATAACATCCCTAGGAGAACGGGACACGGGAACATTGAACAGTGAACACCAATAAAAGTGTTCTGTGGTGAACACTCACTTTTCTAGTTTTCATTCAACTTTCATTTCATCTCGGAAATCGGAATTTATATATGATATTGTGTGTGATCTCTATCTAATTAAACAAATAATACCCTGTTACCTTTGAATAATGGTTAAAAGTTTAGTAGGTATATAAGTTGAACTGTGTTGTTGCTGTTGAGTTTTTGTTCGTAACTCCGCCGTTCAAATACAGTCCCAAGTGCTTCTCTCGTGTTTTATTCATGATTTGTATCTAATGTCTGCAAAATTCAGTTTAATTATGGAAGGTAGCAGTGATTCTTTGTCTAGTAAGTGAAAAGTAATCAGTCTAAATACAAACCTGGTGTTTGAATGGCTTATTGTTGTTATTGTGTCGTTTTTAGTTCTCGCACCCCAAATGGGCAGTTCTCCAGCTGTTTTACTGACTCCTGGGCGCACCAGGAACATTGCACAGGACATGGAAGCCTTGCGGTTGTCTCGGCAAGACAATCCTTATCTACAGGTACTGTGTACTTACATAATAATAATAATTTCGTTTGTAGTAAGATTATGTGGGTTTATGTAAGATAATTGCTGTTCTTCCGTGTTAGTCACGTGCGTAAAACACTAGTTTCTATTTTCCTGTCTCATATATGAACATCTAATGTTGAAAACTAATATTTAAGTAATGTTAGAAACTGATGGTAAAGCCTACAAGTACTATCACTAAATAATTGCTAGTAGAGCAGGTGAGCCACCTTTTTCATGTAGGTACCATGTTATTAATTAATGTGCCAGTCCTATTTAATAATTTTAGCAAGTAATGGCAAGCAGAGAGAGTCTAATAGACAGCCACCATGAAGAATGTGAATCAGATGATACAATACTCATGTCTCAGGTAAGAGTTATCCTTGATTCTAGAAAGAATAATGCTTAGTTGTGACATGCTCATGTCAAGATTAAAATAAAATTACTGACACAATGTAGGATGGCCCCCTTCTAGGTGGACCAATGATCTGGTGAAAGCCAGGGGGAGCCGATGGATGCAGGAGGTAAGCAGCCGCTCAAAGTGGTGCTCCCTGGTGGAGGCCTATGTTCAGCAGTGGATGTCATCAGGCTGTTAATGATGATGATGATGACTGCCACAACTGAGTGTTGTCAATACAAACGGTAGTCCTTCCGATTTTTTGATGTACCTTATTGAGTAATTCTGGTTCTTCCTCTGGTATTTTAAAATATAGGTTAACAAGAAACAATTCAATAAAAGACGAATACATAAAAAAATTATGTTATTTTATTATTTCTTTAAGTATATCATTTAAATGTATATATCTGACAGGTCCTCAACAACTCTGTAATGGTATGACAAAGGCCTTTCTATTTATTTACCTTACCTTATGTTTAAGATTGTATTTAGGCCCATACCTCCTAACATCTGCTCTTGTTAAGAAATAGGTCTCAAACAAATTATAGTTTGTACTTGATCCATACAGAACAACTAATGTAATAATTTCATGTTCTGAGATATTAATAGAGTAGTTGAGTTGTAGATGTAATGTTGTGTGATGTCCTGAATAAATGTTATTTTATTTCTTTTCTTTCTTAGTAGAAAGTTCTCCGTAAAAAGAGATTGCTAGGGATAGTGGTTAGTCTTTATTATTTATGCTTTATTATATTCTGAATTAAAGTGATAAAGGCCTACACTAATATTCCTTATTTTGACCACATTTTTTTTTGGCTTGAAATTACTTTTTTTTATTCATTCAGTAGATAATAATATAAAAACATTTAAAATATCATTTAGCCATTGTAATTGTGATGTCTTTGTTGTAGCTAGAAACAATTTAATGCCCAAGTGTTTGTGGATCTATAAATTATTATTTCATATTATTATTTATCTCGTAGTCAACTGATGACAAAAAGATATTGCATATCTTTTTTTCATCTTAGTTGCAGTCATATAATCAGCCTTCAAACCAATGTTAAAAATTTTTTGCTTTTAAGACAACAAATAGCTTAATAGCTATCTTTGTTGTTTGGCAATAAAGGCTATAATATTTTACAAGAAGAGCTTTAGGGAACTGAAATAACTAGCTAGTCACATAATTTATTTACATAGATTAAAATAAAAACATCTAATTTTCAGGAATTTGGAAGTACAGCTCTAGATTTCGTGGAAGATGACCCGATAACGTTAAAGGAAGTCCATGAGCACATGATAAGGTCACCACCACCCATCAGCTCCTGGCCACATGGTAAACTTTTGAGTTATAAAAGAAATTGATTTGAGACTTGATACTGATATTATGAGATTAAAAACTGATTCTTTCATAATATGGTCTGATATTTTGAGAGTTAAGAACTGATTAAGCTGGTTTACTGGAGCATTATTCAATATGCTTTGCTGTTATTAATGGTTAGCATTGCAATTAGTTAAATTAAAAATACTAACAAGCCCCTGCTATTTCTTCTAGCTCATTCATCAAAGTGTCTATTTCACTTAAAATAATCATATTACCATACATAGTATGGGTACAACCTCGAATCACGAATGTAGGTCGCATATGTCGTGCTAACGACCGATTACCATGATTAACTGCTTATCATATTGGTAGCGGCTGTAAACAAACATTTTTGGCAAGCCTACGATTTTGTTCACTCATATCGCTTTAGTTAGAAGCGTGCCTGCTAGCGGTTTAATTACTGCCCATTTTTCTGGTGATATTAATTTTTACGGGCAAAGCTTGCCTATCCCCTTTGGGCAGGCTGGGATTATGTACTTTGTACTAACTTAAAGTAATGGACACCATTTCAGATTATCAACCCTCAGTTTTTATTTATAAAAAGGGAACATGTAAAATGAGAGACACATATTTTTTTATTTTGTTCTGAATCCAGATTTATTATTTAAAATTTTGTAAGTATTAAGATTTCTGCTGGACATTGGAAAGCATTTAATTTTTTTTTTATAACAGTCATTGTAAAAGTTTGGCTTCACGCGTCGATGTACGACCATGTATCTCTCTACTGGTTTTTATAGAAATAATTTAAATAAAAAAGAATCATATACAATACTTAATTTTTTATGAATGAGATCTTTAGAGAATAATCACGAAATGCATGGAAATTATTTTAAAGTATAAACCACACATAAAGTATATCAGCTTAGCTGGTAGAGCGTCCAATTCGGTGAGTTGGAGGACACGGGTTCAAATCCCGTTGGTCGCTAAAATTTTGAAGACTACTTATAATATCTTTATAGTCACTAAATGGTTCAAAAATTTCGTTTTTGCCAAATTATTTTTATCCTTTCTCTTAAACGCGATAATGCTCTAATTCGCATAATAGTCATAACTTATCAGACTATCTAGGACTGTCGGTAGTGTACTCCATTATGCTGACATTCTGATTAAAGTTTGTTGAATTTCTCGTGTACCTTAACATTTCGTATTGATTTCCTATTTTAGAAAGGCTTCAGCTGAAATTCTATAAATACCTCTCAAGGCAAAGCCAATTATTTGTTTTACTGATTGGTATCGCAAAGCTTATGTACTTATAGACCCGCGAATTCGTACTAAAGTATAAATGCAAAATGAAAGTAGTCCTGTCTGTCTTGTTTAATTTTTCTTTGCATCGAGATTGCTCACACTATCGAGCTCTACATCATCGTCATCATCAGCCTGAAGACGTCCACTGCTGAACATAGGTCTCCCCCAGAGAGCGCCACCACGAGCGGCTGCTCGCCTCCTGCATCCATCGGCTCCTCGCGGGCTTTCACCTAGTGGGGGGTTGGCCTACGCTGCGTCTTCCGGTTCGTGGTTGCCCTCTATAACCTACATAGTGTCTTCTAGTGTAGCTCTACATAGTGTACTTTATCTTATTCACCGATTCAGAACTCATCGGAAAAATCCCGCAACGAAATCTACTCTCTGTCTCTTTTATTTTTGTTCGGGATGAATGAGACACAATGGCTCAGAATGGGGCTCTATGGCTTATGTTGAGTAATAGATGTCTTACTTGAGGCTGTTCATGATGACAATGATGACTAAAACCTTCTTCCCGCAATTATCCTAACCAATCTATTAATTAACCTAAAACCAAAGTTTAAAACTCTCATAATCCCTTGTTCCACTAACAAACATTTTTCTCGCTTGCTTGGGACGCAGACACACTGTCGCAGAGGACATCAAGCGCTTTCGACTTCGGCGTCGACACGAGGCTCGCGTATAGCGCCTTCTCTGTCGACTCGCACGATAAGGTTAACCAACTAACAGATACTTGTGTGTTTGGTGTTCGTGTGTTTCACCGTAGAATAGTTATTTGGACTGAGGAACTCGAAAAGGTTGCGGATGAATTTGGTCACTTTGATAGTTTAATTTAGAAATCATGACGCATTTGGTCACTTTGACAGTTTAATTCGCCACATTATCTGAGGAGACCTTTCCGAATCCGACAGTCCGTGGCCTACTGGTGTGACAGTTGGATATTGAATTCAATCTTGTTTCGAAAGCACGAGGGTGCAAATTACTAATTATTTCCGTTTATAATAATTGAAAATAATATAGCTTTTGTAAAAATACGCATGTTATTCGTGTATTATAGATAAAGCTTTTACAGTATGATGTTTATTTTGATACCCAGTTGTCGTGTCTATTACTTTCACGCGCAGGGCTACCTTGTTTTCAAGTTAACATATAAAATCCTGCTTACTTTGTGAATTGAAATAAATGAAATAAGCTTTAGAAGTTGGAATGTAAAAGAGTGTGGTTATAATTTTATTTCACCAGGATAAACGTTTCGTGTTTGCCTTTTATTTCATCGCGGTATTAACACTTTGTTAGAACAAATATATTATTCGCCACACTAATTAGCGTACCAAAGTAAATACCTCATAACTAGCTAGATTTGTACACAGTAAATATGTACAACAAATCGCGTGGTCCTAAGGCATTAATACCCATGTCAAATCTAACATAATGAGCTAAAGTAAGCGATTAGAGTACATATTTGAGATGCTTAGAAAACGTTTAAATTGCTCACTACATATTCGTTACGGTTTACATAGCTGTTTTAGTGCCAATTAGGTGGCATAAACATGGTTATGGTGTAGGTATAAGGGCATGGCCACAGTTGGCGAGCAGTTGGCGTAGCACCACAGAGCAAAAAAAACCGCTTCGCCAAAGCGTCATACTTGTCAAAGCTCTGTGCGTAGCACCCTACATTATTATATTATTTAAATAGACTACTGAGGTAAGAGATTCAAAAATACTGGTATAATTTGTCACCCACATTTTAGCCCGATAAGAGGTATGGAGAAAGAATATAAATTAAGTTTTGCAGCGCCGTGCGAGTTGAATTATCCTTTGCGTTGTACCAGGACTTTTTTTTGTTACTTTTTAACTAATTAAATTATGATGTGACACGCTGTTGATGCCTTCATCATACGTATTTTTTTCTTACTTTAACTTATCTAATGACTAACTTAGCTAATAATTCCACTACGTCGAAACGTGTTAGCCCATGCCCATGCCTTAACTTTTGAAAGTTATTTTCCAGTAGTGCTATTTGTAATCGTAGCCTTGAAATATGAAATTCTTCAGTGTAATGTGATTTCTTCTAGTGATTAACATTTCATTGAAATGTTGGCCGAATAGAAAGAAGTCGGGTAGAGTAGGAACATAATGTGGTGTGTTTGTAGTACCAAAATAACAAGTATGTTTGACCTAACGCTTTAAATAGCTGAACGTAATGGTTGGTACCTATTATTTATTCAATGGCTGTAACTATGTAGGCAGTTGGTTGCTGTAATGTTGAAAATTTTCAAGGTAATATTCCTTTGAAACTCCGAGAACCGATGAGATTCGCAAAAAATTAATCAACTTACTTGATTTTTAAAAAAATTAAAATATGTAAATAGTCTGTCGAATTTAGATTTAATAATTCACATACAATCAATTCATAAGCTTTGCAATCGTTACCTTATATTCTACGTTGTGTAGGTTGTTGTCTTGTAAATTTCGCCTGCATGTGGTAGTTATTTATTAATCTATACATTATTAGTTATATTTTATAGGGATTTTCTTTTTCTTGGTGCGGGAATACAGTTTGTAAATGTTTCTCAATCTATATGAAAATTCGTCTTCCCAATACAATATAAAGCTCGCCCCACACAGGAACCGCCGCGGTCGCCGCGCCGCGGTCGGTGCGAGGAGACACGTAACAACAACACGCCGAGCCGACCGCGCTCCTCTCGATCCGCCTCGCCTCGGTCGCACGATCTCACCTTGTGTGGGAGACCTCTGTCTTTACCGGGTATGTATCTGCTGTAGGGCTGTGACTAATTCGTTGTACACCTGTTGTACAGTAAAATCTGTAAGACAGCTGTGAGTTAACTCAGTCACGAGTTGTACAACCCTTAATATACATTTTTTGTGTGTTTTTTGTATCTGTTTGTGTATTTGCTTTTTTGTTATATTTTTATTAGTTTGTTTTATGTATTATGACATTTTTTGTAGAATCGACTACGAGGATTCAAATAATAACTGTAATATTATTAAGAGTTAAAAAAAACATCTGCGTCACATCATTAAAAATCTGGCTTTGAAAATGCGTGAAGTAACGCATAATTGTCCGATACGTATTTCATCATGATCATCGTCCTGAAAACGGCCAGTGCTCAACATAGGCCTCCCCCATAAAACGCCACTGAGCGGCTGCTTGCCTCCTGCATCCATCGGCCCCGCGGTTCTGACCAGATTATCGCTCCACCAAGTAGGGGGTCAGCCTACATTGCGTTTTCCAGTGCGGGGTCGCTACCTGAGAACCTTACGATACGTCATCATTATCAGCAGGAAGACGTCCACTGCTGAACATAAGCCTCCCTCAATTGAATCCTAATATTTCATTACTGGTTCTATTAAAATGCTACATTATTTTTATTATTATTATACTAACTTACTAACTGATATATAATTTATAATTTTCCAGGAGAAAGCCACCTCCGTACGGCGCTAAATAAGAAATGCCAATCGACCGAGCGATTCTCGCTGCTACCGCACTCCCGGCCGCTCCGCCGACCGAGTTCCCGCCGCGACGACGACAGCGTGCGACTCGTGCGGCACTGCGACTAATGATGGCAAGTGTGCGACCGCCTTTATGGCCCTTTGTGGATTTAATATTAAACATGTCTAGTACTAGACGGTTTGGGAAAAGTCGAATTTTTGTGATTGTCGAATTATTGGCATTGGTCTTGAAGTTTGTTTGGAAATCTGGAGTTTTCATGGAGAAATCGCGGAATAATGCTAGAGGAATAATTGGCTCATACTGATGTTTTACATGGTGCCAGGGTTATTGGGAATATGGCATTTTTGTAATTTGCTTGCCTGTGCCATTGGTTATTATCTCCTAACACACCAAATATTTTATATAATATGATTGTAATGAAAGATTTTGTTTAATTGTTGGCTATGGCTATGTTATAGCAGTACTTGCGGTAAATTATATTGAGCTAAAGAGGCAGTTTATGGGCTTCGTAGAGCGTTGGTTGTCTCTGTCACTCATAGAGCGATTATAATTGGCCAGTAGGCCCAATTTTGAAGGCGTTAGTTGACAGATCTAAAACTCTTAAAACTGTTGCTGTCCTTGTCAAATAGACGGCAATGTAAGAGATGGATAAATTTTTAGTATCTTAAAAACTAAACTAAAACCTTCAAAGCCTAATATCGGTTCATGCCACTTTCATTCGATGTAGGTTATTACGTGCGATAATAGGCGTAATGACTATGGTTATTTTGCATATAAATTAATATTCCTCAAAAATTGAACAGTAGAGGAAACATAAAAAAACTCATAAAATTACAAAGTAGGCAAAAAGCGACACAACATCACAACACGTTAGCTACAAGCATTTTAAAATACAGGAAAAGAAAGAGACAGTGACGCTATGTGACGTTTTGTCCCTCTTCTGCTCTGTGTGACAGAGACGGAAGCTCTACGAAAACTAAACTAGTCAGCTTAGATATGACACAAAACTTGATAGAGATGATGCTTTGTAGGAAACGCAAAAATAGTAATAATAAAACGAAAATGGTAGAAAAATAGTATAGCTAGTCGTCAGCCTTTTTAAATTAAAGCAAATTTGTATATTATGTATGAAAGTATAAATTATATTATATGTAATTATATATTTTGACACCATTTGGTAGCTATTTTGGTAAATTCATAAACAGTAGTATTTATCAAAATACTAATGAGAATAATCTAATTAAAGTTTGGATCAATTTAGGAATTGCTAGTTTTTAAAATTATGCTTAAAATTTAGCGGATTTAAAATTTAAACTTTAAAAATAAAATAAAAACATTCAAATTGTATTTCACTAATTAATAAGGCAATGAACAAATATGTTGAAAATAGTTGTAAATGTTAACACGTTGAATACATGGAGCTAATAAAAAAAGAAAGAAGGAGGGAATCCCGTCTGATCCGAAACTGAAGCACCCTTAGGAAGCCGGAACGCTTCGTACGTACGAGCGGGGCACGCACACACTCACATCATACGCAGCCGGTCGCTATACTTTCATCTGACACACATATGTAATATGTCCGCCATTTTGGGCTTCAGTTCGATGTCAATCAAAACTCAATCCTTCTTTTTTTTATTTCATCCATGGTTAAATAAACAAGTTTTAAATAAAATATTATAGTATTAGAATTTGATAGAAATAATTAATTTAATAATAACGAAAATGCTCACTGTAGTGTTAAATATAGGAAAATTTAATACTTTTGGTTCACATTCGTGACTCGATAAACTCGTAAATTGTTAGCATTTCTTGTTAGCCCTAGTTTCACCACTTCTGATTATAATAAAACTCTACCTAACTATGTAGAGGGTAATTTTTTTATACATTTTCGCCAGGATATTTGAACACAATTGCTGGCAATTTTTTTTTGTAAATCGAATCTCAGCTGGTGTATAATAACCTTTTCAGCCTTTACTTAAGATAAATAAAAAAACGTTCATTAACGCAATAAATGTTTGTTATTTTGCTCTTAGGATTAGCAAGTTGAAATGGCAATGGGCGGGCCGCTTCGCTCGTAGAACTGACAACCGTAAATAAATAAATAAATAAATAAACCGATGGGGAAGAAAGGTCCTCGAGTGGTGACCACGAACCGGAAGCCGCAGCGTAGGCCGGCCCCCCGCTGGACCGACGACCTGGCCAAAAGCCGCGGGGAGCCGATGGATGCAGGAGGCGAACAGCCGCTCAAAGTGGTGCTCCCTGGGGAAGGCCTATGTTCAGCAGTGGAGGTCTTCAGGCTGTTAATGTTGATGATGATTTTAATCAATGGTCTGGACTCCTATGGTCGCAAGCTGGTTATTGTTATTCTATTATTTATTTTATCCGTAGTGTTAAATGAATTAAAATGTCTTATCCATCACTCCTCTCGCTTCCACGCGTGACATATAAGTGACATATGACATATAAATAAATATCCTATATTATTCAGTTTTGCCGTGTGGTCCCGGTTACGAATAGGACCACCCCATCTCTTCCCGTGGGTGCCGTAAAAGTCGGCTAAGGGAACATCCAGGGAATGGGCTGCAGCATTCTCCTTGGTCTCCACCATCATAATCTACTGCGATCACCAAGCCGCCTGCCAAGCGTGGTGATTATGGCAAACCCCCCCCCCCCCCCTAATGACAAGCACAAACAATAACGGCCCCCAGTCCCCGGCGGCTCTGCTATCCCGTGGCTCCGGTAGCGGTCACGGTAACGGCAGGGCAGGGGGTGCGAAGAATCACCGGAAGACGCCCGGCTACCAACCCCACCAAACACGACCCCTGGCCCTGGCAACTTATAACGTGCGCACGTTGAGGGCTGACGAAAGGATGGTCGAATTGGAGGAGGAGATGAGTAAGTTACGCTGGGATGTAATGGGATTGTCAGAAGTCCGAAGACAGGGACAGGACACGATAATCCTAAATTCCGGTAACTTATTCTTCTACCGGGAGGGAGACCAACTTTCCCAAGGTGGTGTCGGGTTCCTCGTCCGCAAGTCTCTCGTCAACAACGTGATCAAAGTCAACAGTGTGTCGACCAGGGTAGCGTACCTGATACTCAGAATAACCAAACGGTATTCGTTGAAGGTCATCCAGGTATACGCACCGACCTCGGCACACTCCGACGATGAAGTAGAAGCTATGTATGAGGATATATCCGAAGCCATGCATACTTCCGAAACATACTTCACCGTTGTGATGGGAGACTTTAATGCGAAGTTGGGCACAAGGAATGGCGATGAGCTGAGAGTGGGGCCATTTGGATACGGGCAGCGGAACCCTCGGGGACAAAGGCTGGCTGACTTCATGGAGAAGGAGGGCCTCTTTATGATGAACTCCTTCTACAAGAAGCGGCCATCCAGGAAGTGGACGTGGATAAGCCCCGACGGTTCCACGAAAAATGAGATAGACTTCATGATGACGACCAAGAAGCGAATATTCGATGATGTCTCTGTGATCAGCAAGGTGAAAACCGGTAGCGATCACCGTATTGTAAGAGGCACATTGAATATCAATGTCAAGCTTGAAAGGTCGCGTCTGGTGAGGTTTACGCTCCGTCCAAACCCTGTCCAAATCCAAAACCCCGAAGGCTTTCAGCTGGAACTCCAAAATCGCTTTCAGTGCCTTGCCGATTGCAACACAGTGGACGAGTTGAACAACGGGTTGGTGGAAACTGTCCAAGCTGTTGGAGCTGAGTTCTTCAAGACCCAACGCCGAAAGAGGACTCAGAAACTCTCAGGAAACACTCTTAAATTAATGGCAGACCGGAGCGAAATGAAACTACAGTCTTCAGTTGATATGTCAGCCTACGGTGAACTCAATAGACGTATCTGGAGTTCCATGCGACACGACTTGCGTGCTTTTAGTACTTCACGTATTGAGGCCGCAATTGAGCGGAACCAAGGCTCTAAGGTGTTCGCAAAAGATTCGTCTATTGGGCAAAGCCAAATGACAAAACTGAAGACCGAGAATGGTAGTGTCATTTCATCCAAGCCTGAGATCCTGAGAGAGATTGAGAACTTCTATGGACAGTTATACACATCGACACGTGAGCCCGCTACTAACACAGCTAAGGACACCAGAGCAAAGTTAGTCCGACACTATACCGAAGATATCCCGGACGTCAGCCTGTACGAGATTAGAATGGCCCTCAAACAGCTTAAAAACAACAAGGCGCCAGGTGAGGATGGAATTACGACCGAACTTCTGAGAGCGGGTGGTAGACCGGTACTTATAGTCCTCCAGAAGTTATTCAATTCTGTCATCCTTGAAGGTACAACGCCGGAGGCATGGCACAAGAGCGTGGTGGTGCTCTTCTTCAAAAAAGGTGATAACACCTTATTGAAGAACTATAGGCCCATCTCGCTCTTGAGTCATGTGTATAAGCTGTTTTCGAGGGTCATTACGAATCGTCTCGCACGCAGGTTTGATGAATTCCAGCCTCCCGAACAAGCCGGTTTCCGAAAAGGCTTTAGCACCATAGACCGCATCCATACGCTACGCCAGATTATACAGAAGACCGAAGAGTATAATCGGCCGCTATGCCTAGCGTTTGTGGACTATGAGAAAGCCTTCGATTCAATCGAGACTTGGGCGGTGCTGCAGTCCTTACAGCGATGCCAAATTGACTATAGGTATATCGAAGTGTTGAAGTGTTTGTAGAGTAAGGCCACTATGTCAGTCCGAGTACAGGACCAGAGTACGGAACAGATCCCATTGCAGAGAGGCGTGAGACAGGGAGACGTTATTTCTCCGAAACTGTTCACAAACGCATTGGAGGATGTTTTCAAGCTCTTGGAGTGGAAAAGATGTGGCATCAACATAAATGGCGAGTATATCACTAACCTTCGTTTTGCCGATGATATAGTCATAATGGCGGAGTCGCTCGATGATCTCAGCACCATGCTCAACGACCTCAGTAGAGTCTCCCGACAGGTTGGTCTTAAGATGAACATGGACAAGACGAAAATCATGTCAAATGCCCATGTTCCACCTATACCGGTAATTGTTGGGAACGATACTCTCGAAGTTGTCGACAAATACGTCTATCTAGGGCAGACTGTCCAATTGGGCAGGTCCAACTTCGACAAAGAGGTCGCCCGAAGAATCCAACTCGGCTGGGCAGCGTTCGGGAAGCTTCGACCTATCTTTTCGTCCAAAATACCACAAAGCCTGAAAACAAAAGTTTTCAATCAATGTGTGTTGCCAGTGATGACTTATGGAACTGAGACGTGGTCTCTAACTGTTGGCCTCATTACTAAGCTCAAAGTCGCGCAACGAGCTATGGAGAGAGCAATGCTCGGTGTTTCCCTGCGAGATAGGATCCGAAATGAGGAGATCCGCAGGAGAACTAAAGTGACCGATGTAGCTCTTATGATTGGCAAGTTGAAATGGCAATGGGCAGGCCACATCGCTCGTAGAACTGACAACCGATGGGGAAGAAAGGTTCTCGAGTGGCGACCACGAACTGGAAGACGCAGCGTAGGCCGGCCCCCCACTAGGTGGACCGACGACCTGGTGAAAGCCGCGGGGAGCCGATGGATGCAGGAGGCGAGCAGCCGCTCTAAGTGGCGCTCCCTGGGGGAGGCCTATGTTCAGCAGTGGACGTCTTCAGGCTGTTAATGATGAAAAAATGATGATTATTCAGTTATACCATGGGGTCTCATCCGGTACAAACGAAAAATAGCCCGAACGTGATTAAAATGTAGTGAAAGTGTCGCGAGCGTTACTAGTTGGTGTCCAGTGTATTCATTAGGCCCAATACTTCGCCAACACGCAATAAAGGTCGCTTGATAATCTTGAGTGATGCAGAAAAGAAATTGTAAAATAGCCCGCGTTATTCCGTTGTATGGGATGAGGCTCTGTACTGTAGGTATTATATTATCTGGGGTTATTTATACTGTCCGTTAAAACTTAATCATAATTGGTAAAACAAGGGCCTAGATGCCTAAATAAGTAGGAAATTAATAGTAAATTAAAAAAAAATGGTATTAGACTAGTATTATTGTTACCAAATAATCTAAAAAAATCTAAGCTTTATTAGGTTTTAGTTAATTTAATTAGTAAAACGCTGAAGTAAATACGTAATGCAAGTAGTAAAAAATAATATTAATATTTACTTAACGTAAGTAGAAGTTAATTGTTAAATTTACATTTGGTTTAATTAATGTCTATTTTTTTTTATTAGAATGAATGTAGTGACGAGCTAGTCGTTCACCTGATGAATTAATAATTTTATCTGGCTATATTTAAAACATAATTATAGTCTAACCCCCGTATTCTAAAACATTTCACCAAAAATCCTTCACTTGACTTCTACTTAACTTTGAGGGAAACTCAAAATACATCGCGACGTACCTTGAGTTGACAGTTGCTTCGCTTCTCTTGTTTAAGAAAAATTGACGCAGAAATGTCAAGTTGATTATATATTGTCAACTAAAAATACCAAAGCACAAAAATGAGGTTAATTCGAGGTTGAGTCGAGTGGAGTAATTTCGTGGTAACGACTTAGAATATGGGGGTTAGTTTCAAATAATATAATTATGCTCCATAAGTTTGGCATAAATTAGTCAATATTTTTGTTTTTTTTTTTTAACTTGAAAGCCTGTGTAATGGATAATTATATATTATGTTTCACATACAAACATTGTTATTAATTATGATATAATTGTTGTGTTGTGGCGTCCATTCCAAATTCCAGTATCCTTTATACATAGATAATAATACGTAAAATTCATAAATCATTTCTATTATAGTTTACCCATGAAATTAATTAAAAAAGGTTTTTGTAGATGTAAATGAGGAATTTGAAGTATTTTAGGTCTATGTTTCTAATTTTATATTTAATCATTTTTTATTTATTTATAAATATCATTATTACAAAAACCCTTAAAAAATAAACCTATATAACAACAAAAACTACCTGCTATAACTACTACTATTATATAGTTAAGTTAAATACAAAACGCATTTGGACTTAATAAAAGAAAAAATTATAATGTTGATGCAAGTTACGTTAAGTTGTTGCTAAACTTATTTAGAAAACAAGTTGACACATCGTAATTGAGATTTTATGAAAATAAGTTACGAAAATATAATAATTATTGAAATTAAAAAAATGATCGAAGTCATATGGGTTAGTTATTATTATTAATTATTACCTATTTATTTGATAATTGGCTTAGACTTGCGTAAAAATAGTTAGAATTTATTATTTTAATCGAGCTTAACCTGGACGTAAATTTAAAGAAAAATGTTAAATATAGAAAATTTTGTTTTAGTTAGTTTATTAAATTAACTTTATAACAGTCTCAAAAAAAGAGCTTCGTCCCAACATTGTAGAAAATGATATGGTTATTTTTAAGTAACTACTTTGTTATTAATTATTATGTACATTCCAAACACTCATTTAGTGTAAATAAATAGAGAATATTTTGTAAAAAAAATGCTTTTGGATAGAATAATATTAATATCAGAATTATGGTTCATGTTTTTTTGTTTGTATGTATAAATTTGCATGCAGCCCGCACTGGCAACTTGCCGTTGTTATTAAAAAGATTTGTTTTTATTGTATTAAATAACTTTAATGTTATCATATTACTAAGTTTAAAGACAAAGAGACTTTGCCCGTTAAATACAACCAAACCAAACCAAATGGTAAATATATAATTAAAAAATATTATTAAATCCGTTTGTGCCCACATCATAGTATAATACGTACACGTACAGTGTGCTTGACTTGTCAGTTTTTTTTATTAATAGAATAACCTTAAATAAAATAATAAAAATAAATATACCATTATGAGTGAAGGTAAGAAAAGCCGACATGTCGCCTTGGTTATATTATTTTCTATTAATTTCTATTAATTCCTATAAAATATCGCCTGGACGTATTTTATAGAAATTCATAGAAATCTGTACTTCATAGATAGAATACGTAGAAACCAGTTGTCGCCTGCTGCTGCGGTCGACGAACTTTTACCTTTATATGAAGGTGTCAAACTATTTATATTTATTGCCCTGTTATATACCTTTACTAGTTGTTCGTGCTATTCACCTTGTATAAGAGGTACAGTCGATGCTAAATGTATTTCTTAGAAAAATATTGTGAATTGAATCTGTTTATACGGCAGTTTTATTATTTTGGAAGTAAGTATATGCGACCGTACGCAAAATGGTCTTAATGACTTTTCACCGAAATGATTTAATCGTAATTTTGTTCGACTGTACCTCATCGCAATCAAAGAGTAGACAAATGTTAATAGTGTTTTCTATGAAAGCTGTGTCTTCTGGTATTCGCGGGTCGATGTTTCCAGAGTGGCGATGAATTAGGATAATAAAGAAAAGGTTCGAATTAAAACGCTGTTTTGTTTATATTACCTTTTGAGCATTTGCTACCATGTAGTCTGATTTCAGGGGTCCGTACCCAAAGGTTAAAACTGAAATAAATATTTAAGTTGGCTCTCATGTAACAATAATTATTTGTGCAACAAGAGAGCAAAGTTGATTTTTGCTTCGAGTGCTGATGTTGAATTACGAGCGTAGCGAGTGATTGTAAGTTAGAAGCTTGAGCGAGCGAGGGATTCAAAAGCACGAGATGCAAAAACTGCTCTCGAGTAGCACATACAACTTTTCACCTCAGCAGTGATAAAATCATTACAGGTAGGTACTAAGTACTTACCTAGTAATGAAACGCTTTAGAGTTCCCTCCGAAAGTATGACTAAGAAAAAGAAAATCGTGTTCTCTCCAAAACTCCATATAAATGTAACCTAAAGTTGGCTAAATAAGCTTACCGCAGTCACAAAATTAAAAAATTACTTTGTCTCACGCAGTGAGCAAAATACGATTTTGCACACTGTTTTCTCGCAACAAAATGTCCCTGTTCGAGCTGCTGAGGTGAAAACGTGATTTTATCCACGAATTTCATGCGTGTGATGGTGGCCACTAGCAACATTAGTAAGTAGTTTCTATTCTATAATAGAATGAGTATGTAATGAATGGTTTAGGAATGTCTATTTTAAAATTGCCCTGATAGCTCAGGTGGTAGTAGCTCTGTCCATAGACTAGTATTGTATAATCTAGCTCTGCTTTCTGAACTATAGATTGTCACACATCATTACATTACAAACAGACTATCAGACTATAAATATGTGTGTGTGTGTGTGTGTGTGTGTGTGTGTGTGATGTGGGTGTGGGTGTGTATGTGTGTATTACCTGAGCTATTGACGCGTATATAAATAAAAATAATAATAATTCAACCCACCGTACATAATAGGATAATATAGGATATTTTTTTTGGATAAATTAATTATTTTCCTCAAAAGATAATCATTTGTGAAAACAAAAGTTGGACAAAAATGGCGGACATATTACATATGTGTGTCAGATGAAAGTATGGCGACCGGCTGCGTATGATGTTAGTGTGTGCGTGCCTCGCTCGTACGTACGAAGCGTTCCGGCTTCCTAACGGTACTTCAGTTTCGGATCAGACGGGATTCCCTCCTTCTTTTTGTAATAGCTCCATGGGTGCAGGTAAGTGGATTAGCAAAACCATGGATAATGTGATAAGCTGACACCAAAGAAACAGTGGCTAAATTCCCAAACCGATTACTAGGTATCCTGCCTGCAAGCAGCGGAGAGATGGTAGGTATACAAAGTATAAAGATTGCTAAAGTAATTTGTCACCCGTCGATTGCTGTCCACTCAAGCGCGTCAAGTTGGCAGAGGTTGTTTGGTGTAATTATAAGTTTAGTACCTATCTATGTAGGAGTTTTTTGTTAATTAATTTTACTAATTTATATCCTACTATTTATCGCAATTAGCTGGACAGCCGCCGCAGTACATAGGTATAGGTATACAGTATACATATTCACCACTGCACGGAAACACTCGCGTATCTCGTGTGTATCTACCGCGCCCCTTTTGATACAAAAATATTGTAGGCACCACTCTCCAGCTCAATCACTAAACCACTAAAACGTCCGACACCCACTTCATAATCTGTAATCCGCCAGTGACGGACATGTATCCTATTATATATGTATTGAGAAACAAATTGTCTATCAGTTATTTTTTTCCCATAGTAAAAGTTATGTTTAGTTAGGGACTAGATGGCGCTGTGTGGAAATATCCATACATAATATTAATTATTTATTTAGTGTGTTACTTAACTCTCCTATGTTTCAATCTAAAAAGATTGCGCTAGGTAGTAAGTTAGATACCTACTTAAGAGGACAGGTTCAAAATAGCACTTGCGTTTGTTTGTTTATTAGCAAAAACGTAGTACAGTATGGGAGTTTAAAATTATACAACCAAAATATTTATTTATAATTTTATTAAATTAATTCTATAACTTTTTACATTTATTATAGGTATGTGCAACGTGTATGCTGCCTTCGCTTCAGCTGAAGTACCTAATGTTTGCCTCTACTTTCAGACAACGATTAACTGCAGTCGACCGGCACACTCTTACCGATGAAAACGGTGCTTTTGTCTTATAAAATATGGCTGCAGAATAAAACTCATTTAGTGGGTTACCCACTAAAAGTAATGTTTGATGTTTGTGATGAATAAAAAAACACGTTTTATTAATGCGGCCATAATTATTTATAGTAATAATTATTTTAAAACAAACGAACCGTTTCCAAAGGCGCAGTTTTTGAACGTAACGCTTTCAAACCAAACCGTTGCGTTCAAAAACAGAGTGTCCCGTTTGCAGACTGCCGACAGAGGCCGCAACAACTCCGCACGCAACTTGGTCCAAGAATATATTTATGAATAATTTTGTATAAAAATTTTGGCTTCAATATTTACAACTGATATTTTTACAATGCCGGACTATACAGCGACTAAGTTGAGTAAAATGGCGCGGAGTCGGCGCAGGCGTCGTCGGCTTTAGAACATGGAATTCCAATTTAATTTTTTCTAATAACATTTTCTTAACTAACAATACGTGGGCGCGTACAGCCGCGCTCACATTCTAATACCCTATCGTTACAGTGATACACCTGTCTCACTCGTTACAATACTACAGAACAAAGTAGGAAGATACCGCAACATAAACTCACTGTAGCAATAGGATACAGATTATAATTAAGAAGAGACAACATCAATGGCAGAGTCGACAGGTCCGCGACAGACGTGCCCGCGCTACTTTACACTAAACTCCACAGACCACGAAAAAATGACGCTTCTAGGCGTTCTTTTTTCGTAATCTGTGGTAAACTCCAATTCTGACATTTCCCTGTTTTATGTTCAAAATAGTAACAAACAAGAAGTAGGGGCTTATACAGAATTTGTACTCTTTTAGCGTCCCGTCGCCACTAGCACCCTTTAAATTCTCCTGAAATGAGCGTAAAGTACACAACTAGTTCACTTATTGCGAATCCGTTGCCTAATTCTCTTTGACTATATTGGGTTTCTGTGAATTCTGCTTTTTATGTAGACAAATGACATCCAAAAACTTTGCAGTGTCGTACAGAATTCTAATCGATACTTTTGCTTGACACTCTACGCACGGTTTCCTGCTCTTCTCAAAGTGAACTTTCCGTGATAGTAAAAGACAGAGCTATGCAGTGTTTATAGCTGCATCCTTTTCTTCTACGAAAAAGTTCACTAGGGAAGAGCTCCATTAAAACAGTTCACAAACTAATGAAATACAATTTGCTATCTCATTCGTCAAAAACAGCTACGATTGCTGAATGAAGCAAAACACTATAACATAAACGAAGCACTTTTTAAATAGATAAAAAAATAAATTAATTTTGTGATACATAATTAAATAATTTCCGAATGAAATAATATTTTGTTGACATTATAAGGTACTGAGCGCTGATAATAGCTGACACAAGTATCGGGCACTTGTTCTCTGTACACTCGCACGAGTCGACTTAAAGGCACTAAACAAACTTATGCCCGTCTGCACTAAATTAAAACAGCTCCTAAGTTTACACTTATCTCTTTGTATCGTACATTGACTATAAATCCAGTTGCCCAATAATACAACTTCCCCTCAGACGAAAATTAGTGGTGTATTTCAACCGCTAATACTATGAGAGGAAACGGGTCAGCCAATAGGTCTTTTGTCATCCTGCTCTGTTCTTTGTAATTTCATATGGGTTTGTCTCGTTTTGTCCCTTCATTGCCCACGCAATTGAGTAAGATAAGTGCAGACTTAAGAGCTACAAATTTTATTTCAGACGTAAAAAACTTACTTTATAATCGAAAACTCGATACTTAGACGTAATCTGGAAAACGCAGCAAAGGTAAAATTTTCCCTCATATTTTAAATCAATTTGAAAATGTAGCCAAAGTAGTTTATACCACGTAGGACCTAACAAGGATGTTAATGAATAAAAAAACGTACCTAGGTAATATGAAAACTCCTACACTACAGAATACCCAACAGTCTCGACATGTGTATTGTGTAGTACTCTGCCTAAACTAAATACGCCTAAGTTAAATAAGAGTAAGGTAATGTGGACTTTATGCGAGTGCACAGCAAGGTATTGTGTCGCGTGGCATGTCATGTGGGTAGTCACGCCCGACTATTGACGCCGCTTCACGCATTTCATTACCGTAAGAGATCATCGCTAAACAAACATTAAACTTATTAAATGATATTACAATGCCCGGCAAGAAATATGGCATGCTAAGTATTTCGTCTGCAAGAGTTGTGCGAAAATTGCCAATAGATGGCGTATTTTTGAACTATGAAATTCGCGTTCCCAACGTAAAAAATTAATCTGTAATGATTTTATTTTTACTTTGAGACTTCTTTCCATAAAAAATGATGAAGAACCCTACTTTATTACCAGTGGCATGTTTCTTGCCGGACACCGTACTTTACAACTAAACTTACCAACATACTAAACAAATTTACAATAAGATTTTATGTAATATATTAGAAAAAAATATTTAGAACGCATCCATTGAGACCGCAGGGAATGGAACATCTCTTCAAGGGCCCAAAGAACGACGTCGAAATAATTATAAACAATTATTATAATACAATAAATTCAGTCGAACATGTCAAAAATTAACAATTTATATTTATTTATAAACAAAACTATAATGTACTATGTATATCTCTCTCGCCAATCTACGGGATTGTCCAGTTACTTATACAATTCAATTTGTGTTTTTTTTTGGTTTAATGAAATTGTCTTGTCAACATAATGTAAAATACAACTAAGTAATTGTGTCACAATGTCCAAGTTTTACGAAATAAGCTAATGTTAATAATATTATCATTCGATAGAAGTCTTTGGTTTAATTACTTTGAGTTAAAAAATGGCTGATCCATAGCTGAGCCCAAGGATCTTTAAAATGTATCAAAATAAGCTCGCAAAGGTTATAGTTTTAACGACTTTGTAAGTAGCCTTTACAGTTTATTGATGTTAAAGGTACCAACATAAACTTATTATCTAATTTTTTTTTTCAGATGTCTATTATGTTCTACAATTTGTTGCATTTTCACACAAACTACTGGGTATTTACGATATTTTTACGTAGATACTGCATAAAGTTGTAAAGCAAAAGTCACACCGACCTATCTAGCAATTTTTCTAACCTATGTAAAATTTTGAGCACTTTTTTGTTGACGAAATAGGTATGTAAAACAACATTTTATCCATAACCAAAACCTTTTATTTTATAGCTTTCAAACACTTGTCCAATGTTATTTTTTTAATAGTTCTTCTAACGTACGTTTATCAAACTAGTGTTAACTTACCACATCAAATACTGAGCGCTCATTGGTTGAAGACCGCCGATGATCAATATGCAATCATTGAGCGTCAAGTATTTGGCGTGTTAGTTGACACGAGTTTGACAATATACAAGAAACAGGGGTAAAGCTAACCGATTATTTTTATGTAATCTGTGGGTTAACCTGACAAAGTAATTAAACCAACAAATGATACAAGTAAACCTGACACACTTACAAAGCCGGCGATGTGATAGCGAAGTTGAGATCATTCATATTCAACATTAATACTAAGTTATGATGGTTAGTGATGATGCGCGCAGTGTGACTAACATGACAACAAAGTCGAAATTAACATGCATAAAACTCACAATAAGACTGATAAATAGACGTTACAGCGCCCTCTATCTTAATACCCAGATTTGTCAGTCTCTTTCTAATAAAGCTAGAAATGAGCGCCTTATATAGACACTATGGCATTAACTGAAAGAATAAATTGGTGGCACTCCACGAAACGAAAGCCGAAAACATTAAAGAAAAAAAACAATGCCTTAGACAAGTTACGAGCTTAGACGTAACGTTTAACGTAATACTAAATTTCCATTTGAACTGATATGGTGATTTTATAGGTAGTTCAAGTAATTTACAAAGATTCAATTGCCATAGGGCTGTTGAAAACACCAAGCATGCAATATTGGCGAAGTAGTAAGTAACGTCTACTTACTTTGTCTAAGATTTGAGATCAATTTTGAAGGCACCGAATTAAGTCCCTATCTAGTGTTTTCAACTTTTATGGTCAATGATAGATTTAAAACATTTTATATTAACGGGATATTATCCGAATCTAGTAATTTATTCGCAATGCAAAGACAAAACTTTTTAAAAATGTATTATAAAAACAATATTTTATAAATCACTTATGAAAAGACAAATTTATAAAGACGCTGGGTATCATATCATAGCTCCATCCTCTCTGTATTATTATCTAAGGAAAATGTTCACTGATACGAGACAAAGATTCAATTTGATTTGACATTCAACTATTATTACAAACCCAAACAGCGGTCAATTCGAATACACATAGGTAATAAAATACGGAAAAAATATGAAAAATGACAGTCCTAAAATTAATGGGTTATTAATAAAAAAAAGTAATTTAAATCATTCATTAAAGTAATTCACTGCCTTCAAAATGTTTCAATTAACTTAAAAACTAGGACGTTTTGAATCAAAGTAAAAGTAAGTAAGTATTTAGCGAATGACATGATTAGACAAAAACGTAACAGATTTATTTACGCGAATAGTTTTGAACGTACATTGGATATTGATGTTTGTCCCGACAGCGTGCTATATGAATTGCCATCACGTGTATTGTTATTGTTAGTCGTTAGTAAAAATTGTTGAAAATGTAAAAATAATACCGATGAAAAGAATCAGTGTTTTCTATACGAATGTGTTTCTGGGCTTTTGAAAAATTCTTAATTTTATGTTGTCACTCAAAAATTAAGTACCTAACCACTTAGCACGAAAATAGGCTACGTCCTTGCCGATCTCAAAAGAGTATGTGAAACTACTCATAGCCACAGCATTAGTACTTGAATTCAGGTGATATTAATACAAATACTTAAAATTACTTTTTGGTGGGTATATAAACGAAACCCATTCAAACATCTCAAAACGAAAATGATGACCTTCGCAGATCTAAACAATATTTGATTAAAAAAGAAATATAATAAGTAATACAAAATAGAAAATTGATAATTTTACAATCTTTGCCTTATCTAAATTGTATTTGGTTTGTAAATAAGGAATCTACGGTTTATTGTGTAGATCTAAGAATTCGATAGTACAAACCTATTATACCATGTCTAAAAATATTATGGTTGGTATTATGGTATTGCAAAATCCATTTTGATAGTATTTAAAATATATTATAATATCTATAGCCAAAACTCTAAGCCCCCGAAAGATAAAACTATAAGATGTAAAAATAAAAAATAGTCAAAATATGTTTTAGTTGAAGTGTTTAACACAAAGTGCCGTCGACTTTATATAGAATGGAATACGTCAACACACTTTTATTGCGACCGAGCCAAGCTCGAAATGATAAAACGAAGAAAGTCATAGAATATATGAAAAAATCTGATAGAATGAAAAATAAAATTGTTTTTTTTTTTGGCAATTTTGTACTTAGTGATGTAATGCGTCGTAGTGGATCGTAGAAGTATCTGTGTGTAGTGTGTAACAACGTAAGTGTAGCGGCGCGGGCGCAATTGTGCGGCGACGGGTCGGCTTGCTCCGACGACAGCCTTCCCCGTCAGTCACAGAAACAACGTTTGCTTAGTACATGTATCAACAAAATGTTCTACTATTTATACGTCATAGTTATAACGTCGAGTGAGCCTCGGACAGACGCGGACTAGGCCGCGACCCGCGCACACCACAACACACCTGAAAAAAATAAATAAACCATGTTAAATTAATCGAATGCCTACTAGGCATAATTCTTCTTAGTTATGATGCTTTTTAGGCATACCTATTGCTTGTTAGCCATGACGCATTTTAAACATACTGCTTGATAGTCCTGAGTCCTGACGCATTTTAGATACACTGCTTGTTAGTCATGACGCATTCAGGCATACATGCTTGTTAATCACGATACATTTTAGGCACGCATGGAAAATTTTTTGCACTTTACAGGCATCTATTTTGTGGTAGACCTCACCATACTTAGGCGTTCTATAATACGGTATCCCAACCAGGGGATAAATTTGAACATCTTGTCTGGAGAGCAATAATTTTCCGCATAAGGCAGAAAATACACCTCAATCCAGAATTTAGCTAAAAAAATCAAAAAAACTAGCTGACTGTTTTTTTAAGCTAAAATGAGCAAAGGTTTGACAACAACTCACCTGATAGCAAGTGACAAAGCTGTTTCGTCTGTGGAGCACGTCTGCCCATGACTAATGTGTGTGTTGCTGTGTGTTAGGTAGAAATGGATTATGATAGATCACCTAGATTCTCGTGGAGCGCGCGGCGCGTCTAGGGCGGGCGGAGTAGGGCGGCTGGACGGCTTGACGAGACCGCGCACTATACCCGCTGTACGCCGCGTCATGGTGCCCCTGATGCCCCTCGTGCCCCTGGTTCCCCTGGTGCCCCTGGTGCCCCGGCGACCGAGAGCGAACGCGCCGCGCCGCGACGCCCACGCCGCTGTCAGCACTGTGCCCAGACACGAGCGATTCACTGTCGCTCTGGTTTGACGTGTAGCCGATCACGTCAACTTCATCTGGAATAGAGGGACGTAACGTCATTGAAAACAATTAATTGAAAGCAATCCTGATAACGTGCGTTTAGGTCAGGGTCCTGCGTTAACTGTTTAATTAACTCTGGCCGAATCATGGTTCGATATATTCTTTTTTTAGTTTAAAGTAGGTATGTGTCATACCTATCAATCGACCAACGAAGTGTCTAATTAGCTGCTGTTATAGTATTGCCATCGATTTAAGTCCAAGAAGATAAATAACTACTATATGTATATGTGATACATGTTTCTGTTGTGTCTGTTTTGTACTCGGAATACTCAGATAAAACAAACACAATTAATTATATAACCGTCTATGGAATAAAAACAGTGCCGTAATTTGCAAGAGAAGCAGCACAGTGCCTAATTACGTTTTGCGCCGAAACAAACTCAGCGTGCCAACATGATATGCGCATTATAATCCCCGTGCATTTCAGTTTATATTTATTTTTCCCTCGCCTGCCGTTCGCCGGATTAAAGTATATTCAGTGAGCGCCTTCGCACCAGTTTCGCAGATAAGCCGCTATGGAAATTTGATTCACGAGATTTTCCCTCCTTATTGAAAAAGAAAATGATATTCCTTTGATATTATCGTTAATACTAAAACTCCAGAACATTCTCGCAACTATAAAGATCTTGTTTAAAAGCAATATCGGGCGAGTGAAAACTGAACTGAATTTTTCTCGAGAACTTCTTATCATGAAAAAATGTTAATAACTCATTCCTTATTTTCTTTATCTCAAAAGCTTTCGGTCTATCCCTGGGAAGAGATATAATTTGCGCTTCAAAGGCGAGAGCAATTTTTACTTGGCCTCGGTAAGAGTTCATCGCTAAAACGTAATTTCAACAAAAACGCTTTTGAGTTGACATTTAGGTATCCTTTATTTACTCATTGTTCGTTCATCCAGCGAGTTAAGGACAAAATTTTGATGTTTAAGATTCTCTGCAATTTTGTGCCTGAAAAGCTCTTAATTTCGCTAACTAACTAAAAGGGAACAGTCTCGGAATTAACTGGGTATACGTGCCGACAAATGTGGGCGGGCAAACAGCTCGCCTTGGAAGTTTCAACGGAGTAACATGTGTCGCTAATTCGCCATTCATACATGTGCAGGTGTGAGTTCCATTCTCCGACTACAAGTTTGTCGTGTCGTGACTAATTATGGCTTGAACGCAGCGGTCGGAATAGGGATTTCAATGCGCTGAAGCGGTAGGTGGCGGTAGCGCACCAATTTCCTGCAATACACGTTAAATGGCGGGGAATTGACCGCCCGGCCGTCGCAGTTCGCGCCCCGGTGACGCCCCTTCCGGTCTTCGAGGACCGTGATAAATGGAATGCAAAAAAAAGTTTCATTCCGTGGACCACGAGTGACTTTTTCGTCAACCTTACACGAGCATCGATGGCTCGGAGTCTGTGATAAGACACGAAAACACATTAAAAAGTTTAATCTTCATTTTTTATCTCGACATTTCCTCGCGATTCGTTGCTCAGTCATTTCTCCCTCGAGAATGTGAGAGAGAATGTTATGAACTGTCGACAGGAGTAAATTAGACAGCAATTTTCAATAACGTTAATGGGAAGTGACAGCTGGCGATATCTGTAAACACACTCCGCAAACACAAAACCTGTCGCGTACTAATGGCGCCCAACGTGGAACACACAAATGTCATTAAAATAATGCACGTATAATACGTAATCAATACCTTTTCACACACAGACGCCACAGGCATATTATAGTGTGGTATGTATGCAACATGCCACCTTTGTTATCTTTGAACGGTCCGGGCGGTAGACGAATGAGCTCAAATTCCTCATCCAATAAAACATGTAGTTTGGTTTGAACGCATCGTCAGTTCACAGTTTGCGGGGAAATATTTCGACAGAATTTATTTGCGACAGAAATTGAATAGGAAGTTTGCGCTCGAATCGACACAAAACGGCGTTAAAATATTACCACACACACGTAGATCTGCGACGCAGATAGCCAAAGTAACTTTATTATTGGAAAACAACCTTTCGAAATAGTAAAAGGAGCAATGCCGATGGATGCAGGAGGCGAGCAGCCTGGGGGAGGCCTATGTTCAGCAGTGGACGTCTACAGGCTGTTGTTGATGATGATGATGACGATGAAAAGGAACAATTGTGTGCGTAGCTTTACTTGTTTAGCAACTTTAGCTTTTGTAATTGGGAAGTGTAGAAGGCTGTAAGCTGAAAGTAGATGAAAGGAATATGAAAAATTTCCGATTGAAAATTTTTGTATAAGTACGTTTAGAAGATAGATTCCTAATATTGCGTCTGTCACATAGGCCCTTAGGCTGATAGAATCGATATGACTTAATAGTTATAAAGTCGTTTTAATTTATGATTTTAAAAGTATTATTATGTGATTTATGTTTAATATGGTTCCCGGCCGCTAATTGCGTATTTCCCGGCACCCAACTCCAATCATTATAAATTACAGCGTTTAGTAAGCAAGCACCAGTCGTAGCTATGCTCAGAGTGTCAATATGTTTTAATTAGAGGTGCAAAATAGTCCGGCTAGTGGTTGGTCTTTGGCCGGATTGTTCGGCATATTTGATTTGTGGCGAAAAATACAATTTCATTTTTCCATCTGGCATAAAAAATGTAAAACTTAATTAACTAAGTTGGAGGCACACTAAACAATTATTTTGAACATTAATATTAAGAAAGTTTAATTCAATACTTATAAAAATGAATATGAAAACGGACAAATGACCTAGAAGTATGTATCCTGCATGCACGTTATGAAATAGGTATATTGGTACACTACCTACACTTCAAGTTACGATAAAACGATAAAAGCTGCGCTTTAATTTAAGTAAATTTCTTAAATTAAAGGCCTACATAATTATTTCTGAACTTTAGAAGCAGACACAATAAAGATGTGTATTTTTACGATGAAAATGCAACACTATCTAGTCATAGATCTTCAATACTGTGACCGGCAATCCGACACCCGGCTAAAACAATCCCAACCATTTTCACATCTCTAGCTTCAATAATTTCGCTAAGCTTCTATTTCTCGGCATATTTTAATGGTACGTAATTTGCTAGGTATGTTAATATTCAGTCGCCGTGGGATAATTTACGAGCTACTAGCTAATGGTATCGGGTGTGCCCGCGAAAATTAATGAAACTAAATTGAATTATTTATTAGTTTTATACCTAACATCCGATGTGTGATGAAACCTCTCTTCGGGTGTACCCACTTTAGTATATTATCTTTTTCTGTTCGATATAGGTACCTATATGTGGAGTTGCCATCATCATCATCATTAACAGCCTGAAGACGTCCACTGCTGAACATATCATCATTAACAGCCTGCAGCTGAGCTGCCATGCAGTTAAATAATTTTACCCAAATGAGGCGTTTTATTAAAAAAAAAGCTGTAATTTTATAAAGACCCGATAGATGGCGGTAAAATGGGGGTTTTAAGTTCTTTCGTTTTAAGATAATTATGTATCGAGTTTAATATCCTATCCTTATTTTATGGAAGACATATACTCTAATGGCTTTCTATCGACAAATTGACAACGTACTCTGTGATTCACTCAACTGAATTTGACATTTCCTTGTACTCTGTGTATTGAAACTACACTACAACCATGTTTGAAATACGTCGTTAGTACGCCATCTAGCGACAGAAGCCGAAACAGGTTGTTTTTTTAAATAAAACTCCTCATGTATAACTTGTACGTCAGTATTTTACAATTTATTTATATCAGTCTCTCAGTATGAAAATTCATACGCAAAAACTACTAAGTGATGGATTTTGATGTAACTTTAGTTAATGTATGTTTTGTTGTGCCGAGTAAGTTGTTAAGTTGTTCACACGAGCGTTTTTTCGACAACCGGTAAAAAAGCGTGGAAATGAAACAAACGAATGTCAAGCATTTTACTCGCACGACAGAGTTTTTTCAACGGTTGAAATCTAGTTGTTTCATTTCAACGATTTTTTACCGAACGTTTAAAAATTAAAAATAATATCCGTCACGAAAGAAACGCTGGCCGTGGACCTGCGCACTGAACGTTTTTTTTAAATTCCTGCTTATTCCAAAGTACTATTATTAAATGTTTTTTTTTTCTATTCTATTAGTACTTTGCTTAACTGAATGGATCTATAGGTAAGTGTCTTCATCGAAATTGTTCCTACAAAAAAGATTTATATGGGAGTTAACGCGTGAGCTGATTATCTAGTGTTGTATAATTGTATATTCCTAGATAACTATTTATCTTGTCTTGTCAGTCTTGTTGTTCATTAATATAAATTATGTGTGGACATTTCACACAGCGCCATCTAGCCCCAAACTAAGCATAGCTTGTACTATGGGAACCAGATAACTGATACAATACTTATATACTTTTTGTTTGTAAATACATACATAGAATACAATATAACACCCAGACGTAGAACAAACATCTATGTTCATCACACAAATGTTTGTCCCGGGTAGGAATCGAACCCACAGCCCTCAGTTCAGAAGGCAGGGATACTACCAACTGAGCTATCGGGCCCGTCATTAAATCATTGGGTCTTGAATACACTCTCAAAGCTAGTTTAAGTATTTCAGAGTACCGATTGATTTATTAATGCCTCCATTACGCTACATCTCGAGTTGGTTAAACTATTAGATGCTGAGAACTTAATGCATTTTGTATGAGCAAAGTTACATGCGGAAAGGCTTGGCTTGGGTATCCTAAGATCTTGACCTAATTGCTTAAAACAGGTTTTTTACAATGTTTTGAAACTACAATTTAAATCATTAAAATCATAGATATTTATGATAAGATTGCCTCATTAAAACTTCTGACTAAAATTACTCACATATTGCAAAAAAAAAAACAAAAAAAATGCAAAAAAAAATTTAATATTTAATCTGGTGCACACGCTATATCACAATGATGCTGCCCATTCCCTGGATATTCCCTGAGCCGGCTCTTACGGCATGCACGGAAAGAGATGGCGTGGTTCTATTCTCAAGCCACCGAGGCACGTTTTTTTTTCTGATTATAAAAAGAATAATTAACTTATAGCTTATACGGAAGGCCTCTCACCTGTCTGCGAGGTCCTATAAATCTATGGTTGATGTTAGCGATTGTTTGGCCTTCACGCCCATAAATCGTCCATGTTGTGACGTCACTACCAAACCTAGGGCTGCTCCTATATTTCAAGTGACCTACAGATCTTATTTGCATCACCTAATAAATAGTATATAGTAGATCATCAATTGAAAATATAAATTTTATTGTAAGGAGAGTTTAAATTGTTAAGCAACTTCGTTTATTTGTTTCAATGGGCTTTCAATGAATTCGTTAACTTCTCAGGTACCATAGTCAAATTATTTTTGCGGAATGACAGTTCACACTGCAATGATTTATAATTGTTTACGACAGTGTCATCCCTGACGAAGCCCAACCCAATTTTGCACCTTCCTTAGATAAAGTCACTTCGCCAAGTAAAAGTTTGGTTATTTATTTGTTTTGCTTGTACAAATTATGTATCGAGGGTCGCCAACTTTGAACTCTTTTTGTAAGAAACGAATTGCTTAGTTAGGGAATATTTAAAAGTTGGTTATTTTTGCTTGTTTTGTTGTTGTGCCCTATGATAAGGACGCTTTGATTTTTGCGTCATATATTTTTATTACGAATTATAGCATCCTGATTGGTGAATTTTTGGTATACTTACAGAGTTAAAAGACGTGTTTCGACATTACTTTTTTTCTTTATTTCCTATAGTCTTAAAAAAATTACCTTTTTTCCCCCATATTTTTAACCCGAATTGACTAACTGCTTTTGGCATTTTTTTGTGTTATATTTTGGCTCCACACATAGTGTATTTAGCCAGTGTCAAGTATTGTATATTTTCATCAAGTTTTAGAGTATTTTACGCAGTTAAGTCATATTCATTATCCAGTCTAAGTCATGCTCTAGTAAAGTGGTGGCAACTTTACTAGAAGCCTCTATGGAATTTTGGAAGCAACACGGAAAACCACGTTACACCACATTATATCACTTAACCACACTCTTGCTCGTAATTCAGCACTTAATGCGTAAAACGCCACCAATTTCAAACATTAACACTGGAAAAAGCACAAGTTTTGAGAAATAATACAATGCAACAACGTGAACTTTTTCACGTTCCCGCCAAAACTCCTTTTGACATTTTGCATTACGGTATTTTGCTTCAAGATTGCAGTAGGCCTAGCACGAATATTTACACGCAATACAAACTGTCTTACGTTAACTTTACACTTACGCGCGTGTAAATATTCGTGCTAGGCCTACTGCAATCTTACCTACCGGTCATATTGATACTTAGGCTGAGTTGCACCATAATCACAGTTAAAGTTACTGTCAAATTTTGACATTAGCCCGCCCGGCGAAGCGTGGACGGTGACAGTTAGCAGTTAAAGTTAGGGTTAAAGTAAGCTGGTGCAACTCAGCCTTAAAGTTAGTCAGTGTTTTAAATGTTCCGTCTCGTTTTCCGTGACATTTCAAATCAGTCATAAGTTGACAGATGGTATTAAGCATTAGCAAGGCTCTTAGTACTTACTGTACAATGTTTCTTAAGGTAGGCACCGTAATTGCATCATAAAAGAAAACAATCACCAATATGCCGCTACATAACAATAGACACCGAAAAAGACTCCGATAAAAAAAAAGAAACCTATTTGCGTAAAATTAGGATCTCATAAGACGTTTGACGTAAGGAAATTGAATCCGATTGAAATTGAAAGGCAAATTAGATTGTATGGGATGCGGAGGTGTAGGATGACGACCTCTGGCGGATCGTTACGGAACCTGCGATTATCGGTTGAAACTTCACTGATGAAAACTTGTTCTTTACTGATGATTTTCATCTAGGTCACTATAATCGCAGAGAATTAAGAGTTACAGAGGGAAAAAGGGTATAAAGCTGCGAACGAGTGAATGAATGAGTAATACTAAAAAGGTCAATCTTGTATATCAATATAATAAATAAATCGTATCGTATTGTTTATTACTTTCATCACAGAATAAATAACTTTCACTCCGAATATTATTTTACGTTCACCCCTCATTTTGAACACCCCATTTTATTTTCTATCAGCGATCAAGCAGCAATCTATTTGTCTAGTCTATTGCATTTTTATTACGATAGACTATGTTTTATTATTCTTTTACAGCCAATAAGTGTTTTTATTATGCGTCAAATAGATCCTACAGTTGCTATGTTGTTAATATGTAATCATTTGATCGTAAAAGTGAGTATTTTCGAAATGATCCTTTGTTAGAATATGTATTTTTAATACCGCATTGGAGTTGGACGAAATGAGACTTGAGATTGGTCATATTGCGTATTTATAACACAATCAACCATTTCGTCATTTTGACATGTGTAGGTACGAATTTTATTAATTCTGCCCATTGCCACTGCAACTTGCTAATTATTAATAATAAAATAATAAATGGACCCTAACGAGGATTCCCTGTAACTAGGGACCCAGGAACTACGAGGACCATGGTCCCACAACACCCAGACACAGAACATTTTTTTGGTGCCTTTTTTGTGCACCTATCATGTCACGGGAATCGAACCCGCAGCCTTCGGGTTATGAGCCGTCCTCCTCAACCACCACGCCATTGAGGCTGTCAAATTCTAAAAGCTATATCGGTCGTCTTAGAACTATCAAAGCTTAGAACAGAGATAGAATGAATGAATGAATGAGTGAGAGCGAGTGAGGTAGATAGAGATAGTAATGGTACATTTGAATAAACCCCATTTCAAAGGGTTTCAAAGTTAACCTCAAAGTAAAACTAAGTCAAAAGCACTAGCAAAGTGACTCTCAGTAATTACAAGATTTAGTAGCTACATTGGAAATTTCATTTTGCATATCCTACTATCCAATTAAGTTAATTCTCCCTTCGGTATCGTGTTCCTGATAGAACCAATTCCTAGTAGCGTTAACGAGAGACGTGGGTATTTTGAATTAGTTCGTGACATGAAAGAGACAGTTTCCACTGCTGTACGACAAAAATATTGGGCAGCTTTTGTTGACATTGTATGGGTGGGTTCCAGTTGCTGCTAAAACACCAAAAACGATTTATCCACTTATTCCTGTTCCATTACGATCCGCAAATAAACGAAAATTTCGCTCCCATTTTTTCTCTAATCTGTGATATGTCGCTTCTTAAGATGCTTCCACAGATTATAGAAGAATCGATGTTAGTCTGTGGTAGCTTCTTAGTACCTATTTTAAACTCCGTCTCACGTTAGTTGTCCCGCGGCCGCGTCGTCACATTCGCGCTACGGAATGTTGCTGACCTCTATATTTTAGACTCCCCAAAATTTCAACATAAAGAAATTTATGAATATCGATTTTATTTAGTAAATAAAGCAATGTATAGGTACATATATTATTTAGTGACGTAAATTACTTACTTTGAAAATTAGTTCCACTTATTGCCGCGGGACAACTTACGTGAGACGGAGTCTAGAGGTATTAATATAGGAGAGGTTGGAGTTTGATTTGGCAACAATTGACATTATTAATTCATAATTACATATTGATAGCATTGATATTACTAACTATTACGTAACTATAATACCCCTGTTAGTTTTATTTAGACACTCTGTGTCAGAAAATCCGTACGATTTTTAATCAGCCAACGTTCCACAAAACTTAGTTCGAAGAAAGTAACTAATATTAATGAACAAGTGGCTAATTTAGCTGAAATTTTTAATTAACTTCGTTCGGGGCTTAATATTTATTACTTAATTTAGATTAAGAGTGAGTTAGGCCTCGATAGTGGTTTCTTTAAGCTTTATTACTGTAGAGGTTTGTTATAGTTTAGTTTTAAATCTTGTGGTGTTATTGCATTAATAATGAAAAATGGTGAGATTTATTATTTCACCTTTTTCAGGAGGTTTTAATAATCTACCTACTTAGCCAATCTCAAAGCAAAATACTTAATTTATTGAACATTTGCTATTTTTAGCACTTATGCCTAAAACTAAAAATTAGAATATATTGATAAATATTAAAATAAAAGTAGGTAAGTATAGGTAAGCTAGGTAGTGCTTTCGAGACTACTTCTCTGAAGCGGTTATACCTAGATATAGGTACTCTTTTGAATTTTAAACCTACACTGGAAAAAGCACAAGTTTTAAGAAATAATACAACTCAACGACGCGCGCGTAAGCTTTTCCGCGTTCCCGCCAAAACTCCATCAATGATGTTAATAAGTGTTAATATTTTAATTTAAACAAACGAAATAACTTCACTTCAACGTCTAAAAATGTCATTGTATAAAAAATGTCGTTAAAATGAAACGGTTTTGTCAATAGTATTTATTTAGCTATACTTAATATATTTTTTCTCGTTTAGATGTGGTTTTAGCTAGTTTAATCGTTTTTATAACTAGATCCTATCTGTGAACCCATAAAACTACTGGGTACTTTACTACCCGAGTCTGTGATTTAACCACAGTCTAGTAGAGCACTATTGAGAGTACCTATATATGTTTTATTACTAGTCTGTGGCATACAGTCTAAAAACCTTAGTAGGTCCGACTATGGTTAAAACTTGGCTTGATAAAATTATTTTCAACCCACACTCTGAAAAATGTTACGGGGAGCCGTTTTGCTTAACATCAGGTGAACGACTAACTCGTCACGTCAATCAGTCTCATAAAAAAAACATATGAAGTAAAAACACCGAGAACCTCTTCAAATCGTGTATATTCAGTACACATTCAGTACACAATAAACGAACAGGAGCATTAATACATCTTGACGCTTCGGCTGCTCAATCAGAATTGACTGCTTTTTGGACCTTGTCGTCCCTCCAAAACTTCCCTCCTAAACCACAATATTATTTTACCGGAACTACCAAGGCAGCCATCGTAATTGGCTGATGGCTCAGCGGACGCTCCTTCCGCCAGTGTGGCCAACCAAAATGGTATTTTTAAAGTCTACCAACCTCTTAATATTAAAAAGTGAGAATAAATTATAAAATTCACGACATTAATATAGTTAAGTACACCACTGTACCTATAAATTTATTTTTTACCTTTTTTTTATTCCAATTCCTATGTAATTTTGTATTTTTGTCATTTGAGTGTTAAATAAATATTTTTGCATTCTTATTTCTTTACTCTTAACAAACAGCGATTATACAGGGCCTTTTCACAAAGCATGTTTCGCAGTGCGTAATAACGGAAGAGCTCTGATGGGTAGGCCGCCCGCATTTTGCAATTTAAACTTTAACCTCGGTTTCAAAACTTACATCAACATGAATAAATTGAAACGTTTTCGCACGAGCGGGTTCCCCGTTTTCTCCGATGCGAGTGGTTTCTGTTACTACACTGTGTATAGTAAGGAAAGCTAAGCCCTGGTCACGAGATATACGTAAGACACAGTTTTGAGTTTTTGCTACTGCGCTTAGGCTATTTTATACAATGAACTAGAAGAGAATTAAATCTGGGTTTATTATTATTTGGGCCAATTGTAGCTAGGAATAGGTTTTTTTTAATTATTTAAACCCATTGTTGCTTTTGTAGATCTACATAGCGATGCAGAAGGCGAGCAGCCGCTCAAAGTGGCGCTCTCTGGCGGAGGCCTATGTTCAGCAGTGGACGTTTACGGGCTGTTGATGATTTATTTATTTATTTCTGTAACAAAATCCACAGCTCTTAAAAACAAATACAAATAAAACTTATAACAAAACTAAACGCCAATAATGGATTTACATTTTACGAATTTATCTTTGTATAAGCAAAAACGACAATCACTAAACAGATATAAAACCAAACAACTAAATACTTATATTTGGAGAACCTCCCGTTTGAAGCGCAAATTTTTGATGTGGAAAATATCAATGGAGCTAAATAATTTATTATAAGTTCTGTGCAATCGACTAACGAGTGAATTTTGGGCATAATTAGTAGCCGAGTGTGATACAGCAAAAAGATTCGTATGTCTTGTTCGCTTTGATGATATGATGATGAAAATTTTACGGAAAGAAACACCAAGTAAATTGATCGGAGTTAAAAAAAATCTTCATACAACTAAAAAAGAGATGAAATGTCAATGGCGGAACAGATTTTAAATCATTACAATACCTAATACAGACCAAATCACCTTCCAAACAAAAATCATATTCGATTAATTTATTTAGGAGCTGCGATATTCGAAAATGGAAAATTGCGAGGAAATTAAACCGCAGGGCGCCTAGTGAAGTGATAAATATCATTATAATCTAGAGCCTAGCCCGAGTTTATTTGACAGCTTTCACGGCTCACGGCGTATGGTGAGTGATGCGTTTTTGTATGGTTTCGCGATAAGCGCCTTTAGTGTGCGAATTGTGAACCACAGGATGCACGTGATTCTCCATACCAAAACGCATCACTCACCATACACCGTGAGACGTCATCAGCATCATCATCAGCCCGTAGACGTCCACTGCTGAACATTGGCCTCCCCCAGAGAGCACCACTTTGAGCGGCTGTTCATTTCTTGCATCCATCGGCTCCCCGCAGTTTTCACCAGGTCGTCTGTCCACGGGGGAGGGGGTTCTGCCTACGCTGCGCCTTCCGGTTCGTGGTCGCCACTCGAGAACCTTTCTTCCCCATCGGTTGTCAGTTCTGCAAGCGATGTGGCCTGCCCATTGCCATTTCAACTTGCTAACTTTAAGGACTCTATCGGTCACTTTGGTCTTTCTGCGGATTTTCTCGTTCCGGATCTTATCTTGCAAGGAAACACCGAGATTAGCTCTCTCCATAGCCGTGAGACGTGAAACCTGTCAAATAAACTCATACTAGGCTCTCTGGTTAGGCAGGCGAGATCAACACTCATGCATACGTCAAACCGAGGCGTGGGTAAACCGCGGATTGACCTAATTAATGTTGGATAGGTGTCTTAATTACTGTCCGCCCGCCCTTAGCTTCCTTCAGCGTCGAGAGAGGGCGAATAAAATGCAAGAATTCCTAAGCACTGTTTAAAGCTTCACAGCTTAATAAAGCCTTGATTAACGGATTAATTTTTGATTAAAAAATTGAATCAAGAACGGGATTTGAAACCGCGTCCATAAATTATTAATAAATAATAAATATAATTTATGAATAAAGGGTAGGCACCCAACGCAACGCCTTAATAACTGGCTAAGTGTGAGTCAGACTCGCGCACGAAGGGTTCCTATAAAAACGAAAAAACAACACGTTTCTTGTATGGGAGACCCCTTAAATATTTATTTTATTCTGCTTTTTAGTATTTGTTGTTATAGCGGCAACAGAAATACACCATCTGTGAAAATTTCACTTTTTAACTATCACGGTTCATAAGATACTGCCTGGTGACAGACGCACAGACAGACAGACAGAGGGACGGACCGCGGAGCTTTAGAAATAGGGTTCACTTTACCCTTTCGGCACGGCACCCTAAAAACGGTAAAACAAAAATTTACTTGTGTTGCATAGCTGTCAAGTCCTAATTAAAGTGAGTACCGGTAATCACCGCCCGCCCTAAGCTTCCGGGGAGACGACTGCGGAAAGCGCAGCGGAATATACGTCACAAGCTTTTCAATGATAATGAATTGTCGAGGTTTTAAAAGTTAAATAGAGCTGCTGCCATACCACAAAGTATACACAATCCATCATGGTTCGTGACAGTAATGCTTCAAGGTTACAAAAATATTGTTTGAATTCGTACCATGAACTTATAAAGTATTCTTGCGCGAGAACGAGACGTCTACATTTTTATATAGCGTTATCACTGTCGCACGTCGCTGTCAACATGATGTAAAGATATAACATGACAGTTGTATTTGAACGAGAACGTTTAACGTGACGTCATCAAAACTGCTCTGGCTCTGCAACATTAAAGTATTCTTGCTTTTATGTCATTTGTCAATCTATGATCACACACACACAAAGGTTAACTGGAAGAAAATGCTACTTAGCATTAAGTTCGCCTATGTACTTGAATTTACTCTTGTGCAATAAAGCATTTTCTATCTATCTATCTATCTATGATTAAAGTAATATTGAAGTAATAATGCTATAAGACGTTGTGGTTGCCCCCCTGGTTAACAGCAATGGTTCAAGTGAGGTTGTAATGCCACAGAAATCTGCTAGTGAGCTAGTGACATAACCATGACACAACACCAGTTGACAGTGTGGAGCGGCCTAATTAAAGTTAGTGTCGGTAATTACCGCCCGCCCTACACTTCCGCCAACTGCGGGAAGCGCAGCGGGGCCTTGGGGAAATATGTGTCATAAAGTTTCGCATGTTTATGACAATAAGTTGAGTTTTGATAAGTTCGTGGATGTTTTTGCAATATACTTTATGTAAATATATTTCTATTAAAAAACAACAGTAAATCCATTTAGTTCAGTCGTAAGTCATTGATTGGGCTGTTCGTGCAGCGGACCGCACAGCTGGGGATAAGTATTTGGTTATGTCTTTTAATTTGACTCCGTATAAATAAATAAATATTTTTGGGCTGGAAAAATGTTTCAACATACAAAAATGGATAGCTATGGAGAGAGCTATGCTCGGTGTTTCCCTGCGAGATAAGATCCGGAACGAGGAAATCCACAGAAATACTAAAGTGACCGATATAGCCCTTAAAGTTAGCAAGTTGAAATGGCAATGGGCAGGCCACATCGCTCGCAGAACTGACAACCGATGGGATGAAAGGTTCTCGAGTGGCGACCACGAACCGGAATGCGCAGCGTAGGCAGACCCCCCACTAGGTGGACCGACGACCTGGTGAAAACCGCGGGGAGCCGATGGATGCAGGAGGCGAGCAACCGCTCAAAGTGGCGCTCTCTGGGGGAGGCCTATGTTCAGCAGTGGACATCTACGGGCTGATGATGATGATGATGATGATGATGATGATGATGATGATGAAATGGATAAATATATGTGAGAAATTCACAAAGCACCATCTAGTCTTAAACTAAGTAATGCTTGGACTATGGGAGCTAGATAACTTATAAAAAAAATAAAAAAGCTACGTTACCACTGAAATATCAGACCAGTCGCATGTGTGTAAAAAATTGTGCAAATCTCATTAACATCTATGATTCAAGTTTAATTAAAAGTAGTTAACGCAACCTAATTTCCAAGTTGACCCGTGCCTCCCCACTCTCCCCCGCCCTCAGTTCCTTGTTCACTGATAACAGCGAGCGGAACACGGAAGGCTTATCGGGAGGCGCGAGAACACGGCACGATAGATACGGACGGGCACGCGAATACGAACCGAAACTACTGCCTTCACTAACTAATGTTTATACGTTTTGAACAAAAGTTATTTGTATTACTAATAATCATGGGATCCCATCAGGTACAATCGAAAAATAGACCGAACTTGAAAAAAATGTAGTAATCGTGTCTAGAGAGTTAATAGTTAGTGTTCAGTGTATTCATTTGGCCCAATACTTCGCCAACACGCAATAAATGTCGCTTGATAATATTGCGTTATGCAGAAATAAAATAATTCGTAAAATAGCCTGCGTTATTCCGTTGTAGGGGATGTGGCATCTGTACTGTAGGTATTATATTATCTGGGGTTATAATAATACCAGCCCGCCTATCACAGAAGGTAGACAAAATCGTCAATCCCCTGTTTTACTCAGATTTTTATTTCTCTAATCTGTGGTTTTACTCCACTTGAGAAGTAAGCAAGTATGAAGCAGGAGTTTTGGCGGGAACGCGGAAAAGCTCACGTCTCGTTGCATTGTATTATTTCTCAAAACTTGTGCTTTTCCAGTGTTCATGATTTAAATTGGTGGCGTTTTACGCATTAAGTGCTGAATTATGAGCATGAGTGTGGGCAAGTGATATATTGTGGTGAAACGTGGTTTTTCGTGTTGCTTCCAAAATTTCATAGAAGCTTCTAGTAAAGTTGCCACCACTTTACTAGTGCATGACTTAGACTGGACTTTGACTATCTAACATAGACTGGAACTATGACTAAGACTTGACTTTACGTGCAATATTCGATAATGATGAAAAATTAAAATACTTGACACTGGCTAAATACACTACGTGTGGAGCAAAAATATAAGAAAAAAAAAGTATGAAGCAAGTAACAAAAAACGGGGAAAGTCAATTTTATCAATCGCCCATACTAGACGGCAGCGTGGTGGATGAAACAGGGAATCTTAATCATTGATTAAATTTAAGTAACATTTGTCATATTGTCAAATCGTAAGTAGGTAGTCTCTTGAGAATCACTTTGATTCTTCACTTATACGTTGGACCTCATTTAGAATAGTAATAAATCAAAACATCGAATGGGTAAAGCTGGTCGTCCAATGCAACATAGCTTCGCATAGCGCGGCGTAAACATTGCGCACGCTTGGTCTTCCAGATTCCATTAAGCCTCGAGTTTACCCACACAACGTGTGTTATGTATGAGTATGTGTAGTGCAGCCATGCTCAACCGGCGGTCTGAAAAAAATTTTGCGGTCCGGGTCTTGGTCCTAATGAGCACACTGTTGAATATTGACTGTTGGGTTGTAAACATCATGATTTTAATTACCTACTTAACTCCACAAAAAAAAAAATTGTACAGTTTATTCTTAAAATAAGACAAATAGTGTTCTCAGTCCACTACATTCATTAGTGACACTTCCAGTTCCTTTGATCACCCTTTAATAGATATTCTATTTAAATAAAATAAATAATATGCAAATTAAAGATTCTTAACTATAGCCAAAGTATCTTAATGTCGGATAATACAACATTATTAGCATTCAAACAGCTTTGTGGCTAAACTTTTCTTATCCAAACGAAGTTTAGACCCTAAAATATAAATTGTTGAGCGCGGCTGCGGTGCGTATTGTAGGTAGATATAGGTGTAATTAATAAACGGTAGGTGGCGAGAGAGCGCGATAAGCCAAGCTACCGTAAATCAGGCGCGCTAATGACTGCGCACTACCTACATCTGCGAGCAACCTTTTTGAAGCTATTGCAACTCTGGTAGAGCTATCGGCTGAACACAGTCGTCATTTGAAATTTTGAACGGTAAACGTCCACTGCTGAACCATGGCTGAACCATTTTTACCAATGTACTCTGTGTGCTAAACAATGTACTCTGTGTGAACAATGAATAGGCCTCTCGAATAAAACACCATTATAGGCAATTAACAGGCATTGTTACAACAGAGCAAGAAAAAAAACCCTTCGTATCAGGAGGAAGCGTACCTATTTTTTTCATTCTCTCTGGCAGTAGACCGTCTCCATTTCAAGAACATTATAATGTTATTCCCGACCGCATAATAACTTTACATAATCTAAGATAACGATCAAATCTGAATGCGCCAGTACGCTAATAACTCATAACTTTGACACTTTTAAAATGTAAATTGAGCTTTTGAAAATTATTCGCAAACAATGACTTAATTTTGTGGGTACGCGATTTGTTACGTAGCAAGTGATAAATTAATGTAAGCGATTTCGTATCTTGGATATGTTTGTTTATTTATTTGCTAGAAAATAGGATCGTTCTTGGAAAAACACTAGTCTATCATTTTATATGGATAAAGAAACTTAACTTTTGATTAATTATTTCGTCTTTGTTTCGTGTTCTTTCGTTTTATCTATAGTAGTTTTTTATGACTTCAGGCTAGTCTTTGCGTACGATCTCATCGGATGTCAAGTGAAGATGTAGGCTTTGTCTAAAATTATATTCCCTTGCACTAAAAACACCATAATAATTATCGCATTGCATGATCCAGAGCATATAGGTATAGATAGATACCTATAGGTATGTTTTATTTTTAGATTTTAGTTTAGATAGGCTAACATTTGACAATTTTCTCACATAATGGTAAGTGACGACGCGGTCTATGGTGTAGTATAAATGCTTGCCTAGAAGATAGGTACCGCAGGTCAAACTGTCCGATTATATCATGTCAGCATAATCATATCAACGCGTTGGCCAGGCGTCGCGCATCACTTCACTCATGCGATTAGCCTAACGTGATTGTATCGCTCGTCGCCTCGCTTGCAGCGGTGGGCACATAACCTATAATTAATATTAAATTTCCACTCGTGCCAAAAACTTTTTATTCCCAGTTTTAAAACCGAATTTTGCCCTAATGAATTTTAGATTGACGTTATCATGAATTTAAGTAAATTGAAGAGCAATTTATTTGCTATTCAACTGAGTTTGATTTCAAATTGACTGGTTAATTTAGCAGGTTGAAAGACGGATGAAGTCTAGACCATTCTCAAAGTAACTACAAGTGTAAGAAAACAACCTTTAGTACCTATTTTAGTTCGTTCTTCGACCTTTAAAAGTCGGTTCCAATGTTAAGTAGACATAGAAGTGTCAAGTTAATAACAGTTTTTACGTGAATGAATATTTCAATCACATCTCTTGCATAAACGCTTAAAAAGTAAGTACACGCAGTCGCATGCGAGATCAGTCGTAGCCCGTCTTAGGGGTGATTTTTATGAAGCACTTGAGAATTTTGAAGGAGTGAGAGTAATGGCTCAAGGAAACTCAAGTTCCAACTTCTACAAAATGTTACTAAGTTTATCGTCGGAACTTGAACTTTTTTTTTAAAACTGTATAAGTACCACCCTCATTTTAAAGGTCGAAGCTAGCATCTAGAAATATGCTAACTTGAAGGTCTCAAGTGCCTAGGCTTGCCTGTCTGTCAGAAAAAGAAGAATAAAACCATTGCAGGTCTAGTGCGTAATTATATGCCCTTGATTTTCTATTACGGTGCAGATATGGACAGTTAAACTCGGTATTACGAATTTATGTTACAGCGTTACAGTTCAGAACCAACATTTCTTCACCGTGTTTTGTTTTCAACGTTGAATTTCCAACGAAGTGCAGCGCTACCCTCATCCATAGCTCCTGTTTACCCTAAACATTCAATCCCGATGCAAATATGTATTTTTACGAGGCCCGCATAGGAATGCAAACGGCCGGTCCCCGCCCGGCTCCGGCTAGATCATCATAAATACGGCTAGGACGCGAATTATAAACCCGAAAGCGCCCCGGGCTGTATAAACGCGGCTTAATGACACGGTTAATCGCCCGGTTGTTTACCATATCAATTCTTGAGGAATAAAAACGCAATAAACGAAGAAAGGGAAAGTTTTCCGGGAACGACAATAGATTAGAAATTTATGGTGCTGGAGGAGGCTCTATTGCCGAAGTTAATGCATAAATAAACGTCCACAATAGGTGAGGGATTGGAAGGAGTTTTAAGTGCGTAGGGCAATGGAGCGTGCTCTGATAATGCGCGGAGGCTTCTCGGAGGCTAACGGGTTGCCATATTTTGTGGTTATATCAACAGCGATTGTTATTTTTATTCATTTTAGAGGTAATGTAGAAGATTTAGAGCTGATATAAATACGACGTTGTCGGCCTGAGGCAGTTACTTGAACGAGTACTTACACATACATACACACAGTTCTTTGTCGGTATTGTTTTTGATTTTATACAACAGTCTTTAAGCGACTGCTCAGCAGTAGCCTAAAGACGTCTAGACGCTGCTCCGTGTGACGCTTTGTGGCGCCAAAGCGGCCTCGCCAAAGAGTCACACTGAGCGGTGCCTAGCTTCTTGCATCCATCGGCTCCCGATGGTTTTCACCAGGTCGTCGATTCACCTAGTGGGGGACGGTCTACGCTGCGTCTTCCGGTTCGTGGTCGCTACTCGAGAACCTTTCTTCCCCATCGGTTGTTTGTTCTACGAGCAATGTGGCCTGCTTACTGCCATTTCAACTTGCTAACTTGCTTGCACTGCTGAGTGGCTATGTCATAAACTGTCCCAGGTTCTCAAGTTCTATCGACAGCTTTATCTCTACACTACAAGTGTTTTTATTTTGGTGTCTTTCAATTATAAAATAAATATAAATATGTATGGACATTTCACACAGTAATTATAATACTGATAGTTTTTGGCATCTAATCTCTGTACGTCGCACTAACACTATCAAAACTAGGAAGTAAATAGAGTTCATTTTCGCCAAAACTAATTTCCACCATCATTCATCTCCGCCATTAACTAAGTCCAGTCAATAAGGGTCGTCGTTAATATCGAATCAACTCGATTCGCGATCATTTATCTCCGGTTGTCCATTTATCATTGTAACATAGTAACAACATAATGTAAACAGAAAACACATTAATTTGTTATATTTAGTTGATTACTTCTGCATTTGACATTTGACAACAGAGAGCCTCGAGAGCCTAGGCCTAGTCCGAGTTTTGCACATGTTTGCTTTCGAAAAGTGTCGATACTTACGACCGAGCGCTCACCGGATTCTGCATCATTTGCGTCAGTTTTTCGCAGAGTATATAAATATTCTGACATGTTTGTATGATTAACGGAAAGCGCCCCTAGCGAGTGAATAGAGAATCACAGAATATTTATGTGAGTATCGAAACTTTTTGAGAGCAAATAAGACTAGGCCCGCAGAGAGCCTACTCCGAGTTTATTTCATAGTTTCACGTTTCACGGTGAATGGTGAGTGATGCGTTTTTGTATGGTTTCACAACAAGTGCCTCTAGTAATCACAGAATAATTACATGTAGGCGCTTTTATGTTTTGTTATGGACCTAAAGATTTTTTTAAGCGCCATCTAGTGTAGTTTTGGCGGACAAGAGATGCGAAGTGGCGCCATCTCTGGTGTAACGCTAAGTAACGTACGCTGCTTGAATAGTCGATCGGCAACCAATGAGCGTTGAGCAAAGTTTTCGGTAGTATTCGGAGGTGAGGCTCTGGGGCGGGGCTTGCGAACACGATTGGAGGGGCGCGTGAGTTGCAGGCCTGAGGGTATATAAGTTTGGAGCGCTTGGAGGTGCGCACACACTTTTCGTTGGGCAGTAGCAGGGTTCGTTACTAAGCGGAACACCTTGTCCCCAAGTTATTGAATTTCGTAATTACCTACGTACTGTAATTATTATTTATATGTGATGTAATGGAATAAAAGTGATTCATTGTTCGTGAGATGTCTCATTCTCTTCGCCTGCTATATCCATGCCCGTAGAACTATGTCTGATGCGTGTTGGTCTGCCGCCGTTCCGACTTACATATTCTTTGATTCTCAATTCAATATGGCAACATCGTCACGTCATTCATTCTCATAAAAAAAAATACCTCAAGGTGCTCTTGGGGTGCAAGTCATGGCTTGTTTCGGGAAGAAGACATTCATTGGAGCATATCCTCCTATAGTCCTATCGAGTCACGTTTGCTCACGGAAAATACAAAGGTGCATCAACCTCACCGATCGAGGTCGGTGTCTGAATATGTTAGACTTACCGCTTTCAGAGACCGAGGAGGGCGACCGGTCGGCCGTGGAGACTCCCGAGGAGCTTTCCAGTGACGACAGCGAGTCGGCGCGTGTCGAATGCGTGTGCGACATCGAACTTTCCGACAGGGTCCGTGGAACAGCCCGCAGCTGCGCCAACCGCCGCCTCAGGTACCTCTGCTCTCGCGCCAGCTGCTCTTTGTGACTCGAGTTCTTCTTGTCTCGCTCTTCCAAGCTCTGTGGAAGAGAGACAGGGTATTTTAGAGTTCGCTAAGCTAAGCTACAAATTGGTAGCAAGATGTTTGGAGATCATGGATGGGCAACTTCGCTTGAGATCCCAGAAAGTGGCATAAAATAGGACGTATATCTCTAGCTCCTTAGCGTCCTTAATTAACAAGGGTGAACACCATATTTGAAGAAGTTCTCTAATATAATATAAGTATACCTACTATGTGAGGGTACTTTAAAATCTCAGTCAGCCTTGAATCCGTCCGTAGTGAAGAGTCAAATAATATTTTACTTAACTAACGAAGCAAAAGAACCAGCAGTTTCGTTTGTATAAATGCGCGCGTTCTGTAAAACGTAGCGTCAAAATTATTTTCTTGTTGAGCTGCTTTTTACCGGTAAAAAGCAGCTTAAGCAGTAAAGCGCTGTCGTCGATTAAAGTAGCTTTTTTGTGCTAGCGGACTTTATTTCATCTTGAATTTTTTTCTCCATCTAAAGAGCTTGATCGCATAGCCATTTCCTAATGCCTCTACGTACAAGTCGTAGATCTGTGTCACGAATTCGTGACTTCAGCATACAGAATCGTACTTTTTTAAAACTTATTTCTTCAACGTTGCAAACCAAAACCCAAACGCATTTTGGACCTTGCGGAATATATATGAAGTTGTAAAGAAGTTTCTCACTTTTCACTCACTACTTTTCAGCCGGCTGATTTAAAAAGAGTAGAAATTTACCATCAATGACCTTGTGTTGCAAATATCCATACACGGTGGAGACTCAGACCTTTTTTATACTTGCTTGTAACTTTCATTAAATGTATTGATATTAATTATGTTCATGATCATTGACAGTCTGAAGACGTCCACTGAATAGGCCTCCCCCACATTTTGAGTGACTGCTTGCCTCTTGCGTTCATCGGCTCCCCGCGGTTTAAGTCGTTGGCCCACCTAGTGGGGGCAGGCCTACGCTGTGTCTTCCGGTTCGTGGTCGCCACCCGAGAACCTTCCTCATGTTCATAAAAAAGTTATTTAATTATTATTTATTTTAGAGTTATTTATTATTTCCCGTTTATTTTTTTTTTGTTTATTCATTGTTAGTTTAAAATGTAAATTATTTATTCATCTAAGGAGCAACCAACATCGCAACTTATGACCTTATGAATTTGTGTTTTTGTGAATACTCGCAAAGCTCGATTAGATACAGCTTAGCCCGGTTCAGTCTGACACAATAATTCATACAGATTAGGACGACCTCTATATCTGGAGCATTTTGGGGCACTGATAAATCAATTTTATGATTAATATCCTATGTTCGTGCTCGGGTAGCAGATAAATCCTGTCTGGATTAGACTTGGGTTAGATTGTAGGCTACAAATGAGATTAGGTCCAATTCGATTGCCAGACGCAACTCGTGGTTTTGTTATATGGATTTTTACTATGGTCTTTGTTATATTTGAGGACTACTCTTACAGAGCTATGAAACAAATGACGCTTCTCATGTAGAGGGGCAGCATTTTTTTTTGCGCTGTGGCTACTCTCCTTGATTTGGTAGAAAAATTATTTGCATTACTCATCATCAGCCTAAAGAAGTCCTCTACTAAATATAGGCCTCACTTATAGCATGACACTGTTAGCGGTTGCTTGCTTCCTGCATAACCGCGATTTTAACCATCGCCGGTCCACCTAGTGGAGGGTCGTCCTAAGGTTCATCTTCCGGTTCTTGGTCGCCGTTCGGGAAACTTTTTCCCCCATCGAATGTGTCTATTATTTCTATTATTATATTTTATTTGAGCTTCAAGTACATTTTTTTTATGTTTTTTACTTTTCTCACGTATTTCATCGCTACCATACCTATGTACTGGACCCGTATCTTATCCGAAAAATGAGTTCATCCAAGAGTTTAACCCGTATGCCGACATAGCCGCCAGACAACCGTCCGTTCACACCGCAGTTTCAAGTTTACTTTTTTCCCGGCTGGCCACTGTCCGCCTACCATGGAAAAAAGAATCAGTTGCCTATGTCTGTCAATTTTCTCCCGCTGTCTTTATTTGAGTAATTATCGCTCAAGATTACCACGTGCACAGAACTTTGATTATCACACGAGGTGTCATCCATCACGATCGTCTTCAAGAGAGAGTGAGAGAGATGAGAAAAATTAACGAAAACAGAGATGGACTCTTTCGGTTGAATAAGGCACAAGAATCAGTTGAACAAAATAACTGGTTTGAGATGGCATTACTATGAATACGGTACAACACTTAGACTTAAGATGCACCTAAAATTTTTTAGGTTCGTGGTTCAACCCAAAAATATAATTTTAGGAAGCGGAAAACTTTTCCTATCATCAAAGTAATAGCCTATTTATTTTGGAATGGGTCAAGCACCTGTCACCCGTAAGAATTGCTTGCAGTGATTTAAGCTTCTTGGTATGGGTCAACAGACTTATTTAGATTGTATTATTAACAGCTTAAGGTCTAAAACATAAAAATATGAAACCTAAGCACTGCTGTACACTGAAGCCGAGGGTGGGCGGTGGGGTGTCAGGTCACATCACGGTATCGCCGGCGGCCACAGATGAAATATCCCACACATAAATCTGCCACAACTCAACGCGGACGGTGTCTCTATTCCGTACATTTCTATGGTAATCGCACGCTAGGAATATTATACCGGCATTTCGGATAGATTTTAGCCATGGTGCATTAATTAGGACTACAAATACAAGTTTTGTGTGAATGCCAGTATTAGTTCCCTTTCTGCATACTCTAAAGAGAAAATAACTTTTGGTTGGCGTTGAACGTAAAATTCTCGCAATAAAATGAGTTATACCCGGAGTAGTAGACGATAGGTTTGAAAAACTAACTAATTACCGAACTGAATTCGAAGATTTTATAGATCTAATAATTCTAAAATATAGCTGCTTTTAATACAAAACAAATTAGAGAACATATTTGCCTAAGTCATAAATGTAAATCGCAAACGTTTCGTTCACGAAAAATTATATATAATATGCAGAAATACAAATATAAATATAAATACAAATACAAATATGTTTATTGCGTCCCATAATGTAACATTAGACAGTGTAAAACTACTTAATACTATCTGAATCATTTGGACTGGCTATAGGCCATCGCCTATAGCCAGTCCAAATGATTCAGATACAGCCAAAATGAAAAAAAAAATTGATTTTTGTAGTAGGTGGTGTAGATAGAGCTAGAAGTATTTAGTGGCAGTTGGTAATATTGTAGTAGTTTCTAAATACGAATAATGGCATAATTCAGTGAACATGTAACCGAGAAAAGTATCACCTTTGTACGAGCTAGTACGTATCCTATGCCGTACCCTTAAACTTAGCCGGCCATAACAAGAAGCGTGCCTGCGTCCGACAGGCTATGTATAATGTATGGCGTGTCATATTCGCTGCCGCAGCGCTGACAGGTAATCGATGAGCTGCCGATGCCTCATCGCCTTCACCTGCGTGGGAGCTAGTGGTGTGTTGACTTGATAGTTTAGAATTTGACCATTATCTCTGCGGGGTAACTTTCTAAGCTACGTGAAACGTGTGCTACGCGCTACGTATACAAGCGCTACGCAAGCTACGCGTTACGTATGGCAAGTTTTTCGCATGCTACGCGTTACGAAGTAAGCTACGCGGTACATGTGCTACACGCTACGTATGCTATGCGCTACGTACGCTACGCGCATCGACGTATGATCCGAACTACGAATGCTACGCGCTACGTACGCTACGCGCGACGTCTGCTACGGGCTACGAATGTTACGTGTTACGAGAGACGAATTTATAATTAATAATTCCTTTTTCCTTGTCCTTGTTTTTATAAGAAACATTTTCATCGATTATTTAAACGTTGAATAGATTGCTATAGCTTTAAAAAATCCACCGTAATTTACAAATAAAATCTACAACGAAAAACCTATACATATTACATTTAACGGTAACATTTCCCAGTAACTGCCAACAAAAAGTCCCAAGCGGTCGCGGCCCCATTCCCCATGCAGATTGGAAAACTTTTCAAATAACCAATTAAGTTATAACCGATACTCCGCTTGTCTCGAACACAATGTTTAAAATTCATCAACAGACTTAATTTACATGTTACCTTGGATTAATTATGGAAGATGCGGTATAAAAGCTACGGGAGTACCGAGTGGTGGCAAGTGCTACGTTTGTGCTACGCTTGCGTTTTGCTACGCTGCTGTAGTAAGTGGTTTAAGAGTAACGGAATGTGCTACGCTACCTACTACAATGCTACAAGAGTACACTAGTGACGGTAAGCGCTACGCATCTTACTAATGGGAACTACATACACTCCGTGCTACAGATGCTACGATGCTACGTGCTACGGACGCTACGGACGACATATAATTCGCTATTAGATTTAGTGGCGTGGCTATACGTTGATTTTCAGTCCTTAGGCAAGTTGGTCAGGACTAACCCCTTTTTATATGTATATACAAAGTTTATCCAAATTATTGATTCGTAGAAGTTACATACGACTAGATTTATGCGCACTTTCTTACCACACATCTGTAGGATGTGCAATGAGCCTAGGACTACAAAATGCAGCATTTTAAAGGGAGGGTCAAAAAGTATTATATCACCTTAGCGCATTTATAAATGGAAGTGGCAAGGTAAAGCGTACCCCTCTGCCGGTTATATGGCGCTAATTGGTCATATACACTATCATAGTGTGCGTGTAAACACTACGTAACTACGCTAGTTTATATAACGGTGTGCGTGTTTTAAGATGGTGTGCGGCGTGCGTTTACAGGCGCGGTTTGCGCGTGTGCTATGTGTGTTTACCTCGTTCCCCGTAAAAATCGGCAGAAAATAATGCTTGTGGATTATAACGTTAACATCTCCATTGGTTAGATGCTCTAAGATATTACAGGCAACGCATCAGTGGCACATCTTTACAGATGTCTATATGCTACGGTGACCTTTTCCCATCAAGAGGTCTGTATACTTATTTTGTATAACCTATCCTATAGCATAAAAAAGAGATAGACATCGCCAAAGGAACAAACTTCCGGATATGTTCAATGCGTGACTTTCGCCGAACTTTCGAGAGTTTCTGGTGAAAAATGATAGATGGACGACCTATCGCGCTTCCGACAGCACTTTTTTACTTGGAAAGTTCGCTAAGTGCTCCTTTAGATACTATATCAAATATACGTGTCTGGTGACAGACATGTGTCTTAGAATAAAAGTGGTAATAGAAGCAGTGGGAATGTGAGATGACTTGACTGTAGAAATGAGCGGTCGGTCTCTGTATTATAGAAACGGTTGGAATGTGAGATGACTTGACTGTAGAAATGAGCGGTCGGTCTGTGTATTATAGAAACGGTTGGAATGTGAGATGACTGTAGAAATGAGAGGTCGGTCTCTGTCTTATAGAAACGGTTGGAATGTGAGATGACTTGACTGTAGAAATGAGCGGTCGGTCTCTGTATTATAGAAACGGTTGGAATATGAGAGGACTAGACGTAACAATTATAGGATACCATGTAAATAATCAAATATCTATTTTGTGCAGCGCCCATAACGAAGCTCCACCAGTAATTCTTAAACCCAGCCATTTTTTCTTTATTTTTATTTTTACACCCCGCATCTTTCACATACAATTATTAAGTTTATCTAGATGTTAAGTTGAATGTATTACGGCGACATAATTAAGTTAATTAAAGCCTTTCAATAAAGATTAAAAAAAAACTTTCACATACAAAAAGCGCCAATCCTTAAATGTTATCCGATTTCGATCACTTTTTTGTATGGTGTCTAAACAGTAAAAAAGTACGTTATCTCTTTTAAGTCTTCGCGGTATCTTCGTAGTTACGCCCCGTAAAGTTACGATTTTTAAGCGTTAAAATTAAGACAAACTAATGTACTCGTACTTAGAACGCGAAGCACATTTTAAAACAAAACGTACAAAATGAAGACGTACAAGCATAGACTATAATCTATCCAAACGATACACGAACACATAGAAATCAAAAGATTTTATTGAGATTTAGAGTTTGAAAACCTTGTCCACCGAAACGCTAAATACGTGTGGGCAGATAAAAGGGCGACGTTAATAACATTTTCAAGTCCTGTTCACTACTTGGATGGATGACTGCAACAACAAGTAGCGTTTAAAACTGAAGGCTATCGAAGGGCACGTTAAGCCGCCGGTTCCGGCTGTTGTCGTAAGGCAACAAGTAATAAGGCTAAGAACTATCCGTAAAACATAGTTTAGAGCTAAACACATCTCTATCGATAGCTTAGCAATAGTAGATAAGGAAGTAGTATGTAAAATAGTAATGTAATACATAGGTTAAGTAGTAGCGATGTAACTGAGCCACGGAGTCGTATCTCTTAAGTTGGTAGCAATTCAGTAGGCTTATCGACTCGCTTGGGAGCGCGGATTAGGGTTGCCATACCACTTTTATTTGTTAATATGTTGACTTAATGCGTATTTAATTTTGTTCATTTAATTTTTTATTGTGGCAACAAACCTCATTATTGTTTTTTCCTAATTACGTATTGATTTTGTGATTAATATTTTATTAATAGATTATTAGAAAGTTTTTTTTAGAAATTAATTTATTTTGCGTTCTTTTCCCCCACTTTAACTCTTGGCGCAATGAATTCATCAGAAGGTACACTAATTTCTCATTTTATTGCTCATGATGGTGATGATAGCAACCCTAGGAAGCGCGAGGCACCTCGCTCATTAAAACGTTCGCAGCACGCATAATCGCGGATTTACGAGTGTACGCGACTAGCTCTACTTAGCACCAATACTACCGCATGCTTCATCTGCAATGTACTGAGCCGATGAAATGATGTGCATGTTTGTGTGCTAAATTTTCTACTAGAATAGTAGAAATACGTAGTGGCAACACCATTTAATATAAACAAAAATAGACTTTTCTTTCCCGTGTGAACGTACTTTGTATTTGAACAAAACGTAAAATATATTTATAATGACAAGATCAATGTGACTACGTATTAATACAGCTGTCTTCAGGGCGAAGCACCCCATCGACTTATCTTAATTATATGGGTCGCCTGCGAGGGTAGAGGGTAGTTTAGGATACGCACTGACGCAATTTACGTCTGCCCTGTAATCTACGCATCAAGTTACATTGAATATTAATAACTTGAATTGTGTTTTGTGGTGTGAAGTACCAACTTGTCTGTACGTTATATCAGCCAATTATTAAGATATAATAAAATATATACTTAAATATAAAATTCTTAATAGATTGTTTAGTTCATAAGCTTTTAAGGTTTTTTTAATGCTAAAATGGGCATACGTTTGACAACAACTCACCTGATGGTAAGTGACGAAGTTGTCTAAGGTGGAGCACGTTTGCCCATTCACTCTTGACTTGAAAATACCCAGGTTATACTCAGAAGAAAATACTGTTGCTGGATGAGCATTCCATTCGTGGGCCGTTCGGACTATGTATCACTCAGCAAAACAATTAGTGCGGACTTGTTTCTTCTTTAAACGGGACTTTTAGACTTTTAGCGTCAAATCAGTTTAAAAACTTACTTTAATTATATACTGCTCTCTGCATTGCTGGAATGACGTTCAGCAAGCTTCTTAGCTAACTACAATTATTTGTAAAAACAAATTGTTTATTAAACTTTTGTTTTTGAAACCATAATTTCCATACATTTCCCTAAAAATATTGTTCTTTTCAGAATAAAATCATGGCTAATAAACAAATTTTACAAGCACACAGTAACATTACAATTAAAAACTTTAACTTACCAATAAAAAACAGTAATACCGGAAACACGTACATTCAACCAATGGCAACACTGGACGGCGTTACACCGGAAGTCGCGAAGCTGTACAAACACCATCAATTATGCCGTTGGAACAATTAACGAAGACTGTTGTTTTCAGTTCCGAATGAAAAGTGCCGTGTAGTGAAAACAGTAATTAAAGTCCACGTTTGTTGGGGTTTGCACGTACGCACACATACTAATGCGTATATAATGAGTAGAGATTTAATTACAATGATGAAAGAAACTTCAACCTCTAGTACCACGATATGAAAGCGCTACCGGCAATGATTCTACACCAATAAACTTTGGAGATTTTATAAAATGTAAAAGATCCCACCGCTCATACTTTTTCTGATTTCGCTAATGCTAAAAGTTATATAGATAGTGCAAGCTCGCACACTGTTTTATATTGCCCAATGGTATACCTACTGGGAATCGTGATGCCTTTTAATTAGCCCCGCATATTAATCAGCTGAAGAGCGAACGAATCGGTAGAACTAGCTGCTATTAACATATTAGATTCATCCGCACGGAAAAAGGACAGTTAATAGTTCCTTAGTTTCGTTATTTCGTTCCGCTCAGTCCTTCATTCATTCGTTCACTCTTTGTGAACGCTTTTTCCTTTGCCGCGGTGATTGTCTGTAATTTTGTCTTTAGTTAAATTGACAGTTAACAAGAATGTCTGCGATGAAAGTAAACGATTTTTCCTGAACATTTTTCCTTTGTTCCAAATTCAGCACACAGCTTGGTATTAAAACCGGCATAAAATATGAAACAATGTACCGTGATTGAAAATTTATAACCTATATTTGTTTTCAGTGGCGAAACCTACAATGATTTAAGTTTGGGATCTGTAATAATGAAATAATACAACGGGCTGAAATACAGTTTGATTGGAAAACTTACTTTGTTTAATTTGAATCCACTTACAACGACGGAGTGTTTGGTTAGTAGCTTTAGTTAGCTTAGCTTTAAGTACCTATCCGTGATCGAGGTGGAACAGAATTAACGAAGAACGGTTTCGGAACCTAAATTTTAAAGCAATAGAATTTCATAAAGTGAAGTAAAAGCAAATTGACTATATAAATTAAAATAAACGTGGCTTCATTAACCCTAATGAACCTCAAGTAAGAGAATACAAAAATAAATTCGTACCGCATTTAAACCAAAGCCTGAAACCGAATTAATTGCGTACATAGACCCACAATGCGATACCAAACCGTACCGTGTCGGCACAACGTGTATCTCGATTCCTGACTCAATAATACGTCGCAGAGCAAGTTTGGTTTAATAACAGCCCGCTCCAATGACAGCGGTTTACTTTACACTCAATTAGTGGAGCGTCATACGTGCCACCCTCAACCGGTTACCCCCTCCCCCTCCCTTTTCCTAACTCATCCAGTCGTCAGTTGTTCCCAGTTTGTACCCTGAATTAATGTTCTTGGGAACAAATCGCTTGCACTGAATTCGCTTTAAATTATGGTGAAATGTGTTATGCGTATGAAATATTAAACAGCGGAACGAGGACCGCGCCTTGTGGTACGCTTATACAAAACGGTGTATAGACAAGAGTTTTGTTCCGCTATTAGGTGAAGGTAGCATTAAATCTGCGGCACGGAACTTGATAAACATTTCGTGGAAGCTTCGGGATTTCTGCGCAAATTTTGCATTGTTACGATCGGGCGATATAGTCAAAAGCTTTTGCCTGTCCCAAACGTTCCCGTGAGATATCTTAATTTAGGGAACCGGTTGCCGTTTTCCGCGAACGTGACTAAGTGTGAGATGCGCTATCGACGGACGAATCTCTCCAATTACAATGGCCATTCTAATCTCGACGTGGTATTTATTTTAAGCACCAATAAGGAGTTGGTCACGTTTTTATTGGCCAGATTTGTCCATTCAACTTGGAGATAAAACTGCCATTAATTAGGTGTTATTTATTGACTCCGGTTGTAATATGTTATTGTTAAAGAACTATGGAATATAAATGTGTATATTCAACAACCAACGTTTACGAAAATATATTTCGAATTGCTCTAAACAATTTGATTCGCAAAAAGCCTATGTTATTTGACGTCAATAAAGAATTACCTTTTTTAGTGGTATGATTTTATTAATAGTCTATATCCAAGTAATAGGCTATATTTTTAAGTAAACACTACACAGTACGCGTGGCACAGGTCATTAAGAGCTTTATGGGCTATAACGCGGCCCCGGCCTTATAATTCCTTTTTTCCAGCAACGTGAAAACAAAAATAAATCACGACATCGATGCCAAGGGAATGATCGAGGGAAACTCGGATGTACCAACTCGTTGTGGGTATAATGTACATAGATAACGTATACACGTTTAGAGACGTTCAGGTTGATATTGAATTTGTTTGGCCGATGAGCCTCGAGGGGTTCATCAGGTTTTGTTGTGATTGCGAGCATGTTTTGATTTTGGAATAGTAAATTACTGAGCAGTTGAGACATGATTAGAAAAGAATTTTGGTTACCTTTAATAAGAGGTACTCGTCTGTTAGTTAACAAAAAAAAATAGTAACAAGCGATATTAAAAAATCCGACGCCGACGAATTCTAGCTCTGTGGTCAGAAGTGATTAAGCAAAATTAAAGGTGCCTAGATAAGTCTGATTATTTGGGACCAGGGACACACAAGAGAAAATACATCAGACCCACAGACAACAGAAGCAAACAACAGATTACAGTAACAACTGAGACTTATATTAAATTATAGTATGTGAATAGAGACCCTTGTACAAGACGCAACGTGCCAGAGTCAAAGGCCCGCTCCCGACGCCCCACGCGCTTGCAAACGCTCCTGAGGTGCTCCAACGTAATTGCAAATTATATCCATGTGACGGTAGAATAATTACTTCAAAAATTACATAATTATAACAAAAATGTTGATAATGTTGACAGCCTTTTGCGAGATTTCTTTGTACCATTTTAACCAGATTATTATTTTCAGTACACCTAAATAAAAATTCCGGATTTATTAAGAACCAGAACCCGTAGCATAGGCTGGCTCCCCACTCGTTGGACCGACGATTTGGTGAAAGCCACGGGAAGCCGATGGATGCAGGAGGCGAGCAGCTGCTCTAAGTGGCGCTCCCTGGGGGAGGCCTATGTTCAGCAGTGGACATCATCAGGCTGTTAATGATGATGATGATGAAATAAAATTTTAAATTTGCTTTAGATTGCATGATTTTACAGTAGGCTGAGCAAATCACAAATCCGATGAGCCTTGAAGAAGACGAAACAATTTCAGCGGATAAAAGGATCACGAACCTTTGCTAAACATCATCCTCAATCACGCTTTCACGCTGGCACGTGACGGGAATGACGTGTTACGACGACGTGACGGTTGCAAGCGATACGATGCAATGCTATGATAGCGGCGATGTAGTTGATCACCGTTCGTGCTGAGTTAACTCAACTGCCACATCGTCAAATGAAACTGCACAGATGTTACTTAGAAAGACAAAGCGGAAATATCTTAACTATGTTACTTATAATGTATATATTTTTTAAAATATATACATTAGAAGTGAGATAAAATATATTTTTTAAAGATGTTTGAGTGAGTGACAAAAGCCTATAGGTACGTAACTTTAGTTTACTTATGATTTAAGTTTATAACACATTTATTCAGGACATAACGCAACTTTACATTCTTAACAGACAATGTGAATATAAAACACAGAGAACAAATAATAGGTATTGTTAAGAGGTGTCTACCGTAACCTAATTTCAGATACTTGGTTTCTGCTCTAAAGCATGGTTACAAAAACCACCACGCCCAATACATGGGGCATACGAGTAAACGTCTGACATGGTAAATTGCCAGAAAGACTTAAAAAGCCAGCAATGTGTCATATCAAGTGATCTCATAAAATCAGCATCAGCACGTTTAGGCCTCTCACGACCCTCGTTCGACGAGCGGCCGCGACCTTCCAAGTATATTAACATAATTCTGCCGTACGTAGAAAGTGAAACCGAGAGCGCCCGAAGGCCCGGCTAGTGATTATTTAGGTGGTGGCAGCGGTAGACATATTTAGGCAGTAGTGTAGTTCTCACAGTAAAGCGCAATGAAATATAAATACAAAATGGCATGAAACTACAAAATGTGATACGTTTATAAAATCCGACGTAATTGGATTGCATTAGACGTTATAATGATAAGTTTTTTTGTGATTTTTTTTCTTTTTATGTGAATAGATGACGTGACGAGCCAGTCGTTCACCTGATGTCTTACGACACGGCCGCCCATAACAGTTGCAGCGTCACTCGGAACTTTAAAAAAAAAGTTTTGCGTGACATTGTACTGCGCACGTCATCTTGAGACATCACACAGTCTAGACTGTGAGATCAGGTCATAAAGTCTCATTTGCCCAGTAATTTCACTAGCTACAATGCCCTTCAAACCGGAACACAGTACTGCTTGGCGGCAGAATAACTGGCAAAGCGATAGTACTGTTATGGGCAGCCGTGTCGCTTAACATCAGGTGAACGACTAGCTCGTCACGTCTTTCATTCACATAAAAAAAAAAGACGAACTTTGCAGAAAAGTCCTACCACCTAGGTTACCTTTATAGGTGCCACATCGGTGAAACGTTAAGTGGTTCAGAATATTCGATTGAACAATTATACTTATGTATGTAGTAGGCACGTAAGTATGAGTAGGTAGATATATTGGCAATAGATACATAACATACTTAATAATGCTAGTATGCAACTGTGCATGCAACTTGCGTCTCCATTTGTAAAACACTTAAGTACTGTCTTTCACTCTCGAGTAGTGATAATTTAAGCGCGATACGCCACGGTACACGGCGCCGTGCACATATTAATTCCACCACAATACCAACGTTCTAGTTAATGGCTGCTCCTTCCCCAGCCATAATGCCCCTATCTTCCCGTTTATTGCCGAAATTTTCTTTATTGCCCAACTTATGAATGCCCCACGGTCCGCGAAAGAGTACTGCGTTTTGTTATACCAAAAAAAAATATAATTAAATCTTTCAGAGCTGTTCCTGTTGCGTTCGGGATTATTTAATTATTTTTTTATGACGGGGGTGATCTTTCGACGGTCCAAAACTGTCGTTTAAGAAGTTTCTTTTTGGATTTTTTTAAGTGCTTTGGTGTATTTCGGGCCTCAGGGGCGTGTACGGAGAAAAGGCACTTAAGTTTGAATAGAATTTTCATGAGACTGGCTCATAAAACATGCCCGAGATGATGCATGGGCATTAATTTAACTTTATTGAGAACGTTTTCTTCCCTTCGCTTCATCTGCTCGCTTTACTCTGCCTCTATTGCTGTTCGCATTTATAATTAAAGAAACAGTGTAATTCCTCTATTAATTAGTATAGTATGATTCTGCCTAATCAATTATAACTTTACGGACCAATTCATGCTCACCTAATAACCTATAACAAAGATATAAAACCCGAATTATGCCAACTACGCGATTCAGTAGTTGTTCGACAATAAACCGATTCACGGTCGACGGCGGCGTGCGACTCGAGTGGCTACCGAAATTTATTATCGCCCCTTTAGTCGTCATAAATAGTTTCCATCGATCGCTATCGGTTCGCGCATCGTAAACATGTCCCGGGTGGAACGACTTACGGTGGCCGAAGGCCTATTCTACACGCGTTACTAATCGATCGAGCTGTAATCGATTTTGCTTGCACAGCGGTTGATTTCACACGACATGGCGTAAAGTGGGCGACAGCTTAAACGGCGAACTTTATAAAATATAACTGAAGAATAACTAAGATTTAAAACGTTTGAGTTTTCTACGTATAAACTTAAAAGTTTTGTAGTAAAATCCTTATAGCATGAAGTTTAAGATTTATTTGACTTATTTGATTTATTTCCTTATTTTTAAGTAAAATACTTGTGTACTACTGTAACTATATATGAATCAGATCGGTTTATGCAAACGATTCTTTTTCCGCTACGTCACAAAACAACAAAAAAGTTGAAAAAAAAAACGAGACACAATTATTGGCCATCTACGCGTATCTCCAACGGCCGTAGAGTTTACGATCGCTCGTAAATCACGCACTATCTTCGATCGTTCAGTCGTTATCAGAATAGGTCGCCGGCAGTGGCTCGCGTCTAAATAATTCATATTGCCTGTGGCCTTTACGCTGAGAACTGCATCGCCAGTGGCGCAGCTTATTGCTAACTTTGGTACATAGGATATAAATTTTATTGAGACTTCCGCAACCGGTGCGCTGCGCTCCCAATAGGAATGGCGTTCATATTTCACGTATTTGCGCGTCCGCTGCATTAGCTTCTGTTTTACAAGCATTGCGTTTTAGTAGTCCATTAATCTTAACACACGTGCATGTCTTGTTATTGCTTTTTTAACACGGAATGGAAGTGTTAATGTATTAAAGGGCTTCCATATCGAGAGTAAATGCCCATTGTTACTTTTTAGAATGTCCATAAAAGTAGCTTTTTGAATTGGGAGACCTCTTTTGATCCATTCTCGATATTGTAAAATTCGAAAGTCACTATTTTGGAAACCATGAAGATCCGATACCTGGTGTGGTTACACCACTACGTATGGAGCTATACAATTCACGCAACAATACACATAGTAGCAACATGGGGTATTTTTTATTTAATATAATGTTGTGTGATGTCCTGAACGAATGTCTTTTCTTTCTTTCTTTTTCTTCTTAATTGAGATCGTGCTTAGCGGAGTGCCTTATGAGCCAGAAAAATGGAAATGGACTGGTGTTAGCTTATCGTTATGACGGTGAGGATGATGACGGAGAAGATGATTATGGGTAATAGTGAAATCATATAACACGTTAGAGTTAAAGCCGCTAGGAACAGAGCGCTAGCAACAGCTAGTTCAATAATAAAACTTCAAGGTATTTATCACGGGAACGCGCCCGTCCTCGCCGTATTTCAAACAGCTGAAAGGAAACTTCGTGAATAACATTTCGGTGTCATTGAGTCCATTCTGTAGGGAGTCGCGGTGAGTCGAGAATTTATTATTTTTTATTTTTGGCTGCAGATAAAGCAATTTTGTTCCCTGTAGCAGTACTCTTGAGAGGTGATTAAGCGCTTGAAGAATGTTTTTATTATTACTCTAGGTTTCAAAAATGGGAATACTTTACGGCCTCTTTCTATGACATTGCGTCTATAAATAATGCCGTATGAAATGACTTTCATGATCATCTGCCTTTACCCTTATCCGTTTTAAATAGGGTCGGTGCAGCATGTCAGTCAAAAGTGAACAGGTATCTTTGGCAAGCATGCACCACCGCGTCATCAGTTACCATCAGCTGAGGCAGTGGTCAAATGCTATAAATTATGAATGTGAATATGAAATATGAATATACCCAAACTAAGCTTAGCTTGTACTATGAGAACCAGATAACCGATATAATACTTAGATACTTTTTTGTTTGTAAATACATACATAGAATACAATATAACACCCAGACACAGAACAAGCATCTATGTTCATCACACAAATTTTTGTCCTGGGTGGGAATCGAACCCACAGCCCTCAGTTCAGAAGGCAGGCCTACTACCAACTGAGTTATCAGACCCGTTTAATCATAAAATAATATATTTCTCTTCCACTCATCTTTGTTCGACGTCATTTCAACATTCACTCCCTTAGCACATATGCTACTAGACTAGGTGGTAGGACTTTTCTGCAAAGTTCGTCTAGGTAGGTACCACTGCTTAGCCAGTTATTCTGCCGCAAAGCAGTAGTGTGCGAGCACTACTGTGTTCCGGTTTGAAGGGCATTGCAGGTAGTGAAATTACTGGGCAAATGAGACTTTACGACTTGATCGCACAGTCTAGTAATCTGATTACTAGACTGTGTGATTTCTCAGGATGACGTGCGCAGTGCAGAGTCACGCGAAACTTTATAAATTTAAAGTTCCGAGTGACACTTCAACTGTAATGGGCGGCCGTGTCGCTTAACATCAGGTGAACGCCTAGCTCGTCATCTCATTCATTCACATAAAAAAAACATCATTTTTCACACATTCTGATTACACGTTTTTCGGTTTTCCTCTACCTTTTTGTCATCAAAATTCATATTCAACACTCTCATGACATGGCTTTCATCCCTCCGCAGTTATTATAGCATAAAAGCTCTAACCCGCCCGGTGACGCTGTAACCGCCAGGTGACGCTGTAAAGGTCGTTAGAGACCAACAGCATTAGCCCGTTCAAAAAAAAAAGAAGCTCTAACTCGCCTATATATCTTATAATATACATATTTCTTCAATTTTATAGGGTTATGAACAGAAAAGTTATTAAGAACAAGTACTCAAATCTTTTTATCTACCATTTTGCCGTTGAATCCGTTAATATTCAAGTGAACCACTTACTAAGAAAAAATAAATTTTTAACTAAATTTGTGTTACGCTGTAGCGTACCATAAACAAAATCTACAAGAATTATTTAAATTAACTAGTAAAATAAATTCTCGTAAGTGTTACTTTACGTTCAGGGCGAGGTGTAATTAAAAGTTTCAAGATTCAAGTTAGTTTTATGGCTTCAGCCTTCAGCACACCGGACATTTTTCTAGACAAGCACTGGAGAAAAATTTCACTTGAAGGAAACTTAGAAACCTTGTCGCGGTTACTTGGAATTAATTCGTTTAGTTATGGACTATTTTACATAGTTTGATATATAATTTTTCACTGGAGTAACGGTTGATCAGCATAGCTGCTGATAGCATCAGTTTTCTTGGTTTTATCTTCTAGTAAATAACCGCCCTATATTAACAATCTGTCTCTCTCCCTTTCTCCCTCAAGAAAATAAATAGAGACATAAAATTATGTTATAAATAGACAAAAAGCGTACCGAAAAACTGGTCTTTGTATATAAGTATTCAATTATAAATTAGTTTCAGAAACTGATACAGTAAATGGATAGGAAAAATCTACAGCGGCTTGCCTGCACTTTTAGCGAGTTCAAAAGTCATTTTAAAAAGAACCGGTGCTTGAATAATTAAGACACCATCTCTTTAAAACAACCTCAGCATAATTAAACAGAAAGAACTGTCGTCCGACTCCGCAGATTGTTTATGTCTGAAAATTCGTTACATTTTTCCTTGCTTGCTCCTAATTAGTGCTACTGATATTTATGTTAAGGTCGTGGGGTAAAGGCCGGGATCTTAGCGTTACTTGGTGATGTTATGGAACAATGCCGTACCTTCATACTTTGATATCAACGATGAGAGACTAGTTAAAGCAAAGATTATTAAGCCCGTTGATAGCTCGTGAACATAATATCTCGTACAAACACGACTCACCTACGGGGGCAGGGGGCAAGGTAACAAAACGAGACAAAGTCATACAAAATTACAAAGGACAGAGCAGGATGGAACAAAAGACACATTGGGTGTCCCACTTCCTCTCGTAGGATTAGCGGTTGAAATACACTACTAATTTTCGCACGCGGGGAAGTGGTATCGTTGGTCAAATGAGTTAAATGGAGAATTCAAAGTCTTGAACACAGACGCAAGGTTGCCAGTCTGTCGATCTTCTATCGGTTACATTTTTGTGTGCGCATGCCGTTCATCAAATCATTTCGTCATCCCCTTTCCATCATAAAACTACAAGGTTTGTTGATTCTTCACATCCTTACGTCGCGAGCCCGCACTAAATGTTTTGCTGAGTCATTCATAGTCCGAACGGCCAAGGAATTTAGTCCGAGTCAGAAACGCGTAACTAAAGCTACTGGTAACCTAATTCCACGGTACCATGCCAGTATAACTGGAGCCAGGCCCTAGGTTAATTATGGTGGTGATTAATACCACCGTGTAGATTAGGATGCGGTGAGAACTGCCCTTTATAAATTGAAGGTTTTCCGGGTACGACTGCCGATTTGTAAAAGTAAGATAATTGGAAGTGAAGGCCAGATATACATCATGCAGAATTATGTAATTAGACAGATCATCATCATCAGCCTGAAAGCGTCCACTGGTGAACATAGGCCTCCCATATAGAGCGCAGATAAGTTTCTGTAAGTGTATTACGTTACAGCGAATAACGATAATGCGATTGTACGCTAATTACGAATTTACAAACTACCGACATATTATTTGAAAGCCTAAGGCTTTGAAAGAATAGAACTGCGAGGTAATGTGTTATTACGAATCATTAAAACTGCGATATTGATAGATAACAGGTTTTATGCCCCGTTGTTAATCACAAGTAGTAATTATGGAAAATATCTAATAATGATACCACAATGGTCTTATAGCATTATTACTTCAATCATACATTGAAAAATGACATAAAAGTAAGAATATTGTAATGTTGTTGTTGCGTTTAATCGTTCACTCAAATAGTATACGTATAAGTTCCTTGCTCAAATAGAACTTTTATGTCATGCCTTTACATCATTACATCAGCGACGTGCGACAGTGATAACGCTGTATAAAAATGTAGACGTGTCGTTCTCGCGCAAGAATACTTTATAAGTTCATGGTACGAATTCCAACAATATTATTGTAACCTTGAAGCATTAGTGTCATGAACCATCATGGTTTGTGTATACTTTGTGGTAGGGCAGCTGGGAATAATAAGGATGGTATTGATGAAGGCTTCAACCTTTACGAAAAGAACAGCAATATTTTATCACAGGAACAGCAACAATTTTACTAGAAGGGAAATGAATTGAGTTTAGACATGGATGAAATAAAAAGAGAAGAATTGAGTTTTGATTGACATCGAACTGAAGCCCAAAATGGCGGACATATTACATATGTGTGTCAGCTGAAAGTAGGGCGACCGGCTGCCTATGATGTGAGTGTGTGCGTGTTCCGCTCGTACGTACGAAGAATTCCGGCTTCCTAAGGGTGCTTCAGTTTCGGATCAGACGGAATTCTCTCCTTCTTTTTTTAATAGCTCCATGTGTTTAGGATTCACATAACTAAGCGTGGTTTTTTTAATTAGCAAAGTTACCTCAGCTGGAAAACAATGGCTCATACCATATATTTTAGGACCCTCAATAGCGAGTATAGTACGTACGTTTCGATAAATAGGTATACAGTCCTGGTTCTGTTTAAATTTTCCATTATGACGGTAAAACTCCTCCCTCAAACGAATACAACTTTATAAATAAAGATGGTGAATAAACTACTTACAAAGACAGAGGTGAAAAGACAAACTTATAAAAATGTCAGAGCGCCTTGGTCAGTAAGTTTCGTTATAAATACAGTTCTGACCGCACTTTGTTGGAACTTCGTGGGTTAAAAAGTAAAATAAATGATAAGGAATATTTTTTTGAATCAAAAGCAGAAATTGCACATTAAAATTAAAGAGATAGGTATTTATACTCTTTGTTAAAGTGCGTGAAGGAGCCGGTGGATGACGGAAGCAAGTAACGTTCAGGGTGGCGTCTATCCGTAGTCAATGTACTCTGTGTCCGTAGTAGAATCATCTTCACGATGCTGATGATGATGATTTTGTGAGAACCAATTCTAAGTGATATACTCAAATAGATACCAAGTTAACCCAATGACTAAAAGAACCATTTTGCCACGCAACACCCAGCCACAGAACAAGCACTTTTTTTAAGTAAGCTTGTTTTTCTATACAGAAATAGGTACTTGTCCTGTCACGGGAATCAAACAGCGATCGATCTGAAAAAATCACAAGCACATAAACTGTGTACCAATTTCAAATCTGTAGTACCGATTTTAAGCGTAAAGCGATCGGGTTTACTCTAATAGTGGAGAGATTAAACCAGAGAACTTCACTAATTCCGTAGCCACAGATACATTCAATATCCCACCCCATTTAAATCATCCCCAATACCTTCCGTAAGGGTAGTTTATCCGTAAAATAAGCAAACGTACTCTCGACTCACTTAAGACCGGTCCGCCCACTGAGCAAACAGTTATAGAGTTGCCAATACCCCTTTTGTACGGTACGAGGTACACGCAAAAGGTTTCTTCGGGGTAATAGATCACCGTTGACTTTGGGGTAAAGTATAAGTTATTTATTTCGCGTCGATTCGGTCGGACGTTGAGCGATCGGCGTCGATGGGGACAACCGGGAGAGATACTTTTCCATTCGACGGGCCCGATAGCTCAGTTGGTAGTATCCCTGCCTTCTGAACTGAGGGCTGTGGGTTCCATTCCTACCCGGGACAAACATTTGTGTGATGAACATAGATGTTTGTTCTGCGTCTGGGTGTTATATTGTATTCTATGTATGTATTTACAAACAAAAAAGTATATAAGTATTGTATCAGTTATCTGGTTCCCATAGAACAAGCTAGCTGGGGCTAGATGGCGCTGTGTGAAATGTCCACACATATATATTTATTTATTTCAGAGCAGAGCATAGGTTCCTTTAGAAAGCCATGTCGAAGGGCGGGCGCCAGCCTGAGCTATGTATACAGGTTTGTGTTCGCCATTAAAGAATTTTTTTTCTCTATCCATCACACAACCTTAATAAAGTAAAGTAATTATACATATAAAGTTGCCAGAATAAAATAAACACGGCCCGCCTACATTCACGATAGCAACTAGCAACCCCGCCAAAACTGAGCATGTCAGAGCTGCCAGTATCAATTTGCCGTTGCCTTGAAACGTCTAAATGACGTCACGGCCAATTTCCCTAATTACTCTTTACAGTCGCAAATGCTGGGAACTTTTACTTTTATATTAATTTTTTTATAACTGTTCCTGCATAGACGTACGATTTCACAATAATAAATTAATATATAATTAAAATTAATTATTGTTAAATCTTGCGTAAGTAAATAGATTTTTCCAACAATAAGTAAAGTTACGCTACTACTACGTTCACTGCTACTATTAGGTTGGGTGACCACTACAAAAAGTGTTACAACTGAGCGGTACGGTGCTTCGGAGGGCAAGTTAAGTAACTCTCCGAAGCACCGAGGATTTCCTCGGTCCCGGCTGTAGAAGACAAGTCAAGACGCCTTAGGGCTTAACTATTCTGACACTAGATATAAATAACCCTTTAACTATTATTACAATTAAGGAAGAAAAGATTACGAACGATTAATTACAGCGTTTTCATGAATAAAAAGAAATACACGTCAACTTCTAACCTGGAAATATATCACGCGTTAACACAAAAAATACTTAAAATTCGCTTAAGTTATTCCGTTGCATGATGTCAGGCGCTGAACAGCATTTATCAAAGTAAGTTAATTCATCTAAGCGCTAATGCATGCGTGTAGCACGAGTGTTCAGTATAACCCAGCCAAATAGAAAAGTTACCTAAAAATAAAATTAAAGCCCAGAATCGAGTGTAACTCGTGACCTAAGGGTACCACCACTTTTTGTAAGATGTCCATAGATTACTAAATATGTTACTTTGTAACTAATAGTGTGGGTCTAAGAGTGTGGGCATTATCATGACAATAACAAGCTAATACGAAACGCGATTTATCGAATTAATCTGCAGAATTAGTAAACTTGGCCAATTACTGGTTCCAATATGGCGGCTAATGGCCGCCATCTTGATTTATATAATACAGTTGGATAAGTATCGATTAGCATTAATGAATTAGGTTTTATTTTTCAATTTTCGTTGTACACGATTGATTTAGGATTTTAGGCTATCAGTTTTTATAGAATTGATATGCAATATGGTAATTTTTTTTTTTTTCAATTTATTTGAACAAACGTTTAAATACCTATGTGTGGACAATTCACACGGCGCTATGTGGCCAACTAAGAAAATCTTGATTTTTTGGCACCTCATGTACGTCAATTTTCTTGTCGACACCAGGCTTACGCACCCATAGACACCCCAACCATGGGGTCCCATTAGGTACACACGAAAAATAGCCCGAACTTGAAAAAAATTTAATCGTTTCTAGAGAGTTACTAGTTAGTGTCCAGTGTATTCATTTGGCCCAATACTTCGCCAACACGCAATAAAAGTCGCTTGATAATCTTGCGTTATGCAGAAATAAAATAATTCGTAAAATAGCCCGCGTTATTCCGTTGTATGGGATGATGCAGCTGTACTGTAGGTATTATATTATCTGGGCCCTAAGTATGCCATTGGGCAATGCCACGACAATAATAAAATATGCCGTCAATCGTCAATTCAGTTATGCCTAATAAATTACAATTGTCATTTCATTTTTCCCCAGTACCTAAATATAGAAGATATTAAGGAGATTAATTTGATAATCTCGCACATATTAAAACCGTAATTTTTGTGCTTTATTTACGTCTAAAAACATGTGGAATCGTCGGTACATTCAAGATATTATAGGCACGCAATTCTTAGGTAGTTCTTCTTCTTCTCGTGTAGGCACTGGTCAGCCCTGGTGTTAGAATTTTAAGGCCGCCCAGAGGCTTCTGACTTGGCTTCGTACTATCTAATAGTAACGGCATAATATTTACGTGTAATAATGTATGTAGGCGTGTAGTGTATGTGACTATGTGTGTAAATGTATATTTATTAAACGAATATAATGTTATTTGTGTTAATGGTATTGTTTTAATTAGTAAATGTTTGTGATAAATTCAGATAAGTGAAATGAATAATAATGAGAGCATTAGTTACATTAATTCGTAGTGTGTGCTAACTGCTAATAGTTGTAACAATTTATTCTGATTAGGAACACTAAAAGCTTGTGTTTGCTAATATAAATCTATAAACTAGTTACATTATTTGAGATTTGATTCACGATTTAAATGAAATTAAAGCGATCTCGTCGAGGAAGTTGTTAGATAAAACAAAAATTTTCATTGAAAGGTTGCCTGGAAGAAATCTGTTTTTACAATAAGTCGCCCTCTGTTACACTTCTTGTGGATCGCTGTATTAATTGTATACTTAATTATTGGGTATTTACGTTAAAAAATGACTTATCTCTCATTTTCCTTCCTTTCCTTTTGTCAGAAAAAAATCCACTAAAATCAACTGTCTTTGCATGACTGGTTGACTTGTATGTCTTGACTTGAGAGACAAATAGAGCGAGACTCAGGGTCAGTTTTTGACTAAGCAATATAAAGACGTACCCCATCTCCCCCTTTAATTACGTACATCCATGTAAATAGCCAGCTAGGTGGACCGACGACGGTCAGAACCGTGGGGAGCCGATGGATGCAAGAGGCAAGCAGCCGCTCATTGTGGCGCTCTTTGGGGGAGGGCTATGTTCAGCAGGGGACGTCTTCAGGCTGATGATGATGAAGATGAATAAAAAACTCCTTGAATATATTTTAAAAGTGTAAAAGGAAGCACACTCCAACACCGCTGTCTACCCGCAACACATTACAAACCGCGTTTCAAACGTAAGTTTTCCGATTAGCGCTACCCCCTACCCCCCCCCCCTGTTCACCTCCCACCCCGCGGAAATTGTAAATCTTGATGTTGCCTACCCGCTGGATTTATTACGCCATTACATAGCCAAAAGGGGAAAATTGATAATTATTTTTGTAGCTTACGCAAATAGTCGTAAATTATAGGTGTTTGCTTTAGGAAGTACATTTCGCTGTGTAATGTTATATGAGATGGAATGGAAGAATAAGGGTACTGTGTAGAAAAGAAATAATGAAGCTCTTTTGGAATATTTATGTCTACTTTCCACCTTGTGGACCAGGTTTGCGTATAGGCCAGCCCATCTCTTCCCGATCAGAACCACGGGGAGCCGATGGATGCAGGAACACAGTACAGCACTGCCCCCCTATTACAAAATTAACTTGAACTGAACTTTGACAGCAGTTCAGCGGTAGACGCGCGTCAGCCGCTCAACTGCTGTCAAAATTCTATGAAAATTGTCAGCAGTTGAGCGGCAGACGCGCGTCAGCAGCGCTGCTAGCTCGTTCGTAATGCTGGCTGGCTGATCGTCTTGAGGTGTGGTATGTATGTAGGTTAGGCAGATCTAGCATATAAGAGCCTGTAACTATTGTAATTGAGGAGTAATTAAAGGTAGCCTATCGAGAGCAGTAGTTTCAATTACACTCAATCCCCTCATGGCGACCCTGCCAGGATTCGAACCTGGAATCTTCTGAGGCGTACCTAAATAGGAAACCGTTATAGGACCGGTGTAAAAGCATTAGATAACCGACTGGATCAACCACTAATATTACCTACCTAACACCTACAACCATCGTGTAATTTCAGGCCAGTCAATACAAAACACCCGTCCATTATACTAAACTTGAATCGGTAAATCCATGTGAATTCAATATCGACATTTACTGATATTATCCGTAAACTAAATCCCTCTGTGCCGTCATCGACCCGCACCGCCACAGCACTAAATACGCAGTGGGGAATCTCGCGAGACTCGTGATGATACTGGTTGGGAAGGGTGACACGGTTACACCATTAATTTTTTCTGTGTGGGATGACTTTCGATTGATCCACATGAGACGTTAATAGCCAATATAAAAATAATAAAATTATAACAATAGTACCCCCTGGTAAAAACCTAGTGAAAACCGCGGAGAGTCGATGGATGCAGAAGGCCAGCAGCCGCTCAAAGTGAGGCCTAAGTTCAGCAGTGGACGTCTTCAGGGAGAGACCTATATATTCACTAAAGTGGATGGGTATGCCACCTTTTAAAAAACATAAAATCTTGCCGTTACCTTCGCTCTATGTATATGAAATATGCCTATTTGTAAAAAAGCACCCATATTTGTTTAAAAAACAAAATGAGGTTATAAAACGAAGTCGAAATGTCCATGAGCTATATGTTCAGATACAAAGGCTCCAATTAAACAGTCAAAATGTAAATTGTATGGCAATTAGAGTATTCAATAAATTACCTGACATTTTCAAAATACACGACATTAAGAAAACACGAATTTAAGAAAAAAATATTTGACTTCCTGCTAGATAAATGTTATTACTCTGTTAAAGACTTTCTAAATGACGCGTCGATTAGTAATTATAGATATAGACTAGTCTGACCAATTTAATGTATAATACATTTTGTTAATAATTAAAAATTCAATAATCAATAATAATAACTATAATTCAATTACTCAAACTCATTATTAACACTGACATAATTATGTAATTAAATTAAGTTAAATCCAATTTGAATATTTGTACGCCTGCACCTATAGGCAGAATTTTGTTGGAAGAATTATGTGCTATTCCATCTTTGCAATACTGTAACCCAAAATTCTTACAAATAAATTATTTCATTTCATTTCATTTCATTTCATATGAGTGGGTATGTGGATGACACGGTCATGTCCTCGAATTTTATTTTGTAATTTTGACAGCCTCCGTGGATTGGTGGTTGAGCAGATCGGCTCATAACTCGGAGGCGTCGGGTTCAATTCCAGCGACAGGATAATTATTTGTGCACAGGAAACAAATACACAAATACTTGTTCTGTCTCTGGGCGTCGTAGGACGTTGGTGGTTTGTAGTTCCTGCGTCTCTAGATACAGTGAATTCGATTTAGAGGCCAGCTAGGCGATTATGTAACTTGATTGCAACCAATAGAAACAGAAAAATGTATTGGGTTGACAGTTTCAATACGCAGTTTATGTGCATAGTTACTATGACAATTTTCAAATTTGGAATGTTTCTTCTGTTGCATTGCTGTCAAAGTTACGTGATCACCCCACAGGAGTATGTATGTGATTGTTGCATGGGCTTGATTTATTTATTATTTGTGTTTAAACAAGCCGGTTTCGGTTAGACTACTATAGAAATATCAGCTATTTCCGAAATTAACTCAGCTGTCTGGAAGAAATCGCTTTAAGCGATAAGACCGCTCATTGCGACACTTAGTTTTAAGCTTGTGTGATTAGCTGTTCATATTAATGCCACAGCGAATAGTACGTGCCTATTTCACCTACTGGATACATGCGCTATGGTGCCTCAATGTGAACAGAAATTCAATATGTCAGGGTCCGTCCGGGGCCGGTTCCGAATCTAATTGAATACTACATGTCCACGCCGAGGCTTTAAAACCGGATAGGACCGGATAGTGCCGCATTGTGGCGGCTAAAAGCGAAAATTGCCGTTGACGTGCAGAGAAATTGGACAAAGGCACGGGTATTAATTAATATCTTGTGACGTCGCGATGGTTGTGAATGCAGGAATGGGTGGTTTGTTGTGGATGGTTGAAATATTTGTTTAGTGTTTAGGCCAATTGAACTTCGTACATTCACCATATAGCGATGGTACCTAGACCTACATTTTTATAATAAAAAAAAAACTATCAAAAGAAAGTGGAAGCAGCATGAGCCACTAAACATAAATTATTCTATCACTTCTTTGCTTATGCTGATCCTAACTAATATAAAGGTTTAAAGACTTTAAAGTATATTTGTATGTTTATTTGGCTACTGAAATTGAAAGTATCTGCCGGCTGGGCTACCACAAACTAATACAAAACCATCATGATCCATGACATTATTATTTCAAGGTTCCAATAAATATTGTTCGAATTCGTACCATGAACTTATAAAGTATTCCTGCGTGTGAACGAGACGTCTACATTTTTATATGTCGTTATCACTGTCGCACGTCAGTGTCAAGATGATGTAAAGGTATGACATGAGAGTGGTATTTAAGTGAACGATTTAACGTGACGTCATCAAAACTGCTCTGGCTCTGTGTCAAGTATTCTTACTTTTATGTAATTTTTCAAAGTATGATTGAAGTAATAATGCTATAAGACGTTCTGGTGACCCCCCTGAACTAGCTAATGAAAAATTAAATCTAGGTTTCACTACCTGATCAAAACTATAAATTCAAGTAAAGTTATTAAAAACACAGCCACAGATTACAAGCTTGAGCTGGTAATAGCTTTTTTCAGCAGAAAACACTTTCAACATTAATTCAACATGCAAAACCGGTAGCGTTAGCTAGCAGGATCATAATATACTTAGGTGTCAGTGGTAGAACATTAACAGTATGGGCATACTTTGAACTTGATTGATCATTTCCAACTACAATAAATGTAGTTAAATGCAGAAAAGTGTTAAAAGAGTCCTCTCTAAGGGTAGGCAAAGCACCGGCAATGCCCTTGCTGTTGCAGATGTCCATAGGCGGCGGTGACCACTTACCATCAGGTGAGCTGCCTGCTTGTTTGCGTTACATAAAAAAACAGCTAATCTTTTTTGAAAGTGCCAAAAATTGCCACAAAGCTTAACTTTTGGCTCTTGTCAGCGACCGCTCCACCGGGTACATTTAGATACAGACTTCGAGCATTTAAAAATTATCAACGACATCGCGTTACTCATCTTATCATATGCAAAACTAATTCTTAATACAATACATTATGCTGAACGATTTAAATTTTCTACAATTTTCAAAGGAAATCACTAACTTACATTTTTAACAATTTTCACGTTTTGCAGCAATTTAGGGTCCACATGCCAAAATGTCAAAATCATTGATTGTATCATGGTCAAATTGTGAAAGTGTGTAAAAGTGCTGTACCATATTTGCAATAAAATACTTTGATTTCATATTTGATTTAAGCGTCAAAAGGTCAATCATCATATTAATAGTACTTATGAAATATTTGCCGATTAGAATCATTTTTGAGTTCCCGATATTTCGCCACAGTTACATACACCATTTTCACGGGTAGACTGAAGACAACAAAAACAGTGAAACCTAAACAGTGTTCAAAACATCTTCCTCACTATAAGTGACAAAATATGTAAATGTCAAAACAAAATGTGTGCCAAATGTATAACAAAAGTAAGAACTTAATAAAATTATGAAGTACTCTTACTGTTTTTACGTGTGTAGTCGAGAAGCGCGTCCTACCGGCTGGCCCGCCGGACGGCATGACCGATGACCGGACGCCGGACGCAGCGCGCATTCGTCACCCGCCATTGTGGGGTATACTACGTGCCTTTACTGCCTTTATGTCTACTGCGATGTGATAAATACTCGAGTGTGCTTGTCATAAGATACGAGGCGTGGTAGACAACCATATCGAATTGGAGTTCTATTGTCGAATTGTGGATGCGGTCAATCAATAATCAAATAACAAATTCTGGCATAAAATAAATTCTAGACTTTTCCTTTAGTGCGAGACGATCGCGCATGGAATACTTTAAACAATATATCAGATAAAGTCACTCCGGCTCGAAGGACCAGAATTATCGTTTGGTCCTTCGAGCTGTATTTAACTCTCACACTCGTGAGGAATAAGAGTCATACATAGATGGCGAGTCTGTCGACAATCCAACGAATCACAGTAAAAGAAAATTCGAGAATCAACAGTACTCGCCTCAATAATATCGCCAGCAGCAACCACTATTCCTTTTGCACATCACATTAAGCATGTCGCTGCGGACGCTACCCAGAGATATGGACCGGTACGAGGAAACTGTTTTTGTGCTGACGGTACTAATGGTCATATTTGTTACTGTCATATCGTGTGATTAAATATATTCTTGAGGTTATATATAAAACTATTATTAAATTCATTCTGAGGTTGTATGAATAGAAATAGATAAAAAGGTGGACTTACAAGATTGCTAAAATTGTCTATCAGTGAATCCTTCTAGGTACTAGTACTACTAAGGTACGTTACGAGGTAGGTCTAAGTGGGTGGTCTAAGAGTCAAAGATTCTCTATGGTATTATCTACGTCCTAAAGAGATAAGTGCGAACTTAGGAACTGTTGAATTTCATGCAGACGAGTATTAGACTATAAAAGTAAAATTTGGGGGCTTCAAGCAGAAATCGCGACCGATTTTTGAATTCTACTCTTGTTGGATTCAAATGGTGTGATAATTGTATAATTATTAATGTAGGTATACAAAATCACGCCGGTTTTTGAGTTATCTTATAAATCAAAGTTATTCCGACATGATTGTTAAGGTGGTACGTCACGCTCAGCGCGCCAAATTCAAATTTTCTTGCGTTTTTTGCTAATTACAGCTTAATTACTCAACGCAATTACATGAAAACTAGTTTACCGCAAATAAGTAGATTTCATCAACAAATTATTATTAAAAGTATCACCTAAATATCATTGGTTTAGCAACAATTGGCAATAGACTGAAAAGCCAAGACAAAATTAGTTTTTTGCCAATTGTTGCTAAACCAATGATATTTAGGTGATACTTTTAATCATAATTTGTTGATACATTCTATTTATTTGCGGTAAACTAGTTTTCATGTAATTGCGTTGAGTAATTAAGCTGTAATTAGCAAAAAACGCAAGAAAATTTGAATTTGGCGCTCTGAGCGTGACGTACCACCTTAACCAATACCAATCAAGCATTTCAAATATAGATATCGATTCGATTTGTAGAAACATCTACAAGTTTGAAAGGCAATTTGAAGGGGTCGGCCTGTAATCGGTTATGTTTGACACTTCCATGAATGAATGATTCCGGGTAAAGGTCCTCTCCGGGATGACTGCAGGAGACGTGGGTTCGACGTCTCACTGTGGAGTGACTGTACGACTGTATACAATGGAAACGCGCCTTTATGTGTTGATCGAAAAACGACATTTTTAGAAAAGTTGTCTACTGATTGTGAAGGTTTAAAAAAGATTTCATAAGGATTTCACAATGATTCCTTTTTTATGTTAATGAATGACGTGACGAGCCTAAACGAACATTGCAGAAAAGTCCTACCACCAGTACAGAGCCAGGGTACCAATAGTACAGTGGAAGCTAAAAAGATGATTATTATAATGTTATAAATGACCATATCCCTAAAGCAAGTTTCAACCAATATTATTCCCCAAGCTACATCTCGGAACGTGTTCCCTCCGCCGTGTATTCGGACGGAGTGTTTCAATGACAAAGCTCTTACCATTACGAGCTGAAAGTGTACGCACTGGCAGAAAAAAACATCAAGAATTACAGTACAGAAGGGAGCAGTAAGGACTCTACAAAAAAGGAGATGTTCACGCACACGCATATAAGGGGATTTATTCGCATAAACGCTTACCCAAACATGTATTGAGCAGTTGGAGTCTTTTTTTTTTATGAGAATGAATGACCTGACGAGCTGGTCGTTCACCTGATGTTAAGCAATTCGGCCGCCCATAACAGTTGCAGTGTTACTCGGAACTGTAAAATAATAAAGTTTAGCGTGACACTGCACTGCGCACGTCATCCTGAGACATCACACAGTCTAGTAATCAGATTACTACACTGTGTAATCAGGTCATAAAGTCTCATTTGCCCAGTAATTTCACTAATTTTTTAGTCTTATAAAAGAAACAAAAAAATAAATAATAAAGTTATTTATTTGTACGAACAAATGGTAACAAATTATAAGTCACTAATTTTGTTATAAGTTTCAAACATAATATGGGATACATATATTTCTGTTTGTTTACAACCAATAATAATATAACCGGATACAACTATTACCTTAATAAATAAATAATAATAATAATAATAATAATTACTGCATTTCTAGCCTTTCCTCAAGCGAAACCCGGATGACTTGACTTGTCAATAACTCATTCAAGTTTTGCAGTTGTTTCAATTCAGACAATTGTCTGAATTATCAAACAAACATGTTTGATACTGTCTGCTGATGTACTGTAACGAACGAGAGCGTAAGGCAACCTCCCGGGATCCTGCGAGAAATGGATGAGCGCGGGGGGAGGCGCCGGAAGTGGCGGGCCGGAAACGGCGTCGGGCGGAAGCGCGCGAACCCTTTGCCACAGGCCTTTGTTTATCGAAGGTTTTCTCACAACTATTACGCAAAACGGGAACCGGACGTTGTATGCCTCTGACACCCCGTCTCCCAAACTCGGAAGATAATGAAAAAACTTTTTTTAAAGACAATTTCTAGGCTTTTTTGTTTGGCTTTTGCGGGTAGGCGACAATTTCAGGCCAAACATTAAACGTCACTGGTTTAGCGTTGAGTTTTTTACGATTAGGAGATCTTTTTTAGCCTCGGGCAGCGAGTTAATTAAATTCAGAAGTCTTTTTAGCTTTTGCCAATTAGGTACAGAAAATTACTTTATTCCTAGAATAACGCAATAACTTTTTGGAAGAATAATCCTTGATGGCTTATGGCTTTGTCAGGCAAAATGTCTATTATTTTTCTTGAATTATTAATGCGTAAAGCTGTTCTATCAGATTAAAAAATCATTTCCTATTGCTTGTTAGAGGAACTTCAAGCATGTGAGTTTTGTTTCATATATCAGCCGTTATAGTATCGCTACGATTTGCTAGCGTTTAATGACACTTTAACCTTAGAATAAGAATATTATCCGACTAATTAAAGAATATCCCCTAATTGTTTATATATTTATACCTTATTCTCCTCCGTATTATCATCGTCTTACTCTATCTAATAGGTATTCCAAAGTAACTTCGGATGTTTACCCAGCTTGCGAGCAGGACAAATAATATCTTGGCTGGTCGCCCGGTCGCCCGGTCGCCCGGAAGGTGTTTATTTTCAATTGTGTTATTATTCCAGATGTGTGTCGTGTGTATTGAGCATAATAGCCTTGTGTTAAGTTCAAGACGTATAGTTCAGCCTGAACATTATGGTGTCAATTTCAGAGCTTGCATTTTCGTCGAAATAAACTCACGACACTTATCCATTTACCTGGATTGGTTTTATCTACGGAAGTGGATTACAATCTTGGAGTCTTCAAATCAAGAGTGAATAGGTATCTTCTAGGCAAGCGCGTTACATCCTAGACCGCATCTTCACTTACCATCAAGTGAGATAGTGGTCAACCGCAAGCCTACGAGGATCATGGTCCCACAACACCCAGACACAGAATAAGTATTTGCGCTTTTTTCCTGTACACAAAAAAATTAAAAAAAAGTGGTTTGGCCACGAATTTTGCTTTAATTGTTAGCCACCCAAGTTGACTATTAAAATGCATATTCTTATCCAGTTAAGATACATCAGGTGAAAAAGAATCTGTTAATAAGCACTTAGCGGCGTGCTCCGGCCTATTTGACGAGATCTGCAAAGCTCTACAATGAGGAATGCTCTGAAGAACTAATATTCGATCTAATACCGGGTGCCACACAAACACCTACGCAACACAAAATGATTTTAATGTACCTATAGACTATAGAAGAACGCTTCAACCAACTTCCTGGATGTTCCTTTAGCTTAACTGCACCCACGGGAAGAGATGCTGCACATGCACAAGTGCACAAACATTGCTGTTGACGGGCCCGATAGCTCAGTTGGTAGTACCCCTGCCTTCTGACCTGAGGGCTGTGGGTTCGATTCCTACCCAGGACAAACATTTGTGTGATGAACATAGATGTTTTTTCTGTGTCTGGGTGTTATATTGTATACTATGTATGTATTTACAAACAAAAGTATATAAGTATTGTATCAGTTATCTGGTTCCCATAGTATAAGCTATGCTTAGTTTGGGGCTAGATGGCGGTGTGTGAAATGTCCACACATATTTATTTATTTATAACTTCATCACGTGTTAGAGCTAACATAGTTTTGTGCTAGCCGTCCACGCAACTTGTGGGTATCAATGGCTGTCAGAAAAAAGTCATCATGCCATTTCCAAAATAGAATCTAACGGATACCTAACCCTTTCCTATGCCCATACTTATTTTTCTATGCCTATACCTACGTTATTATGCCTCTGTCAAAACTGATCCAATCAGTCTGTTTGTACAGCTCACCCCTTTCTATCGAAAGTATTCCAATAATTCTTTTCAACGTGAAACTTTTACCATAATTCAATTTATACGGCGGTGAGTAAATTGCGTCAGTTTTCAGAAGCTGTCGGCTCTGAAACCCGACGATTGATAAATTAGTTTTGACGTACGAAAGTGCGGAAAGTTTTATAATTACGTCCGTTTTACACGAAAGGGGAGGGCGGCGGTACGGCCCTTTTGGTCCTAACTCCGCGCTATGTCCGTTTGATTTATACAGAACGGGGTAAACTAGCTGGAAGACTAATTGGTCAATTACGGCTCGTTAAAAAGTCTGATCGTTTAAGAGAATTATTTTGTACTTAATTATTTATTTGTTAAGATGTCTTAAAGGCTAAATGATAGTAAAATAATACTAATATGCCTATGTCGTCCATAGAAATATTTATGTACACGACTAAGGGTCGAGCAAGATCTCGGCCTCAGCATTCCCAGCTAAAAATTCAACCGAGAACTCGGTCTCGGTTATCGGCTAAAAGTCACCGAGATTCTCAGCCATGGTCGAGACTGTTTTTCGCTATGAGATCCAAAACTGCTCGCGTACACGTTTGTCGTTCAGTGTCGGTGAGCTACCTATCGATTGTGATTGGTCTATCTCCCGGCGAGGCACGACACACGTACAAAGACTGACTTATAACCTCTATGCGTATCTTACATCATCATTAACAGCCCGAAGACGTCCACTGCTGAACATAGGCTTCCCCCATGGAGCGCCACCTTGAGCGGCTGCTCGCTTCCGACATCCATCGGCGTATCTTACATACATCTTACTTATTCACTTACCTTAATGAACCTTTTTGCTTTTGTTAATAATCCTAGTGTTGTGTGTCTCGACGCCTCAGGGCCCAAAGGTACCATGTCCTTTAATTTCTCTAAACAGCTTCTGAGGTGTGCTCTTCTGCAACAAAGAGAAAATTATATTTAATAAAAAATAATAGGATTCCTTTATATAACGCCCAACGATCACATACGTAGATCCTGGGCCCTAACCTAGGTACCTAGGAACTACGAGGACCATGGTCCCACAACACCCAGACACAGATTAAGTATTTGCGCTTTTTTCCTGTACACAAAAATACTCTTCCTGTCGCGGGAATCGAACCCACAGACTCCGAGTTATTAGCCGACCTGCGCAACCACCACACCACGGAGGCTGTCAAAGACTAGATCCTACAATAGTGTTATTCATCATTCAGGCCTTGTTGGCGCCATAAGATTCTGTAAAATCTGAATCAGACGATATTAGGTAATAATATTATAATATAATATTATATCTATATTTGTACTGTTACTGTATTACATCAGAACAATCGTAATAACAGCGATATTTATAACACTATTATTGAACGTAGACAAAAGGCCTCAAGCCTTAATTACATCGGGCTATATACAAACAACTATGTGCGGTTATAATTCAGCTACATACATATACTATGTACAATATATATTATTACATTTAGGGACGTTTTCCGTTTCAGCACAAACGAAATGTAAGCTTTACCACGAATTTGCGATTGAGTTACTACGGATTCCCGAAAGTAGAAAATACTTTCGAAAATAGTTCGAGATAACAGTATTAGTAATATTATATTATTATTGAAGCGGTTAGAAGTTTAGAACGTGGAAGTTGAAGTAAGGCAATTAAATATACGAATAAAATTAATTTAAGTGCTTTATACATAAGATACTTTTTATACCGGAAAATTTGTGCGTCATAGGAAAACTGGAAAATATCAGGTGAGATTGCAGCGCGTCTCTTGTTTTTCCACGAAAATCAGAATTAAAGGACGTCATGAACATTCAATTAAAATTCATGGCGCGTGATACCTCTCCTCAGCCCCAAAAAATTGGGAGCGAAAATCTCTGCCAACACATAATTGAATAAATTGACAAGTCCGATTCAATTTATTGATTCGGCAACGCCACGTAGACTTATTCGCATCTGTGACTCAAATAAACTAATTACCGGTATCTGTGCCGAGTTCCAGAAGTTAAAAATCGATTTTTTCTAGTTGAAATCGAGTTGTTTTTTCTTATTCTATAAAATACCAATTAATAATATGTTGGGTATTCGTTGTGAAAAGTTGACAATGTTATCTACTCGTAAAAATAGATATTGTAGGGGCTGCTGCTACTACACCAAAATAATTAAAAGATGATTTTAGAGATAACACAGTTTATTGACACTTAAACTATTTTACCGCACAGTTTACTACTAGTTTGGAAGCCAGGGTTTCACCTAAATGTTTGTATAAGATGTGTTCAATAAAGATTTCATTTCATTTATTTCATTTAACACTGTAAATGGAGGAAAATGAATTGAGCCACGGTTGCATGTGATCGATCTATGAACGACTGACGCGCCGATGCAATAATGTAAGAATGCTGAATGGACACTTTCGACGGTCTATGGACCGTACAGATGCTACAGATTGCATTTGTTTTAGTGATTTTTCATCCGTTTTATTTGAGTCAATCAGTATCGAGTTTCATGCGAGTAGTGCTAAATAGTAGTGGCCACAAATAAGCTTTGTTAGCGAACGCCGGTAGAACGTCCCACGGCTAAACGTGGCTACGCGCGGCTTTACCGCCCCTGTGTGAAACAGGCTTTACCCGGCTTTCACTACATCCACTAATTTAATTTCTTTCTTTACTGTTTTTGTAGTTGCATTGTTTTTAAAATGTAACAAGCATTTCCAGTACATTTGATGTCGTTAACGCTAGTCCTTTGTCCTGAGTGAACTGAGGTTTAAGCAGACTGGAGGATAAAATTGGAACGTCTAGAGAGGTAATGGTTTTCTTTATTAACATTTATTTTGCGTCATTTCAAAGAAGGTGCTTTAGGAAAAAGTTTACTCCATTTTGTAATTATTTTTGCCTCAAATTCTGGACAATGTGTTAAATTAAAACCTTTCATCATTTCTTTGAATAGTGTTCGAACGTAGAATTACCTAATGGAATCAGATGTTACCATCAGGGTCTTCCATTCAGTCTAGTATTCAGAGGTGATTCGGAATATTCAAATTTCTTATTTCGAAATTCGAAATGGCTCATTGTTGAAGAGAGACACGTGTAAAAAAATGAAAAGTAGCAAAAATATTCTATGTAAAAGTATTATTGTCCTTTCCTAGGGTTCAAAATGTCTGTGTTTGTATATTGAAGTTTTTCACCGTACGTTAGGAGATTTCCATAATTTCGGAGGTTTCCATCTCTTTTTCTCTCCTCTATAGGTAATCACTATTGTTATCGCTTTAATTCATTGCTCGCCTACGCTTATAAATCTTCTTTATAATTATTATCTTTTAATTTTCGAGAACTAATAATTTTCAAAAAGTATTCTATGTTGATCACGGACGTGTAACCAACCTGTGTACAAATATTCCTCCATTTCAGCATGAACGCCACACAAGTAAAAAAAACAAACTGACAACTTTTCATAAAAATATAAAAGATTTAAGGGATTAATAATTATGTTCTCTGTAGAACCTTTGTCAAAGTAATAAGTGTAATTTATATGGCACCTAACTATGAAATTTTTATACCATTTTTAAGTCGCTCGTATTAGCTGCAACTTAGTGTGACAAGGTACAAAAATGGTATCTCCCCGTCGCAGGGTTTCGAAGGAGCCATTAATATCCACAGTGTCGCTTAGTGCGCTCTCTTGCTAGATAATGCCCACATTTCCTGACTCTATAGTTATTGCTATTCCAGTGCTGCCAGTGTAAAATTACCCGAAATATGAGATAAAGATTCGTGGTGTATTACAAATATGACCTGTAAACTTTGGGAAGTTTAATATAAGAGAATTATACAAAGAATAATAATAATATGACATTTAGAATACAAATACACAATGTGCATCAAACATTCTAGGAAGGTTTACACTGATTTTATTTGTAATTGGCATTAAAACAAACATCTACTATTTCAATGGTGTTGCCATATTTGATTTGCAACACTGACAGAAGCTTGCAATTCTGGATTCTATAACTAAAGGAATAAAGGTACAGCTTTACTAAGTCTGTATTATCTTAAATAAAACAAAATAAAATGCGAGTGCTTTTGAATAGCACTTGCAACCCTCACAGTACACCTATACCATAATTACTGAGCCGTACCTCGTAATTCCGCCCACACTTTATCTTGTCTCGTAAAAGCTAGTATGTAAGAGTGTATTTCCCCGGATATAACTAATTTATTGTTATGTTATTGCGGACAAAAACCACACTGTGTCGGGAAAAACTAGCGGTGAAATGTGGAAAGACAATTCTGGTGGTAAAACTACTTTTATAGGCAATTAACGCGCTAGCATTGGACTTGGGGACCAATATTTACAATTATATGAGGTGAAACGACTTTTTTATCTTTAATAGACGTTGTATTGTCTCATTTCGAATTTCGAATCCAAGACCACAGAACTATACTCCTAGCGGAGTCCAAGACCTTCCATAAATACTTACGGTACACCTCTTCTTTATTTCTAGGCCTCTGGTACTTTGTTTACTTAATCATTTCATATTTTACAGTTTTCTAATATTATTCTAATATTATAACTAAAACCTCCGAACTGGAATTTCGCACATTACTCAACCACACATACCAAGATCATCAAAATTATACTAAGACATTTATATTGAAGCAAAAACTACTAATAACCGGCTAAGGGCGTTAAAAACCATTTTTTTTTGTTAGTATTTGATGTTATAGCGGCAACAGAAATACATCATCTGTGAAAATTTCAACTATCTAACTATCACGGTTCATGGGATACAGCCTAGTGACAGACGGACAGACAGCGGAGCTTTAGTAATGGCCTTCGCTTTACCCTAAAACAGCCTATAGGAATCAATTATTTATCTTTGTCCTTAAAAATTTCCGCGTTAAGACGGATTAAGTTACTACGTGGCAAACTGCAAGAAACTTGCTGTAAACTGTACTCGTGTTACGTCTTACGAAATGCTAGTTTGTATGTAGCGATGTCTTAACATGGCATACCAGTACAAAGAACAGTCACAATAATTAGTAGAACAGCGCAGAGCGAGCGAGCGGCGTCAATATCCGGCGGAAGCTCGCCTCCCGTCCCGGGCTGATCTGCATTCGCCCGGGTAAACTGCACCCGGTTGCCGTGTCTAGCCATTATTAGCTCTATTGTACAGCGAGGTACCTTAATGTGAGATTATTATTACTCTATTATTATAATCAGTAGTAGTAAAATATTAATGTTCAGTTGCGTTTGACCACTAACTAACAGCTCGCAGAACTGACAACCGATGGGGAAGAAAGGTTCTCGAGTGGCGACCACGAACCGGAAGGCGCAGCGTAAGCAGACGCCGCCGGTCAAAGTGGCCACCCTCTGATGGAGGCCTATGTTCAATAGTGGACGTCTCATCATCATCATCATTAACAGCCTGAAGACGTCCACTGCTGAACATAGGCCTCCCCCAGGGAGCGCCACTTGGAGCGGCTGCTCGCCTCCTGCATCCATCGGCTCCCCGCGGCTTTCACCAGTTCGTCGGTCCACCTAGTGGGGGGCCGGCCTACGCTGCGTCTTTCAGTTCGTGGTCGCCACTCGAGAACCTTTCTTCCCCATCGGTTGTCAGTTCTCCGAGCGATGTGGCCTGCCCATTGCCATTTCAACTTGCCAATCCTAAGAGCTACATCGGTCACTTTAGTTCTCCTGCGGATCTCCTCATTTCGGATCCTATCTCGCAGGGAAACACCGAGCATTGCTCTCTCCATAGCTCGTTGCGCGACTTTGAGCTTAGTAATGAGGCCAACAGTTAGAGACCACGTCTCAGTTCCATAAGTCATCACTGGCAACACACATTGATTGATAGTGGACGTCTACAGACTGTTGATGATGATGATGATGATGATGATGATGAGGAAGGCGATGTGCCATTGATATATTGTTTGTGGTAGGAAGAGTAGGAGTATGCAGCTAATTAAGTAACTAGCGAACGTTTTATTTTTAAATTTAAATTAGTTAACGTGACTACATACTAGACTAGTTACTTTCCACTTTGACACTTTCTTAAGTGTCTCCGATGCGTCGCGATGGCAGTAAAATATTTTACTGGCTTACACCCGCGTTATAAGTCGTAAAGGCAATCTCGCGATGTCGCCGTGTCTGACGACCGCCGTCAAATACGTCGCTAATTTATGGTGTAATATTCAAAACAAGTGTCACTTTCATGTACAGTATCAGAGCAGTAGGTGAACTTCGAGGGTTCTCGAGTACCGACCACGAACCGGAAGGCGCAGCGTAGGCCGCCCCACTAGGTGGACCGACGATCTGGTCAAAGCCACGGGGAGCCGATAGATGCAGGAGGCGAGCAGCCGCTCAAAGTGGTGCTCCCTGGGGCAGACCTACGTTTAGTAGTGGACGTCTTCAGGCTGTTAATGATGATGATGATGATCTCTACGTTTCCAATTAAACGTCACATTGGTTTGTCCACGGTTGTCATAATGAATCGGTAAGTACTTGATTTACTGTTAAAATTTTACTGTGCTAGTAGAGTTGAATGTAAAATGCAATCGTTTCCTACTGGGCGATTATTCTCTATGAAAACACAGATTCCAGACGATACGAAACCACGTCGTTATCGTGTCTTGTTCAAATCGTATCACAGCGTTCGGAATACCTTCACTTTACATCAAGTTATTTTTAAAAAATTTTAAATTTAGATGTATTGATGTTTCGGAACGCATCCCGGTAAAATATGTGATTTTAGACAAATCAAATCGCGCCAATTCCAAATTCATTAAATAAATAAAATAAATAATTAAACATTTCAACGAAAACAAAACCGCGCGGGTTTTGTTTCCGTTTGATAGAGAATAACCGCCGGTGTAAGTAGGATTCCTTCTTGGGGTAACTATTTGTTGACAAACTTTGTCGAGCTTAGATATTGTTGAAATTTGTAATATTTTACTTGAAACCGCCTGTCAGTCTTATAACTCAAGTTCGTATTTTTGGATTAGAATGATTTTCTATACTCAAAAGTAGGAAGGGCTTTGTACTGCGAAAATTATTTTGTCCATAAATCTAATATTTCAAGTTGCGTTGTTATTTTTGTGTTCGTTGTAGAAAATTGTCCGAGAAACAAGGTATGAAGTCAAGTAATTGTGCAAATAGGTTTGTAAGCACTTTCACACGCCCCAATCAGAATACTAGAAATAAAATGATTAGAATGTTTTAAGCAAATGAATAATGTGTTCTGAGGCCTGACCACAAACTAATACAAAACCATCATGGTTCGTGACAGTAATGCTTCAAGGTTACAATAACATTGTTCGAATTCGTACCATGAACTTATAAAGTATTCCTACGTGAGAACGACACGTCTACATGTTTATATAGCGTTATCACTGTCGCACGTCGGTGTCAGCAAGATGTATTTGACTGAACGATTTAACGTGACGTCATCAAAACTGCTCTGCATCAACAACATTACAATACTATTACTTTTATGTCATTATTCAAAGTATGATTGAAGTAATAATGCTATGAGGTTGTGGTAAGTAGTATGTAAGGACAAATTATCAAATGGATATACAGATCAGTCGGGTCATTCCAAAAGAAGGTTTATGTTATTTCAATACCATTAAAAAAAAACAAGTTTTGCTTAGCTTTACTGCTTCAACAAAAACTAGCTAATCTTGTTCAGTAGCTTTCGTGGCAACAGTATCCAGCAATAACATTTCTAATTCCAATGAAGACATTCCATGAATACCATCAATCCACTCGACTTGTGCCTGCGACAGTACCCTTCAGCCTTCAGCTTTCAGCAAACATTGTTATCGGCGAGCGTACCGAAGTGCCGACCGCGGGAACGGTTTACGATCTCATAAATTACATAGGACTGGAAAACTCATAAAAAAGTCATCAAGCCGAAATTGGGCTCACTCCACTATGATAATGCCGCGGACAATCGCAGTAATTACTACCCCACCCCCACTGCTGGGCTACCGTGGGACGGACGTAAACTACCCGATTTATTGCCTCGGAATAGTTTATTTCAGTGTTTCTTAATCTTAGAGCTGCTCTATAAAACTTAGTACGGAAACTATGTATCTATTTTGATATCTCTCAGGGTTTGTTGCTTTCGATAGAATTAAAAATGTAGTAATATTAGTAGTGGAGTAGTAGTATTTGAAGTAAATGCTAATCCATTCGCTGTCAAAAGGCTTCTTCTTCTTCTTCTTCTTTAATGGCTTTCTATTGCTTTTTTGCAATAATTCTGCCAATGTCAAGTGAGTACAATTTGTACGGTTATGTCAAGTCAAAGTCATATTTTGTCAGTCAAAACGCCAACAGTAAAATGGTGGATATTTTACTGAAGGCTCTAAAAAAGGTCGTTGAAGCAAAAACGAAAATGCATGTTTCTATAATCTTGAAACTATTTGCCAACACTCGTGCACGTTCACGAACACTTAACGGATAATAATCCACCCTTATTACACATTAAAATTCAGAATACACAGGTTTTGGGAAATAAGTTCAAAATTCGCAACCGCCATTGTCGGAGTTAAGACAAATTAAATTTGATAACTTTCTTCGTGCCAAAATGTCTAAACGGTTAAAAAAATCTATGCAATAATCGAAAATGACAAGAAATGAAAAGAAGTTGTGTGGCATAAATCAACAATAAAAACTTAAATTAGAAAGAGAAAAAAATTGTTTTAATGAATTTTTAAAAGAACCTATCTTATCAATATGAGCCTTTTAGCTATTCAATAATATGTTATGAATCTATAGCACTAAATGCACTTTTACAACGGTGAAAAGCATCGTGCGGAAACCCTGTTCAAAACAAAAACCACAAAATTTGAAATAAAAAGAAACAAGGACAAAAGAAAATGTATTTATTAACAGAATAATCTAAAACAGACCCAAAAAATCGGCGCTTAATATATTAATTAACTATATTTAGTACAGAAAAGGTTCTGAAACGCTGGGTTAACACACTGTTGCACGTAAATTAGTTAAGTGAAGGTAGGTACTCCTATTTCAATATCTGGTGAAGGCAATACAAGTTACGTTCTAACCGGTGAGAATTGCATGATTGAATGAGATGGTGCGAGACGAGGGTGGTATGGATTAGTTTCAATTTACACCTTAAAAAATATCGTTAAAACCAAGTTTACGATTGAGTATTTAAGATTTGGACTACGAGGCATTGAAGTAAATATATAAAAGATGAAGAAAAATTACTAGCTTTTCGAAATTGTCCACATGAATGAGGTGCGACGCACACAATTTGCATGACTCTTGCGGACAATTTCTAGAAGCTAGTGCGCTGCACACAATTTGCCGTGCGAGAGGAAGAGCAATACGATCATGAGATGAAAATAGAGCGAGACGCAAAGCTACGTTTACGTCGTTTTATCTTTTGTCCGAACGGACGAGTACCTAAATCCTATATATTTATTTATTTATAGACCTTTAACAGTTCTACATGTTTATGAACTTAATAGTGACAGCTTACATGAATTACATGACAGGTTTTGAATTACATGTAGCCTTAATTACAGAATGGCCACATCATGCCTTAAAAAGTGAGAATCCTTCAAGTAAAAATAAGTGCATACTACCGAGACCTTAAAAATAAGGAATACAAACAATAGATAGACAAAAATAACTGGCTACTTACACAACTGCAACACATATAAACCCTGGATAAAATGCATTTCTTGCCATTTTTAACTCTTTGATTTTAATTACAGTGAAAAAAAAGTTTTTGTTTTCATGGCTTCCACGAGAGTATAGCACTCTATTTTGATACATTCTATGTACTACCGAGATCAACATTAAATACTTTTTTCCCGGAAATCAATTAATTCCCACGTGAAAACATATAGATAACGAGTGAAACCACGAGCGCTTCTAGTTTAATATAAACAAGCTTCCAAGTACCTTAAGAAATAATAAAATTATAGTAAAATAGAAACACGATAGTACTAAAACCATTCTAAGATTTATTATGATTACACGGAAACAATCAGGCTATAGTATAAAGTTATGTTCCGTAACTACAAAAGTTCCCCTTTTTGATTAAGTTATTACTTTGAATGAGTAGTGCCTTAGTTTTATTAATTCCCAGTCGAAAGATTTACGATGATTAGACAGGTAGTAAAGACTTGGAAGTAAACACGGATTCTAATATACCATAATTATATTATCGAGTTTATTCAAATAAATGTACTTTTAATACTGTTGCTTGCGACGATTCATTCAAAATAACAGGCCAAGCAAGTCGGACTCGCGCACGAAGGGTTCCGTACCATTATCTATAAAAACGAGCAAAAAAAATTACGTTTGTTGATTGGGAGCCCCCTTAAATGTTAATTTTATTCTGATTTTTAGTATTTGTTGTTATGGCAGCAACAGAAACACATCATCTGTGAAAATTTCAACTATCTAACTATCACGGTTCATGAGATACAGATGGTGACAGACGGACAGCAGAGCCTTAGTAATAGGGTTCGCTTTACCCTTTGGATACGGAACCGTAAAAAGAAAGTTAATTTTAAGATAATACGAGTATATGACGTGACCAGCTAATCGTTCACTAAATTACAGTTGTAGTGTATCGCGGAGTCTACCTCCCTTACGCGTCAGTGGACTAAAGAGAAATGCCAAGTGAAAAGCTCTTCGCGTCTCGGGGTCAGTGGAAAGAAATCGTAACAAAGAGATATGTCCGAGGACACAAGTTACCAATCACTGCAACGAGGGCATTTATAACGCAGGAATGGTAGGACGGACCTCAGACTGAAAAAATATATTGATACAGCGCCCAGAACTAGGGAGTGAATCCACAAATGGAATACGAAATCGTAAACATTCAACCCGTACTACTTTCGTGTAGTAACCGGGGGTAATGTGTAACACGTCTTATTATGAAGTCTATCCTGCATATTTTTATTTTATTTATGAGAATGAATGACGTGACGAGCTAGTCGTTCACCTGATGTTAAACAACACGGCCGCCCATCCCATAATAGTTTCATATTGCTGGTCAAGTGTACATACGCTGGTCTTATAATATAATGCAAACGGGTATGATTTTCTTTTTTTTTATTTCATATTTCTTTTTTGTCTTTGGTAACTAATAATTTCCCAAAAATATTTTAAAAACTATTAAGAAGAACAACTAGACTTAACAATGAGTACTGAGTATCTCAGTACTGAGTGCTCAGTCTATGTTGTTCTTTCAATCTGAGGATGGTTCCTATTACATGGAAACATGGATTTGTTTATTAGGTTATCAGAAAAGGTCCTAAAAAGGACAGTCTTATTTGCCCAGTAATCTCAGCTACAGTGCCCTTCAAACTGGTTATATATTAAACGCGTTTCTTCATACAATCTTCACGTCATTTGGCCTCTTAGAGATTGTATTTTAAAACCCCTCCTAATACACCCCTAGGCCATAAAACTTTCGAATTATTAAGTGGATACTTTCAGCGTTTTGTAGGTTGTCTGTCAATCCGTCAGTCAGAAGAACTCTTTTATCAATACAGATAGATGATAGTGATTCAAAAGCTAAAATAATATGAACCAGCAAAATTTGAGCAAACCTTAAATTCATCATCATCAACAGCCCAAAGACATAGGCCTACCCCACTGAGCACTACTTTGAGCGGCTGCCTGCCTCCTGCATCCATCGGCTTCCCGCGGTTATGATCAGATCGTCGGTCCACCTAGTCCAGTTACGCTGCGTCTTTTTAACCTTTCGTCCTCATCGGTTATCAGTTGAGCGATGTGGCCTACCCATTGCGTTTTCTACTTGCTAATTCAAATAAAGTAACGAACATATCCCAAACCAAGTTCATTATAGGTCAAATAAACAAAACACCAGCTTCCATTCACGACTCCTCCAACACACACCATTTCCACCCCTCTCACAACCCCTAATTCCGCCCTCCAACCCCAAATAACCCGCAGCACAGATAATAAAACAACAACGTACGAAAAAAACTTAGTCAACTCGCTACAAGGGAACTCAGTTAGCATACTACAGGATTGGAAAACTTTTTGTGGATTTTTTTCCCTTTTTAATGGACTTTTGGAAGTTAAGTGAAGGGAGAGTTCCCTTAAAAGTTCCCGATTAATATTGGCCGTTGATTACGTATTTATCGAAAGAAATTAATGGAGGCGTTGAAAGGGTTGATAATTCAGATTGTTCTGGAAATTCCGTTGTACTCAGACTACCCGACGGGCCCGATAGTTCAGTTGGTAGTATCCCGGCCTTCTGAACTGAGGGCTGTGGGTTCGATTCCTACTCAGGACAAACATTTGTGTGATGAACATAGATGTTTGTTCTGTGTCTGGGTGTTATATTGTATTCTATGTATGTATTTACAAAACAAAAAGTATTTAAGTATTATATCCGTTATCTGGTTCCCATAGTACAAGCTATGCTTAGTTTGTGGCGCTGTGTGAAATATCTACATAAATTTTTATTTTTTTTATTTATTTCCTTATTATTATTTACTAAAAGAACGCAGCGCTAAACAGGAAGTGAAGCCAAAAAAGATTTCGAAAGCACGGCCAAGTCATTCCTCTCGCGTTAATATTGACCCGCGATCACGAGAACCGAAGACCGCGAACCAGAAGACGCAGCATAGGCCCCCCACAGGTGGACCGACGATCTGGCGCAAACAGCGGGAGCCGATGGATGCAGGAGGCGAGCAGCCGCTCAAAGTGGCGCTCTGTGTAGGAAGCAGTGGACGTTTTCAGGCTGTTGATGATGATGATGATGATGATGATGGTGATGATGATCAGTAGAAATATCCGATGCATCTTAAGTCAGTCTGTGTTATCTAACCATTAAACATCGCTTTTAAACGTTAACCAAAATAATGCAGGTGTGCAATAAGCAAAGTATATTTAGGATTTCATACTTCTAGTTTTGGGCCTCAACTCCTAACTCTGAAAGCTGAGTCTTTGTTATCTAATTTTCTAAGCCCTAAGCTGTTTTCACAATTAATTAACCAAGAATGGCTGAAAATCAATGTTCAAAGTGCTGTTAAACATTTTCTAGACTCGCAAATGAGTAGAAATGTCTGTTAGTTTAAACAACATGCCTGTTCATGTCAGATAGAATTAAGCTTTAACCATAGCAAAAGCTTAATGTTTAGAGAATTATTAGTGAAATTGTGAAGCTTTAAATTATAAACTTCAGTAATATTATTTTGTAGCGATGTAAATAATTATGTACGCCCTACGGTCTACAAAGTGACGTAGCAACGTAGCACTGTCGCTCCGTAGAAGATATCTACGCCGTAGAACGCTACGTCGCTACAGATGCTACGAAAACGTCACGTGCGCTTGCGCATTTGTGATAAAGCATTTGACCAGTCTCGCAGGTGAAGACACAGTCTGAAATAATGCATAACTGATTGGACGGTCATTACGCGTAAGTCTAATAGCAATGGCAATCGTGTGCTCTCTTGCTCGCATACACGGACTTGTAAATTGACGCAAGCAGGATGGCATGCGATGTCCATTACCAGAACGGTTACGAGGTAGCGGTGCTGTGAATTTATTAGCCGGTGCGGCGCCGGGACGAGTCAATTAAAAATATCGATCTAATTCAAACCACAGCTGTTCCTCAAATATTATGCAAATCACTTAAGCCATCTCCCGCTTAATTACCAAGCGGTCAAGGTCCAAAACCATAATAATCCCAAAATGCCGATCTATTGCCTCTTCCTTTCTCTGTCTACATTACTCTTAATACAACCATTGCAAATTTAAACCTTAACCCTTACACACAACGTCTTAAATTGGAACGTTTTGATTACAACAACGATTAAACCAATTTAAATTTTAAGTTTTAGGTTTAAGGTCTATATTTGGGTGAGATGTCAATTCAACCACGTGGAAGCCAATCTGTATGCAAAGCATCCCGCTTTACGCCACAGTGCACGCACATGCAGTAACTTCAGTCAAAGCAAGGCTGCGGAAGCGATAGCGCCACGTTCCCAACGTTTAATTAACGTTACAACGTTGCAGTGCTTCAATTGCACAAGCACTGTAACTGTGAAAATAATAGCTTTTAAAAATATGGAAGCAATGCACGTGTTCAATTCGTTTTTGCCGCAATCGTTTGGTGTAATTGCTTTTGCGGTGATTTCTAACTGGAAGCACAAAAATAATCGCTTTTATTTGTATGCATACGGGATCCTACAACACATTTACAAGCCAGTCTTTTTAGGATTCCGTACACAAGGGGCAAAAACGGGACCCCTATTACAACGCCTGAGTAGTCTATCTGTCCGACCTACAAACGGCTGCATCTCTGGAATCATGATAGGTGGCTGGCTGAAATATTTACAGAATGCTGTATTGTTACGGAAAATAACAAAAATTAATACAAATATCACATGAACGATAATTATTACCTACAAGCCAATCAAAATACTTATCATGAACTCCCCGATAACCTATAAATAAACGTGACGTACATTTGTTACTTGATAATTATTTTCTGTGTCTCTTTTACCTGTCCCCTCTATATCGCCTGAATGGATTGACCCGCGTTCTATCTAAAGGCGAATAAAAGGTACTCGTATAAAAGGAGGAAGTCCTGCCAAATGATAGAGGCATTTAATAACGCAAAAAAAATCATAAACTAGATGCGCCTCCGAGTTCTACCGACAACTTTCCTATTTACCCGTGTATATTTCTGAACTGACAACCAATAGGGAACACAGGTTCTCGAGTGATGACCACGAACCGGGAGATGCAGTATAGGGTCAAACCCAAGGGGAGTCAATGGATGCAGGAGGCAAGTAGTCGCTCAAAGTGGCATGTTCACAATTTCACAAATTTATGTATTTCTTTGACCCACTTTTACAATATAAGAATGAGTATACACAGGAATTCAGCTAATTCCAACAACCCGAAGCATTCGTGCTTTCATTGTTAATCTCTCATCCAAAGTTGTTAACACAAAAACTGGTACGTGAGCGACTGTAGTTACTAGTATTTATGTGCTTGCAACTCTCGCAAAACCGGTATCGAATAACTCGTTCCGTTTGCAATTGAAAAAGTAAACTTCCACGGTCTAGTTTTTGCTGAAATCCTGTTTAATTTCGGGTTCCTGCCATTCTAAAAATTCTTCTGAAAGTGTTTTGTTCACTGTTTATTCGAACCTCGTTTTAAATTATAGAAAACGTTGGGTGTAAAAATATTGCAGTGGTAGCACAAAAGTATAAAATTTAGATTTAAAAATATTTTGACGGTAAAAGCCTCAAAGTGTCCTCTGAAGAAAAACATAACACCAATATCATTTTACGAACTATGGTAACTCTTCACCATGCACTATAATAAGGCTTCTGCGTCATCTCGTCGTTATTTCTAACCTCCTGGTATCTCATATTCACAAACCCAACATTTTTGATCCCACAAGGAATCGTTTCAAAGGCTCAAACTGGAATAGACCATTACTTTATTAACCTACTCAGTATTTCTGATTTCCTAGTACTTCGTTCTTAAAAAGGATCATACTCCATTGCGTACAGTAATTTTCAGAACCTTCCGTTACAATACCTATTTAAAATGATTATATTTATTGAAACAACCACTGCAACTGTTACGCTTAATATCAACGAATAGCTAGTCATTCGTAAACATAAAAAACAGATTAACAATTCATAACAAGATTTTAAAAATGTAATGAACAACCGTAAGAGTTAAAAGTGCTCTACTCCACAAAAGCTTGGTATCAAGATACCTCGTACAATACAATGCTATAATGGAAATGGCACTACAACGTAGGTGCGTAGTACAATTCACCTTGGCCAATATAGATTTCCAACGTACGTAGTACAATGCACCTTGGTCAATATAGATTGTACACAGAGCTCATTGTAGAAGCACAAAGGAAAGTGTTGCATTGCAATATTTATTGCGGTGTTTGGAAGGCTGAATGGGGTTCGGTAAATGAGTATTTAAATAATAACTGTTCAATACAGCGTACATTTATTATAGGTACTTTTACACTAGTCTACGTAACTACGATATCAGTATATTCGGTCTATTATTATGACAGTGTTTAGTTTTGTTACTAGAATTTAATAAAACAATGTATTTTAATGACACAACAAATAAAGATGTTGACTTTGAAGTACCAAAGTATCGAGTCTTAATCCTAAAATAATTCTCCCCCGCTAACAAAACAATCAATCATCAAGTACAAAGTGAAACCACCGTTAGTTTACATTGATCAACTAATATTCCTTACACAACGCAAACGGAACCCGGTGAAGCCAGGGCGGACTGGGGCGGGCGGAAGCGTGCCGCTCGCCGGAAATGAGCTTTCGATATCCGCCCGCCCCGCACCCACTTTGTCCAAATCAATTTCGCTTTACGCGGCACCGCCTGCCCTCGCCGGCCCTGGCGAAAAATGCAACGAAAACATTCACGAGCAGCGATCATAATATCCATGTAAATAATGATTATATATTTAAGCAAAACTTCGTACTGAATTAAATCGCACCAGAATTACGCCAAGTATTAATTATATAATATTTATGATTTTTAAAGCAGTATCGCCTGCTCAGCGTAATCTACAGATTAATTTGTAAAGGAAAAATTAGAATCACGAGCGGGGATTGAACCCGCATCCATCCATCCCTCAAGCCGGGATATGCTTTACTTAAGCTACCGTGACAAGTGGTCTCATGTCCGAATTTTTCCTTCACCTTTATAACCAACTTACGGGGTTGGTAGCGCCATCTATTGAGTGATTTTTTAAGAATCATCCCAACCAGCATGGTCAAGTTACATCAACACAAATGCTGTACAGATAACGCCTCCCAAATCAATATTTATGATTTTTAAAGCAGTATCGCCTGCTCAACGTAATCTACAGATTAAAAATAAAAAAAATTCGGACATGAGACCACTTGTCACGGTAGCTTAAGTAAAGCATATCCCGGCTTGAGGGATGGATGGATGCGGGTTCAATCCCCGCTCGTGATTCTAATTTTTCCTTTACAAATTAATCTGAAGTATTAATTATGTACGAAATATCGGCGAAATTTCGGCTTAATTTAATTTTAGGTCGAAATGAGTGTCAGTTTCATCGTTATTATTAAATGCTCGCAATCATCGCTTCTGTATTAAAAACTTCGCAAATTTTTGAATGGTCTCATCATCATCATCATCAGCCCGTATCAGTCCACTGCTGGACATAGGCCTCTCCTAATGCACGCCACTTAGCCCGATCCTCCGCTAATCTCATCCAGCTGCCGCCAGTCACTCTGCGTATATCGTCGCTCCACCTAGTCGGAGGGCGTCCTACACTACGTTTGCCGAGTCGCGGTCTCCACTCAAGAACACGTTTACCCCAGCGGTCGTCGGTTCTGCGGCAAATGTGACCGGCCCACTGCCACTTCAATTTGCTAATTCTATGGGCTATGTCGGTTACCTTAGTTCTCTGTCGGATCACTTCATTTCTGATTCGGTCCCTCAGAGAAACTCCAAGCATAGCCCTTTCCATAGCTCTCTGAGCAACTTTAAATTGGTGGACTAGTCGTACCGTAAGTGTCCACGACTCAGCTCCGTATGTCATGACTGGTAGGACGCACTGATTAAAGACTTTGGTGACTTTGAATGGTCTATTAGAACCGAAACATAGAATAAAAAATACAGAGTACTGCGGAATTCCGTAACCGAATATCCGCTGCGTACAAAGACTTCTATGTTACACTAGACGGAAAATCTCAACTTGCACTGTCGACCACTTCATATAAGCTAGCCAGCATCTCCACGCTCATACGACGCTCGGCACTCATAGCGATTGCACGTGTACTGCAATAAAAATTATGATCCGAAAATGCCAACGTGCCTGCTAAGCCACTACAAAAACCAGCCGGGAAAAGCAAACAAACGTGACGTAATTAATTTTAAACAATAAATTTAGAGTTTGATATTAAATACACCTGAGTAAAATATTATTTAGTTGATATATAATGGAGCCAGAGCGCACGACGGCAGCCATACTGGCAGAGTGAACGAACACTGACCGAACAAAACAACCTATAAGCACTAGCGCTGCATGTTGGGCTCGTTTGGTTAGACGATTTGATCTCGTAAAGCACTGTAGCGGATTTTAGTTTAGTTATACCAAAAATGGAAACTATTTGTGCATGCCATAGCTGCTCTAGTACGTAGTACATTATAACTCTTTGGCTGCGGAACGAACATTTCTGCGGCAAAGGCCGCGAAGTGCACGTTAACCATGTTTACTTCCCGAGAATTTTCTAACAGACTAGATTGAATTTAAAAGTTGGTGAGCGCCGGACACCGCGGCCTTGCCTTACCGACTCCAACTCGGCTACTGTTAAGCGAGCTTACTAAGGACTTTCTTAGTTTCGACTCAGTTTTTTTCTTGTTAGATGGTAGTGCTCGGATAGCTCGCGGCGGACGTGCTTTCAGACGTTTGATCTACAAGTTTAGTTTTAAAGTGTTGGCAGCAGCGCGGGGTAACATTAGCTATCTTGCTGAGTAATCGAAGTAACTTTTATGTTGGATCCAATCTCAATATCATGGTACCATAGCTGAGTTGGAGGAGCGTCTAATCCAGTAAGTCGGAAGGCACTAGTTCAAATCTCGCTTGATTGCTAGAATTTGTAAGATCTGCATTATAATCTATTTGTAGATCATCATCATCGATACTGCTGAACATAGACCTCCCCCACAGAGCGCCACTTTGACCGGCTGCTTGCCTCTTGCATCGATATCTTTGTAGGTAGATTTACCTTCCTAAACCCGATTTGCATTTTAAAATCCATTTAACGATAGGTCACTTATCGCACAGAGAATACGTGTACCAGGATGACAACTTAAGTAGTAGGTAGTAGGTACCGTCTCCCAGTTAGACGGATTGAAGAAAAATTGTTAGTCTTCGGTTCTCGCATGCATTGCTTAAGTTCTTGGCGCGCATAAAATGTCATCGATCATAACTGAAAATAGAATAGCTTTTACGTTCAGACATGTTTTGTCATACAGTAACACAAAGACGTTATTGGGCGTTTAAAATGAGATCATCCATAATTTTAAACGCAAAGTAAGATTTTGATGTGAACCCACACTCACTGAAAATTAAATATTGACTTGTGTATAAATAAGTTTGTGTGGTCGGAGAACCAAATTTTGTGTAGTCGCCACTGAGTGTACAAAACTGCACATATATGACTGTTCGTGACATTGCTCCTGAAGTTATTACCACGATCCTACATCTCTCCAACAAGCTAAAACCTTTAACATTGCGTTACACTGGGCACGTCAAAGCTTTACCATTAAAACACGTTCGTTTCACCATCGGACAACCATATGTACGAAACGCCATCGCTACATGGTTAACATCCCACATGTGCGAACTGTGTGTGCCACTTACCATCAGGTGAGATACTGGTCAAGTGCAAGCCTATACAACAAATTAAAAAAAACGTCTTTCATTTATTTCATAAGTCTAAAATGTGTCAATGTTATTATACAATGCGCCGACACTCCATAAGATTTAGTTTTGTCTAGACATTTAATATCTCATTGCAATTTTTATTCTTATGATTTTTAATATCATATTTCTGGTCTCTATTTACCCGCCCACACCCATAAATATAATTTACACGCCATTTTAAATGTCTGTATTCATTTCTGCTCAAACGAGTCTGTTCAGAGAAACATTATTAGAATCTCGACATTTCCACCACTCCCATTTCCAAAGAAAGGACGAATGGACCGAAAATAGCGAAAAGGCAGACAGTTTTTCATCGTTTGTTATTATTATAACGAAAACTGACACTTGACAGTCGCCATTAGGTCTGATATTTGCAAGCAATTGAGTGGAAATCACCCTAATGTGCTCGGAGGCCGCTCGGGATTGGAATACATGTAGATTAGTTTACGGCGTGCTGACGCAGATGCGACGTTTGTTGCGAAGGCGTTTTTTTGTACCTAATTAAATGCCAACTGAAAACATAATCAATAATGACTAATCCAAGGAAATTTAGACAAACGGACGCCATTGCGAAACGTCGCCATTTAATTAGTTAATAGTAATTATCTAACTTCAATTTATTAATTTTGTTAGTAGAAATTAAGAAATTAGATTAGATTTTTCGAAAAAATGGTTTTTTACTGTCAATATAGGCAAGTATACGATTAAAATGTTTTTATAATACGTAGTGTAGCTAATTTGCACTAAGCAATAGTGTGTGTGTGGTTCTCGAGTGGCGACCACGAACCGGAAGACGCAGCGTAGGGTGAAAGCCGCGGGGAGACGATGGATGCAGGAGACGAGCGGCCGCTCAAGGTGGTGCTCTTTGGGGGAGGCCTATCAGCAGTGGACGTCTTCGGGCTGCTAATGATGATAATGATGATGAATAGAGTGCACGATTGTAGTAAATAGTTACTTATAAAAAGACTTTTGGTTTTGCAACTTTTTGCAATTTGTGACTTTGCTTACACTTATTTTTTAAACGTTCAGACATCTAAAGACAACAAAAAATGCTAAGATCAGCATCATACAGTATTGTCTTGAAATAACGTGGCCGTAACAAAGACAACAGGCCAGGACAAAGGAGCTTAAAACTTCGCAGCAACTCATCAATATCTAGGTGACGTCTACCAAAACTGTTTGGGGCGACAAGTATGCTTGATAGCGTCTAGCAAAACTTTTGCTGTCTCGCCAGAAAAGTTACAAGAATTACACAGCCAATCCAATAATGGTAACAATGAAACTAGAAAACTATATTTTCATGTTCATTAGCCTTTCCAGTTAATATACAAATCTAGTTTCAGATACAGTGTAGGCATATTTCTGGCGGCAACAACATCAAAGAAGTTACCCCACTGTGTATCGCCTACTCTTTGCATCATTTCGCTCCCATTCCTCATAGGCAGAAGTTTTATCATACATATGTCATGTCAATCATAATAATGTCTGAGACGCGAAGATTTGTGAGTCGTTCACAATTTTGTTTGCGACGGACAGATAACGCTCAAAGTTCTTTGGGAGTGAATATCTTCAGTATTTATGTCACTGCTCTAATAAACAGAATACGTACGTTGTTTTATAAATTAGTCTATTTGCGTAATATTTGAAAATTTTTTGATCACCTTAGTTTTAATAAGGTAGGAAAATACCTACTATCATAATACGAAGGCAGTTCTTAATATCAAGTTTTGGTAGCAGTCACCCATCCAAATAGAGATTGCAACGAACGTTGCTTAACTGTACCGGCTGAGAACAGGGGCCGTACTGTGAGCTCTTAGCGCGACTCAAAACAGACCCTATATTGGATCGCGTTGTTTGTTTCGTATAAAGATTTTGACAAGCGATCCAATATCGGTTTTTTTATGAGAATGAACGACGAGCTGGTCGTTCACCTGATGTTAAGCGACACGGCCGCCCATAACAGTTGCAGTGTCATTCGGGACTTTAATATAACAAAGCATGTTTAGGCTTTGTACTAGGATGTTTTGAATCGCCCTAAGAGCTCACAGTACGGGCCCTGATATTAGAACTTTTCTATATACGCTACAGTAAGAGTAAGAGGTGGATATTAGATATATCTTTCAAGTTAAGTATAAGCTATATCTTAATCAACCTCGTATCCGTAAAAGTACCACACACAGTGCGCGAAGCTCAGCGACGTTACAATCGCTCTCGCGGGGCGCATTCGTCGCCGAGTCGTTAAAGCGAGCACCAATTCATTAAAAGCGATATATAGCCCGGCTTGATGGCTAACCGCCTCGACACTGATATATCTCCCGGAATATATAGCTTGAGGTAGCGAAACAGTGAAAAAGATACCGTTTAATTACTTTCTTGATTTTTCAGCTTATTAAATATTAGCGTGACAAAAATAAATCAATAAATAACGCTCAACAGTCTTTAGATTCTGGACGCTACGTTCCCAAGGATTCCCTGTATCTAGGGACTCAGGAACTACGAGGACCAAACAACACTCATACACAGAACAAGTATTTGCGCTTTTTTCACTGTGCACAAATACTGTCGCGGGAATCGATCCCGCCACCACCACGGGCTATGAGCGCGAAGGTTGCGAGTTCGATTGAGCCTATTCTAATTCCAACCCCACCCCAGAGGCTGTTCATTTAAGTAAGGTCGATTCAATTTCGTCGTCTAGATTTTATGTAACAAACATTAATAATTCGGATACCAAACAAATATGTATCCAACGAAGCCAAATGTAATTGAAGTCTGATTGAAATTAATATATTCATGTTCACAGGCAGAAGTACACTTCAAACGTAATTTACCTACTGGTTACATCTGAGCTGTAACCACAGATGCTACATCTATATATGTATTACAGATTTAATGATACACTTAGATGTATTCGACGTTTTATGGTATGCTTAGACTACTCTATGAACAGATTTAGACGCTAATATGCTTTTGATTTTAAGTTAGCAAGTAGGAATGGAAATGGACAGGCCACGTCGCTCGTAGAACTGACAAACGATGTGGAAGAAAGATTCTCGAGTTGCGACCACGAACCGGCGTAGCGTAGGGCCCAATAAGTGGACTAACGATCTGGTGAAAGCAGAAGGATGCAGGAGGTGAGCCGCCGCTTAAAGTGGCGCTCCCTGGTTGAGGCCTGCGTTCAGCAGTGGACGTCTTCAGGCTGTTAATGATGAAGTAAAAAGAGTTTTTTAGTTTTTCCCACTATTCGAAGTGAAAAGCTTTCTTTTTGAAAAACTTGAATTACGGCTGCTTGCTTATTTTCAACAACAAACTATACACTAACATAATTTGCATTTTACTTTATGAAATAAGAGCTAAAATGAAACAGCACAGGTATGCTAAGTTTATTGCATTTCTTCGTTCATGCGCGTGACTTCATCGCTGTGAAATGTAGGTTGTTAAGAATGCTTTACTAATGAATTACATTAAGCGTACCTACACTACCTACCCACTGCACTGTTGTATAACTTAAATAGTTTCTGTGCACGTTAGTATTTTTAAGTTAATTTAATGTAAGTGATCCTAAAACTGAGCTATTATTTACTTTATTAACATGCAACCTTTCATTCTGCTGAAGTTGATTAATTTTGTATAATTTTTTTTATAACGCCCAACGATCACATACATAGATCCTGGACCCTAACTAGGATTCCCTGTATCTAGGGACCCAGGAACTGTGAGGACCATGGTTGCACAACACCCAGACACAGAACAAGTATTTGCGCTTTTTTTTTCGGGCACAAATACTTGTCCTGTCGCGGGAATCGAACCCGCCACCTCCGGGTTATGAGACGACCTGCTCAACCGCCACACCACGGAGGCTGTCATAATGAAGGAACGTAAGTAGTAGGTAGTTATTTCACTAAAATTACAATCTAGCCATTTCTACGGCTAATAAGTGATTTGAATTTGACTTAAACTGCTAAGGTAGAGCAATCCTAAGAATGTGTCCAATGCCCATTAACACTTTTCTTAATCTCTCTATGAAGGGGAAGAAACCTTGTTTGCGTGTCTTTTGAGTAACACTCACTACACTATGGTTCATTGTCACTATCACTAAACTAGCTCAAAAGGTTGAAAATGAATCCACAGACTTCATCTTTTCCTGATGGCTTCGCATACCGAACTATGGAGAAAACTATGCTTGGTGTTTTCTTGTGAGATAAGCTCCGAAATGAGGATATCCGTAGAAGGACTAAAATCACTGATATAGCTTTTAGATTTAGCAAGTGGAAATAAATGGTGATGGGATCATCACTCGCAGATTCGACTACCAATGGGGAAAAAGGTTCTCGAATAGATGGGACACTGATATGAGTGTGATGTAGATGATGATGATGATGATGTGATGTCAACAGCGATATTATATCGCACAAAAATATATACTAAATTTAATGCCAATCAAGAACAACTTACAAAAACTAATTGTCATTATTTCCTAAACCCACAGAATTAGTTAGTGTTGTTATAACTATATGCATACATAATTATACTTACACACACACACCCTCACATACATCTACTCATACATAAACACACCTACATACACATAAACTCAAACATACGCAGTCACATACACAACACATACACATTCAGATACACATGCACATACACATACATATACACATATACATACAGAGTACACACACACATATACACATATGTACTAAAATAAACTACTTAAGCTGAATATTTAACTTAGAACATTTCATTTAAATTCTTATATAACATTTTTATATCATTTTTATAAAACTATTCAAGTATCTACTATTTTGTATGACATAATATAATGTGAAACATATTATAAGGGGAGAAGCCATGGCTCCTGAAACACAGTGTTAAACTAGTTCAGGGGTCTATGGACTCATTATTATGCACTGTAAAACCTTTATGTCAATAAAATAAAATATTATTTGATTTGATTTGAATCTTATGAAGCAAGAATAACCTAACCTCTGCTATATAGAGTCTACACTCGACACTCACGACTCGGCCGTGGAGGATTAAAGTCAGTAATTAATCAAGAGTTCCTTCGCGACAACGCCCCCTTGCTACCCCTAGCCCCCCTCCCACCACCCTGGAGTGTAAGGTAAGTGGAAGTTGAGGTAGTTACTTGGGTTCGCTTATTTGGTAAATCGAATTCAGATATTCAATCATCACAATTGTATTTTTTGGAGTGGACTTTGCAAATTGGTAGACGTAACACTGCGTCTGCCGATTCGCAGTCCATAATATGTAGTTAGCTAGCGATGGCAATTAATGCGATTTTGCATAAATATAAACATGCTAATTCATGTCTCTTAGCATGCTAAAATGAAATGAAAATTGTATTGGAACATGAAATGAAAACTGTAATGAAAAATGAAATGAAACATGAAATAAAAATGATTTGAACTTTATATTTTAAAACTGCTATGAATAGCCTATTTGCAATGAAACACTGTCTTTGTCTTTATTAAAAATTAAATTCAAAATGATATAAATGAAATAACATATTACACAGAATATCGCAACTACATTTAATATGCGAAATACTAATTGAGTTTTCACATGCTAAAAATTAATGCGAATGCTAATTAATGCATCACTAGTTAGTACGCCTTGCAACGAGATGAAGCGATGCGATGATAGCCGGCAGCAAATGGAAGAGTAAGTATATACAGAGAAAAACCCCGAGGAAACCGACCAATTCTAGAATTTTATTTATTTATTTATTTATTTATAACCAACCAAAAATAATTACAAACGTGGACACCCGAGGAGGAATAGTGAGGAGGGAGAAGCTGGATGTTTCATCCACTAGCCCCGCACCTGGGCAGAGGGTAATTTTGACACTGTAATTGTTAAATTTTTGTTAGACCAGTTAGTCAGACTGGTTATCACCCAGTTGCAGAAACGATCATTAACTTTTAAAGTCGACTGTAAATCTTAATCTTCCATTAAACTGTTGTCATGCCTACAGCTTAAGGACGCCATTATCTTTAATGCCGCCATTAAGATTAATGATCGTTTCTGCAACTGGCTGTATATCGGTTTATTTCGTAGAAATTTAAATAAGGTTTATTTAATTCTATTTGACTATCCAATACGTGTCCTATTTGGACTTGTTATGAGTAAAACACTTCAATATTTCTATATTAAAAACGCGAGACCTTCGCAACTGTATCGTAAAAATATATTCCTAGAGCTCTATTTTTACTGTGCAGATCTCCATTTCATTAACGCCCGACAAAAGAATACAGCTCGGATCTTACATTAAGTCGACATTAAATACTTAACGAATGCTGGTGCAGGTGGTAAAGCAATTTATTTGTCTGTTGTGATGTTTTATATATATTTATTGCTGTTGTAGAAAGTTTTAACGTTGATAGTGGTAGAATAGATGAAAGTCTTAAAGCAAGTAATAACTCAAAGAAAGTCAGCCAATGGACCCCGTAATTATTTCTACGTAATAAGGGAAGTTGAAATGGCAATGGGCAGGCCACATCGCTCGTAGAACTGACAACCGATGGGGAAGAAAGGTTCTCCAGTGGTGACCACGAACCGGAAGACGCAGCGTAGGCCGGCCTCCCACCCGGACCGAGGATCTGGTGAAAGCCGCGGGGAGCCGATGGATGCAGGAGGCGAGCAGCCGCTCTAAGTGGCGCTCCCTGGGGGAGGCCTATGTTCAGCAGTGGACGTATTCAGGCTGTTAATGATGATGATGAATAAGGGAGGTAGATATATTATAATGCAATGCTGTGATTGGTCGACAAAGTAATAAAGTACGATGTTTCTCTCTAGTCGTATAAGGGTGAAAGAGATATATTAATGCAATGCTGCGATTGGTCAGCTTTCAGCTCGCCAGTTCGAAAGATTGGTTGGTGATGGCCGGATTGGTGATGTGGCCGAAGATTTTAATGTATCGAGGAGAATGCTTCTGTCAATCCCTGGACATTACCTTGGCTGGCTGTTCCAGCACCCGCGGGAAGAGATAGGGTAGGTAGTTTATATGTCGAGATCAAAGTAGGATACTTTTGTCTCGGAAAATATAGCGTTCCTACGGGATATCGGGTGAATTGTATGTCTCTAGCTGTACAGTCCAACACTGGCAGGACCAGTTCCAGGTCTGAAAACAACTAACTTTATTTTAAGCACTGCGTTACATAGTTCAGCTGGTAAGAGGATGGATACTTGGATAGGTACCTTAATTATACCTACTTAGCTATAATTGTTTTATTAGCAAGAAAAACATTTTTTTTTTAATGAAGTGGTGACGAGCTAATCGTTCACCTAATGTAAAGCGACACGACCCATGACAGTTGCAGTGGCGCTCAAAACTAAAAAAATAAAGTTTTGCGTGACAATGCACTGTCATCTAGTCTATGTCTCTGATGTCATCGTCGACATCAGAGACATAGACTGTGTAATTAGGTCATAAAATCTCATTTGCCCAGTAATTTCATTAACTACGATGCCCTACGTCCTATTTTCCTTTTTTATCATTTTACTTCCGCTTCTCCGTAAATATGATGGACAAGTCATCGTATTTACGGAAAAACGGAAGTAAAATATAAAATTTTAAATAAAAAATACCCAACTTCGCCATGACACGAAAATAGGGTAATTCATATTTCCCGGGAACTGGTTGGAGGCGGCCGCAAACACAAATTGCGTTTACCTTGTTGCTTGTTCATTTCACTAGACCTTCGATGGAGGTAGAAAGTTTTACCTGGAACAAAAAGGAAATTTTTGTTAAGTCAACAATGTTTTGATTAAATTATGATTGATTGTTATGACTGCCCGAATATGTATGTTTCCGGTGAAATATTACTCTCATGCATTCAAGAAAAGAGCAAATAGGTACTTTCTTTTACTTAGCTTGCATGAATTACAGTTCGGTGAAAGCTATATAATGTTGTCTGAGTTGTGACAGAAAGCTAATCTCCTTTTGTATTATTTTGTTAAGATATGTATCTCTGTAAATATTGTTTAAATAAACAGTTTTTCTTTCTTTCTTTATGTAAAAAATAGTTAACAATAATTTGTTCCTGCTGTGTCACTCTTAAATGTGTAACACTGTTACACAGCTGTGAAAATATCCCAGTTGAGTAATGCTTCGATATTCCACTATCGTGTTCCCGTAATTGTAATGGCGTCAGGATGTCTACGTTTGCATTTGCATTTTGGGAATATTTTACAGTGCATAACGCTCAACGTTGTCACGCAAAAAAGGACTACTAAATTGTTAGAAGCATAAGTTACGTAGTGACATATTCAGTAATCTGTGGCTTATGTACTCAAGTACAAGCATTTATTCATTCACGGTATATGAAGCTGTCAAACCATTTAGAAAAGTAACATAAAATATTTCAAAAATAAGAATATATCTAGTCCACGTTGTAAGCACATTAAAATACACGAAATAGGTTACGAAGTTCAGCCAGCTGAAGTGATGAGAAAAAAGTCTCATTAGCTCACTGGAGTGAACCAATAGATAGGAAAAAACCTCCACTAGTTCAGTGAACTGAACTGGACAACTAAACAAACCGAAAATATTTCTAGGTCTGTGACTAAACTACTACACAAATTATGTAATAATAATATTGTTGTGCCCAACAGGGTCCATCATCATTAACAGCCTGAAGACGTCCACTGCTGAACATAGGCCTCCCCCCGGGAGCGCCACTTGCGCGGCTGCTCGCCTCCTGCATCCATCGGCTCCCCGCGGCTTTCACCAGGTCGTCGGTCCACCTAGTGGGGGGCCGGTCTACGCTGCGTCTTCCAGATCGTGGTCGCCACTCGAGAACATTTCTTCCCCATCGGTTGTCAGTTCTACGAGCGATGTGGCTTGCCCATTGCCATTTCAACTTGCTAATCCTAAGAGCTACATCGGTCACTTTAGTTCTCCTGCGGATCTCCTCATTTCGGATCTTATCTCGCAGGGAAACACCGAGCATTGCTCTCTCCATAGCTCGTTGCGCGACTCTGAGCTTAGTAATGAGGACAACAGTTAGAGGCCACGTCTCAGTTCCATAAGTCATCACTGGCAACACACATTGATTGAAAACTTTTGTTTTCAGGCTTTGTGGTATTTTGGACGAAAAAAGATAGGTCGAAGCTTCCCGAACGCTGCCCAGCCGAGTTGGATTCTTCGGGCGACCTCTTTGTCGAAGTTGGACCTGTCCAATTGGACAGTCTGCCCTAGATAGACAACAACAGGGTCCATAATGATCTTAATTCTTAACTATACTTACCTACATTCAATGTAATATTATGGAATGCATTAAACATTTGAATTTATTTAACAGAGTTTAAGTTGCTAGACAAAGTGAAATAAAAATGGAGCAAAAAAATACCTAGCTGAATTTACACAAAGATTTTAATAACACTACTTTCTATGAAACAACTAAGCACCTATTCTCGTGCTAAGACCTAATTAAACTGCGCTAATGACAAAAACCTTCAATCGTTTTGCGAAAGGTAATTGAAGTACAAAAGTACAAACTATTTTTTATGTACACAGGATAGCGTTTGAACAGACAGACAAAAAATCACTGTAATTTTGAGTTTACAAATCAAATCATTGTAAGTTTTTATGCAGCGTAGGTCGGCCCCCTACTCTGTGAACCGACGCGGCGACGGTCTGGTGAAAACCGCGGGAAGCCGATGGATACAGGAGGTGAGCAGCCACTCATAATGGAGCTCCCTGAGGGAGGCCTATGTTCAGCAGTGGCCGTTTTCAGGCTGTTCATGATGATGATGAAGTTTTTATGACGTGCGAGCTAGTCATTCACCTAACGTAAAGCGTCACAGCCGTCCAGAACTATTGCAGTGCCTCTTAAAATCCTAAACTCTATGGTTTCGTATGGCACTCCACTGCGTGCGTCATCCTCACTCCTGAGACAGTCCATTAAGATTTTTAGACTGTAAGATCTGTAGGCCTAGCACGAATATTTACGCGCGCGTAAGTGTAACGTTAACGTAAGGCCCGCTTATTACGATTGCATCTGCCGCTCAACTGCTGTCAAATCAAATGCCATACAAACTGCCTTACGTTAACGTTACACTTACGCGCGCGTAAATATTCGTGCTAGGCCTACAGATCATAAAGTCTCATTTGGTCATTCATTTCACTAGCTACAGTGCCATTCGTACTGAAACACAGTAATGCTTGCGGAATAATTGGAAAAGCGGTAGTACCAACTTCTCAGAGAAGTCCTAACCTAGTAAATTTCTGACAGTTTTCACGTAACCCGAGCCGGAAGGGCTAGTTTCTAACTTTTTCTCTTGGCATTATTCCCAGCATAATCTGGACGTATAATGTTGAATGGTGGCACTTAAATTGGGCCCTTTTGGCAGCATGTGCCTTCATACAATGTAATTTGGCACTCACTTCCGAACTCTGATCTCAGTAAGTTTAACAGCACCTTAAATCCCTTTAAGTTGGCAAACTAGCCCTCAAATAAGCCCTTAGTCAAACACAGTGTCAAAACTTGAACGTGAAAATATAAAGTTTAAGCGATTTTCATTTTAGGGTTCTTTCAAGCAAAATCTTCGTACCAAATCTTGTCTGTCGATTTGGATTTTATTATTTGATTGGATTTACTAGGTGGTAGGACTTTTCTGCAAAGTTCGTCTAAGTAGGTACCACCGCTTTGCCAGTTATTCTGCCGCCAAGCAGTAGTGTGCAAGCACTACTGTGTTCCGGTTTGAAGGGCATTGTAGCTAGTGAAATTACTGGGCAAATGAGACTTTATGACCTGATTACACAGTGTAGTAATCTGATCACTAGACAGTGTGATGTCTCAGGATGACGTGCGCAGTGCAGTGTCACGCAAAACTTTATTATTTTAAAGTTCTGAGTGACACTGCAACTGTTATGGGCGGCCGTATTGCTTAACATCAGGTGAACGACCAGCTCGTCACGTCATTCATTCTCATAAAAAAAAAATGTGGATTTGCGGATATCATCATTTTTGATCCACAAACGAGTGGATCAAAAAATACTAGAATAGAATAGAATGAAATGTTTATATAAAGCCAACATAAGGGTCAGTATGAATAGTTGTAGGATATAAAGTTATATTACTATCGGCTATAAAAAGGTCACAGCATAATAATGCGCCACTGGTGCAGCGCGCTGATTTTCTGCTGAGCCCATTTCCGTTGTGAATAGGCGAAGCGAATTATTGAAGTAGATATATGACTGATGAATATTATTCTATGCCAGTTGTATCAACAATCTGAAATGCAAAGCGGAGCGGTAGGTCCAAGTAGAAAGAAGTCATACATATAGTATTTCTTAGATTTTCGCGATTTGAACACATAGTTTTACGTTTCACACAGGACTTAATCGCAAATCGCATCGCGGAGGATGGTTTTAGGTTAGCTTCGTCGTGGACCCCAGTGTTAGGCAAGTGTTTATATCGCAGCTTACGTTCGGACAAGTCTGATACTGTTAGTGTTGTGTGCCGTGTCAATTAATCGTATGTTTACACCATCGAAGCTGAAGTGTGGGTAGTTTTGCATAAACTGCTCGCTCTATTGGCACGGATACCCGCATTCTCCAGTCTTCTCGTGACCACGGCCAATGTTTTTAGCGCGATTAAGTCCTGTGTGAATCCTGAGTCATACATAGTTCTAGACTTTTTAGCATGGTGCAAAAGTATTTTCTCGAGGAGAAATTATTGTAGATGATCTCCAAGTATTTGTCAGTATAAGATTAATGTGCTTGAAGTCGATTTAACCCTTTTTTGGGGGATTAAGTATTAGAGGAAACAGTACGGAACCGTCAGATCGCGTCGTTCAAAACACACTTGTCCAGTTATTATCCGCGGCTGGCAACATTCCAGCTCTCTAATTCAATATGGACACCGTGTACCAGTCATCGTTGCATAAACCCCAATTTTAATGGCATTTCATTGCATTAGCTTTTTCTCTTTTGCAAACTTTGAAATTGTTTCGTAAAGAAAATTTACGGGGAATTACCACAGAGCAGGACAAAACATTCCGCTCGCGCCTCATAGGTTTACATTTTACATCTACATTTTTTTTCATAGCTTTATTCAATTACGTGATTACCTCTGTATATTTTATAGCAACTAGACTTTTAGAAAAATTCCTAGCTGGTAACTGGTATTGAAGTAAGGAAATACCATAAACTTAAAATATTTTCGTGTGGTTTGCACTAAATTTTGACAGCTCCTAAGTTCCACTTATCCGGTTGGTCGGATGTTTGTAAAAATTCTGTCGAATCAATACTTACACAAGGCTTTCTTCAGAAAGCTGATGACCAACAACCAACCAATGAGCATTCAATTATTTGGAGTGCAAAGATGACTAAACTAAGTTAGTGCAAACGGTCATTAGTGTAAGAAAGCCACTAAACCAAAAATTCAGTTAATTATAAGCTTAGTTTAATGTAAGGGCTCTAACAGACCTAGACTTGTTTTTCCTAACCTTGGCTCTGATAGATAATATTGATAGAGTAGCAACTCGATACGTAATCAAAATTCTAGGTCCATGTTCCTTTGTTTGCCTTTGTCAGCTCGTGTTACCGCTCCGGGCCGTCCAATAATCCGATTTATTGCGAAAATCCAACAAACGCCCTGAAACACCCTTATTCCACAAAACGCACCCTCGAAATTACCGAACGTTTGAAATTCTATTCTGGGACGTAGTTATTCCGTAAATCAAGTTGTAGCGGCAAAATATTAAAAAAAAAATAATCACCCATTCGCATAATGAGACAAAAAGTATCTAGAGACAAATTAAGAAATTCGCGATAAGACCTACCATTGCATAGAAAAGATTCATTAGTCCAAAATCTGGCCCTGCATCTCGCTCTACCGGTCGTTTAAAAAGTTTATTGCTATCTCTTTCTTTCATTAAGTAAAAGTAATTGAACACATAAGGTAGTAGAAAGTGGAGGACTTTCGAATTTCTTGTTTACATATCCACAATCTTAATAGAGGTTATCGAAGATTTTTGCAGAAAAGTCACAATTTCTCATTGATGGAAAAATTCATGATTTATCATTAAGTATGAAAAACCATTTGAAACCAGTTAGTCTTCCTAAACCATCCAACAGCACGGAATAGATATATTTTATTATGTACAGTACAGTAGCCATTCAAAATGCCGCTCCATGAGGAAAGCCGTCTTCCAGATGATGATGAGGTTCCCTTCACCGGGCAGATCATCATCAGCCGGCAGACATCCACTGCTGAACCTAGGCCAATAATATTAATATAGGTACTTTTATAGAGAATGATGAAAAGATTCTGAAATGAAACTCCAATTAAATAAGCAGGAGGTAAAAACGAATCTAGGTTCTGAACCGACGTTCTGGTGAAAACCACGGGGCGCTGGATGCAGGTATATATAAATAAATGAAATGAAAATGAAATGAAATATATTTATTCGTGACATACACAATGCAACACAGATTATATAAATACAATAGAAATATGACAATAATTACAGCGGTAGGAACATGATGTGCAACATTATGTCATGTCAGGAATAGGTTCCAGCTCAGCATACAACTGAGGTTGCAGGTATATATTGTATAGTGTTGAAATTCGGACTTGCGCCGCTACATCACAACAATACCAGTAACATGCGTCGAAACTACTTGTAAGGACGACCCTTTAGTATAAGCTCACGCCTTTCATCATGTAGACGCCTCAAATATACTACAGTGCCACTAACCACCTCTTTCACTCATCACCACATCAGAACCTGGACTACAATCAGAGCTGGCTCCTCCAGCCCAGCTCACCAGACATAGGTAGCGACACCACCAGCGCTATTATGTCATTACATGACGACCATGCCAGTTGCTGCAGATTGAAGAAAATAGTGAAGAAATAAACTAAGACCATGTCAGTGACAGCAGTTTGGAAGAAATTGTGAAGAAGTAAATTAAAATGAAAGCAGCGGCTGATTATAGAAAATAAAGAAAATAGTGAAGAAAAAGGTGAGCAGCCGCTCAAAGTGGCGCTCTCTGTGGATATTCAGCAGTGAACGTTTTCAGGCTGTTAATGATGATAATGATGAAAAACTAAACTCTTGACTGTTATGATGGTAAAATACAACAACCATTCAAAATGAAGTGCTTATTTCTAGACAAAATCTCTTATTTCCATAATTATTGTTTCAAGAAAACCCTTAGACTCAACGATAATAGAGCCCGCTAACGACCGATATATATACGTTTCCAGCAACATTAGCGATGTTCTTATAATTGGGAAATACGAATATTATATATACGTTACGCGATTACTTGGAAATACATACGAGTAGACGGTAAAAGGCCGCCGTTGCAGAGAATAGCTTAATGTCAAATCAATCTGTTCGAACAAGCGGTTGGTAACGCGTTGTAGCAATAAGACAAAAATAATTCTTGTTAGTTTTGTTTTCCTACTATTTAAAACGCTGTGTGATCACAACTTAGCTTAGAGTGTTACCGACGACTTACTAATAATGTGTAGCGTATGAATAGGTATTTAGTGTGTTATCTCTCTCTGTTGCATCTGAAATGGGCAAAGATAAAACAAGTAAAAACACTGAGTAACTATTTTATTGTCATGCAGTGTTTATTGGTAAGGGGGGTAACTAACTATGGAATCTACATAAGCTGCGTACTGATGTATTTTTATTTTAACCGGTGGCACGCACGTCAGCACATCACGAGGTTAAAGTGTAAACTGTAAATAAAATTGATATGAAAAATGAAGTATAGCAATATTTAATTTCTGTGATTACCAAAATTAATTATTTATAGAAAATTACCTATATTTAAACATCAGCAAAACTTTTACTACTTGAAAAAATTACGAAGTTTGGCCGATCAAGTCAAGTATACGCAGGGAACAATTATCTAGCTTCTCTCTCTCTCGCCCATTATTCTCTTTCTTAATCCAAAATAGTCGAACAGACAATTTGACTCTATTAAGTCCACAGTTAAATCGCAATTTAAACTGTTTAATGGCGCCGAAACCCTATAAAGCTTAATAAATAGAACGTTATTGGCAAAAAAGCGAATCAAGCGGTCAGTTGACGACCGCGATTACCATACTGTGGCAATTTAAAGCAGATTTAAATGATGCCAGCTGATTAATTGCCAGTGCACTTTGTGCTCACTAATTATGTAGTTTGGTAATGATTATCGAACGCTTTTGTAAGGTTAGAGATAAAGCAAAACGTGCTTAAATTAAATGTGCAAAAGGGTCCTAGGACCTTTTTTTCTTATATTTTGGCTCCACACAAATAGTGTATTTAGCCAGTGTCAAGTATTGTACTTTTCATCGTGTTATCACGTAAAGTTAAGTCATAGTCATAGTCCAGTCTAAAGTCTGGTAGTCACAGTCGAGTCTAAGTTATGCTCTAGTAAAGTGGTGGCAACTTTACTAAAAGGTTCTATATAATTTTGGAAGCAACACGAAGATCCACGTTTCACCATATTATATGCCTTACCCTCACTCATGCTCGTAATTCAGCACTTAATGCGTGAAACGCCACTAATTTTAAACATTAACATTGGAAAAAGCACAAGTTTTCAGAAATAATAGAATGCAACGACGTGAACTTTTCCGCGTTCGCGCCAAAACTCGTCCTAGGACTTAAGGACTTTCATTGTATCCCTAACGTTTAATACTAGTGGAAACGAATAACTGCAATTTTACATCTACTGTAGTGTAGACAAAGAAACGAGGTATAAGTTATCTAAAGAGAACTTTCTTTGAGGTGTTGGTTTACTCCGCAAAAAGCTTAGCTAAGTGATTTCTCGGTATTAAGTTAAAACTTTCTTTAGTTCGATCTGATTTTCACTAAGTAATTGAGAACTTTGATGCTTTTAAACAATAAGTGCTTTTGAACTAAACGGAGTCTTGATTTGGTTTCAAGCTTTCAAGATGGTGATAGCTTTTGAAATGAAAACTGTTTACGTAAGAACTATCTACACTTAGCATCAATAGAGGACGTCTCGAGTAGCAAATTAAATCGAAATCACGCCGAGGTTTCGAAGTAAGTAGATCACCCCGTTTCAGAAAGTCGCCTAAAAAAGGGAACAACGCCCATCTAACAACATAATCTATCCAAAATCTGTGAGCCTCATAACACGCACACGAGATTTATGTCGCAATTAACCTTTTATCAGTTTGAAAATTTAATAAACCACCCTCGCGGGCGACAACGCAGGCGTGAAATGAACAAGGGCCTCAGAAAGGTCACACCACGCTCTTGTTTCGAAAATAGCTATAATCCTAAAATGATCAAAGCTCGGCCGGAGCGATATAAAATAAGAAGCGCGGTAATCAACCCGGGACGACGGGTCAGCGAATAACTAATGGAATTACAGGCGAGCGCGATTGCGTCGCTCGCTCGCTCGTCGTTCGCAGCGGACTCCGTCGCTCGGGTTCGAGGCGGTCTTGCAGTAAATGAGCGACGAGAAATAGCCTTGACGCTTTCTCGGTGCATGTTCTTATTTCAAGTTTTACTCAAAGAGATATAATACCTATTCTAGTTTAAATTTCCATTCAAAGATTAGAGAAAAAATATTTTCATTCAATTTTTGACACTATGGACTAGAGACGGCAATTTGATCGTTATTTTTCTATTGGCCTTGATCTGGGGTAATCATGTAGCTTTGACAGCAATGCAACAGGAGAAATTATATTCCCAATTTGAAAATCTTTACAGTAACGTAGATATCCATAGATAAACTGCGTAATGAAACTGTCAAATCCACACATTTTTGTGTTTCTATTGGTTGCAATCAAGTTACACAATCGCCTAGCTGGGGTAACCATGTAATTTTGATATGCGACCGGCGAGATTTCATTCTTAATTTAAACAATTTTATCGCAACTACAGATAAAAGTGCGCATTGAATTAAACATTGGTCTAATTGGAATATCCATACAAATTTAAGTTTCAATTTGTTTCAATCAAGTTACATCTATTTTAAAGTCGCGCGATCAGTTTGCTGCAATGTGAAAGCCTTAAGTCACGTTATTAAGTACCTTAATTATTATTCAATTATGCGAGTCTTCCAGTAAAATTAATATGCAATGTAGATGAATTAGAAAATGCGTGGGTATTGCAATCTACATTTTGTTGACTGGATTTATACAAGATGTCGAGGTCCTTTGATTACTATTTACATACATATAAATTAAAACATGTTGATAAATAATTGTGGGAAGAGACTGCCTTTTGCAAAACAGTTTAATTGCTAAAGCAATAGGAAGACCTCACTTCTTTTATGTAGCCTAATTTTAGTGTTTGTAATATACTATTTGTACATGTATGAAAGTGGACCTATATATGTATTAATGTTCAGTCTTATTCGGCAGTTTCAAAAATGATCTTCTAATTTAATACGTAAAAAACCCCCTGAGTTTAATTATTTTTCAATATTAATGTTATTCCATTTTTTTCTTTTTTTATCAAATAAACAGGTCGATTTAAAACCAAGACCAAGGAAAACACGAGAATGTACTAAGAACAGGTCCTAATAAGAGCAGTTCATTTTGCGAAGAGGTCCAATGTCAACGCAACCAATAATTCCTATAGAAAGTTACGTACACATCTACTTGTTTACTTGTCTAAAAAATAATAACTCACTGCCATAACAGAAACAAAATTATCCAAGGCTTTACCAATTACCAAAGTCGTTGCCCCGGTAATACTTAAAAAGATGAGGCGCAAACTAGATCGTCCCTCAAGGAACGTAATTTCGCTCTCCAACAACAATAAATAATAACAAAATTAAGACAAACTTCCGAATAAATTACTTCAGGAACATGGTACTTACAATATTTTCTTACCAAGTCTTTATTAGTACTTTTATTAGTACGCTATTTACTTATGTAGTAGTTACATTGTTAATTTAAAAGTGTTGTTATATATTTGACTATCTGTTTAAAATCAGCTTCATGTTTATTTGATCATCATAAGCCTGAAGGCATCCACTGTTTAACATAAGCTTCCCCCCTAAAGCACCACGGAACGGCTGCTTGCCTTCATCCACCAGTGGTAGAACAGCTGCTTGCACGGTTTTGAACAGATCGTCGGTCTACCTAGTGAGGGTCAGCCTACTCTGCGTCTTCCGTTTCGTGGTTGCCACTCGATAACATTCGGTTGTCTCATCTCCCCATCGGTTGTCAGTTCTACGAGGAATGTGGCCTGCCCATTGTCATTTGGTTGTCTCATCTCCCCATCGGTTGTCAGTTCTACGAGGAATGTGGCCTGCCCATTGTCATTTGGTTGTCTCATCTCCCCATCGGTTGTCAGTTCTACGAGGAATGTGGCCTGCCCATTGTCATTCGGTTGTCTCATCTCCCCATCGGTTGTCAGTTCTACGAGGAATGTGGCCTGCCCATTGTCATTCGGTTGTCTCATCTCCCCATCGGTTGTCAGTTCTACGAGGAATGAGCCTGCCCATTGTCATTTTTTATTTTTTGTGATATAAATCATTTTTGGTAGATAAAGACTGTAATAATATTCGACCACAAGTTATTTAACGCTATTTATAAATGACAACTAGTAGCAGATGACTCGGCATCAATTTCGATATAGCGGCGAATATTGTCAATGACGTCACTGGATTAGCGAAGCATGGAGTCACCATCGAAGTGGCTCTAATTTAATGTAGGCACACACTGGAAGACACTGTTACGTTCTAGACACATTTCGTCAAGAAAGTAACAATGTGTTCCTAATTTGAGAAAATGTCCGTCCAACAAGCTGTATTTCAATACAATTATTCCTAGATGAAAACTCAATCTGATTTTTAATTTGAATCATAGATTAAAGGAAAAAACGGTTGACTATTTTAAACCACTACTAATCAAGGTTGATGACACGATGATGAGGATTATAATGAAGAGGTGGAAAGTGGAAATGAAAGCTTGCGATCGCTACGAGAGTTAAAAAGATACTATAAATTCATTTCTTAACACAGATCGTCAAACTCATTTATGTGCACTCGGTCAAGGACGAAGTTCAACCATCCAGCTATTTTTGAACGTAAGCTTTACATGGCATTTCTTCAAAGAAAAACTATTAATTTAGTAAAGTCGTATAAGAAACATTGTCTACCTTGGGGTGTAGATTTAACCCCCTTTCGGGATAACATACCAATTCAAGGTCACCTTGTATATAACTAAAAAGTCACAATTGTCCATTCTGTGACTCTATAGTCGACAGTTACTAACAACTATAGGCCATCACACAACCATCACATCACTTCTTTAAGCGGTCAAGTGTTACAAAAGCTTTATTTCGTAACTTTGATAATTTTTTATGTTTAATTTCCTTTTACGTTGGTATGTGCAATAAAGAATTTTTCTACTCTATTCTATAGTTTAATTAATTGCCAACGGTGTAAGGGGGGGGCGGTGAATCCCTGCGATGGCCGAACGACCACTAATTAAGTCCTACAGTGCTACAACGGCCAACTAAATTTATTTAACAAATTGCTGAGGCTCGCGGAAAAATTATACTCTGTAAGCGTTTATTAAGCCAGAAACCGCCCAGAAAGGATGGCGTAAGCTATATTAATGTTCACCCGGAATGAGGTTGGTTGGCTTTAAGACCTCAGGTAGTGGAGCTCTTGCGGGAAACTTTGTATATATAGCATTATAACTCTACTCGGTGACTCGCACTTTGAAAACCTTAGCTTTACTCACATATTGTTTATTAACGGGATATTTACCATGTAATTTATTTGTTTCGAGTTGCCGATATTTCGGTACTGTTGCAATCACCATGGTCACGGACGAATCAGTTCGTCCGTGACCGAAATATCGGCAACTCGAAACAAATAAATTACATGGTAAATATCCCGTTAATAAACAATATGTGAGGAATGTTAGTGACCATGGAAGTTTAAAAATCATATAAAACCTTAGCTTCCTTTCAAACTATACAATAAACTGAAGTTAGTGCAATCATAAGCTATACATTAAAACAGTGCCAGGCGCGTGAAAACCACGCGGAGGCGATGGTTTCAGGAAGCGAGCAATCGCTCAAGGTGGCGCTCTCTGGGGGAGGTCTATGTTTAGCAGTGGACATCTACAGGCTGTTGATGATGAAGGTGACCACTGTTGAACACAGGCCTCCTTCGTAATACACCACTTTGGAGACTTATCATAATGGGCTTTGCCTATAATCACCACGCTTGACAGGCGCCTTGGTGATCGGAGAAGATTTTAATGTACCGAGGAGAATTCTGCTATCCAATCCTTATATACTCCCATTATATACGGCACGGGAGTAGACGGGGTGGTCCTATTCGCAAACCGGGACTACAGGGTAAATAATAAGTTAAGAGCAGAACATAACGTTTGTTTAGCGTTTGCAGCAAAACAGTTTAAGCAATATAATTAAAGTTTCATAAAGAACGTCTAAAGGCGCGCTCTCTTTACGTCTGCTCCCGATCATAGATAAAAAATTCGGTCGTAATGGTATTATTTTCCGATTGCGTATTCCTTTATTAGCCTTTTTTTACTTCGAGCGCTAAGTCTATGTTCTTCTAGTCTGATACTACAACTAGTAACATTAGCGATTAGCGTTCAATTAAGGTTATGATTAACGGCATTTTAACTGGGCCATAGATTTCATTCTACTTTCCCAAGTCGGTGCGTTGAAACACTTCAGTTCCGAGAATGGTGTAAATATAGCGAGCAAATCGTTTTAACCTGTGCTGACCACGCCATGTCTTGCACTGTGCATAAGTGGCTGCATGTATATTAGGTGACAAGATTATCGCTGTCGGAAGCAAAAAATTTTACTAACTCCAGCCGGATAGCAATTTGCATAGTTAAGGAATGACGTGACGAGCTAGACGTTCGTCTGATGTTATACGTCATGACCAACCATAACAAAGGGCCTAGTCCGAGTTTGTTCTCGAAAAGTTTCGATACTCACGACCAAACTGCTCACCGCACACAAATAACGCAGCATCCGGTGAGCAGTCGGTCGTGATTATCGAGACTTTTCGAGAGCATACATGTGCAAAACTCGGAGTAGGCCCCCAGCTGCAGTGTTACTGGGTACTCCAATATACATATAAAGTCTCGCATAACACTGCACTATACGTGGGTATAAGCACGTCATATTTTTTAAAATTATATTGGCTTTTGCGTTACCTTTCAGGTTTCGCCAGGGTTGTAAAAATCGACACTACCTCTTCCGCCGAGAACGCGTTTGACCAATCAGCGTTCACGCAGATCACGACATAAGCCTTTCTTGCGTATTCATTGGTCATACGGTTTTGGCTAAAAACAGATCACAGACATTTCGATACTCCGTCACAATTTCCAAAATAATCTAATTGCAACATGAGCCTGTTAGGGTTGTCAACCCGGTAATCTAGTGACGGACAGGGGGCAGCGTGTGTAATACGCGGAAATATTCCCATTTCTGGCTTCGTTAGCCCTTGTAATGGACAGCTGTAACTTTATTACTGTAACTGGTTGACTGAGAGAATTATTAGTTGTTGAAGCGTGTCTGATGAACGGTATAAAAGGAAAGGAATAAGGCCCGTCTGCACTAAAGTTTGACAGTTAAGCTCGCACTTAACCCTCTATGACCTACTGTAACGCATTTGGGAGAAAGATATGTATTAACTTAAGAGCTGTCAAAATTTAGTGCAGGTGGGCTTATCAAGTGCGAGACAAACTCGCCCTTAAGGGTTCCGTACCATTATCTATAAAAACAAGCATCTTGTTGTATTGTTGTATGGGAGTATTGGGAAAACATTGATTTTAATCTGTTTTTTTAGTGTATTTGTTATAGCGGCCACAGAAATACATCATCTGTGAAAATTTCAACTGTCTAACTATCACGGTTCATGAAATACAGTCTGGTGACAGACGGACAGATAGAAGAACAGACAGACAGCCGGACGGACAGTGGAGTTTTAGTAATAGGGTCCGTTTTACCCTTTGGGTAAGTAACCCTAAACGATATAAGTATTCGATAGATTTTTCTTTCATAAAATATAAAGCCTGCGCAATTTTCCAAGCAAACTCTTAAACGAGTGAGTTTTTCAAACTGAAATGCAATTCAATTTACAGCGGAAACCTTTGAAGTTAATCAGTTTATCCCCAAAAAAGTATAACTTGTTAATTTTAGAAGCGAAATTGCAGTAATTTATCAAAGCACGCAAATTGAGTGTTTTTATATTGGACGAATTTTCTTACGAGATTAGTTACTGGCGTAATTCCCCTCGCTCGTTTATATAATCAATCTAGAATAAAATAAGGGCATGGCCCCATTTGTACAGAGGTCTAATACGGTAACTGTCATGCACTGATTCATAAAAATGAATTAACATTCAAGAAAATTTCAAGGAAATGTTTTTGTATCAAAGATGCACTATGTACTATGGAGGTTACATGATGAAAATCAATATAAGTACCTATGTGAACATTGTGAACACGCCGCCCGTGTGGCCTCGGTGTCAGAATCGGACCATCCCGTGGGTTCGATCAGGTATACCCAGAAAAATACCAGTAATTTTAAGACATCGTAGATACCTCGTGATCGTGTATTTTATTGTTAGTTCAGTAGAGTCGGAGCCAAATTCAATGGCGGCTGTGAAGTCAGCGCAAAACTCTGCGCAGTAACAAATAATAGATGTAAGCGGGAAGAGGTAAACGGTGTGCGCAGCGTGTGGGGGGGGGGCTTGTCGCGCACTCACGGACGCCATTAAGTTTGATTCAGACTCTATCTGCCTCAGGGATATTCGGGCAGATAAACTTTACAAATAAACGTCACTAGACGCTTTTGCACAGAATAAAAAATGATCTTTTACGTAGCCTTTGTCAGTCTAAACAAACTAGAAATTACCAGGCATGCTTCAATTGAGATAGAGTGAATATAACACAGTAATTCCGGTTGTATGGTTCCCAATTTGCTGTATTATGCAACATACTGAAACTTGACGCAAGCCGGCGATTGTCAGCCTTGGGTAGGGTGACCATGAGCTTGAGATCCACTGGAATCTATGACGATGGAGGTGCTTAAATAATGCGTCCTATAATTTATACTGTAATCTGTTCATTCCACAAAATTAAAAACGACATAAGGCATGGACAGCTAAATAAAAACATTTTGAAATTATTATAGTCGCTGGTCCTACTGGGCTACCACAAGCTAATACGAAACCATCATGTTTCATGGCATTATTATAAAGTATTACTGCGTGTGAACGAGACGTCTACATTTTTATATGGCGTTATCACTGTCGCACGTCAGTGTCAACATGTTGTAAAGGTATGACATGACAGTTGTATTTGAGTGAACGATAATAACGTGACGTCATCAAAACTGCTCTGGCCCTGCAACATTAAAGTATTCTTACTTTTATGTCATTTGTCAATGTATGATTGAAATAATATTGAAGTAATAATGCTATAAGATCTTGTGGTGACGCCCCTGATGTCTAATTGTTATGTAATTGTTAAGAAGGCTTCTGACTTGCTCTATTAACTACGACAGTGATAAGTCTAATATCAGACTAAGTATTATTTTTTCAATTATTTCAATTGTTTTGCAAACAACCGTGGCGGTCAAAACTGCAGCTACTAAACACCCTAAATTCAGTTACAAAGATGTTCCGTAACGTAACTGTTATCTATTAATAGAGCCATTTCCAAATTCACGCGGAGTTATAAATAGTTGTGCTACGTAACAATATTCCAGAAAATAAAATATTTGACTTTGTGTATTTTTCTGAACTACGATCCAGCATGGTCACTCTAAATACATGTGACGTTTCACATACACACAGCAATTGCGGCCGTCACGATTCACTTACAGAAGAAATAAAGAAGACAACTTGGCAATATCACCGCTAACACAACGGAATAAGGTTCCAAGAATTGAAGCCTAGGCTGCCTAAGACACGCTACGATTAAATATTCAAACAGAAATGCCTTTTAATAGTGTGCAGAGTTTGTTAAAAGGAATAGACAAGAACAACTACGCAAGTGGCTTTGCCCATTGCATTGTGTATCTAGCAGTCTGATCATAAAGGCAATCATTTTGAATTGTAGCATTGGTGCGAATTGGAAATATACGTATCCTCTACTTAGTTTGTAAAATATACGTAATAGGTACGTAACGGCCGGCTGTGATCCCAATTGGCGAATAAGGCCACCCCATGTCTTCCCGTCATCGATATAGCTTTCAGAATTAGCAGGTTCGTGTTGATTTTGTCTTTGTCTGTACCTGTGTATCTGCTATTTTATAATATTTACCTTTAATTAGTTATTTGTATATTATTTATGTAGGTGTTAAGTCTGTCTTTGTCTCAGGGGTTCGTGATGTCATGAAGTAGGTTCCAACTGAACATCAGTTATTAAGGTCATTTCCTGACCTTGATTACATGCGAGTCGGGACCTAGTCATGACATCACACAATATTACATTTTAAGTACCAATATGTGTCAATATTGTATGTTTGATTTTTCTATTTACTTATGTTATTTTTATTGTCTATAGTAATGTAGTGTTGTGTGATGTCCTGAATAAATGTATTTTCTTTCTTTCTTTCTTTCAAGTTAAGGAGGCATTGGGCGGGCCATTTCACCGTAGAACGGACAATCGATGGGAAGAAAGGTTCTTGACTAGCGACCACGAACTGAAAGACGTAGCGTAGGCCGGCTCCCCACTCGGTATACCGACAACTTGGTCAGAACCGTGGGGAGCCGATGGACGCAAGAGGCAAGCAGCCGCTGAAAGCGGCGCTATTTGGGGAGGGAGGCAGCCTAGTATCAAATATTTTTTTCTGTAATAAGTTCTTATCATCATATAATCGTATAGCCAGTCTCCTCCCGGTTCTGACCGGCGACGGAAAACTTACTGGTATCTTGTTTACTAGTAACGTTTTATATATATAAGAGGTAACTACTATTTTTGTATCTGTGATATAAGTGTAAGAATATACCTGTAATATAAGAGTAAGACTGTTTTTGAATACTCAGGTTAGAGTTTCATCACATTTCACCTAATGGTAAGTGACAATAAACCAGAAAGTGGCGCCATACTGGTATTAAATAAATTACGTACGCGCACTTTACCTTAAAATACCAAGTCTTCTTTGATTATCTATTCAGTAGATTTACCTTCGTTGACTATGTACATACCCGGTCGGCAGACAAATGGCACGCAGCCACGCCCATTCGTTGTATAGCCAACTACTGAATGTGTGGCAGACGAAACCATATGTATGTATGTATCTAGAGACAATACAGGTAAAATGGTGTATACGTACTATATTTTGGCATGTTTTGGGTTGTATTTTACTTAGAGAATTAAAAAAGGCTTCTAAACTTTAGTTCATAAGTCTCATTTCCCCAGTAATTGCAATAGGTATGCCCATCCAGCCAGAACACAGTAGTGCTTACAAACAACTGCTTGGCGGCAGAATAACTGGCAAAGCTGTGGTACCTACCTAGACGAACTTTGCACAAAAATCCTACTAGCAAGACATACACATCCCTATTCTACCAAAAACTACTAAACACCATAGCTCTGCATTAGCCGATTATCCCGCGGAACAACTTAAAAGACTTTTTGCTTCGGCAATAGTTTTTTAGCAGGCGATACGGCATAAATCAAGGATATTAAATTAAGCAGCCGGGGGTGGCCGGCTATACGAAATTACTATAGGCGACGTAGAAATATGAGACCGGTCGCGCTGAGTTTGTAAGGTTGTGCATTTTTAGGGGTTGGACGTCGTGGATTTACCAATTTACAAGCGGATTAGGTTGGCGTTGCAATTTAAGACGTTGCTCTTTGCTGTCAGATTAGAACAGGCGGTAAAAGGTGAACCAGGAAAAACTCTCTACAAATTATAAAGACGGGTTTAACAATATTGTTGTACTGGTGTTTTCTTGAAGATTTTACGTTGTAGATAATATCATTGGTTTTTTAGAAAAATTTAAATCAGTTGTAGTATACAAGGTGAATTTTTCATTTTTGTCGTATGTTTAGACTTCCTACAACAAGTTGAGCAGTTTAGATTTAGCTGAGCAGTGGGGAAGTACTTTAATTTTCGCTATTCCTCATAGCTTCGGATTTAGCGCCAACTTGAAAAAAACACCTTGTATATCGGAAGAACAGTAGTTTAAAAATAACACACAAATAAAAACCTGATTCAAGGTCAATAATAAAAGTCCAAAATGAAAACTTCATCACACGACGTAGCCTTAACCAACATAAATAAAAAAACCCATGAGCAGTGGGAAAGTAGTGAAATAGAAACGAATTTAAAATCCACTGCTAAGTTATGCGGTTTACACGTTACAAAATCGCGTGACATCACTGAATAAAATACATTAATGCAGGTAATGTTACATACATTTTTGCTTTTTTAGGAGTTTAATCAAAGCCCGTGCAAGGCGTGCATGCATGCATAATCGGAACGCGATGCCGGCATCAATTCCCGCCAGGAAGCGTGCGGTCGGCAACTGGCGAAACTTTACAACCCTACAGCAGTACTGCATCTTATAGCACACTAGCTGACCCGCCCCGGCTTCGCACCGGTGTGTTAGTTTTTTATCACAGTCTAAAGGAAGAGAGAAGTAAGAGGGAAAAGGATGAATGGATGAATCGGCGAATGGAGGCAGGGCCCACTTGCGTCCTTTCACCTTCAACCATTCATCTTGTTTTTTAGTATTCTTTGTTATAGCGGCAAAATCAACATCTGTGAAAATTTCAACTGTCCTAACTATCGCGGTTAAAATAAATATTTAAGGGGGCTCCCATACAAAAAAGGGAGTTTTAGCTCGTTTTGTGATTTTTACAATACAATACAATAATACTTTATTGAACACTAATAAACAAGAATGCACATAGATACAAATTTATAAAAGAATGGTAGAACAACGGGCGGCCTTATCACATTAAGCGATTTCTTCCAGGCTACCTTTGTATGGACAGGAATTGAAACAAAAATTACGGGTGGTGTTGTAACAGTTACAACTTACATCCAAGAACAACAATGAAATAAAAAAGTGCATGATTGCGTAAATATAAAACAATAATTTATACTCTTACCTACTAAAAATAATACATAACTACAGTTATACATGACACATAATTTTTAGCTCGTTTTTATAGATTATGGTTCGGAACACTTCGTGCGTGAGTCTGGCTGGCACTTGGCCGGTTATTTAGTATTTGTAGCAGCAATAGAAATACATCATCTGTGAAAATTTCAACTGTCTATCTTCCACGGTCCATGAGATACAGCCTGGTGACAGACAAACGGACGTACAGCGAAGCCTTAGCTATAGGGTTCGCTTTACCCTTTGGATACGGAACCCCAAAAAAGGGTAAGTTGTGATACTGTTAATAAGTAAACAACAACAAGCACCTCTCGCGTAGGTATTCCGGAAAACACGAAAAGTAAAACCGATTACTTTAAAGCTTAAATTTTAAATCGAGGAATATGTTCGGCGAAGTAATAAGGCGAATCCCGTGAAACGTAGCTGGGAAGGCTTAACTATGATGGGCTGTACAATTAGAGCCAGTTACTTGATCTAGTTACTGGAATCCATCTAGTGTTATAGGTATTCTGGTAAGTTTCGAGTGGGCTATCAACTATGCTGACGAGACTGTACCTATAACTTGTGTAACTAGTTACGTAAACTAGCTGGTAAGTTAGTTAACTGGCATGGTTATATTATTCTGTTTCAGTTCGCGTGTTCCTATTAACTATGCTGACAGGATACATTTGACTTGGCTCTTTTGTATCTTGGATGTTTTGTGCTTCGTTTAAATAGTTTTTTTTTCATGGGATGGCTGTGAACACTTTTAACCTGGATTATTCCATTAATTAAGTTTCAAAATGTCTATTACTAACAGGACCGATACGCGAAAGTAAAGCTTAATTTGCTCTTATTAAACGCGTTGCTGAACTTTTATGATAATTGGGACATAATAAGGATGGATATAGTACTTACAAGAATAGCATGATACGAGGGATATTAACAAAATAAACGAAAACCCAACACGACCGATTAGAAACATAAATTTGAAAGCAAAAAATTTATTCAAATCAAATTTGATTCAAATTTGTAATTCATCAAAATAACAGTACTTCGCAATGACCAATGCGATCAGAAAACCACGTACACATAAAAAAGTGCCCCTTCCTTCCGTTTAATTTACGGATCGGGCTAATAGACAGGACAAGAGTCCGCAATCAAGCATAATACAGGGACCGACGTCCAAATAATGAGCTCGGCTTCGAGCGTCATGCCGTAAACCTCCTCTTTTATTACGAGTTTTACGAGTTTATTTGAAGAGGCATCACCGTCCCTGACGCGCCTCGGTTAAGTGATTAAAATCGCGACTGCTGCACCGAAACAAAGCGGGCGAAATGTTCAGATGAATTTAAATGGAGGCACGAAACAAAAGAGCTGTAGCGGAATGCGCCGGGATGTCATCTTGTAACGAGACGAGAGGGCCGGCCGTGTCGCCGCGTCTGCCTCGCTCCCTGCCTCGCCTCGCCTCGCCGCGCCGCGCCCTCTCTAGCATTTAAATGCACGCCACCGCGACCTTTTGATGCCGGTGCGCCGCTGCCAGGAAATGCCAACCCCATGCACCTGAGCTAGTGTTTGGTAGCTACACGCCTTTTCAAAGACTGAGAATTATTCGGATTAGTATTAAGCAATCTCAGATTGAGTATTTTTTGTATCTACAACGGGCATACGGTTGACAACATCTCAACTGATGGGAAGTGAGGGTGCTGTCTAAGTGACCGGGCATCTAATTGGCACGTATGCCCATTCGCTCTTGACTCGAAGAGACCCTGTTGTACCTCCGGATTCTAGAATTACATCTGAGACGTTTCTCAAATTTTTGGTCTCCCATTGCGCGATGATTCTATGATATAATTCAAAAGGGAACGGAACATTATTATAGTTTTTCTATGAATGCTTAAAGTAAATAATATTAGTTTTTCCATGAGACCTTTCTCAAGAGTTTCCGTCTGTAAGACAAATTGGAAACATAATTTGATAGTTTCGAAGAAAAATATACCGTTCCGAGTATTCATTTTCGTAAAAATACACGTCTCACAAGACTTTTCATCCATACTTAATTTTGGAGAGCATATTTGCAAGTCGCCTCTCGAATATCAAGCCCCTATTCGCGTAATGATGTCTAACATAATATTTTATACATTCGTAAAGAAAAGGCAATTTTATTTGTCGTAGACGAGAAATGTAATAAGTTGGTAAAACGTCAGATATAATTTAGCCAATACCGTGACGGTAGAGAGCTTGACGTCCATTGGAATAGATAGTGTAGTTTTTCAGGAAAAAATACGAAAAAAATATAGTAAAGATTTCCGTGGTAGATAATAAACAGCTATTGACAAGTGTAAAGTGCGCCGCGAGCGTCGAGGGCGGAGTCAGAAATGGGAAATGCAAATGTAAATACATATCGATTGTTGTTGTCACCGTCATCAGCCGGAAGACGTTTACATGACCATGACGGTTAAATATTTCAAACTGACATGACCATTACTAGAAGAAACACGCTTTAGAAAAACTTTTATTTCTCTTTCTTCTTTATTTTATATTGTACCTTTTAAACTTTACCAGTTTTAACCTGAGTGGTTATATGAATTCGGCATTAAATAAAACTGAAAAAGTAATATACAATATCAAACAACCACCAGACCGTACCAATAATAAACATCCAATATCACGCGAGTCGCGACGATGAAATCCGAGAAAATGTGGGATTTGCGCGCGTGAAAGCACATTCCAATATATCGATATAATATGCAAATAAAAATGGGATCCGGCCCATCCCTAGCGGCTACGAGGATCCAATTAGCCTAGCGCGCAGCAACCCTCGACTAATGATTTGCACCGTTCCGTATTTCATGCGCTTCCGTCGATGGTCTTGTCTGTACTGTAGCATCTTTGAGTGCGAGACCAATCGAAGTTGCCATATGTGAAAATGTGTGAGAAAACTTTTGCTAAGCATTCGTCGTATACATTTTCAGGCTTGGCGTGCTACCAATATTGATAATATAGTTTCTAGGATTTGGGGGTGATTGTAGTGTCTACCCACCATACTGTATTCAGATGTTTTCTAAGGAACACAAAACTTGCTTTTTTTAGGGTTCCGTACCCAAAGGGCAAAGCGAACCCTATTACTAAGGCTCCGCTGTCTGTCTGTCACCAGGCTGTATCTCATGAACCGTGATAACTAGAGACTAACTTTTTGGTCGTTTTTATAGATAATGGTACGGAACCCTTCATGCGCGAGTCTGACTTGCACTTAGCCGGTTATTTGTGTGCTGGTTAGAACTTTCGAGTCAGAGTAAAATAAATAATAAAACCCATTTCTTTGCAACAATTCTTGGGTCATGTAGCCCGCCCATTGCCATTTCATTTTGCTAATTCTAAGAGCTTTATCGGTCACTTTAGTCCTCCTGCGGATCTCATTCAGATCTTATCTCGCAGGGAAACACCGAGCATAACTCTATTCTCTCCACAGCTTGTTGCGCGACTTTGAATTTACTAATGATTGGAATGTAACAAAATAAAATAAATGACGTATATCATCTATTTAATTTCGCTGCGCAATACCGGAGTATTCCACATAAATCAAACTCAATCAACAAACCCAATACTCAACCATTCCCAAGAATGTTATTACACATTAATCTACGGGACCCTCACTCCACCCGGGGGCGGCTCGCGATTGACGCAACAAAGGGCCTCCGGTGTTTTCATCCGGATCCGATAATTAAGGAACGTCCGGATTCCGGATTATTGCATATGAGGTCGCTTTTCGGGTGACTGATGAATGGATGCAGTTCCATTACGCGAATTAATAATGATCGATGTCTGCTAAAGTGCTGTGGTTCCCGATTTTTAAATCCTTATATTCAAAGACTTTCAGAACGGCAATATATACCAGGCTATCATCCTCGTGTATGCTGCAACCTCAGTGACGTTTCTCCCAAGGAAGGTACGTCACTGAACCCATCTTCGATTTTTACAACCAAAAAGTATCTACCGCATTTTACACCATATATTTTATAATGTAGTTGCATTACGATGCACGAGATAAGTATTTGCTACTAAAAGAGCTGAACTGCACTGACTTATACTGCGTGTAATTGAATTCATTAGCATCCTTTGAAACTAGATACTCCTGATACCGGTCACGTGTGGACCAAAATTTTTGAATTCTAACACATTAGTTTGGTAATAATAACAACTCCAAAAAATGGAATAACTTACTTTATCAAATGCTACAATACAAAATTTAATTAAAATAAGGAATTACTGTTTTTAATTAGTACATACAAGGTATAAAAACGTATAAAGGTATCAAAATCATCCGTGCCAACTGCGTTAGGCGCCGTGGCAATCTTCATAATTTTCAATAAAAATTATTTCTATTACACTCTTTACTCTTTAATAATCATCTATAAATGATGTAATATCATGGGCTCAATTTATGCTAATGAATTAAATTACATCCTGTATACATTAACTTGAAGTTTCCTGTTGTCTGCAGACACATAACATCGGTGTGTCTGGCAGTTGCACTTGAAAGCCTGTCGACACCATAAACCTAACGCGCTAAATTGATTGTATCATAAATGATTTTAGCTTTCACGGCTTCATGTAAACTCTACTCTTCACGTGTTTAATGGATCCGTCGGTTTACTTCTGTTATCACAAACTTCGGCTCGAATAAATAAATAAATAAATACACAAGACAGTGAAACATTTTCGTTGTGAATTTTATAATGTTTCATTTGTTTCAAATTATAGCGCGAGTAAGTTTTCAAGTAACATTTGATTTTACTCATTGGTGTCTTCAGTTAGCGATGCAATGGCTTAGTAAAGAAGGTAAAGTGATAGTAGTTTGTTTTTAGTACACTTTTCTATTGTTATTAACGTATTTATATCTCATAAAGGTTCTTTTCTTTTTGCCAAATTTAATGCTATTGCTATTGTTTAGTGCTGGACCATTATATTGGGGTTTATTTGTACATATTTAAAATCCCTACAGTAATTAAAAGTTGTTATCGTACGCTACAACCCCTCTGAATATCCAAATATATTTACCTCAGGTTATCGGTTCACAGTTATCAATGCCGGTAATCAATAATGGTCTACAATTCACCAGCCCTATCCCTCTAACTCCCACCCTCGCCCGTACGAAGCGCTATGAATTAATTATCAGGCCATTTTACACCCGCACCGGTCGCGCTCCTAGTAAATCACAACTACTACGATTAATACTTGGCTGTACAGAATCAAACTGTACTTGTACGGATTTCTAGTTAGGACCAATAAAACTTGGAATAGTGGTAAATGTACAATAAGCACGTAAGGGTTCTTTGTGTTGAAGATGTGGTATTGGTCTGCCAACATTCGCTTCTTCAAGACATATGTTAGGTTAGGTGGCTAGTAAATAGGTTCTACTGATAACAAATAGAACTTATACTATTACACACCTCCCTATAAAACACTTCTTTGGACGCTTGTCATAGCGGGGGAATTTGCACCATGTACATACCATATGCACATGATCACCACGCATGGCAGGCGGCTTGGTGATCGCAGATTTTAATGTACCGAGGAGAGTACTGTTGCAGCTGCTGCCTATTCAATGACCCCTGACTAATACAATATTGTAAAAACTACTTTGTTTGAGGACAAAAAAACTAGTTCAAAGTCAACCGCAATAGCAAATCTACAACCGCAAAATTAGGAAAACAGCTTCTTAGTCAGTTTTGCATTTCAGGCATACTACCTACTTCCTCGGCATCTCAGGCAAAGACAAACAGTTTTCTAGTCAACTTCTTGTTTAGTTAAAATGCTTATATTGGCATCTCGCTTTATTTTTGTAAATAGATCAAAAGGGAAAATACCGATCTCGTCATTTGATAAACATTTTGTCCAAAGTATCCAACCATCCCCTGGCCATAACTGTGTCTGCCTTTCATAAGTTCCCAAACATCTTCCATCAAACCCATTACGCAACGTTTTTATAAAATCAATTCCAAACGTTTGAACATATTATCAGCCCACTTTCAGAATGTTGGGCGTTACTCCACGTCTTGTACCGACATCCATCATGTCGGTCTAATGGTGCCGCGATGATACAGGCTCCTCGTTATTAAGTCACATTACTCGGTTCATTTACCCTGTTTTACATTAAATATAGATGAGAGAGTTAATTTCGTGATTAATTATGTTGTTGATGGAGGAATCAACGTTTTTGGAAATGAAATTGTGGCAAATAGGAATTCATGATATGCAAATTTAACTATCTGAGGATTGGTGAAAGTCGCGGGGCGTGGATGGTTGCAGGAGGTGAGCAGCCGCTCAAAGCGGCGCTCTCTGGTACCCCAGTCAGCCTATGGTCAGGTCAGCGGTGGACGTTTTCAGACAGTTCACGATGATGACATTTAACTATTACTTACAAAAATAATTTTAACGGCAATGGTAAAGAAATTACGCTGAATGGTCATAGAATTTTAATTACATGCAAATATTCAAATAACATACGAAAACAGAAAACATCAGAAAAGAGTAGAAACACTAAATACAAAAACACGTCCATCGCACTACACGACGCAGAACCTTTTTTTATAATATCTAGAATACCTTATATTACAGAATTAATAAGGACAAAACGACAAACCTACCTTCTGTAAACCTTTGTAACATTTTTCCTTTTGTGTAATCTTGGTTCTAAGGTTAGGTAAGTTACTGCGCTAGATTTTCTGGTAGCGAACTTGTTATTTATATTTACATTTGGTTTTACCTGATTTTAATGACCATCCCTCTAACCCCTATTGTACTGAATTGCATTGTTTTTTTTATTTATGCAAACTAGGATACATTCTTTGAAGCGTACACAAAATGTATGATTTGAAGTTTGGTTTCAAGTCCAATAAAATCTTGTATAAAAAGTGCTTTTTACCTCTAAATTTGTGAACACATCGCTAAGCAAGTGGCAAATTTGAACATGAATTTCTCAGTCCAGTTAGATCCGCAAAGCGCCTTTTAGCGTAGTCGCAGGCACGTAAGCAAATACGCTGGACGCTTGGGCCAGCCTAGCTAGACAGAACGGACGAGGCCCAGTTTGTTCTGAGCTCACTGATGCGAGAGGGCTGCCTGCTCGCAAAATGAACATGAAGGGTACGAGTACGAGCTTATTCACGCTCGTCTGTATGTGGTATATTCGGGGTTGCAAATTGTGAAAATCAGATTCCACATACATAGAAGACCACTATGATGCATTGTATGTTTTTGTCATGCAAATTGGGAGTCTACAAAACTCAGAACCAGAATCATTTATTAAATAACTGACACAATAATTAATGATTAAGTCTAGGTCTAAATTGATGTGTCGTGAGGTCAGTTTACCCACATCGGGAATTCAATATTATGTAGGTACTACTAGCACAAATCTTAGCTTGATTAAAACAAATCACGATCAACCCTGAGGGTCAGTCATCCAAATGTATGAATATCTCCCAACTCGAAGAATACACACAAACCAATGATTGGTTACCAATCCCATGTTCTGAAAATTATCATCCTATCCCAAAGATCAATTTAATCAGAACCCCATCTGACCCTACATCATTTCAATCCAACCAATTAACTGTACCATCGTAAGTGCTGACTGAACTTATTATGAAAACCAATAGGCAAAATGAACTGTGCTATTGCAATCCTATGCTACACAAGCATACAGCATGTATTATTATTTTTAGATTACTAATACTTAAGCAGCACTGCAAATACAAAGCTAGTATCAGACAGTATCAGTAATATTAGTATATTAGTACGAGCAGCTATAAATGTTCAAAGGATATCATTTTTCAGAATAAGGAAGCTCTCTTCCTAATTCTGTAAAATGATATCTTTTGCCCAAGTTTCTTAGTAAATTCCAGCAACCAATATATCTAAGAGCGCCATCGTGCAACAGGACAGCTGAGCCGAAACGAACAAGACAAACTTCTAAGCCAAGTAGACTCATCTCTAAATTAGCTGTGCACTAACACGTCTTCGGGGAAACTGCACAGATTATAAACAAGCGTGAAGCTTTGTACACAGAGTTGTGTATGCAATACCCTTGAGAAGTAAAGTTGCGGACGTAACTCTCAGATTCTGTGAATTTAAGTGAATGTGGCAGACCAAGGAAGGTTCTCGAGTAACCAGGAAGAAGAGCTGGGCTCCCCACGTAATAATAGCTTAGGAAAAGTTATTAGAAACTGTTGATTGAAAATTGGTAGGTTGGGTGGGGTAAGATTAACGATCAATATCGAATCGCTGGGAGTTAGAGTTAAGAAGCTGTAATTACCAGTTCACTGTACCTGAGGCAGGCGACCTGTCCCATCAATTTCTGCATTAAGCCGGCCTTGAATTCAACAGTGGAACGTGTTCGGGTCGATAATATTTATAATGACTACGATGTTAAAAAACAAACTTGTTTTAACGGGCAAGACTTTATACTTGGGACTCCTTTTACAGGGATTTATTGGAAGAACTAAAAGATAAAAGCTAGCAAGATGAATATTTAGGCTGTAACAGGCATCGCGGGTCCTCTTCGTTTTGAAGTTTGAAAGTTACTTAAAGAAGGAACATTTTTGCGACCTTTGAGAACAGACGGAACGGAAAAGTACTGATGCCGTCCCTGATAGCAAGCGAAACAAAGTTATTCTACTCTAGCAAAAACAGAAAGTAATGCTCTAGAGAAATTATTTAATAGACTTCTACTAAATAATATTTTTTTAGCTACTGGTTTACGGATAAACTAAATAAATGCCCCGGAGTTGTCGAAGTTTCATCTCAAGATCGAAAGGCATCGACCCCGATCACCGATGTCGGCCCAATCAAAAGTTTTAATTCCACCTCGCCACAGGCGCTAGTTGATGGAGTTACAACTTTGGAGGCACTCTGAGCAAGTCATATCGCTGAGCAACGTACTAGCTAAACGCTGTACACGAATCAAAACCAGACTTCTCCAAAGAACTGTGGCTGTAGTCCTTTTAAGATTTCAATAACTATCCATTAGGGTAACCTAGTCCTACCTAATGAAGATAAATGGAAATTTATCTTCATTTTAATCATACTCAACCTTCATAACTTGTAGTTCTAGATAAAGTTAGTGTCACGTCAGTTTCACTAACTTTGTATTCATCACACTAACTTTGCTTATAAGCAATTACATCCAAACCACTAGTCGTTGTTGGAATGTGTCAAAGCAGCTGATTGATAGCCGGCGGTCTCGAGACCATTTCAATACACATTAATGGCGATGCACTCTAGCTAATAAGAGATATAGAGGAAACTGATGGGATTATAATTGCAACCAAACAGTAATACAATATTAGTACAAACAGCTTTATTGGCAGTCACCCACGGACACGCAAATTATGCTTCTTGCAATACGAACTAGATGCCAAATTAACTGCAGATTCGTTTTGTAACGTATCAGAGCCTTTGAAACATCACAAAACGAACCTGATATCAATGATTGCTAATGAACATTTTCATAAGCTTTCATAAGCTTTCATTTTTCACTACAACAGTAATTTATAAATGAGTTTTAATCAACGAATTATTATTCCAACCAAGTAACTCACTCAATTCTCAGCATTGAGATAACGGTAGACATACCTGAAACAAAAGTAAATATTCATTAGCTAATTAAGGATAATATAAGGATATAATAATTGAGAATGAGAAAGTACCTGAACAGAAAATTGTTTTTGAGTTGGAACATGCTAATTATGTGTTTATTTAGGTATTTGTTTATGCTTGATAAATTAAAACGACTACGTTAAAAACCTGACAAACTATTTAGATTAATTCTATAATACTGTAACCGTCATAATGATGGCTGAGGTAGCCAGTCCAATCAACTTTGATCATGATCTACTATACAGCAACAAAGTACTTAATTACGCTAATTCCCACGATAATTTAATTAACATTACACATCGCTGAACCGGTCAAACGGAAGACGGAGAAAAACCACAAACTTACAGTCTTTTAAAACCGCATAGCATCCGAACCGGAAGCCTAACACGCATTACAAGTATTACTTACCGTCTGAGACTAGCCTGTGGATGACTCCTTTCGGTTTAATTTCGGCGAAGGAAGCCGCAGGAACGCTACTCGCTGACCATTCATTGGTTAGTCTGAGCGGTGCGACTTACAGCGGGCATGTTAGATCGCGATGTGTGTTGGATTGGAGTCTCTGCTGATAGGTGTAAACTGACTATATTTGATAATTGTTATGATGAATGCAATCCTATGACCGCCTCTGCAGTGTAATTTTTAAGCAGGTCGGCTCATAAACCGCAGTCAGCGAGTCCGATTTCCGCAAAAGACAATTAATAAAATTTGTGCATAGGAAAAAAAGCCCAAAGACTTGTTCTGTGTCTGGGTGTTGTGGGACCATGGCCCTCGTAGTTTCTGCGTCCATAGTCGTGGAATCCTAGTTATGGTCCAGGATCTATGATCGATGGACGTTATTAAAAAAGGGAAGGCCGGTTTTTAATATAGAGTGTGAACTGAATAAAAATAACAATGTTTTTTGGCAAAAAAAAATACAGAGGCAAAAAATTGGCTGGATACTTTATGTTTGACAACATTTACAAATGGACTTCGTCAATTATTCACCTTAGCCCTTTTTCTCAATAAATAAATCCACGACGCCACCCGCTAACACTCACACCGTGCGATTTCCGCAGAAATTGAAATAGCTACTCCACTCAATCCAAGATCGCATTCGTTGCGGCGCAAGTTCGCAACAACCCGGTGGGGTGCGGGGTGCAGAACCCTGCGGTCGTTTTGTTCACTGTTCACTGTCTGTTCACTCCAGTTATTTGATTAGGACGCTCCAGTGGACTTGGAGGCATCGCTGTTTGCTGATTTAGCTGACAGGAGCTCAATGATGCATATTGGCATGTGTATGTTGATTATGAACATGTGCATGGGGGCTTTGATTCTCAGGGGATTACTTTAATTAAAAGAGTTTTGATGAAAAAACAGTTTAAGATAGCAATCTTCTATAATAAGTACTGAAATATCACTAAAGAAAAAAGTAATTTTGTGATCATACCTTGATGACTTCCTTGTCTGATATAAAAAGAACAACATTTTTGGTAAGTATCAGAAAGTTTAGCACAAACTCTGGGGGTCTAGCAAAGATGCCAACCACTAACGCTAACGCCAAACGCTAAATGTCATCCTAGTACATTTTGGAGTTAGCGTTAGGCGTTAGCGTTAGTGGTTTGTATCTTTGCTAGACCCCCTGCTCAATTTCCACTGGTATATTTGTGAAGCTGAATTTAGATTACGAAGAAGCTGAACTCCTGTTTTAAAATTGTTAATAGTTTCAATAAAATGACACGACATTTTCCTAGCCGTAAAGTCAATTGCCCTCAGTAGTGTTAATAAAGAAATTGATTTAAAAAAGCGTCCTTCAGACACAATGTAATTAATAATTATTTCATTATTGTACAGAACAGTAATATCAGTATGGCGTACTCAAAATTAATAAGTAGAAGTGTTATAATATCAGGATAGGCGATAATGAGTTGCCAAGACAGTGAGGCTATTATATTAATGTCAGTTAAATATGGAAATGGACATAATAACAGAGTTGTACACTGTACACGTAGAGAAGTATAAACGGTTTTTGAATTAAAGGCTGAGAAGAAAAAGCCGTTTCGTAGAAAACTGCAGAGCCATCGGCTACATGTTGATTAGTGATAGCGTGTAATTCTCTTTGTTTCGCATATTGGTATGGTTTGCCTATTGATCGATCAAAAAGAGTAAAATGTAATTTATTTAACGAAGATTTAATACCGTCATTTTCATTATTGTCTTCATAGGGTTTGCACAAGTACAAATTAAAAACATTAAGCTACAACATTTTTGAGTAGTGCAAATTTTAAAGAATTTAATATTTTTCTTTTACATTTTACTAGGTGGTAGGACTTTTCTGTGGCGGTTTGAACTAGAGCATTGCAGCTAATGAAATTACTGGGCAAATGAGACTTTGTGACCTGTTTTCACTGTAATCTGATTACTAGACTGAGTGATGTCTCAGGATGATGTGCGCAGAGCAGTATCACGCAAAACTTTATTATTTTTAAATTTCGAGTGACACTACAACAGTTATGGGCGGCCGTGTCGCTTACCATACGAGCTCGTAACGTCATTCAGTCCCATAAGAAGCTGGTTATTTCAGTAATTGGATAACGAGTAACTATCAAGGACCGACACAAGCCGATAGCTAATATACCAAGAAGTGTAGAGTGTTCATGTTCAATTCATGACTACACACTACGAAGTAATGTCTGTAAGTGAGCTCCATGAGGCAATTAGGCATGAATAATGCATGCACGAAAGTGCACTTCTGTTTATTTAGTCTATCCTTAAAGTCGGCCTTCACTTTTTACACGTAATTTATCAGCAAATAGGTTTTGTTTATTTAAGTGAACGCGGTCGAAGGCAGTCTCATTTTTAAGGAAGGTTAGTATTTGAGTTTAGTGTAATGATCCTTTGACCTTTTGATCCATGAGGTAGACCAAAACGGAACAATAGGAGCTACTTTCTTTTATCTGATAACATTTGATTATTATATAAACCCTTACTAGGGTTGTAAATAGCCATGGGATATGGGATACATAATATATACCTAGATACGTTGCGGCTTTCAAGCGGAAAGGTAATTTTGAAAAGTGAGCGTCAACGTGTCTTGTTGGTGATGATAATAATAATATGATGATGGTAATGCAAATGATGATGATAATGATGATGATGATGATGATAATGATGGTGATGATAATTATGACGATGATGATGAAAAACTATAACTGCATAATTCTCGCATAATTAAAATGTTTAAGTAACGAGTTGATTCGTTTTCTATGAAAGTTAGGTTTGTATCTGCTTTAAAGGTAAGATTATGCATTGTAACGTCATAATACATATTATAAACACTCATTGATGCATGAATACTGGTATTTATAAATATAGAGATGTGTAAAACAGGCTGCGCTAGCGGGCCGCACAGAAATCCATTAAACCATGCCCTCATGATTTATGGCCCAAAACTGTCACAGCTGAATTATCTACCACTGTAAACTAGGGCTGCCTCTGTACTCTCACAAAAGGATTTTCACAAGGAAGCTATTGGACAACACGAGATGGATTATGCTTTGTGAAATATATGAATATTTAATAGAGGAAAACTAAATGTTACGTTCTATTTAGTTCTATTTAAATTAACAAAGTTATAATTTAGGTTTATGAGGGAAGTCTTCAAAACGCAATTTAATGTATATTTTTCAGTAAAACTAATAAGCGCGAGGAATAATGTAATTTTTGGAACAGTAACTTAAAATTTTATATCAATTTTAAAATTAATAGAGACTATCAAAACAGATTTTTAAATCACGCCACATTATTCAAGTCTTTGCTTCTTCTTCTTTACAATAATATAACTTACAAGTGGCAACCCTATTACATTCAGGATTGGCCTTCCACGGCGGCGGCTTTGTACAGCACAACCGCTGAAATCGTTCACGATATTAATCTGTATTTTGACAACTTGTTTGTATTTCCGTTTTCTGATATTATTTATTGATGCTCGGAGGTCGGTAACTGGGGTAGGCATTAAGCACCTGATTGGTGACGGTAATTACATGTCTCACCTCGTATAATTTATTTAGTTGTTATTTCTGACGCTGCTGATGTAATTACCTTTAAGATTTTTTTTATTTTGCATTATACTTGTCAATTACTTGTGCAATTTTAGATAGAGGCATTAGAGAACTTACTTTCGCTGAGCCGATGGATGCAGTAGGCAAGCAGCCACTCAAAGTGGCGCTCTCTGGGGGAGGCCTATGTTCAGCAGTGGACGACTTCAGGCTGGCGATGATGATTAGAGACTGGTGAATAATATACAACGAACATTATTAAGTATATTAAAATGTTATTCAAATGAATAGGTTATGTTACAACGCCACAGTATAGAAGCAGTAGGTAAAACAGGGCGTCTATCAATCTATTCGCATGTTCGATAACGCCGGTTTAGATTAACTATTAAACTGTAAATTAAAGTTGACACCCGATGGAGGTAGTCACGACACCGGCTATGTTGCACGACATCGTCACAGTTGATAAAAAAAACCCCAGTAGAGTAACTTCAGCAAAGATTTAGGTACAAAACAAGTACTACAGAATGAATGTCAATATTGGTTTTGGTTACGCGCAACGATGATTCTTCTGAAAAGGTTTCTGCTATTACGCACCTTCAACTTAACACAATGCTAGTTGGTTTTTTTGCTAGAAAGCACTGGTTTTAAGATATGTATTCAAAACTTCGTTTTAGAGACCGAAGAGTTGGCGACCGAATGAAGACACCAATAAGACCGGAAAGTCTGTACAAAGAGACTACCTGAAAACGGAATTAGCATAATTTCAATAAGCTCTAGTTGAAGCGTCAACCCCACGTGACCTGCGCAGTAAGGCCTAATCATGTAGGTAGGTACTGACGTCATCTGTTTGAGGACTTTGAGCCCCAGCAGGATACTGTGTGCGAGTTGATTTGATTAGACTCGCTTTAGAGCTGAGTTCCCCCAATGTATTCTTACACTGTGGCATCGGTTTAGCTACAAAGTGTTTTAGTGGAATACTGGTATTTCGTTCAGTTATTAAGTTGTATTTAGGTTTGTTTGGACACTGCTATTAATGAAAAAGTTATGATTACATTTGATTCAAACTTTTCGGGTCACAACAACACGTTGATAAGTACACAGACAGGCTTTCTAAAACTGTTTTAGTTACGATGTTTTTAGTTATTTAGTGAGAAATAGATCGTACCCCTGGATAGTTCATTTCAGTTGAACTTTTCGCTATCTCTTTTTAACAAGGCAGGGAGTTGCTTAGTTAGAGAACGACGGCGCACTGACCGACTTGCCAGCGACCTTCACTTTCAACTGGCTTGTACAGTTTATCTAACCTTCTTCGCTTCATCATTTACAGCCTGAAGATGTCCACTGCTGAACATAGGCCTCCTTCAGGGAGCGCCACTTTGAGCGACGGTACACCTAGTGGGGGGCCGGCGGACGCTACGCCTTCTGGTCCGTGGTCGCCAACCGAGAACCTTTCTTTCCCATCGGTTGTCGGTTCTACGAGCGATGTGTCCTGCCCATTGCCATTTCAACTTGCTAATCCTAAGAGCTATATCGGTCACTTTAGTTGTCCTGCGGATCCGCGCTTACTTATTATTCTATCATGATTTTGATAAAGCTGTCATGGCGCATCTACCTATCTATTGTTTTTATTACGATTAATGAAATTCTGTAAATACTTTACTATTTAATACCCTACATACCTTCTGGTTCGTGGTCGCCTACCGAGAACCTTTCTTTCCCATCGGTTGTCGGTTCTACGAGCTATGTGGCCTGCCCATTGCCATTTCAACTTGCTAATCCTAAGAGCTATATCGGTCACTTTAGTTCTCTTGCGGATCCGCGCTTCTTTGCCTTCTACTTATTATTCTATCATGATTTTGATAAAGCTGTCATGGCGCATCTACCTATCTATTGTTTTTTTTGTCGATTAATAAAATTCTGTAAATACTTTACTATTTAATACCCTACATAGGTATCATTGTCGAAGACTACCATCACCAGCGGCATTTCAAAGCCATCTACAGAAGACGAGACGTATTCAAAAGCTCAATAAACTCCGTATTCAGGGCTGTTTGATGGCTCATCAAATGCACTGGCAACGATCCCTTGTATTGAATAGATAGTTTGTACGGAATACCTAGTTTTACGACCGGTTAATCTGCTCGCCTCTTGGGGCCGCGTCCGGTTTGATTGAAACATGTTTTAGGGTCGTGCAGATAATGAAAAGCACGGCTGAATGGTTTCAGGGGTTTAAGATGCTGTTACAAAAGTTACGTTGAGTATTTAACGAGCGGGAAGGATCTTAACGTGTATTTTTCTTATTTTATTTCGCTATTTGAGTTTGAGACATTTAATATATAAGACCGGTCGACCTTGTACATTAACGCAGAATAAATGAATTATGAATTATTTCTTCTATTTTTAAATTTCTTAAAAATATAATCTTGGAGTTTCAAGGCCAGAGTAAACTGGTATCTTCTAGGCAATCATGTTTCATCGTCGACCGCGTCGTCACTTACCATCAGGTGTGTGTACCATCAGTGAAACAGTGGCCAAATACGGCGTGCATTTCAACTGATGTAAAACTAAAATAAAATGTCAAAAATAGTTTGAATCGATACGGATTAGTGTTATAAACATGCCTCAGTTTTAAAAACTATACAGAATTGATTCCACCACTTGCCATCGATATCGTTTTATACATCGATAAGGGTAGGTAATCTTTATTCCATATTCATTCCATATTCATCAAATGCGCTTAGAACCACTCGAATGTAATCCTACCATCCCTAAGCCCATTGACCTGAAGCAACTTTGCAAATCAATTTGACCAATCAAAACTAACTTCATACCTTCCGGGAGAATTTCCAACTCAGCCTGGCAATACTGGGGAAACTGGTAACACTGAAATTTCCATATTTAGAGAAGTGGCATTATAAGAAAGTTTCCATTGCCGACCCTGAGCCCTCTGATTAGGGCTGCCAGGTGCTCGATATTTAAATTAAATGGTAATGTATGAGTCGATATTGCGAGCTGTTAAGTTTAGATGGCCTGGAATATGGTAAGTGGAAGTAATTTGTTTTCGATGTTTTTAGAACGGTAACCCCCAGGTTCTCGTATATAGACGGGCCTGATAGCTCAGTTGGTAGTAGCCCTGCCTTCTGAACTGAGAGCTGTGGACATTTCACACGGCGCCATCTAGCCCCAAGAGATACTTAGATACTTTTTGCTTTGTAAATACATACATAGAATACAATATAACACCCAAACACAGAACGAGCATCTATGTTTATTACACAAATGTTTGTCCTAGGTAAGAATCGAACCCACAGCCCTCAGTTCAGAAGGCAGGATTACTACCAACTGCGCTATTGGGCCCGTCGAAAACCGGGGGTTAGTGTGTCGAAAGCACAGATTTTATAATAGTCTAATACTAGTCGAAAGAATTAATTTGATTTTTTGCCTCTTCTCTAGATTTGTCTCTTGGTGTACTCGTATAATGCCAAGTTTTCGTGGCAGCCCTACTCTTGATTCTCGCGTGTATAAACCGACTTTTCACCTTCGAATGTTATTACGTAATAATCATCACCCGGTGTGGGGGTTATTTCATTTTATTTCATTTCATTTATTTCAAAAACAATTATTAGTTGTGTCGAAATATCAGTTACATACAATCATAATAACACAAATAACACGTTACATAAGTCAAAGATAATAAAAATATTCAAAACAATTGCAACATTCAAAACCTAAGCACTACAAAACAACAAAAATCTACAGTTGCTTGTCACGATCCTCTAAGTATTCAGTTATAGAATAATAATTTTTCCTGAGTAAGTATGATTTTAATTTATTTTGAAACTGATACCTACTGTAGATGGTTTTAAGTTCACCAGGCAGACAATTAAACAGCTTAATAGCTTGAAAAATTACACTGTGTTGGGCTATACGTAAATGTGGAGTAAATTTACTTATAAAATCCTTTCGCCTAGTACTTTCCCTTAAGCTTCGTTCTTCATCTGACTCCACAAGGTTACTAATGAAACAAAATGTAAGTTTTGTCGCAGCGATTTCATCATCATCATCATCAACAGCCTGAAGACGTCCACTGCTGAACATAGGCCTCCCCCAGGGAACGCCACTTAGAGCGGCTGCTCGCTTCCTGCATCCATCGGCTCCCCGCGGCTTTCACCAGGTCGTCGGTCCACCTTGTGGGGGGCCGGCCTACGCTGCGTCTTCCAGTTCGTGGTCGCCACTCGAGAACCTTCCTTCCCCATCGGTTGTCAGTTCTACGAGTGATGTGACCTGCCCATTGCCACTTCAACTTGCTAATCCTAAGAGCTACATCGGTCACTTTAGTTCTCCTGCGGATCTCCTCATTTCGGATCCTATCTCGCAGGGAAACACCGAGCATTGCTCTCTCCATAGCTCGTTGCGCGACTTTGAGCTTAGTAATGAGGCCAACAGTTAGAGACCACGTCTCAGTTCCATAAGTCATCACTGGCAACACACATTGATTGAAAACTTTTGTTTTCAGGCTTTGTGGTATTTTGGACGAAAAGATAGGTCGAAGCTTCCCGAACGCTGCCCAGCCGAGTTGGATTCTTCGGGCGACCTCTTTGTCGAAGTTGGACCTACCCAATTGGACAGTCTGCCCTAGATAGACGTATTTGTCGACAACTTCGAGAGTATCGTTCCCAACAATTACCGGTATAGGTGGAACATGGGCATTTGACATGATTTTCGTCTTGTCCATGTTCATCTTAAGACCAACCTGTCGGGAGACTCTACTGAGGTCGTTGAGCATGGTGCTGAGATCATCGAGCGACTCCGCCATTATGACTATATCATCGGAAAAACGAAGGTTAGTGATAAACTCGCCATTTATGTTGATGCCAAATCTTTTCCACTCCAAGAGCTTGAAAACATCCTCCAATGCGTTCGTGAACAGTTTCGGAGAAATAACGTCTCCCTGTCTCACGCCTCTCTGCAATGGGATCTGTTCCGTACTCTGGTCCTGACATAGTGGCCTTACTGTACAAACACTTCAACACTTCGATATACCTATAGTCAATTTGGCATCGCTGTAAGGACTACAGCACCGCCCAAGTCTCGATTGAATCGAAGGCTTTTTCATAGTCCACAAACGCTAGGCATAGCGGCCGATTATACTCTTCGGTCTTCTGTATAATCTGGCGTAGCGTATGGATGTGGTCTATGGTGCTAAAGCCTTTTCGGAAACCGGCTTGTTCGGGAGGCTGGAATTCATCAAACCTGCGTGCGAGACGATTCGTAATGACCCTCGAAAACAGCTTATACACATGACTCAAGAGCGAGATGGGCCTATAGTTCTTCAATAAGGTGATATCACCTTTTTTGAAGAAGAGCAATACCACGCTCTTGTGCCACGCCTCCGGCGTTGTACCTTCAAGGATGACAGAATTAAATAACTTCTGGAGGACTATAAGTACCGGTCTACCACCCGCTCTCAGAAGTTCGGTCGTAATTCCATCCTCACCTGGCGCCTTGTTGTTTTTAAGCTGTTTGAGGGCCATTCTAATCTCGTACAGGCTGACGTCCGGGATATCTTCGGTATAGTGTCGGACTAACTTGGCTCTGGTGTCCTGAGCTGTGTTAGTAGCGGGCTCACGTGTCGAGGTGTATAACTGTCCATAGAAGTTCTCAATCTCTCTCAGAATCTCAGGCTTGGATGAAATGACACTACCATTCTCGGTCTTCAGTTTTGTCATTTGGCTTTGCCCAATAGACGAATCTTTTGCGAACACCTTTGAGCCTTGGTTCCGCTCAATTGCGATTTAAACTACAGCTATTTGTTGTAATATACTTTTTATGAAAGTTTCTGAGTGAAGTATAACGATGAAATCTATCAAATAGAACTTCATCCTCATCCGCAACTTACCAGTAAGCCACACAAACATAATTATAATAGACTAGTTTTATTTTTATATATTTATTCAAAATGTAGGGATAAAAAAGGTGGGTAGGGATTAGAGATAAGGATAAAGACAGGGATAATTGACCAGTTACATAGAATCTTTAAAATAAACAAATAATCTTTTATACCTGCTTGTATCATTTCTCTATATTGCTTAATTGGTGAAACAATATAGATAGAGTTTTCTATATCTTCTATCTAATCTAAGACACACCAATGACGACTTAAAATAAAACTTACCCACGAACATTTTGCATAGACACTACATAATTCAGAATTTCTCATTTCGCCTTTTGTAAATCTTAGAATCAGTCACAAAGGAACGCTGTCAATGCATTTAACTAGGCATCAAGCTCTTGCCCTGAATGAGGAGCTGTAATACGGCAAAGGCATTGTCATGTAAATGAGGATTAACTTTATGGGATTACATCCAAGGCCGATGTTGACAATAGACAGAATCGCTTCCCCTCAGTTGCCAACACGTCTAATAAAAGATTTATTAGGCATCTTAGTATTCAGCTATTGATTAGCTCGGGAATGCGGGGTTGACGTTTGCAACTTAATTTAACCAATTTTAGCAATGTGTTGAGGCTGACCAATCAAAGCGGTTGTTAATAAAACAACTGTGACTAAAAGAATAACATAGATGTTTAAAATTAGGAAGGAAATGAGGCCACCAAAAAGAGTACTAACTAGAAAAAACATAGGTTGCAGAGTGCCAGAGAAAAAACATTGTTTTGGGTTGTAATTCCGACTTCGTTATTACTTCAACTTCAACTTCTTATTATGGCCTCTGCGGTGTTGCCGCATTTTCGCCAAAGATAAACATATCCATGGCAATAAAGATTAGGCACTTACGGAAAGCGCATCTCATCTGACTTAACAACACAGCTCATCGCCCCATATACATCACCACTCCACACAAAAGACACTTCATGACAGCGTTCTGCGACACACGCACACAAATACACACACACATAGACACAATACGATACAAGGATGCAGCGAGTCAGGGTAATGACGCGTAAACTTGATACGAAGAACTTGAATCTTCCATCCTCCTCATACGCACTGAGTAGAAGTAGGCTTTCTCTCTCCACTTGGAGGTTCAGAGTAATTAGCGAACTTGCTTCAAACTTAGGAATCGATATCATTAAAGTTTGACGCGTGCCAATGTGCGTTGTATAAATTGATGCAGTAACACTACTTCACGCAAACTTCGTTTCTTCCCACTCATTGCCAACTCCGGCAATCATGGTAATTTAGGTATTTTAATTATTTCTCTATGATATGACATAGCAGTAGCGATGACCATGATGTAGCTATGTGATTAGAATAAACAATAAGTTACTGATTCAAGCAAAAAAAATAATTTATGACACATAAATACCTACTACTTATGTATTTGTTTCCATTTGTATTTTATAACGACGCGCCATTTGGTGGTATAGGATTTTTGTCGAGCGGCGCGGCGCGGCGTAGAGACACTCTTATACAAGCGCAGAGCGCTATCGTGAGAAGCGGCGCGCGACGTGCCGGGAAACATTCGTCAGACGAATAAATGGATAAATCTATTATAACTAAATAGCTATGTAGCTAATAAAGGCATCGCTATGCAGTTTTCGTATAGGCGACTGTGATGCATCGTAGGCCACATAGATCAATGGTCAAACGCTGCTTTAAAAAAATCTCCAATTATGGTGAATTGTGGTAAATGCGCAAATGCGCCTGTAGTATGTATTTATTCAATTCAATTCATTTATTAGCTAGACCAACTAGGATCACAATTACATTAATACACTTGATACAATAAAATAAAAATGTCATAACAATAATCAAAATTTAAAATTACAAATACAAACTCAAAATTATAAATACTAATTAATTTAAAATAAATATTGGACTCCATTTATGTATGTATTTTTTCACGGTGCTCAACTGCGCACACAGTACACAAAATGCTCTATCACGCAGTCATCCAAACCTTCAGAGTGGTTTAAGTTTTATTGACTTAGCATTTAGCATTAGAACAATATTCGTTTTGCGCGCGAATGAGTTACTGCACATTTCCCATACAGCGGTAACAGCAAGGTAGGATTTTGTATCGAGATCGGAAAGATTAACCGAGTGAGCAGTCCGTTAATGAGCGGTGAAAGTTATAGTTCGCACCGAGGACTCGTGGTTAGTTTTCTCGGCGTAATTACTTGCGAAACTGTTAATAGAGTTGCTCCTTAACTGATATTTATTTCAAGAAGTATGTATTCGGTAGCTGTTAATTTACAACGATTACTATAGATAACCTAGGTTTGTATAGATTATTTTAATATTACACATTGAAGCATCGATCTTTCCGTAGACACTATAAACGCTACGGCGTAGTCTACTCTACACATTAACGATGAGTCAGCAACTGATCCAAAATACCCTTACCTTATGGTGCTCGGGAAATGTCATACAGAACTGTATTAATTATCCGAGAAATAATTTGCTAAGAGCACCTTGTCTTTGATGTATCAAGACAAGACAAAGACTTCTCCGTAATGCCATGTTTTATTTACCCATCAAGCATTAAATATACTCGAACATCGGCTAAAGTGTCGATACTTACTCAGCGTTTTGCAGTCTTGAGCCCGGTAGGCAGCACTAGAACCCTTAGCCACTAGAGCCATCCCCTAGAGGGGAATAAGCCCGCTCCGAGGAGCCTTAGGGGAGTAGTTTGTTTGCACTACAACCGTCGAAGGCAGGTCGCTACGTGACTTTGCTTAAGGAAAGTAATGCAGCCGACAAAAGCCGACAAACGACTATTTTTCCGCTGAAGAAGACTGCTATTATCGCCAGTTACGAGGTGGGTTGTTAGATAGATAATAACTGTTTATCGCAACGCCTCAATAAAACAAAACAACAAAAGGGAAGTAATAGCTTAAAGGGGTGCATAAATGGGCTGTCTTGTTTGATGATAAACTTGTACTGTTCCGGCTTTTTCGATACGCGTTTGCGAACTATTTTAGCATTTACTATTGTACTACATAAACTACATACCTAGTACTACGTGAAAGTGAAACTAATAGTTACTAGGGTATACAAAAGTAGAAACATCACCGGAACAGCTTTGGTATATCAACGTAGAAAAAATTAAATATCTTTCTCACTTTTGCTATTGAATAACACTAGCTTTCACGTGACGCAGAATTCTTCCCTACCCATTAAAAAAAGCGCTAGCAACCCTTACTTCATTTGCCTCGTTCGATATCGGGGTGAAGTCGGAGGGCGGTAAGTGGTAGGCTAGCAAGCCTGACATGTGTGGCAAACAACGGTACTTGAACGGTGCGATGGGTACCATAGACGTGCAGGACTCTAAACAGTGTGTCATTAGAAGGACTCTTTGCTTGATGTTCTGGTTCAACGCCTGAACGTTACTAGGACCTCAGAAAGACTACCGGTTGCGTTCTGTTTTATACACGACACAGATAGTGCTTGGAAGACGAATATAGGTTTCTAAGGCATCACATTATGAACATCGTGAGATTTTGAGGCACACACTTGGCGTCGTCAAAAGAAGTTGATGAATTGTTCAAACGTTCGTCGTTTGCAAAAACAAAAACTGTCAATTGTACAAAAAACTGAATGTATTGTTTTTGTACAATTGACAGTTTTTGTTTTTGCAAACGACGAACGTTTGAAAGGAGCGATAGCTGGTGTTTTACATAACAATAAATTCACAATTAAAACCAATATCAGTCATGCCTACGTTCAATATTCCTTGGATTAAGACAACGACGAGCGTACAAGTCAGTATTATGTTCACTGAAGAACGTATTTTGCGTAACGATCAAAATTGAGACCGCGCAGTTTTAAAAGATACCGGCGATACGCGACTTACGAGGTGACATTTCCGGTGCAGCGGCGCTCATATCCCGCCGCGGCCGCCTCCCAAACGACGCCGTATCGTGTTTATTCCTCGTCTAAAACTTATCGTTTCTACATCGTTAACGCCGCCGACGAATGAAGCACTAAACGATCCCCTAAAAGCTGTTTAAGGTCCATTATGTGAGAAAATACCGAGGCACTTAAGTCGAGTGAGGATTCCGTAGAAAATTTTGCCCGAGTACTTTTTTGGATTAAAATTTTGGCATCGGGGGAAAGCGGGCAGCGGGAAAGCGGCGGGTAATGAAACGGGCACGAGCCATTAAACGCGGCAGTGGGCCATTAGTTCGTCCACGTCCGCAATTACACCGGTTGTGAGTTACGATTGTTACGCGACGCGCGGCGAGCGACGAGCGCCGATCGCTAGCCCATCGATCGCTGGCCGCTCGGACACGGTCAGGGCCGGCTGGCGCAATCAAACAAAGTGTGCTATCCCATAATATTATGTACATTATTGTTTTATCCTACCTGGGCCATTATTCCGTATCGATTCCTTACTTCGAAACCACGTGAATTCCTTGTCAACATAAGAAATCTGCAAAACTGTATTCTCTACGAAACGAAAACAAAACCGCGCGAAATGAATTTGGATTTGTCGCGATTTGAACTGTCAAAAATCGTATGTTTTACCGAGACGCGTTCCGAAACATCAACATATCAAAAGATATGATCAATTATATCAATATATTTTATTCAAAATAAAGATAACTTTAATGTAAAGTGAAGGTATATCTGACGCTGTGACACGATTTGAACAAGACACGATAACGACGTGGTTTCATATCGTGTGGAATCTGTGTTTCCATAGAGAATAATCGCCCTGTAGAATTACTCTTGAATCCAATCCCAATTTTACTCAAAATCCGAATCAATCCCAATTCCAATGCTAAATAATTTGGTAAAAATGCGGATGGTGTAGAAATGAGTCGATTAGATTTAGTTCCATAAAATTCCAACTAACGTAAGTTGGTTGTAAAGGTGAAGGAAAAATTCGGACATGTGACCACTTGTCACGGTAGCTTAACTAAAGCATATCCCGGCTTGAGGGATGGATGGATGCGGGTTCGATCCCCGCTCGTGATTCTAATTTTTCCTTTACAAATAACATAGTATATATACTAAACTAAACTTAAATAACTTTTAAAACTAATTCAATAAATGTACACCTAACTAAAAACGAAAAACCTAATAAAAATCTCGCTAAAAATTGCTATAAATAAAAATTTACAAATTAAGCCATAAAATTCTATCTACAAAGATTCCAATCGTGCGCTAGTATTGGATTAAGAGTGCCAAATGCCACGATTTTGTTCTAAATCCCAAATTACGATTGAAATCGAGTGTCAAGAGTAACCCTGCTGGTTCGTATTGTTGATAGTGGCTACGAAGTAACGAGGTTAACCTTTTCGGAAGACCCTATGAACGCAATATATCTTCAGTGCTCTATAGTAATTAATTATGTCAAAATATTCGTTCATTACTTTTATTAGATAGTGTCACCGGATAATAGGATTTTGAATAGTTTTTATGGTCATTTAGTTAAGTAACCAATATTAAATATTAATAAACCGTACAAAACGTTATTCCTATAAAAAAAATAACTTTGCTATGCTGACACCCCTGCGTATTCTCTGCAGGTCTGTCATCATATCGGCTGGTGCCGCATGGCTGAGTAATTACTTCAAATAACGAGCAGCCCTAGTTGTGTATGAAGCCAAAAATAGAATCACATATTTGACGAAAGCCATGACAAGTAAGAGGTAGACAGATGAATGTTGCGAGTGTTCAGTATAATTTTTTTAGCATTGATATAACTGAATTTGACCACTGCCCCTATATTCCCAAAAATAGTAACAGAAAAAAAATTGCCGTGGTTCGGAGAGGAGCTTGGTTTTTTTGTTATTTTGAGTACTTTATGTGTGTTGTTTGTTCTTGGACCGTGGTTCTGTTTTCTTATTAATCATATTGCGTAGTTTACATCAACATAGTCACTAAAATATAAAATGTAGACTTATAATAATTATCCTGTAAATTTTTTTTTTTTTTTAATTTTAGTAAAGGAAAAATATTTATTTATGACATAAGGTTATAACCACTTAAATTACACGACCCTTAGAGCATTTATAAATGGAAACGGCAAGGCCTAACGTGTCCTGTTAAAATGAATAAAATTGAATCTTCTTTAACCATGCTTTGACTTGCATAGCGATTTTTAAGAGTATAATTACTTTAAAGTTCCGAGTGACACCGCAACTGCTATGGCCGGCCATGTCGCTTAACATCAGTTGAATGACAAGCATGTCACGTAATTTTTCACATTAAAAAAACTTACCAATGCTTGAAACAACTTAATTGAAAGCCAAAACAACGCTCTTTATTCCTTTACAATAAATTAAAAATTAATCTCTTAAACCATAGATGTCTAAATAGACTCTTTCAACCGTAATAAGGGTCTCCATTAAAATCTCTTTAAAATACTGTTTTACATAATACTCAAACGATAAAACTTTCCTTCCAAAATACTCCATGCTGTACCTTTTGTCTCGCGTCCCTATTCCGTAATTACACAGAGTAACGGCCAGCCATCATCCGCGCGGGTGAGATAAAACAGCGATGTGCCAGCCCTGACAATTTGCACCGCCAAACGTGTTCGGCACAAAATATTTCCGTTGAACTGGTGTAGAGCAAAATTGTTGACTTTATGAGCTGTAATTAAGATGCCTACTCAATTAATCATAAATACGGTTCGTCTTAATGTATGATGGATAAAATCTCATAATAATAATATCATCAGCCCACGAATGGAAAATAATAGTACTTACATACAATCATAAGTTCTAACTGCTTCCCTTACAGCCGACAATGTACCGACACTATATAACCCAACCTGCAATTGGCCAGCGTGGTGGATTAAAGTTATGGCTTACCCTATCTCCATATGAGAATGCCCGTCCCAGAGAATGTATGAGCTGCTGACGATCTCTAGCTACCTTTCTACGTACCTATGTATAGGTTAGCACCAAAAAATTGCCCTTTATGACGGTATGTTTAGTTTATAGCATTTTAAGTCACCTTTTTTCAAAGTTCATACAATTTATTGCAAATAGGTCATTTTTTGCATTCTTCAAATAAAATCAAATGCTTACTTTTCCCACTATTGGTGCACGCAATCCGACACAATACAGAACACTAAAGTGTTCTCCGTAGCTCCGAATTAGAATTCGGAGCTACGATTAAGCTTGTAGAGAAGAAGCAAGAAACTATGTGAATTTTGTAACATTTGATCACATAATAGTTCGAAACGAACCAATAATAACCAATTCAACTCAAATTTCAATTCAACAATCGAATCTACATTCAAAAACCAGTTGATACGTTACACACTGATACCAAAGCTCTATCGACAATAGGTTGCAACTAAGCGCAATATTATACGCGTCATTACCCACCAAAACTACAAACTCGCTCATAAGAAACAAACGCAAAAAATCCTCAAACCCCATATTTGGCATCTGGAAACATCGCAACATAAACTCTATACTTTATCCCCTCTCTCCACATCCGAATTATGCCGAAATATACCGAACTACGCTCGGCTAGTTCAATTTTAATACAAATTCAATTACGAACCGACCAACGTACCCGTAATAATCAAGTTCGATAAAGAATAATGCTCACGATCCCATGGCCCGAGGCAATTCTCGTTTTACTAAACAGAAAATATGTAACTAAATTCTATTCTGGTTCTTTGAACTGGAAAACTGCGGCGGTAGTGATGGGTAGTCGTGTGAGGGCGTATCGGCATATCGATAACGCACATAAATGTAATACACATACATACACCTACTTATTATCATCACTAATTTATAAATAAACACAGAAAGAATCAGTAAATTTAAATTTCTTGTTATATGTCCTTGTTATAGAATGACAATTCTATCATCAATTATAATACTTTTTAATTTTATTACATCTTTTCTCCCGATAGCCTCCAAAGACTTTATAAGCACTTTGTTTATATATACTTATAGCTGGCTAGCCTTTTCCTATAAATTATAGCTATCCAACCAGGACAAAAATTGATTTTTAAAGCTACAATGTACTTAGTCTTGTGTGAAATCTGAAAATGTAAGTTTTGTAATAATGAATATTTTGATCAGAGTAGTTTCATTTCAGGTTTCCATCAACCAAGTCAATTCTATCTTTCGATGTATCAATATGTCGAAACTCGACAGTTCGACATCCCGTATCGATAGGTTTTCCCCTCTCTACGCTCGACGCTGCCGGTAGCTTGCTCGTTACATGGCGGCTCTCAATGGCATCCCCGTCACGTCTCAGCGCCGACTTAAGAGGACTAAGCATTACTTCCGGCACAGCGCAGCTTTGCGATGTGACGAAACAATGAACCTAGACTGATTTGACGTGGCAACCCCCCGAGGTGATGATGCGAAACCAGCCCCCCAAAATGTATGAACTTTGACAGCAGTTGAGCGGCAGACGCGCGTCAGCCGCTCTTCTAGCTCAATCGTAATAGGGGGGCAGGGCGGTGATAAGGCTATGGTGTGATTTGTGAAGCTCTAGAACCAAATTGGATCGACTTACGCACCTAAGGCCTTACCGTTACCCATTCTTGTCACCTTCTCGCTGACGCAAAATGTCATGAGCGAAAGAAGAGAGAGTATTTTATATTAAATTCCAGTTACGTCTAATAAGCAAGGCTGCTCATATCTACAGTTGTATTAGAGAATTAGAAGTAAACACTTATACAGCAAGCAAAGATCATGATAAGTTCCTGACCAAACCCCCAAATTAAATGGGGAACTTCAAAGTCTTTCAACATCTCGTGCTCCATTATGCTCGACTGTGAATGACGATAATAATAGGAAAATGAGTCTAGCTAGACTCAAATTCTGACATATCGAAGTTGGAGATCGAACTCAAACTCGTTAGTGAATGTAAGCCTTAGTTTCAGTCGGAAGATTGATTACAAATAAAAAGGACTCCAGACATCCCCTCCCTATGGCTAAAGAGTCGAACAAGGGAGCTCTCACAAATACCTAGAAAGAACTTAAAAGGCACTTTAGATCGCATTAAGATAATCCCGTAGGAAACTTAGATCTTAGATTGAAATCTGTATCCATTTCCTGCAACGTGAATGCAGTTTACACCCTGAGACATAAGGCTGAAGCACCCATAAAAACCATGTAACTACAACTGCCACAGGCTGACTATTCTTACAAAACGGCCTTTTCTAAATGGGCTATCTCAAAAGTGGTCGCTTGCTTCCTTCCATGTTATCGCTCACAATGCTCCAAATGCTCGAATGTGAAGCACTTGTTGAGCTGCAATAAAATGCAACTGATTGCCTTTCAGATACATCGTCTTGTGCAGGAGAATGCGGTTTTATTTCCATGTTTAGTCTCCATTACTGCGTTGGCACTGGAGGGCGAATAAAAGAGGCATTCATCAGTGGTTTATGGTAGGCTACAGAGTTATGATGTGTGAACACTTAAGGCGTTCATTGGAAGATATATTGGTATACAGCGCTTTGAGGCCGTGGTTCATGGATGGTGTTGGACATGACAAAGTGTGCGATATGCAAGGGACAAATTACGAACGTTGCCTTGAAAATAGTTTCATTAAATTATTTACAAAGAGAATATTATTTTTATAACATTTTAATAACAATGTTGTGGGCCATAAATTATTATTATATTTGTCGGTAGTTGGGAAAAATTATTCAGTTCGGACAACATTCGCAATAGAGATATTTTAATTTCATCATCCCTCAAATACAAAATCTACGTAGCCTTCTAAAGAGGTAATGCTAAAGCGTGCCTATTTATTTTCAAGGGATTTATTTTTCTAGATGCTTGTACAATGTTACGCCACAACTTTGTATGTGCTGTCATAGATAGTATATAAGTCTTTATTGCAAATAACACCATATTACATAATGGACAATGTGTACAACAGATGTCTTTTGTATAATCTGCAATTACTTTGCTTTCATCGTTCCCCAATCCCCAATCCATATCTGAAAATCTCTATCATAACAACGGGAAATATTCCCAGTTTTTGTGCAACGTCCACAGATAGAAAGCAATTACATTGATGAATTGCTACGAGGACTGAAACGTTTGGTTGTATCGCGTAACTCGGCGTAACGGTAAACAAAGGCACATGCGGGCACACTACTGCGAGATCGATTCGGGTGTTTTCTGCGAACTGGAAATTCTGCTAAAATTTACAGCGCATGGGAGTTGCATTGTATTCCATATTCTTTTAGGGTTTAATCAGGTTCTCGTCCAGATTTATTGCAACTGTTTGCGTTGTGTATTTCAAAAGTTTTGTGCAGCTGTTACTGCTTCCAGTGATAAACAAAAAAGAAAGGTACCCAGTCCGTTATTTTCGTGGCTTTCACGCCAAGTCGATTTGTATGAAAATGTACACACAATATTGCTTTCTCTAAACGGATCGACAAATGATGCTTTTTTAGGATTATTAGGGTTCTGCGAGAAATCGGATAAAGCCACGAAGCGTCCACACAGTTCTTTGCACACTAATGCATGACGGCAGAATATCTGGCCAAGCGGTGGTATTACTTACCAAGAAAAACTCTCCTACCACCTAGTCTTATGAATGATAATAGAAGTACCGATGGATAGTGATGAAGGTGAGAAATTACTAGAACATTAGTTAACAAATCAGAGCCACATTGAGAACTATTAATATTCCCACTGCCCCGGGCGGCAGGCAGCGGCGCATCTCCGTCAGCTCTTAATTCCGGCCGCCGAGCCCATAAATAAGCAGCGACAATACACCGCCGCTCCGCCGCAGCCACAGAATTAACATAATAAAAAGGGTGCACATTCATACCCGGCTCGTAAATAAACTTTTATAGCCATCGGTCTAATGCGCCCGAAAACGTCGCGCAAACTGTACTGACAAACTTTACATACGCCCAAATATTCACACCCGCACAAGAAGCCAGCCCGACTAGGGTCTCCATTATGAAAAATTCAAAAGAAGAAATCCGGACATTCTTCCAGCTGCGCGGCGGATGCGAAAAAAATGCCGAATAAAAAATGCCATTAAATATACCGGAGGTGACGTATAAGCGTTGGGTTTGGCGCGGAGGTGACGTTGTTTATTTACTTAATTTTTAATGTACTTTTTACGGTTATGGAATGGAAGTGTCGTCATAACTTACAAACTTGCATAATGATGTAGCGGTGAGTACTTATTTTTATGATGTTTTTGAAAGTATTTATCTGTAGCTTTATATTTTCAGTAACGTAGGCGTAGGTTATTTCAATTACCAGATGATTAGGTAGCGTATAACTGTCAAATGATTTTCAGTATCAATAATTATTATCAGTCGATAAATTAGGTAATTGCGGTGTGGTTAACGTTTATATCTTGTGTATTAAAAACTTTCTAAGGCTGCTGAAAGCTGGTTCCTTAATCGTAGTTTTCAACTTTTTATAACTTAAACTTAAGCTAATTTTGGCAAATGTTTCACAGTGTCTTAATAAATCAAAAACTCATGGCGACCGTCCTCTTTATTATGGGCGATTAAGCCGCTGGTGTTACGATGTCCAGCATCTTTATATATTGGTAAATGGTTTTTGCAACTTTAGGGTCGGTTTATTTCAATAATAAAATCGATATTTCCACCCCCCAGTGTTATATGACTGTTATTATCTAAAGGGAACAGCACAAAGCTTTCGTTGCTCCGGTTTTATTAAACTGTTTGAATTTCGGTATGAAAAAATCATCAGAATCAGAATCTGGAAGCGAAACTGAAATAGAATTTTACATGAATCATGTGGCTATAAAATGGAATAGAGTAAAAAAAGATGTACGATGTTTTAAGTTTGTAAATAAGCCATTTTTCACAAATCATAATATTTCCTTAAAAATTTACAAAATTTATTCATTCAGCTGCAGTTTCAGTTTCTAAAAAGGGCTAACATTGAATCGGTTAAAATGTGTTATTAAAAGCACCAATATAACAACATACCTAGGATACAAAAGGTTTCAAAGCAAGTAGCCGTTTCAATCAAATGAAAAGATCATAAAAGTCGCGACGCACAAACACAAAAGCATTTCAACCCAATTCAGAATACCAGACAAAGAAAGCGAGATACATTCAGAAATTAGCCTTACTCTACGCGTGCAGTGCGACAACAATATATTGGACGCACCCAAACTGTATTCTCCATTCATACTGCCACTAGCTCTGTGCAATTTCCACGCAATATCAGTTAGTTCCTGTAGGGGCTACTACACCAAAACAAAGAAAAGAGATTATTTTAGATAACACTGTTTATTGACACATATTATATTACTTAATACTATAAATGGAAGAAAATGAAATAATCGAGCCGCGGTTGCATGTGAACGACCTATGAACGACTGACGCGCCGCATTCGGAAACGATGCAATAATGGAAAAATGCTGAATTAACACTCTGGACGGTCTACAGACCGTACAGTTCCCAAAACCACGACGGTCAAGATAAAATGGTCGGTCTCTAGTATATAGGTCGAAAGAGGGGGTTCCCTTTGTCCCGGCGTAAATATAAATTACGCCATAAATGTCCAATGAACACAATTGCTCAGCTGCCCCGTGATTTCGGATTTAAGTGGTCCTTCGAGCCGGTGACAGGGACGCGGCATACGCATATTAATGTATTTCGTGACACTTTTCAAGAGCAAGGGGATTGCAAAATCGATTTACCCATAGAAAGTGTGTGTAAACTGAACTGGGATTATACGTTAATTATTTCAAGTGTTAAAAGCAATAGCATTCAAAAGTTTAAAGAAACAATGAGCGCCATTTAAAGCTGTGTCGTATTCTCGGAAGTAACATTGCAGTCTCACATTTCTGTGTAAGCACTCGAGATTAGAGACGCTCACATTCTAGAGGGTTAAGAGTAAGACACCTAATTCAACGCTACACTTGCTACACTGGAATAAAATGTAAATAGCCCGGCAGTTTCAATTGTAAAGCAGCAACCGTAAGACACAATCTCGGCAGATGTATCCATAAATATTTCAGAGGAAATGCATACCTTTGAAAAGAATTGTGCTCGTCACAAAGCGACTCTTTGCAACACATTACGGCTCGCAGGAGCGGCTGCTTTCCAACTCCTTTATCCTTTTGCTTTTGCACCTTCTTTGGAAATGCTACAAAGTTATAATATAACAGAACGGAGGAAATTACGCCAATTTGATACTTTAAAACCCAGGCGAGACGGTCTGCAAACCATTGTTGAGACCCCAAAAGATGCGAGTGTTTTAAAGTCTTTTTTTGCTTGAATATTCAGTTTAAAATGCTCGTAAACATGACGAAAACTAAGAACCGAAAGTTCGCTAAGCCGAAACCAAATCCGCCGCTAAAATATGCAAGCCTTAGTCGGTATAATCGCAACCATTTAAGTTCAGGAACTTTTGGAAGTTCATGCCAAGAGCCTATCCCATTTATGCACCGATAGCGGCGAACAGACTGCGATCGACCGGGTTAATACGTAATGCAGACTTCTTGAAACATGTACCTTGTGATAACATGTGCTGCTGTTTGATATTTGTTTATCCAACGATTTCACGAATGTTTTGATAAAGTTTATTGATGACACAATCATACGTTTACGAGGTTAATCTTGGTACGTATTGGCTGCCCCGTAAACCGTTCCACGATTGCAGATCGTCCGATATCGCCCGGTTCGTGTGCGTATGTGGCCATACATTCGACGCAGCAATTTGCGGAATTCCCCAGAACAATCCAGGGACTGCGTCTACGATAGAACTATAAAAGGACGGCCGCGCCCTCTCAAGCGATATCTTACCCGCTCGGGCTGAAGGTATTTCTATCTTTAACAATGTCTTAATATCGGGTATTGGTGTGTTTTATTGGGAAATATCTTTATTGGAATGCGTGTTGTTTAGTGTTGTGTGCTCTTTATTTTTTCCCTGTGTCTGCGATGTTTCCTTATTGTTACCGATTGGGGTGGTAGCCCTTATAAATAGTGGTATGGTGTTAGTATTAGCGTTATATAAGTCAAGAGTTTCAAGAGTTTTCGATATAATTGGCGTTTGCTGTGCGTATCGCTCTATTTAGTGTTGAGGTAGAAAGCAACTTAACGTCCGTCTTACGTTTTTTTTTTTATAACACGGACTAACAAGCAGACGGCCCGCCTGATGGTAAGCAGTTACGTCGCCTATAGACACCTGCAACACCGGGGGCGTTGCCGATGCGTTGCCTACCTTTAAGGACTCTATTTACCCGTCGTTTGAAGTGCCCCCTGTTGTAGCTCAGCGGAAACACCTCAGAGGGAAGCTCATTCCACAACACACAAAATTTTCAATGGGGGATGCTCTGAAAGGCGGTTCAACATAATCCCAGCATCGCGGTTTTATAATTGCACTGCTCGTCTTAGGTACTTTTCTATTAGACTATTATAATATCTGTGCTATTAGCATAAAATAGTAAGCACTGCGCTAAATTCAAAAACTCTCGTTAACTTTTCACACCAATATCTTATGCTAAACTTAAAACATTCAAACTTCTTGGTGATAGAAAAACCATTCGAACGAACACAATCGCTTCAACTTTTGTGTCTAGTCATAGTGTTGTGCCTTAGTTACAAACTAGTGTTGTATGTTACGTAGTCGTACCGAGGAATTAACGACAATACGATGAGTCGGTACTCAGCAGTCGGTGCAGGCAAGCCGCGGCGGCGGCATAAGTTACGAACTGGCAGCGACCGCGCAAACTTTAGACAGTTGCACCGGCACAGCGGGTAATTTGTTGGAATGGGGCACAAGATTAAGTGGCCGGCAGATTCAAATTATGAGCAATTGAAAACGATGGGTCACTAATATTTGAGTTAAAAAGTTCAAGTTACGAGGCCGGTTACCTTTAAATTTTTCGTTAGTTTAGATTGCCAAGTGCATTAACATTAAAAGTAATTGTTAGTGATATTTTAGTGAAGCGAGTTTTAACGACTCTACGCTTCCATAGCAGAATTGCAGTGTTCACGTGTTCGAAACTCTCCAACTTTTGGCCATTGACTTCCACTCTTCTTTATCGCCTCTATAATCGATTCAGATCGATATACCCTCTTGAATTTTCAGATTCTTGAAAGTATAGTTTTCTATTGGACATATCTTTTACGGTTTTATTGTTAGTAACACCGAGATGTGATAAGAACTCAGGGTTTACCTCTTGCAAGGGTTTCGGCCTTAATCGTTCTGATACAATTTTAATAACTGTTCAGTACCGAAACACCACTATTTTCGACACACAGTATACAGTCTTTCGGTACTTCGGTACCATTTCATCGACCATTAGCCGGTCCACTAATGTGTTTTGGGCTAAGGGTGCGCGCACACTACTCCAGCAGTTGAGCCCAGAGCCGCGTGTAAATAATTGACAGTAATCATTTGGAGTGTCGGCCAATAGCTGCGACTGATGACAGAACGGGATAATGCCGTAAGTTATAAGCTTTAGCGGTAGCGGTCATAGTATAGGTGAAAATAAGATTTTTAGTTGAGCTAGATTTCAAAAGTTAAAAGCAATTTCTTCTTTTTCAAACAACTTTTAATTATATGAACCTGCGCCATCCAAATAAGGGGATTAGAAACTTGGCCAACTAAGCCATGGTGGGTGCCATGGTGTTTTTCCAGTGGTTGCCAAAATCTTGAGGACTATATTTTTGTACCGACTGAGGTGACCTATGTATTGTGTATAGGGCGAATTCCCCCAGCCAGAAAGCCAGGTTCAAAAGTTTCAACTCATGTAATTGTAAGTCTAAAATTCTAAATCATTAACAACTGAGTTCATGCCGTGGGTGTCAAAGCTACAAGCTACCTACTTTGTCTGTAGAATTTCAAACCAGCACAAAATCAATTATTGACAATAATTAATTAATTATTTATGAATTATGAACCGTGGGGAGCTGATGGATGCAAGAGGCAAGCAGCCTCCCCCAAAGAGGCCTATGTTCAGCAGTGGACGTCTTCAGGCTGTTAATGATGATGATGATGATGATGATGATGATGATGATGATGATGATGAATTATGAATATTGGTAGATTACAGTTTGCAAACTTGTCAAACTCGTGAGTTTACAAATGACCACAGATTAGAGGAAAAATGAAGAAAATGAGGGATAAAGGGGAGAGAATTTTAGCATGACAAAACGACAGGATCAATGTCCCTTCATTGCCACATCTCATAAACAGAATCATCTGATTCTACTCTTTCCTTTTTTATTTTTCTTCAAAGCTAACGGGGGACGTTGGACGGCGCTTTCTCGATTAGAGTTTTAATCGCTTATTAAAGTCAGTTCAAAGGGTCCGAGGCACTCCGGGCGTCTGGGTAGGTAGGGGGTTTATTATCGATAATTATTCGAGAAGAGTTAACGTGATTACGACGGAAGGGATATTTATAAGGATGCCAAAACGTACCTTAATTTTTTTTTAAATAAAATAAATATTTTAGCCATAACTATTTAGAAAATATTCATAAATACAAATAATATAATCATGTTATTTTTTCAGGTAATGGCATGGCAAAATATCTGTATGTGTTTAAAAGAATGCTTTATTCATCAACATAACATTCCTAAAATAAGGTTTTATACAAAAACAAATGAGTTTAAGTACTAATAATTCGTGTTACAAAACTATGTCAAAATTCCGCAAATCGCCATTCTAAAACAAAAATATCATATTAATAGTTATACAGTTTATATACGCCCACGACTAAAGCCATTACATTGTAGGCAGCCCTGCGCCCAACTCGTTCGATTCGCTCGCACAACTCGAGCGAACGTTCCAAGCGATTTTTCTCGAATGACTTGCGAATACCAAACGTTTGTTTGAAAGTGAAATGGGGTATTAACTCCGGAGTGCGAAACTAATAAACAAGGCGCGTTAACAAGGAGGGCCTATTGCAGAGTCACTGCCAATACTTGAACGTTCATTGCCTTAGAGCTATATTACCTACCTTCTTTTTTTTTTTAATTGCGAGTAAATTTATTTATTTTTCTTTTGTTTTGTTCCTACCTTCTTTTGTTTTCCAATGAAGTGTTTTATGTCTTAGAGCATTTATAAATGGAGGTGGCAAGGCAAGGCGTTGCCGGTCATATGACGCTATTTGGTAATACACATTTTTTTTATGAGTATGAATTACGTGACGAGCAAGACGTTCACCTGATGTTAAGCGACACGGCCGCCCATGACAGTTACAGTGTCACTCGGAGCTTCAAAATAGTAAAGTTTCGCGTGACACTGCACTGCGCACGTTATCCTGAGACATCACGCAGTCTAGTAATCATCACTAGGCTGTGTAATCAGGTCAAAAAGTCTCATTTGACCAGTAATTTCCCTAGCACATTATCATAGTGTGCGTGTAAACTTAACTAGCTAGATTATACAGGGTTACAGGAAAAATTGTGCTAGATCCGTTAAGAGCGTGGAGTACCCATGATTTCTGACTTATTTCACTATGAAACACCCTAGGCTAAACTAATAATATTTTTGTAGATATCCCTTAGAAAACAATACAGTTTCTAATATTTTTTTTATATCTTAACTTTCACTTGTCTACTACGGTCTATTCAATTAACTTATGTACTATTTTAATGATTGACGTCCTAAAGCATCTTATTACACATGTAAAAATGCAATAATAATAATAATAAGAAGACACAAAATATTTCAATGAAAAAATTAAAAATTGAATATCTCGAAAAGAGTAAAGTTTAGCCTAGGGTGTTTCATAGTGAAATAAGTCAGAAGTGATGGGTACTCCACGCTCTTAACGGATCTAGCACGAGTTTTCCTGTAACCCTGTATAACGGTGTGCGTGTTTTAAGATGGTGTGCGGCGTGCGTTTACACGCGCGGTTTGCGCGTGTGCTATGCGTGTTTACCTCGTCCCCCGTAAAAATCGGCAGAAAGTAATGCTTGCGGATTATAACGTTAACATCTCATTGGTTAGATGCTCTAAGATTTTATGTAGACCTTTCTATGTGACGAGTATAACGAGTTATTTGTGTACACGGTTCATAATTATGTATAACTTAATGCCCATCACCAGAAAATGCATACTCTTTGAGCTGAAATAAAGGCATACGTTTTCAGCTCATTTGCATGACTTTTGTAGTAATAAAAAATCCAATTCAATGGTTTGAAGTCCGCGCCGTGTCTGACTTTTACAATGCCCATTGTAACTTTTCAATGTGCCTCCCCTTTTCATGTTTGTAAGGTGTTTCATTGTGTGGGTATATGCATGTGTGTGGGTGAAATGTGATAAATCAATTATGTGAAGTATTATAAAACAAATTACCGGGTTATATTTAAAATTAAGCACATTCTTCGGTTATTCCCCACTTACCAGGTCCCAGGGGCTATTTCATAAAGTGACAAATTATTATAAACCTACAAATGTCGGTCAAATGCGTTTCAAAAAAACAAAAATACTATACGTGACTGATGTTTGTCATACATATTTACTGACAATTGTCGGTTTATTATGATTTGTCGTTTTATGAAATAGGGGCCTACAGTCTAGACCCCCTACTAGATGGACCGACCGATGGATGCAGGAGACAAGCAGCCCAATGATGATGATGATAACTACAGTAGGTAGGGAATATTTTTTCCTTTTTTCCCTTCTGCACTACTGTCTATACTGTGGGGAAATTTAAATGCCCACATTACTAACTTTTAAACTCCCAGCGACCCGATATCGAACATGCACGCATTATTATTCAATTGTCATCTCAATCTTAAGGTGAATGACGGAGATATTAATGAGGAAACAGACATGAAATACAACCGAACAGAGAACCTTCTCTTTGACGTCGGTTGAAAAGATCAAGCTGTCAAGTATAAAAGATAATCTTTCCTATTTAATCGCTAGCTTAGCTTAGCATAATAACTTATCCTACCTACCTACCCAACTTAATCCTTTAGGCTTTATCTTGCTCATTTTACATTTAAGTAGCTCAATGTATTTATTTATTCTACAACGCCTTAATTCAGATACAAAGCTATTATGAAAGGGTAAACTTAGGTATAATGTCTAAACATTCCACCTCTACTGGTATCCGAGAACAAGGTAAGCACGGGCTTTAGTTTATTTAAGCACTTAATTAGTAAATACGAATAACTTTTATCTTTAAATATTAAATTAGTCCCAATTTTGTAAATGTAAACCACCAGCGGGATTTGATGTCGCCCACTAGATTAGACAATAGACACTATGCCAACTAAGCACATTCTCCGGTGGTTGCGAATGTGTAGAACTACCTATTCGGATTATTACAGTTTGAAATTAATTTCGGACTAAAGTACATTTCAATTGCACAGAAATTAATAATTGACACTATATGTAGTTAGTTGTGCATATAGAATTATTCTATAAGTATAAGTATATATATATATGTATATTCGTCTGATGTGTAAAAGAAATCACATATTTACGGATTCGGAAATTTTATTACAAAGTCAAACACAGAGGCACGTGAATTGAATTAATTTTACTGAAAGAATCTACATATACGATCTTGTTTTCCTGATCGCTCGTTATAATATCCGACCAGTTAGTTTTATCTCTTAGCGATAAACATAAACACATAAAGCGAACAGACAGACAATCTCTGCATACGGTATCAGTGCGATACGGCGAAAAAACAGTTTTACTGCCGTAGGCTGGGATCGACTCACAAAATCAAACGAACCGGCTAAGTCAATAAGACAGTATAAGATATGGTTAAGGGAGAGACCATGAAAACTGCGGTAATAAGGCTTACGGCTTATGTCGATTACGTTCCGTTCTACGGACTCGTGACGATTACTTTCCTTTTGAGGGCTCGTCCTAATGCTCGCGGGAACGCGACGAGCGGAGAGCAAGCGATATTTCAAAGTATGCTCTAAAAACGCCGCTTGCAGAACTGACAAGTTGACAACCGATGGGGAATAAAGGTTCTCGCGTGGCGGCCACGATCGGGAAGACGAAGCGTAGGCTGGCCCCCCAGTAATAAGGTGGACTGACGACCTGGTCAAAACCGCGGGGAGCCGATGGATGCAAAAGCCAGGCAGCAATTCAAAGCGGCACGCGGGTCGGCCTATGTTCAGCAGGGGATGTCTCCAGGCTGGTGATGATAAGCGCAGTTGTTGCGCCCTTGGCAACGTAGCCTGCCCACTACTTTCTAAAGAGGGTGCTAGATAAAGGATGTTGTTATTTGGTAGAGACCCTGAAGGCGTTCAAAGTGATGCCAAATTGAGGGTCTGCTTGCCGCTTGCATTCAACGGTGCCTCTTGCATCCAACGGCGCCCCGCGGTTTGACCAGGTAGTGGGATCACTGGGGGCCGGCCCACTCTGTGTCTTGCTGTTTGTGGTCGTCACTCGAGAACCGTTCTTTGGTTCAACCCTTCGCTCAAGTCCCGCTGACGCCTGCATTTTAACTCCACCCTAAAGCGACAGACGCTCCGTCAGACGCACGACACAATTTGATTTACGCCGAGTGGTGCTTACGTAAACACGAAAAACATTTTTACTTCCCATTCCATAAATAACGTATCTCTTTATTGCGCCGGTTGTGTTTTCTATAGATTTATTCATAGTATGGCAGCACTGGCTTGCCAATTGTCAATGTTGCCATATGGGAAAGTTTTCGCGCGTCACTGGCGACACATAAAAACTCCTTTTGTCAAGGTAACGACATAAAACGAAATTACTTTGAATACTTATAAATAAAACCTTCCATTTCATGGTTTCAGGAATATAAAGGAAAATTGACGTGTTAGTTTGATGAAACCTGCGTTATCGTGAGGCATTAAATATGGAATGATTCAAGACTGAAATTAAAGGTTTTTGTACAGAAGAATGTCTATTGTTGCTTTTTATTAAACCCGATTAAAACGGATAGCTTTAAATCTTTAATGATGGATTTATTTCAGTGTTAGTTCTTTCAATCGTAGAAATACGCGACCGATTGCGGCTTCTAAAAGAAGCTAGAATTTTAGATTCCAAGTGAAAAATTCGTGTGCTAAGACCACACCAGACCACATCAGCTGTGTTGGGGAACCACGTGGGCGTCATATTATAGAGCATTACGAACATTATACACATACCATACCATAAAGCCAACTAAACCTAGCGGGGGTAATTCAGCTACAGAAGGCATGATAGTACAGATACAGAAAAGCTTCACTTCGCGAAGTCACATGAATAAAAAATAACCCTAGAAAGAAGAAAAAGTACATTTAACCCCACAAAAAAATAGAGTGTTACGCGTGTGTTTGTGGCAGAGCTCCTAAACGGAAGAGCCGACTTAGCTTTCTTGTGATGATGATGATGGTGGATGGGAAATGATCGAGAGTTCTCTTAGCTTATGATTTAAAAAAATATGTTTAGCTATCCGAGGATCATCATCTCTTTTTGGTTGATGATGGAAATCTCTTAAAGTCTTTAAAATTGTAGCAAGAATTTTCTTGTGAGTAAAATTTTTCATTCAGTCGCTTGTGAACATCCTCTTCAAACAACCTAGTTTAACATTAGTACAAATCTACCGACATCAAAGTTCGCATCGCATCCTGTCCCTCACTTTTCTTTTTTGAGGTTTAGTGCACCGTGTAGCCTCCGATGCCTCCGATAAATCGCGACCACCCGTCCTCACCGCACGCTGGCCGCTATCACGATCGACGGTCAAACGTACCCCGAGGAAGGAGCAGGCAAGCTTTCGGGAGAAATTAAAAATAAATATAATAACGATGACAAACATAGATCCTGGACCCTTATTAGGATAGGGGCCCAGGACCTACAAGAACCATGGTCCAACAACAGCCAGACACAGAACTAGTATTTGCGTTTTTTCCCTGTGCACAAATAATTGTCCTGTCGCGAGAATCGACCACTATGGGCCTTGGGGTGCATTATACTTTTGTAATTAATGTTAGATAATGAATAAGTCAAGTTGGCTGACAAGAGCGAGTATGGTAGCTCATGTGATTTTCAGTCCTAAGTACCATAGTTTCGCATCCCGGTTGACCCTGCACCATGACTTTCCAAGTGTCACTCGCTGTTACCGTTGAAGTAAAATATCGTGTCGTTCCGTCTCAAGTACACTCGTTTCACAGGCGATCCTCAACCATGACCATAATCACATTTGACGTGATCAAATCAACTATGTTTGAGAGTCTTTATTTCGCCAATGATGTTTCACTCGGCCACCAGTTCTTCAAGTTCTCTGTCCTTGCACCATCCTCTGTCTGTCGGTGAGATAGAGATAAGTACGTAGAACTGAACCTTAAACACTGTACTACACTGTAAGTGACCACGTGCCGGAACTCGCAGACTTCTCCCAGAACACCCAACCTCGCTTTTGTCCAAGTCTCAGTTTGTCTTTTATGTCCGCGATGTTAGATAGCCGGCGCTCTTTTAAAAGAATTTCTAAAATGTGCACCCGCTTGAAAGGGTTTATGCTTTCTTTTCATGTTTTATGATTCGCGATGTGAGTTAAAGAATATTCTGCTAGATTAAGCTGCCATTCAATTTGGGGACGCAGTGCGGGGGAAATAAATCTTATCACGATTGCAGTAAAAGCTAAAGCCACTTTGGCTCCGCGTATTTTATTATTGGAATCTAAATATTGGAATTGGCATCAAAATGTTCACATGTGTGTGTTTAAGTCGTGAAAGTTTAAGAAGTACTGTCAAAATACCCTTCCAATTTGCCTCTTGCCAAAAATTTCAAACCAGCTCACTAGATGCTCTGTTTATACTTTTTTAAATCATTATTTGGCCTAGAAGGGTAGAAGTGAAAATTAGCAGTATAACACTATCATTGCCATTTATGTATGCATAAGGACTTGGAAAGAAGATCCTGAAAGTGTTTTCGTCAAGTTGACATCGGCACATAGCCATTGATTTTTTTTTAATTGTCACAAAAGCTTTAATGTTTGAAGAATTACGTGGCAAACCTTTCTCGTTAGCGGAATCTTTCCGAAGAAGTAAACACCGCCAAATAACTCATCGAGTAACCAAAAAATATAGCAAGATTATGCTGGTACAGAAATCCAAGCACAGCACTATAATTTTACAGAATTCGGACCAACCAAGTTATCACAGAAAATGTTAAGATTTCAAAATGTTAAAAATTAGACATGTTTAATTGTTTATCTCATATTACGCTCATTAAATTATGATTAAGTACTACTTAGGATTACTATTTCTAATACGTACTTTGTCTTTTATAAGAAAACACGTGCTTGCACACTTGGCATTGGCACCACAACATAATTACAACCGCAAGACCAGCGGGTTTCGTACGTATGTCATCCAAGTATGCACGTAGATCTAAGTCTATGCTACCCTTCTCTGAACCTTCCGTCCACCCAAGCTCTTCCCTACCCAACCCTAGCACATCTCGCAGGCAGGGTCGGTCCCTGCAGATAAATTTACGCGATTTAGCGATGATTAATGTGGAGCCAGCCGGCTAACTCTATCATGATATAAGCAGATGTTGAATCTAAGTTGATAGCCGTGTTTCGTCTCCATTTTACTCATCACTGAATTTTCATATAGCTGTAGGTCAATATTCCACTTAAGTTTATACAATAACTGTATGACAGTTCGTTACTTTGTTAGAAATAAGAATGATAATGACGTCAACTAACATTCTGTCAAATAACGCAAAAAAATAATCTCCATCGGAATCATAATAAAGCGATCAACCGCGGTTTAGTCACAGCAAAAAAGAAACGACAACCTCGAATTATAATACCGAAAGCCAACAAAAACGTCCGAAAATGAAGATCTATCCCGTAAAAAATCTCAGCAGGAAAACCGGAGTCGTATACGAGAAGATAAATTAGTCAAATTATCAGCTTGTGGCAGGGTAAAGAATTAAAAAGGGAAAGTCAAGACGCGTAGTGGGGAGGTAGGGGGAATCTATAAGATGGTAGGCTCGGCATCAGTAGGACATAAATTGTAAAAAGGCGACGCTGGAAGCCGAATCGTCAAATGGTGCGGACGAGATACATTTTAGATATTGTTAGGGTTGTCGAAACGTTAAGAGTGCTATAACACCATATCATAATCTAAAGGAATCTCTTTTTAGTAAGGATCAAACGCTGTCCTTAAAACTCTTAGCGCGATAAATAAACTCGAAAATTTAAAGTACTTAAACCGTTATTATTTAGTGTGTTACACGCAACGTACTCGAAGCAACTTTAGAGCATAATAATTAACGATAGTTCTCAATTAAAGCTAGCATGGTCAAATTCATGTCCATTTTGTGGAAAAAACCTTAGGAAAGGAATAAATAGCTCTAAATTTTTTTTATCGCCCTAAATTTATAGGTAGTATCCATGCAAATTTATATCGAGTGACACCCCTAGTTATAGAGGCCATTGGAGCGCACGTCTCTTGCGATCGCGGCGTGTAGCGACCATGAGATTTATGTACCAGTCGACTCCAGCGACAGAAGATGGAGATCTTTAGCGATAAAAAAAATGCTGGTTCTTTCCTCAGTACCTTCTCGTTCCTTTTTAATACCGAAATTAACAAACTGTGTTTAAATTAGTAACTAAGTTTGTTCTGGACGTTTCCAACTGTATTTACAAGCCTGTAAGCCTCGCTCATTGTAAATCTTTTCGCTCTTACAAGTACCGTACCTTGTTTTACTCCAACAAGAACGTAATAAGTAAAGTTAAGCCAAATTAAGTTTAAGGACCTTTCCTCTTTCTCGCTGGTGATAGTAGTGTGTAAAATCTAGGATACCTACACTACATTTACCTCCAGGCTACGTAGTCTGTGCATCTAAGGCTCTATCTAGCCTTTCTTAACCCTTCACGCAAATAAAAATTTGTTATAAGTTTAACGTATCTCTGTGTCTGTTTGTGCCAGTACCTCCCAGACGGATGAACAAATAATGATTAAGTAATTTATTCTGATTTAAAACTGTCTTTGTTGAGTGAGAGTGTTTGTTTATTTTTTGTTTTGGAGGTTCGTTTGATTTATTTGTTTGTTTAAATCCATTTCAGTTAACAAACATAGACATGATAACTATTCCAAAGATTAATAACAAGTTAGTGCTATGATTAAGATTAATAATAAGTTAGTGCTATAACCTTAATTTGAATCACGTTCGATGTCGCTGTCGCTGTCGCTATAAAAGTTAACAAAGACCAGCATTAATCCGTAAAAAATTAACCATTAACAAATTCCAAAAATCCACGCTAACATAATAACAAAAGAGATCCCAACACAAGCAGTACCTAACACGACCGGTTGTGCTTAGAACGATGTCGAAGTTCACAAAGCCGCGGGCTAAAGCTCTCAAAAGGACAATGGTATATCCTAGCGATTGCTAACCCGAACTGCGGGCAAAAAAATCCTAGTTTTAGGGTTCCTCACCCAAAAGTTAAAATTTTACCATATTACTAAGCCTCTGATGTTCGTATCTGTCTGACCTACAAAACTGGCTGTATCTCTTGAACAGTAGCACTGACATTTTCAATGAGAATGAATTACCTATTATAACGGATTTAAATAATTCGCTGTGGAGACCTATCTATTGTAATTCAAAATAAATTTCTGGGATATAATTCAAATAATAATAATCACATACAAAAAAGGGCAGTACTCTTAGTAGTACGATTTTAAATAATATCTCAAACAAAACAAAACAAAAAAAACATCGGGTTCAATAGCCTGAAGACGTCCACGGTTGAACATTGGCCTCCCCCACTGCATGCCAATTTAAAGGTTTTCAACTACTATTTAATTTCGGGAGCTATTTTATTTGGTCTTTTCACAAACGCAAGTACATGCATACGGAACTCTCCGTGTACGAGTCCGACTTGGCCGGTTTTTTTATAAAGACAGAACACCACTTTCAGAGAATTTCAGTTCTCATCAAAAGCATTTTATGAGTTAATAAACTACGGCCTTTATGCATGTAAATCCCATTCCAGCTTTAAACTCTTGAAAGCTTTCCACATTGAGTGGGGAATTTATATTTATGAAAAATATTTTATAGAGCGACGGGCTTCCCAGGACATGGATATTAAAATCCATTCTGTAAACAAAAGCAATGAATTGGAAGAGTGTGTTGTTGTTTATTTTTGAAATATTTTCTCATAACCAATATTATTATTATAAAGGAAGTGCCTATGAGGAAAGAACGTTTATCGTTGAATACAAAAATGATACCTACATTTATTCAGAGCTATCTGAACCGCCCCGGTTTCGCGCTGGTTAATTATTTTTACGCTGTCACCCTGTTACGTACCTTATAGATCTTGGGTTACATTATTGAAGTTTAAGTAAGGATCCCTTATTTTCTTAAAATATAATTATAGCAAATGTCGCCAAGGGATAGTGTAGCTTCCCAACAGTGAAAGAATTTTCAAGTCGTGACAGTAGTTTCAGAGCCTATTCAATGCAAACACTCAATCAAATCTTTCCTCTTTATAATATTGTTATAAGATGTTATAGATGAATTTTTGAAGGGGCATGGTACCAAATCCACAATCATGAATAAAAATTTCCCAGGTTAACTGGAAGATAATGGTCTCTAGCATTAAGTTAAGTTCGCCTATGTTGTACATTTATTAATTGTGCAATAAAACATTTTCTATGTATCTATGGATGACTATGTCATTACGTTTCCATTCGATCCTTATGTGATTTAAGATCTTTTTTATTTGCGACACTACCGAACGGTGTAAAATCTTTTAGAAATCTGTGACGACAGTGATAACAGATCACGTATTTCTTTCTAAATCTATTCATTTTCACCCCAACCCAATATATGAGCATTGTGAGAACTACTGAGAACGTGTAATTTGTGAACAAGTCTACTCTTTGGTCATCCCACGTAGTTTCCTTTCAGTTAGAACTCTTTGATGGCTTATATCGTGTGCATTTGATGATAAAATTACTTTGAAACTTCTTTGGACTTCGTTATTTAGCTACAATTCAAAAAGAAGATCGTGTTCATAATATATTGAGTAATTTCATGTTTCATTGATGTATTATTTTAAAGAGAATTAATTAAATAACGTTACTTGTCTGGCTGTAAAATTAATTTTATGCGAGTCAGCCATGGCATTGGTCTTCCCTATTATATGGTAAGGCTCACGTCAGATCAGTTATCATCTTCAGGCAGAAGACGCGTCCACTGCTATCATGGGTATAGCTTATAAAACACTTTGAAGGGCTACTCGACTCTCGCATCTAACTTGTGGAATCTATAATCATAGCAGAGTACGTCTATCATCAATGCCTAATTCAATATTGCAGCACATAACAATGACAAGCACTTAATTGATTTAAGATTTGCACACTTGTTAGACTAGAACTTAAAAAACATGTTTAGCAATGTGACCATGAAAATTGTTAGCGCAAAGGACCAAAAACATAATGGCGCATCGGCAAAACTCGTTCAAACTTGTTTAGCACTTCATCCCGTTCGCATTATCCGCTCAAACTGTCAGTAAAATTAATGTTCTTTACCAACTCCACACGTGTTTGTTCATTAAACGGAAGCTTCTGTCAAAACAGTTATTCCTTACTCAATAACTCGAGTAAACCAAGATTCTGCCTCGAGCGGGCGTTATCTTGGACTGGCGCACGGAAGGAAGACACGACTTAAGCCCGTGATCCGGCTTAAGGCTTAAGAGTAGCATGGCGTTTATATAATCTGTTGACACCGTGGACTTAAATTATCTGGGCCTTGCATGATTATTAATAATATTAAATATTATGTTGGATCATGGAACATGTTTCAAGGATTTACGGGACCAAATGTTAATTCAACCGAAAAACGAAGAAATATATCAAAATAGTATGGGATGTGCATTTGACACACTATGATCAAGTATGTTTTACTTCAATGTACTCCAGTATCGACCGCATCATCGTGTTCCTTTACCATTTTTTGCTTATCACTGTCCTTAGACTTACCTGTCGTAATCCCATAATGTTTGTAATATGAATTCATACCTGAAACAAAAAGAAATAATTTTATTAATTCCATGAACCACTAATATTCAGACGAGTAAGTTAAAGCAGATTGTTTTCCGTCTAATACATTAGCTCTAATAAAGATTAAGAGTGACAGAATGATATTACAGAGAAATAGAGTTTGTACTAAAAACCATTAGCTGTACAACTTTGAATATCTAAAGTTCCTAGAACAAAACAAAATATAATAAACCAAACAAGGCGCCCATTACACCGTATCGTATCACGTCATCGCAAACAACAAAGCGGCAACGTTACCGTACACAAACAACTGTCAATCAAGCGCGTTCTCTTTTTAAAAACGTGTTGTTCTCACTCTCGACCTATTTACACGTCGGCGGTGAACACACGTGCGGGATTTTATCGATCGACATGTCAGGCACGAGGGATATTTGCAATCTGTATTACGAACATGTGCCAAAGAGCGCGAAATGTGCAGTAAAAATAACAGAGCGATGGCTGAGTGCGCGCACGGTGACACATGGAAACAGAGTTGACCGTTAGTTACACCGTCTCGAGGCGACATTTCTTTGCGAGACCTTGAACCTTTGAGCTGGTTTTATTAATACTTCCCCTAATACCTATTATTTCCATTTTATTTGTTGACACGTCTAATCAAAACCATTATTGTATTATGGAATGGTTATTTTTGTATTACGCATGGTCGCCAACATATCCGAACATTGATAAGATCTTCGAGTCGAGGTTGTACCTACTGGCATAGAACGCGCGGTATTCTGCCAAATTGTTAACATAAACATTCTGTGACAGTTCACGTTGAATTAACTGTTGCCACAGAATAAATACACCTTAGCTGCATCTTTACAGTGTGGTCGAGCTTGCCGCTCTTATGTTGGTCTATGGTCATTAACGAAAGTGTATTTTCGCAAAACACAGGCAGTCCTTAAATCGTCTGTAAAAGACGGAATGACCATAATATTATAATAATATAGCTGTATCTAAATAATGATTAATAATCTATTCATTCGTATAGTATGACGTATTAAGTCAAGGAGAAAGATACCTACCTATACCCACATGTTCACTTATATTGACTTTATAAGTGACATGGACTTTTTATTACAGCTTACGCTAGCGTTTGATTACGGTCGCACCTGATGGAAAACGACATGTTCGAAGAAGTAGCACTAGATAGGAGCATTTTAATAAATCGGTATATACTAAAATGCTTATTCACTCTTAAAAATTTGAGCTACTTTTATTTTTCTGAATTACAGCCCCCTTGAGCCTTTTGACACCTTTGGTCCCGACCAAGGGCGTCAAAATGAGGGTAAAAGTACTTCATTTTGCATGGCATTACAACAAAATGATCACCTGGCCCCTATTTCATAAAACTACAAACCATAATAAACGTACAATTGTCAGTCAACTGTATTTCATAAAACAAAAATACTATGCGTAACTGATGGTTGTCAGTCTAATTTCCTGATAATTGTAGGTTTGTTTTGTTTTTTTATGAAATAGGGGCCTGATTACATTCGCAGGTGATCAAAGAACAGGTGATCATAATGTCCGTTGTTACTAAACAAACCGAGCAAAATGATCATCTAGGTGATTACCACATTCACGGGTGATGAAAGGACACTATGATCACCTGGGTGATAGTCAAATGCTATGCCGACAGGAACTGAATATTTAGTTTAAAATTTTAATTCCAATTCAGTACGGTGTGACACACGGCCACTAACATATCGGATAAGATCTCAGACTGGCATAGCGCTCGCGGTGTTCTGCCAAATTATTAACATAAACACCACGCAGCCGTCCCAGCTATCAACATTATTGACTATCCCAATTTTGTTCTTGGCGTTACGGGAGCCTACTGTGGGAGCATGGAGTAAGAAATCAATGGAGTGCGCTTACTAAAGCAAAAGTCACATAAGACTTACAACTTACAGCACAAGCGACAATGGCAGTGTCAGTGGTAACTGGTAATGCTAATAGTGACGTCTACTTGCGATCCCTAGATCTTTAGGGTTGTACATTAGTAGGTTGGGCATTAGCCCAATCACTATATAATTTTGAGGTTTGAGTTTGTATCTCGCAGTCGCTTAAGAATTTTGTGAAGGAAAAATATAGTGATCAAACCAGAGCTTGTTATTGTTAACAGTAGAGAATTTCCTTATGCTAGCTACAACTCTCAAGGAGAATCCGTCTGATAGCACTTAACAGTTTGTTCCAAATCACTTTAAAATCAGAGCCCAAACCAGGCTAAGGTCAGGTGTTGCTAACATCGGCCATGTAAGTTTACATGTGCTAATCAATCAAATTTTAAATATACTACCTATCTGATATAATAAATTAGCACATTTTTCAGAGAAGGAGCAAGTACAAAGGAAAATATACCCGTATTTTTCAAGGAATACTTAAGTATGGCATATAAAGCAACGTGTTGGCGAATGGGAGGAAGCGTTATTCGCAGTCTCTTTGGTAAATAGTCTCTGGGTTGGAGATAAGTGAGGGTGTTTTTGGCAAGGTTGGTTGCGGTTAGCGTTATGGTCATCATGTTTCCGGTATGGGAAACTGAAGCTGGCAAAACGAGACAATGTTTATAGCTGTACTTCCCTACACGCGATCAGATAAGCTGATAATTGAGATGGTAAAGAGCCACGTTGTTCTGTAAAACATTCAACACTGAAGATTTTTACAGCCTAAATTATAATATTAGTGTTATTTTTTGTGTGAAGATAGGTATAGGACTAGGTTCCGTTTCTTCGATAAAGAAAATGAAGCAACGAAACTTAGTTCAATTTATTTGCAGTTTGAATTAGAAGCAAAACACTTAATGCTGATTGGACGTTTTGAAATATGAACGTACTTGTTAATTCTTATTCTTATTGTACTTTCGAGTGTTTCGCCATCCAGGCGATAGACGGTTGACATTGCTACTGCCCCAGCGCCAGTGTTTCGCGCCGACTTCACAGACGCCATTGACTTTGAATCACACTCTATGTGTAAAACAGATTGGATACACACAACACACACACACTTCCCGTACGCGATCAATTGCGACACATAATTAAATCGCAACAAAATGAGTGTTTTTGTAAGGTGAATTTATGTCAGGCATTGGCATTGGCACATCACCATAGCTGTTCACTTGACATGATTTGTAACTAAACTAATGCATAATGCATTTCGTGCCTTCGTTATTGACAGATGGTTAAAACCTCTTGCAAATTATAACCAATCAAAAATTCAGTGAATTTGTTAGAAGTTTAGAATGGTTAACATTTCTTGACCATTGGACCTAAAAGAAGAAGAGAACAGTACGAGTTTTTGGGCCAGGGTGCGAACCGATAGTCAAGAAAGGCCCTGTATTTTGCTCTTCTTGTCATTCAAGGCACATATTGTTATCTTTTCTTTTCGCACTGCAAATTGGTAGACCACATTCGAGTTACCAATTTCATTATTGTAATATCGTAGCCAGTAGGATCGTTTAGGTACTATTAAGTACTTACTTACTGTTGGCCTCATTACTAAGCACAGAGTCGCGCAACGAGCTATGGAGAGAGCAATTCTCGGTGTTTCCCTGCGAGATAAGATCCGAAATGAAGAGATCCGCAGGAGAACTAAAGTGACCGATGTAGCTCTTAGGATTAGCAAGTTGAAATGGCAATGGGCAGGCCATATCGCTCGTAGAACTGACAACCGATGGGGAAGAAAGGTTCTCCAGTGGCGACCACGTACTGGAAGACGCAGCGTAGGCCGGCCCCCCACTAGGTGGACCGACGACCTGGTGAAAGCCGCGGGGAGCCGATGGATGCAGAAGGCGGGCAGCCGCTCTAAGTGGCGCTCCCGGGGGGAGGCCTATGTTCAGCAGTGGACGTCTTCAGGCTGTTAATGATGATGATGATTATGAAGTACTTACATCCCATTCTCTCATATGGGAGGAAAAGTGTAGACCACGCTAGCCAAGTGCGGATTGGGGGATGGATGATACATTATCTTCGAATTTTGTAATACTTGAACATATACATGCCGGTTTCATAGCATTGTAAGAGCGAGTGAGAAACACGTCGACTCTTCGACACTGCCCATCATCCTGAGACATCACACTGTCTAAAAAGGATTTCAAGACTGTGACATCAGTTCAAAGTCTTATTTACCCCGTAATCTCACTAGATACAATTCCCTTCAACCGGAACACAGAAGAGCTTGCACACTACTGCTTGTCGGCAGAATAACTGGCAAAGCGGTGGTACTTACCAAGACGAACATTGCAGAAAAGTCCTACCATCTACTAAACTAAAAACCTAGTAAATGGCACTTTTCAACACCAACTGTAAAAGTAAAATGTAATGGAAATTAAATATCCAGTTTTGCCCCAAGCCGTAGTTTAGCCTCCCGGCGATGGTCGTTAGAGCCTATAAATCTTCGGAAAATGTACGAATCGAATTTTTGGAGTGTAGTAAAAATAAAACTATGTTACTCTCGGGACACCTAACAGCATTTAGGTAACGTTTAAAATTCGTTTCGCGTTGTTTTTAGTTTCTGAATGTTTACTGTTAAATTTGCGAAATGTTGAATTTGTTGGCTGTTGATTTTGTTGTGTGACGACCACGAACCAGAAGACTAGCCCCTGCTAGCGGGGAGCCGATGGATGCAGGCGGCGAGCAGCTCAAGGTGGCGCTCTCTGGGAGAGGCTCATGTTCAGTAGTGGACGTCATTAGGCTGTTAAAGATTATTGTTGATTTAAGAATTTAAAGAAATGTTTCAATTTTTCAAAAATGGTGCACAGGTTTGTGTACCTGTCCTTTGCTTTTGAGAGCATGAGTAAAACATGCATCTAAAGCGTTCGGAAGTTACCTGCTAATGAATTAGCTTGAATAAAAAGTAAAACCGAAGCTTTAGACTAAGGTTATGTTACTAAAATTTTATCTAACGGTTTCTTTACGCCTAACGATCATATTTATAGATCCATGCCCTCTAACTAGAATTCCCTGTATCTAGGGAACGGGAACTACGAAGACCACGGCCCCACAACACTCAAACACAGAACAAGTATTTGCACTTCTTTTTGAATCCGTAGCCACATGATAAATCTTCATGTTTCATTATAATAAAATTATAAACCAGAGATCTACATGACTTGGAACATGTTTCAGTGCACACATATTTGATTCATAAATATTAAAATACACGAAGTATTATGTCAATGGTAATATATTTTTGAAAAATCAAACGTAACATTTGCATCAAACGCGTGCAGCCAAATTACGTATGCTCTCATTGAATACATCAACATATATTCTATCAACATTGGTTTTACATACAAGTCAATTGACAAACCCATAAGCCCATGCGGAGCACGGTTTTGGTTTTCGGTTCATTATGGATGATTTGCTGTGGATGGTAAAAAGAATATCTCGATATTGAAATTATCGACGTACTGCGGATGCGGAAAGCGTCATATTCGAGTTTCCATCCCGACGTTGTTGATTTACCTTTTGCTCGTACGAAACGCTTTGCTGATTCCTTCATTGTACGTACAGCTAGAGAATGGAACTCACTCCCGTCGTCACTCTTTCCATCCACTTACAAGTTATGTCTTGAAATCAAGAATAAATCCGTTATTTCTGGGTAAACGTGCTCCAACTTCGACCTCGTCGGACTTATCATCAGGTGAGATGTAGTTACAACGCAAAACCCTTTGTTGACCCATTGGTCAAACGCTTTTTGATAAGAGATATATTTTCAGCTCATGGTATCCGTGCAGATACGTCAGGTCAGTGAGGCGCGGGTTAGGGCATTGTGAGCGTAAGCTGGCTTTACTGTGTACGTAATATCAGACCTGTCACACTGTTCGTGATGTCGGTAAAGTGTCGTACGGGTTTACGAGTAGGTACCGCCGTGGAAAAATATTGACTTCCCATAATGTTGAACGCTTTCTTTCTGCTCTTCTTCCTAGAATTCTTGTGAATGGGAAAACCTTGAGTTAGTATTCTTATAGGTCTGTTTAAGGGTTATTGATAGATACCCCTTGAATATCTTGAAATACATACAGACGTACCCAGAACCTCCTCCTCCTTTCAGCTCGGTTAAAGCAACCTTATCTAAAATACTTTTTAGGGTTCTGTACCCACAGGGTAAAGCAAACCCTATTACTAAGGCTCCGCTGTCCGTCTGTCTGTTTTCACCAGGCTGTATCATTTGAACCGTGATAGTTAGACAGTTGAAATTTTCACAGATGATGTATCTGTTGCCGCTATAACAAAAAATACTGAAAAACAGAATAAAATAATTATTTAAGGGGGCTCCCGTACAACAAACGTGAGGTTTGCTCGTTTTGATAGATAACGGTACGGAAGCCTTCGTGCGCGAGTTCGACTCGCATTTGACCGGTTTTTATTTAAGATCCGGAGGTAAAAAAAGTTCTGACTAAGTTGATATATGTGTCAGCGCTCTTCGTCCTGGATACTTACTTGTGTAATTCTCTAATAATTTCCTCTAAACATCAAGCCCCACCCGTGACCCAAATTCCCAATACTCCCTGAACACTTTAAAACTGACATCACTAGCATACAATAAAAAAGCCCGGCGACACGTTTGCACAAGTAATGCTTGGGTCAACACCACCCTGGCAGGGGGAAATCTTTTTTACAGGGAACTGGTGGGACAAATACGTCCCGTGCAGGCTCTTATTGTCACGAAAGTGGGACGTATTGAGGTGTCGGGACACAATGGGCCTGGAGGGGACAGTTGCATTTGTCCCGAAGAGGGTGGACAGTACGGTATTATCGCTTTAATTACAGTCTTTTTATAGAGATTTGAGGAAAGCGTTTAATCTTTTAATAAATACGTTTAAAACTCTGGGACATACTGAAGGCATTGGTTGGTCAATCAAAATACTAAATCAACCTTTAAATGAACTTATTTGATGTTGGTAAAAAGGAAAATGACCTTCATAATCAGGGTAATAGAAACGTTCAATATTTCGAAACTATTTCTTGTAGGTACATGTAATTACGTACAAAACAAAGCCGATCCAAGTTGAAATGTCTACCATAAGTTAATTCGTAATTTGTATTTGGTTGTTACATTAATGTTTTATTCAGTTGGGTCCTACAGGGCCCTCATGAAACTCTTCGTTCAAAAAACAATCAATCAATCACCGAAAAGCTGTACATCCGCAAAGAAAATCCATACCCAATACTTAGCAAAGACAAAGACTCGAAAAAGATCGTTTCCGATCATCCCTCGGTCTGATTACGTTCTCCGTCTCTTTCTAACAGCATTAGTGGCGACAGAGACAAATAGGCAAGTCAAAATTTGGAAATACTGTTTTTACGGCAATGTACGGGGATTGTTTCTTGGAGGGCTTAAAGGGTATAGTCGTTTATCTTGCGCGTTACCTCGATAGTTTGGGAGTCAGTGTACTAAAAGGCAACGTAAATAGAAAAACAATAGATTTGAGGACGAAGGTTAGGCCATGTAACTTAAATCATCATGGTGGGGAGGGGGAAAATCACTCAGATTGTTCACGTTTTGTTTAAACAATAAATCAATTAAAATTAATTACTTTTACTAGACCACCCGTAACCCAACATCAGTTATTATTTATTTAATAACAAAAACAATGCTTTCTGAATTGTTGTTTTAAAATAAACACCCGGATTCATGGATAACCGAATTCAATAAATATAAAGTAAATATTGTACGAAATGGATAAACAAATACGACGTCTTCCTTCCGAGGAAATCGCGAACTGGATTATGACACGCCCTGTGTTTAAACAGGCGTTTTCTTTGTCCATCGATAAAGTATTATTATTATTTTTACACCGCTAGGACACGGAAGGCTCACAGGAGACACACGACGGTGGACAAAATTGTCTTTCCTGTTTTACTCCATTTGACAAGCAGCTATGAAGAAAGTGGCATACAACGGGGGCATAATTTTCTGTATTTTCTTTTCCGCCCGTGTTAGGCAGGCAGCATAGACTATAATCGTTGGCTGGCCACACTTGACGTGTTGGTGGATGAAGAAGCATGTGTTTCTTTGGTTCTTGAATTTTGACAGAACATTGTGATAAATCTAGATCTTCAAATTGAACATGCTGGAATTGCTGGATTCATCACTCAAACATTTACCGTCATCGTTGCAAGAGCAAGTGCAATCAAACTCCGCGCATAATTTTGTCATTGTTATGGGCGGCTGTGTCGCTTAACATCAGGTGAACTAGCTTCTTCTAGCTGCTAGCGTCATTCATTCTCATAAAAAAGTCATCGGTACAGTACCGAGTGGGATTCAAAACAGAGTACGTTTCTATTTATTTTCTAGTACGAATTTTGAGAAAAATAGTACCTACGTAGCGGCCGGGGCGGCTCAACAGGACATTACGGAAATTGTGAGTTTTACGGAAAACCTCTATCGCATATCCTGTTCCAACTGGCGCATTTTCAAACCGGATGTGGTGTCTCCCGAATTACGACTGTTTTTTATATATCCAATAAATAGCTGACTGGTATATCCGTAACGGATAAACTGCGAGGTATTCCCCGAAACACTGTGATTCATCAGTTTTGTAAACTGCATAATCTTCTTTCGACCAATTTTATTTTTATCTATCTCAGCCACGTTAAGCCGTTGGTCCCGGCGTAAGACAACTGTCATTAAGCCAAATCAGCTAGCTGCCTTTGGGCGGCCTACAGATTTTGACACCAGGGCTGGCCACTTGCCTACACGAGAAGAAGACCTAAAGTTGTAATTTTTTTTTAATTTCTATTATCTAATTAACCCATATATTATGACAATATCATAAATTTTGAGGTAAAGGATACATAAATCAAGGCACTTTGAACTTTCAGCAAATTCGAAAAACTCTAACCTTTTTTAGTTTGTTCCTTTAACTTGATAATTCAAAGCATCTTGTTCAAACACAAGCCGAAACGATTTACAAAGTGTAAGACAATACCGAATTGTTAATATAAATAATGAATGGTCCAAATAAATCAAGGGTGCAACCCATAACCCCATAATATTCGCAACCCCATAACAACGGGTAGCTCGAAACACTTACAGGCCTAACCTGCGAAACATAATGATATTCGCTAGGCAAGTAAAGCGGAGAAAATAATATATTTCGTTGAAACAATAACCGTGGCGGGTCGCAACGTAATTTATATTAAACGTTCATAATTCGCGTACGGAGGCGTCGGAATTTATTACCGGCGAATTAATTTCGTCCGAAGCGCGTAATCCGGCCACATCTGGGACTAGTCTATGCAGGAGCACTGTTATTTACGAGATGGAGATATTGGGAGCATTGTGGAATGAATGGGAAGCTAGACTAGGAGACGTAATAGGTGCTTTTTATTTTAGACAGGCTCCATGGTGTGTTGGTTGGGCAGATCAGATCATAACCCGGAGGCAGCGGGTTCGATTTACGCGACAGGACAGGTATTTGTGTATAGGATATAAAAGCGCCGATTACTTGTTCTGTGTCTGGGTGTTGTGGGAATGGTCCCACAACTACGAGGACCATGGGGTCCTCGCAGTTATTGGGTCCCTCAGGGAACTCTCAGGGTCCAGGGTCTATGTATGTGTTCATTGGGCGTCATTCATTTATTTATTTAGAACCAGCTTTCGTAGTTCAGCTGTTATAGTTAGGTACTGTTGGTAGCGAGGTCGACTTGTAATCCGTGGATCACGGGTTCCAAACCTATAATGAGCTTGAACTATCAGGAAACTGCCTAAAAACCGTGGTAGCATGGCACAGTAATAGTCTACCACCGTTCATGCTAATAAGGGAATTAGAAAGCACAGAAGTTCTAACTTCGGCCGTTTACTGAGACTGCCGCTAGATGGCACTACTAGTTCCCACGCAATATCATAGTTACAATCAGCTGATCCAACGTTAGAACATTATGTAAGAAAATGATGTTATGGACGTTAGAACTAGCACATAGAACAAAACACCATCTTACGTAACCATTTCATAAAGCAGGCAATGCTAAAAATAATTATAAGAGCTACGTATTCTGCTTACCCGAAGAAGTCGTAATGCTTTTGAGCAGAACTTGAGCAATAAAATGAAAATCCCAAAGAACTATAATAAAAACGAGGTATTATCTAACTCTGAAAAACTTGTAGCTCCTTAATTAATAGAGTATAACAGTTCTGTAAAGATGCTGCTATAACTGCAAGTGCCTCTAAATAACAGAAGGGTCAAAGCGCACGGTTAACTTATTGCTGTTATTGTATTGCAATGCCGCTGGTCGCCAAAATAAAACGATTTTGCGTTACTATTATTATTATGTTCTGTGTTCTGTGTGGTGTGTGTTCGCTGCAGTTCGAAAATTATAAAATAAAAGACCACAGAGTTTAAAAAAAATGACTTCGAAAAGTATTTTTTTGCTCTGTGTAGTAGGTTTACATAATAGTATGGTGGTCAGATTTTCAGGAGAGCCGTGTACATTCTACCATTACAAATTGTGTGCGAATCTCCATGCAATCAATGAGCATGGTTCATCCAAACAAGAATAATTCAATAATTACCACTAACCACCAGCTTTCTCGGTAACTTACATTTAGATCCTTCATCGTTCTCGCTCGCTCACACTACTTAATATTATGTAGACCGCTAGTATCGCATTCAAGATGCAAAAATATCTTCGAAAAGTTAAAATGTGACCAAAATATGTCAACTGTTGTCAAATACGTTAACTGCCGTGTGTTTCCCGTTTAATGGATCTGTAGTAAGAGTGAGGATAGCACAAGGTCTCCAATTTGGAAAATTTTAACGTCACGAATAAGTGCAGAAATAAGTAAGTACTATAAATGTATAAAAAAAAAGCTCTTGAAGAAAATACGAAGAAAACTTTTCCCCGACTACTATGTAACGTAACCTACTCAAGGTTTACGTCTGTCAACAAATTTAAGAATTAGAATTAATAAGATTGTGTAAGTATTATTAAGAAATCGAAAAGTATAAAATGTGGAAAATCCTGAATATGGAATTCATCGCTGTCAACACTACCAAAGTAGCCCTATAGCGATGCAGTCTTATATGTTTATGTATGTTATGTTGTATTACATGTATTTTCGTAGTTTTAGAATTTGTTTTATTTCTAATATTTGTACTTACTGTACATCGCCAACCTCCCTAATTAATAATATGTTTCTATCCATCCAAAGGTTGTCTGGAAGAGATCGCTTTAAGCGATAAGACCGCCCATTGTACTAACCTTGTAAATTTTTCTTGTTGTTATGTATCTATGTGTATATTTGGTGTGCAATAAAGCATTCTTCTATTCTATTCTTGCTCTACTATATCTCTGCAAATTGTCACTGTGGGCTTTGACCCTAAGTTTTATTGTGCGATTACGGATAGTCGTAAAAAATTCAATTCACTAGCCACGGCTAAGACATCTGGGACTATGATTTATATATTAGATATATCAATGAGTCGTTCAGTTTGTCTAGTTTATCTCATAAAATAACTTATGTTCATGTTTGTTTATGGTGTGACGCGAGATTTACGTGCCCTCTCCCAACAAATTAAATCATTTGATACTGTGATCAATTGTATGATCGGGATACCAAAGAATGGAATTGCAATGTGCAATCCTATATGACCACACTAATTTATTTGTTTCAACGTAATTAATTAGGTAAGGGAATAATAGAAAGAAAGAAGAACTCTTATTCGTAATCCTAAGTATTAAGACCATGGCATACAATAGACATGATGACTAAAATTTTTTTTTGGATAAGTTAATTATATTCTCCAAAAGATAAACATTTGTGTAAACAAAGATTAAATATCTTATAAAGTGACCAAGTTACAAGCATTTTAAAATCCGGAATAGAAAGAGATAGCTCAAACGGCCAGTGACGTCAGAGGAAGGTTGTTAAAGTACCTCATTACTAAGCTGTGGTAGTTTTTCATACAATCTCTTTGGCATGTGACGTCACGAGTAGATTTTTCATAGAAACTGTAAGGGCGCTCTGTTTCGCGAGAAAGGGACAGGAGATGCCTTTTATAGAAACTTTAAAAGCTTATTACTCCGTGATTTATTTACCGATTTTGCATATTTTTTCAATTATTGCATTCATTTTTAATCTTCTTTATGAAAGTAATATTTACTTGTTCATTTTTAATTGTATTCATCATGCCTATTAATACGAAGTAATGGCGAAGTACATACAATAATAATAATAATTCATCATGACCATCACCATCATCATCATCATCATCATCATCAACAGCCTGAAGACGTCCACTGCTGAACAGAAGCCTCCCCAGAGAGCCTCCGCAGCGCTGCTCGCCTCCTGCATCCATCGGCTTCCCGGGGCTTTCACCAGATCGTCTGTCCACCTAGTAGGGGTCGGCCTACGCTGCGTCTTCCGGTTTGTGGTCGCCACTCGATAACCTTTCTTCCCCGTTATCAGTACCACGAGCAATGTGGTCTGCTGTTTAAACATGCTGATTCTAAGAGCTATATCTGTCACTTTAGTCCTTCTGCGGATCTCCTCATTTTGGATCTTATCTCACAGTAAAACACCGCGCATAAGCTGAGCACAAACCGAACATAACTGCATTAATTTCATTGCAAACACGCGCATTAGATTCCAAACTAATAAATATGGCGACACTTGGCAAGCGTTCAGAATATTTGAAATGCATTCCAACGATATAACCGTCTAAACAGTCGCATATTTATAAACCGTTTCAAATATTACATAATGTTAGTACAGCCACACGTCCAGTATAAATATATAACTACTACTAGGTACATCAATGGGCGGGCCACATCGCTTGTAGAACTGACCACCGATGGGGAAGAAAGGTTCTCGAGTGGCGTCCACGAGCCGGAAGACGCAGCGTAGGCCGGCCCCTACTAGGCGGACCAACGATGGCTGCTCGCCTATGTTTAGCAGTTAGTCTTCGGCCTGTTAATGATGATGAATGATGTGTTAATATCACTTTTAAATTCAACAACTTTGAAATACCTTCCTTATTAATGCAATTAACAGCAAGACAAATAAGAAAACTTTTCCGTCAGAAAGTAAGACGCAATCATTTTTAATGGCCCTCAGAAACTTTTACCAACTTTCTGGAGATTGTCGCCAAGAGCGAGAAGCCATCTCCTTCACTTAACACAAGCACATTATTAGCATATAATCTGTGACCCTGGCAATACTGGCGCAGTTGACCTGTCAAACAGTACATAAGCTTTATGAACTGAATTTAGTTTAGTAGTGTCACTGGGAAAGGAAGTCTTGAAAAATGTGAAGATCTCCCAGATTTTTTATATGGTATGTTTTTGTTCGAATACATTTGCACGTTCTTCTTTTCATTACGGGTTAAAGTGCTAAGTAGACTTTAGAACATTAGAGCCACAATGTCAGATGTGGGTTTACTGGACACTGAATTAAATATTCTGTGGTCAGCAGTGTTTAAAAATATATATAGCAGTATCGCCTGATTAGCGTAATCAACAAACTAAATTTAATGTAAATGAAAGATTCGAATCGCAAACGCGATATTTTTCAAAGCTCTGTGGTGTCAACCACGTTCACTGTCAATATAATTACATATAAGTGCTCGTGAACCTCCAGTGTGCTTTTACCTAAATCGGTACAAACATTGGCCCTGGCATGACACCAAAAGTACTAACAGCGGTCGTGGAGATAGCCCTTCATGTAAACGCAGTTACACCGCGGGACTTTGGCAACTGTTATATGATATGAATTCGTTTAACTCATTCAACTGTTATTTTACTTCTTTTTTTATGAGAATGATTGACGTGACGAGCTAGTCGTTCACCTGATGTTAAGCAACAAGGCCTAACAGTTGCAGTGTCACTCGGAACTTTAAAATGATAAAGTTTCGCGTGTGACTGTACTGCGAACGTCATCCTGAGACATCACAGTCTAGTAATCAGATTACCACACTGTGTAAGCAGGACATAGTCTCATTTGCCCAGTAATTTCACTAGCTACAATGCTCTTCAAACCGGAACACAGTAGTTCTTGACGGCAGAATAACTGGCAAAGCGGTGGTACCTACCTAGACGAACTTTGCAAAAAAGTCCTACCACCTAGAATGACGTTTATTTGTTTATTTAATTAGTGGGATAACTAAGATCAAATTGAATCTTATTTAGTCACTGTTATGGACGGCCGTGTCGCTTAGCATCAGGCGGACGACCGGATTGTCAATTTTTAAACATAAATGCTTGCTTTGATTTTCTTTGATGGAAAGTATTGGTGCTGTCCGATTTATCTGTATCGATACAATATTAAATTACTTAATTCTGCTGTTTAGATTTCCCGCGTACCACGTACGGCCGTAGTGTATACGTACCACGGTTATAACGCAATCTTATAATCAATAAACTAAAATTTTGATGAGGTTAAAATTAAAAAATTTGGGAGTTTTAACATAGCCATTACTGACCTCGCAATATTTGCTTTCGCCGTCGTAAGAACGAGTAGAGAAAAAGTACGATTCTATGCCGACTATGTAGCTCAAAGCTCAACCCTAAGTGGATCCAAAATGGACGATAAAGATAGCACGAAGAAAAATAATTTATAATTAAAACCATCTCTCCTCTATAGTTTTACATAAAACAAATCAATAGCTCCCATATCTCTAACACAAAGAATAATCTATAGATCTTTAGATAGTACAGATATATATATTATCTGTGTGATCCTTTAACCTGTTCTCGATGCTCTGACACGCGTCACGTACAGTCAATACGCAAACGTGACGGGGCGCACAGACGGGCGTTTTGCGGAAATTGCTTATCGCATCTCAAAGCTTATGCACTTGATATCAAGCGATGTTAACATACTGTTTGGTATTATAACAACTTAAAGGTAAAGCCCTATTACTAAGGCTGCACTACCCATCTGTCTGTCTGTCCGTCTGTCGCCAGGCCGTGATAGTTAGAAAGTTGAAATTTTTACAGATGATGTGTTTCTGTTGTTTCTATAACAACAAATACTAAAAAGCAGAATAAAATAAATATTTGCTCGTTTTTTATAGACAACGATACGGAACCCTTCGTGCGCGGGTCCTTAGCCGGATATTTTAGTCTCCCGGCGTATAAATAGGAACACCCGAATTCTTCCCGGTGGATGCCGTAACAGCCGGCTAGGGGAATCTCCAGGGATTCCAGGGAATAGGCAGGCATAGACGGCCTGCCAAGCTTGGTGACAATGGGAAACCCGCAAAGGGCATGATGTTCAGGAGTGGATTCAAAAAGGATGATGTGATTTATAAAATTTAGATTTCTGTTCGCAGCTTATCACTTGGTTTTTGTAACAGACCAAAAATAATTGAAAGTATTCTAGCTAATTAAAAACACATCACACCTTAGTGAGTTAAATAAATAAATAAATAAATAAATAAATAAATAAATAAATAAATAAATAAATAAATAAATAAATAAATAAATAAATAAATAAATAAATGAATAAATAAATAAATAAATAAATAAATAAATAAATAAATAAATAAATAAATAAATAAATAACAAAATAAATAAATAAATTATTAAATAAATAAATATGTGTGGACATTTCACACAGCGCCATCTAGCCCCAAACTAAGCATAGCTTGTACTATGGGAACCAGATAACTGATATAATACTTATATACTTTTTTGTTTGTAGTTGACCACTACACTACCCTACACAAACCATGCGACGCCCATGAGAGAACGGATGACCATAAAATTCAAGTTACCGACTTCGAAAATCAAAATAAGATAAAATTCACCATACTCCATTGCAGGGTTTGACTTAATCTTACAAGAATCAAGAAAAAATAGAATCTCTCTTTCAATCATTGGCTGTGATAAATAAAATGCGATGGAATTGCTGCACTTGTAACAAGTAAGCTGAATACGGGTCAGAAGAGGACGTTATGCAAGGTCGTGCAACTTGGATAGGGTTGTCACTTCGCAAAGAAGCTAAATAGAGCATTTCTTTGTTTCTTGAATTTAGTACGTAGATTCAACTACAATAGCACAGACATCAATTCACCGAAATAGAGCCTTACTAAGTTATTAGCGCAATTCTCAATTTCAGTAAATAACCCTAACTAACGTAAATGCACAAAATATGACCCTATTTACCTGATAAACTTTCCCGGGGTAAGCCTTACAAAATATTATTTGAAAAAAAGTTTAGTTTTATTTTACGTGGCAACCCTAACTATGTTAACCTCGGGTCGCGATACGCGATGCAGTCTGCATCACGGCAAGGCCGAGCACATGTTCCAATGCACATAGGTACATATTACATGTGCATGCGTGCGTTCAGATTATGTGCTATTTGACTCAAACTACATGGAAGATGCTCCACGGCTGTACCAGATACTGCGGAGGTTGAGCGTTGTTTTGAAAATTGGCATCTCCTAAGTTGCCAGCATTTTGGCCATATTATCGAACATATAGTTTTTTTCGATCAAATTAACTTAGTTCATGACTATTCATTATCAAAGTATTCATAATTTGATCGATGCTGAACAGTTTGATAGTAGCAAAGTAAATAATGGCACGAATGCAAATGGTTCATTTGAATATGTACGATCGTAACTTACAGTGAGCTTTGAGTCTGAGTTACCCTAATACAAACCACCACCCTATTCCAATAATATACTTGTTAGTTACTCCTGCTTCTACTAACTAAGGTGTTAAAATATCGAAAACATAACTAGAAATATCTCCGCATCCCATCTCAGACGGCGTTCAGCCAAAAGAGACGAGAAATGAAACTACCATCTTTTACATCGCTTTTTGCGTAGGTAGCTATTGTAACTTTTAAATCCGTAGTTTGTCAATCAGTCACCAAAGGTATAGGTGAAAAAATGAAGAAATTAAACGTTAGTCTTTCTAACTAGACCAAATCCTGCCGATTTATTACTAAGTAGTTTTAGTGAATTCATAATGAATCTAAATAATCTAATCTAGTTTCAGTTGGTTCAGTTGTTTCGTTAGTTGATTAGACCAAATTTCGTTCAGCCAAATGTACAAAACGACTACATCCGTAATGAATACCGTCGTTATATTTTGGGCCAGCTATTTCAACCCAGCTTTTGTCTACGTTGCTTGTTTCATTTATGATTTGCATAATCATGATATATTTGAGTTTGTGCAGGCGCTGCTCCGTTAGTAGTATCTGCATTCATGACGCGACAATGGATAGGTTACGGTGGATGTTTAATGTTTGTTTTATCTATTCTAGTCTAGCTAAGCTGCTTTGTTAAAGAAGAAAAGTCATCATTTATAGAGGTTGGTTCAACTCACCAAAATGCTCTGTGGCCATTTGATAAGACCAGAAATGGATTGCAAATTGCAGCGTGCAATGGAGTGCTCTGCTCAGAATTTCTTTGCAGGATAAGTAAGATTGATTCAAAGAAGCGAGGTGATCCGACAAAGAAGGATTAGTAAGCTGAAGTGCCAGTGAGCTGGTCACATTCTCTAGAATGATCTGAACTATTACAGTAATTGCGTCCCTTGAGTCATGACCACGACATCTACAAGCGTAGTGAGTGTAGGATACCCACCAGCTCCGTGGGATGATAACCTACAAAAAGCTGCAGACAAGAAGTTCAGTGAAAAGGGCCAAAGATCGCGGCCCAGTGGCATTCAGAGATGCGTATATCCAGCAGTGGATTTATACAGCCTATAAATGATGATTATTGATGATACGACCTATCAAATGCATCACATATTGTGTATTGATACATATTGATGCTGTGGGTTCAGCTCACTCAAGTCGAAAAGTCATTCTGTTCCCTTAGAGCTAGTCTTGTAAAACAACAAACTTGGCCGAACACTACCGTGCTCGTTCCGCTCACTAACTAACCATTACCTTGCCTGCCAACGTAATTTATCGCCCATCCATCTAATTTCATCTCAACTGTCATAATCACTTGTGCTTCACACAAAGCGGTCATATTTCTCGTACGAACATCAAAGCAGAGCACGGCGAAGGCCGCGAGATCATCACTATGCGCACACGCACGTTTGGGCCCTATGCCAAACGCAACATGAATGGATCGGCCGGACCTAGAGTGATTTATTTGAAGTACGCAACAAAGTATGGAATACAAACATTGCAGACTGTAGAGGACTGGTATTTGGCATAACGCATAATAAAACGGTTAGGTGAGCTGCAAAACTGATAGTCAGCATCGTCATCATAATCCTTTTTGCGTCTATACTGCTGAATATAGGCCTTCCCCATTAGAGAGAGGGTTTGCCATAATCACCACACTTGGTAGGTGCTGCTTGCTGAGCGACAGCTGCGTATGTTGAGTGAACTCTGTGGTAACCGGTGCTGGTATCACATTGATTACTACGTATTTAATTGTATTATTATTTATAAGCTACGTAAAGTGATACTGTTTGTTTTCCCAAATATAATGGAAAAAAAAAACTCCACCTGACGCTCAGAAGACACGCCCTATTTTCCATACAAATGATTGGGTAACTCGGTTACAGTTACCCAAATACCCAATATCATTTCACGGATCTAAATATCGCATAGCACAGGCCAACGTTAAATTCTGTAATAATGCTCCGTTTTTGAACTTTCTTTCCGGTCGTTTTGTGCTTTATAATTTGTAAGGCAAAACAACCGGTAGGTACTTTAGTGTAATACTAATTTAATATGACTATGATTAATATCAATTATTTATTATTAGCAATCACGACACGACCTACGTGATCAAGGTCCCGTCCGCATTTCAATACAAAACATAGTTATCAATATTATATACATATTGTTATAATTTTATGCCACAAGCGTTATCTAAAATAATACCAAAGAGAGTCAATAAGAAAAAAAAACATATCGCGAGAATTAACCCAAAATATGCGTTATAGTATCTTTATGTTACAGCTGTTTTTTATACTACAAGAATTCGTAAATAACTCGCAAACATTACTTATTATACTTTTTCGAATGAATCTGCTTGTGGATTTGAAAAAACAATAAACAATCATTTGGTTGACTTGTTGATAGCATCATCAATTAATCACATAAAGGACAGCAAAGCAGTTTGAAAATAATGAACGTATAAAAGTAATAAGTTCTAGGAAGATTAATCAAGTAGATAAAAAGAGAACTTTAATAGAAAACAACTAGACAAACTACGTCAGTTCAAAGACCAACTGGTGACTGAAAAAATATAGTAGGTCAGTAAAGTCATGGCCGAGCACGCCGAGCAGTAAACTATTGTTTAGGTTTGCCCTTGCAGACATGGTAGAATAAAAACAACAATGTAAAACGACAAGACTTGCAAGAAATTGTCTATCACTTTCTGAAAACTCACCTGTTCGTGACTCGGTGATGAAGTGAGACTCGCACGACTTCTGCAATCGTAGTATCGATTCAATGTCAATGTCAAGATCGTTTACACACACATACACAGCTCTATAGTTACATAATAAATACAGAAGAAAAATAGTACAAGGTTGCGTCTGTGTGCGAGATGACATTAACTCGGCCGAATGATACATTTGTTAATTTTTCTTTCTTTTTATTTATCTTTATGTCGCATATGAGACCGATAAAAAAATGTAACGTAGATTATCTCAACCAATATATTTTGTTTTTAGGTGCCTATATCTTGGAACATTTATAAATGGAGATGGCAAAGCAAGGCGTACCCCTCTGCCGGTCATTCGGCGCTATTTGGTCATACACATTCTCATAGTGTGCGTGTAAACACTGCTTAACTACGCTAGATTATATAACTTAGTGCCTATTTTAAGATGGTGTGCGGCGTGCGTTTACATGCGCCATTTGCGCCAGTTTTGTGCGTATTTACTTCGTCCCCAGTAAAAATCGGCAGAAAACAATGATTAGTGCGGATTACAACGGTAACATCTCCATTGGTTAACTGCTTTAAGACCTATATAGATTGAACAAGGAAAAGTATGTAGTAAAATGATGTTAAGATGCTACTGAAAAGCCGACCTATCTAAGAAATTCCAAACCAGTTCATGTGTTTCACCTAAATAACGTAACCTTGCAAAATGCTGCTTAGCATTAAGTTCGCCTATGTACTTGATTTACTCTTGTGCAATAAAGCATTTTCTATCTATCGATCTATCTAACCTTTCCATTGAAAAAAAGTTACGTAAAACTAACTAATAAAATATCAAAACGTTGAATCAAGAGGCCTAAATTGTCTGCAAACTTTCTACTTTAGAAGCTGTCCCTCTATAATTTCAATTTATATTTGGCACGGCTACGATATTATTTTTATAACTCAAAAACGGGCGAGCACTTGCTGTGAAACTTCATTAGGCGCTTAACGAGTTCCATTCAGGCGTGACATTCACCCGGTTCCAATAACTCGACCGTTCGCCCTCTAAAACCTCCGAAAGACTACGTTGAAAATCTAGAAGTACGGGGGTGGAAGGGTGGATATCAAATTAATGTTCCTGTCGAGTACTAACCTACCCAAAACTGTTCCTGCATGTAACGCCACGCGGTGGGGTAGATTTCAAATAAATGTTCCTGTTGAGTATTACCTGACCAAGTGTTCCTGTTTGTTAGTATTATTTATTTTGTGATGTTACACAACAGGAACTTACAATGTTGCAACACGTTAGGTACTTCTTTATTTTATTGTCGACTCACGGACGAATTGTACAGTTATTTCAATAAAATTAATCAGAACTGGAGAAAAGCGATTAAATACTTACTTGGCAGTTTCGTTGTGGGATGATTAAAATTCACTCAATCGATGGTAACCATCCCCAGCTGGAGATTGATTGCGAATAGTACCTAAAACCTATCGAGTTGACCAAAACGATACGATAATAAGTTTAATTTTCCGATCCTTGTCTTTCAAAACAATCAAGATATAAAAACTAGCAACTCCTATACCTTAACAAATGAATTAGCGAAATCTACTTTAATCTTACACTCGCAAATATCACAAAAACACTCCTCCGCAACACGCAAAAGTAGCAAAAGTAGCAAAAGTAGCACAACATGACGTATCAATTAATCATTTAAATTTGACATTCGCCTGACGCTGTATGTCATTTGTTTACAATTAAAAAAACAGCTGTGTGTGTTTGTTCTCGTCATAAATGTCATTCGTGTCCGGTCATACATGACTTGTGAGGTTGAGTCGAGATTTGGTCCGAATGAATAAGTAGGTATTTGTTTTGTTTCTACATACTTACTACATAAAAACCATATAACTTCTTAAGTATATCGTTTTTAAGTTTATGGTTTTTATGTAGTGGCTCATAATAAGGATAAATTCAATTTTAATAGAATAGATACGGAATAAGTTATTTAACCACCTACAAATATGATTCGGAATTTTGAATTTATTTTTCGTTTTTTTTTTTATATTGGGGACACGGAATACCTGGTAAACTTAAATCTCTTCAGATGTAGATCAAAGTATAATATTTATGGTTAAACGAATCCATTTCAGTCATTTTAGTAAGGACTCTAAGGACTTATGAAAATCAGCGTTTAGGCAATTCATATACTAGGTAAAAAACGGACCTTAGCAGGTAAGAATAATTGGTAGAGTCTTGGTTCGAAGTTGGATTTCGGACTATGACATTATTTGTTTAGATAACACAAAATTGATAAATTTTAATACAGGTGTAACTGCTATAGAATCGTAAAACTTTACTTAAAACCGGTTCCCAAAGTCAACACCAACCAATGCACGTTACACAACGATAGCTTATCTTTGTGTATGTATAATGTGCACATGGTAACAGGGTTGCGCTCGCTGCATCTTCATGATTGACATTGACATAATATACCTTTAGACTTGCATGCTCTATGTTTAATTGTTTATGTAAAAATTTAGCATAACCACACATACGATTCAGTTGTTTCTAACTGAAAACTTTTTGCGTTAGTTATGACAAGGTAAACTGTAGTTAAGCTAAAAACTCCCATGTGCTTGCCAGGTTTCACAAAATCTCACTAAACGCAAACAGTTAAACTTTACAGTAGTGTAAATGTTAATTAATGACGATCACTTATTATTAAATGTATGGGGTTGATGCAGGAGTAATACCTGAAACATGTGCAGTGTCGATATGGAAACAGCTTTTCGAATTTTTGTAACATAGTGTAATTTTCCACTACTAGATGTTATGCATGAAACAGTTTTGGTAACCTCTATTATCTGACCTCGATGGCCGTCAATTTCTGTTTACCTACTAAATGCTTTATCTACTCGCAGGTGATAAGCCAATGGGTGAAAGTATGATACGGTTTTCATTTTATAATCTACTGATAAAAAGTGTAAAGGTATATTGGCGATACGGCACAGCGGTTATTCGGTTATTTCTAGGTTCGTTTCAATGTCAAGTTAAACATTTTAGGTTATATAAGCCTGGCTGTTGCTAGCTTGGGTTTCAATGTCATTCATTACTGAAAATATTTTAGCTTTGATTTATTTATATTTTATTTATTTATTTCATCATCATCAACAGCCTGAAGACGTCCCCACTGTTAACATAGGCCTCCCCCAGAGAGCGCCACTTTAAACGGCAGCTCGTCTCTCCTGCAACCATCGCGATCAGCTCCCCGCGGCTTACACTATAAAGTAAAAAGTTATTTGTAGAACTTATACAGTTAATGTAATATTTACTACGTAGGTGTAGTACTTGTGTATTCTGTGGCCGCGATGCAGTCATCGCGACGGCAAGGCCGTGTGACGTCATTGGTCACGCCACCCGCCAGCGGTAAGGTTTCCACTTCGCAACTGATGCAGGTTGCACTTCATACTTACGTTTGTAAAGTAGGGCTGCCAGAAGCCAAACAAATTCGCGACCCTTATCGAAATAGTACGTTTAAAATTAGTACAGTTTATGATGAGGTCCTAATCCTAACCGCTTATGGCCACGGGCGGCTAGGTGCGGCGACTGCATTCAGTAAGCCTCAAGGAAGTTTTAAGTATACTAGTAGGCCTAGCACGAACTTTAACGCGAAAGTAAGTGTAACGTTAACGTAAGTCAGTTGTATGGGGCGCTGATCAAATGCCATACAACTGACTTACGTCGACGTTACACTTACTTTTACGTAAAGATTCGTGCTAGGCGTACACCTCCTTTGAATTTTTTTCTTTCGTGTGCCTGCTAGTGCTCGATATAGATAGCTATTTCTTTGTAATAGCCCTTGCACATTCAGGGCACTAAATTATCTGCATTATTAAGATACTTTCCATACAGGACTATTATATAGGGAACCCTTGTATGTTCGTCATGCTTTTCTTTTATAAAAAGCCAGATTCCCCTTTTTTCACCCTATAATATCTATCCCATGGCTTTAGTGAGAAAAATCTACAATATCCGTAAATAACTAGCCCCGCTTGGTCACACATTCCAAAAACATTAAAAAAATAAGGTTTCTCTTTACTTAGGTAGTACTTATTTAATAGCTAAAATAATGTAATCTTGAAATCATTGATCACCACACACACAAACACACACACACACACACACAATCTATTTAGGCCCAAAAAGAAAAAGCCAGCCAAATAAATAAGCCTTATTTGTTAGAACTTTTAGGCCTAAGCCTAATCACTATTAGAGCACCTTAGTTTTGTATTTTCTTAATTTTGCGCTTCAGGTTTTTGTAATCATAGAAGTTGTAATCAATAACAAGCGGGTTAAAAATAGACCTTTTTCCCCTACTACTTACTTACAGATACGTCATGTTTTATTAACGAAATCATACATTCATAGTTCATTGAATTTATACTCCCACACCGGAAGCAGCCGAAAACAATTTCCTTACAATCAGCCTGATTGATAACAAAGGAAGTAATCGAATCAACGGATCGATAAAATAGATATACATTCACGATTTGCATGAGGAATCGAGTAAAGTGGTCATTGGTGTCGATAGTAAAGTGTTTTTCTGCTGGCTACCTATTCTTTTGTTGGTTTCCAATCAGCGTGATGGATAACATCGGATCGGAAACGAAAACCATGAGTTAGTTGATGGGCATCATCCATCCGTTCCTATCCTATACAAATAGCCAATTTTTTTATTGTTTGTGTCGATAAATAGAATCGATTCGAAATTGCTTCTATACGATTATATTGATTGAATTTGAATCATCAATAACTATTGTCATTTATGATAAACGTATCGATGAAATTACTGACATCATTGTATCAACCATGTTGACTGTCATGTAAAAACATAGTCTAAACTGAGGATTTTGAGGGTTGCATATAACGTTGTCAAGCACGGCCTTGAGGCGGTTAAAAACTATCGATATTTTAGCAAAATATAGCGTGAGTTACATCACTACGGGTTGACGAACGTAGGTAAGAAACCTAGACAGAGAAACCAGACCGCTTGGCGACCGCGACGGGGCTTCTTGCATTACATTTCTACTTTTATACTGAAACATAAAGTGTAGAACGGAGAGCGAGTAGTTACTTTAATTAAAGCTACGTTCAACAAAAAGGTTAAGTTTGTCTTACTGACGACTGTAGCAATTCTCTAACTTTCTCTAACTTTTGGTCGTACAAGTTTGCGGTGTCTATAAGTGACATCATATTTTTCGAGTCGTTGGCATTATACATTGTTTTAATATTAAATAATAATAATAATAAATATGTGTGGGCATTTCACACAGCGCCATCTAGCCCCAAACTAAGCATAGCTTGTACTATGGGAACCAGATAACTGATACAATACTTATATACTTTTTGTTTGTAAATACATACATAGAATACAATATAACACCCAGACGCAGAACAAACATCTATGTTCATCACACAAATGTTTGTCCCGGGCAGGAATCGAACCCACAGCCCTCAGTTCAGAAGGCAGGGGTACTATCAACTGAGCTATCGGGCTCGTCATTAAAATATAGATTGCATATTTTATGATTAACTTTTACTACTGGTCGGTCTCGAGTGGCGACCAGGAACCGGAAGACGCAAAATCGGCCGGTTCGAACTAGGTGGACCGACGATCTGGTCAAAACAGCAGGGAGCTGACAGATGGAAGACGCAAACAGCTGTACAAAATGACATTCTAATGGGACTCAGTGAACGTCTTCAGGCTGTTGATGATGAATACGATAGCATTATTATTTATTCAATGGTATGTACACCCATGAACAACATACATACTTCTATTATATTAGGGTGTCCTTCAAATCAAAACACATCGGCAACCTTTCTATGGCGGCAGAATACAATGCTCAAAGCGGAAGCGCCAACAAACACCATTACTAGCCTAATAACTTATTTCCTTCCATTCCATTCTCCCCAAAATTATTGCAATCAATACCCTACTTCTACGAGTAACTCCTGAATAATCGGGAATCCTTGAATACATCTACAATAATCCTGGTAACAAATTCAATGTAGCCGATAACTCCGATAAGGGTCTGTTCCAGTCGTGATTTAGGTCTATTCTATGGTAGAGGCAGACTGCGTGGCGACGGACTGAATACAATAGGCAGTAGAAAGTTAAGTTTATTACCTGGCTCGTGGAATATCCATGCAGTGCCAGAATTAAACGAAACAATGTTCGAATGAATTCTGCTTCGGATTTTCTATGCCTATTGTCTAGTAATTTCGAGTTTATATTCTGTTTTTGGTAGCTTTTGTCTGAATCTTCACCTGATACGCTTTTAGAGAAGATCGGTTATTCTGTGATTGGTAAAGTTTGCGTTCGCACCCGTTGCTATTTGGATGAGTGACCGCTATAAAAAGTAGTACCTATCTACAAGTGAGCGCTACCGTTCTTCAGAAAATGATTCTAGTAGATAGAATTTTTAACTGTAATGTCTGAAGACTTCTTTAGCATCAAGAACAATAAGGATAATTAATTTTTAATATGAGTAAATGTTGCAAAGTAGTTTTTTTTTGTAAGTATATTTTAGTTAAACAAACGGAAAAGTTCAACTCCAAAGCGAACCAGACAAGCGAAATTTTATTTTCACAAAAATAAAATTTTGATTAAGTACTTATTAACAAAAAAAATATTACAGAAAATAAAGGCAGGCTGCCAGTAACAAGCCAAGCTTTGTTAAACTGAGTGTGCTTGATTTTACAAAGTTCGCTATTGCCTTTGATATCTTTATCAAACAGACACACCTTCCATTCCAAGTCTTTATAGCACATCACATAATAACAAGCAATTTCATTCCAGATTTAGGGATCCACAGGCCTTTTGAAATGCTTGTCTTTTAAACTCTTTACTATTTACTAGGTGGGTAGGACTTTTCTGCAAGTTCGTCTAGGTAGGTACCACCGCTTTGCCAGTTATTATGCCACCAAGCAGTAGTGTGCAAGCACTACTGTGTTCCGGTTTGAAGGTTATTGTAGCTAGTGAAATTACTGAGCAAATGAGACTTTATGACCTGATCTCATAGTCTAGTATCTGATTACTAGACTGTGTGATGTCTCAGGATGACGTGCCAGTGCAGTGTCCCGCGAAACTTTTATTTTAGAGGTCCGAGTGACACTGCGACTGTTATGGGCAGTCGTGTCGCTTAACACCAGGTGAACGACTACCTCGTCACGTCATTCATTTTCATAAAAAAAAATTCAGAAAAAAAATACGTGCTGCAATAACATAAAGTTTGTACTCACATTGCGTTGACACGACAAATATTTTTGTTATGCACTGAGATAAAACTGCGAAATAAGATCCGAAACGAGGAGTTCCGCAGGAGAACTAAAGCGACTGATATAGCTCTTAGGATTAGCAAGTTGAAATGGCAATGGGCAGGCCACATCGCTCGTGTAAATGAAGAGGGAAGAAAAGTTCTCGAGAGGCGACCACGATCCTGAAGACTAGGCAGAGCGACGACCAGGTGAAAACCGCGGGGAGCCGAAGGATGCAGGAGGCAAGCAGCCGCATTAAGTGACGCTCTGCGATGGATGTTCAGCAGTGGACGTCTCATGAGATAACCTAAAAGGAAGGTTTAATATCTTGTCTTTTTGGGTTAGTGCTTGGTTGGTTCGCTCGCTTCTTTCTAAAGCAATTCAGCCGTTATTATACGTCGATCACTCCGACCCATACCACAATTTAGGGCCTCCTAGATTACTAGAAATGTCCGGAACCTAAGGCTTCAGGAGCAACCCGCCTGGCTGCCTCTCGCACCCACGCACCGCGCTCCTTTGTTGCCATTCGACGCGGCTCAATTATTTCTGCCCGCTCATCTGAGATAAAGAATTCCAATTTTTTCAATTCTCCATTATATTCGTACAGTCTGTTACGTCGCTGAAGCTATTATATATTCTGTGCCTTAAGGTCTCATCGAGGTCGTATTTTTTGTTGTGATGGCTGTTCAAAAATTTCCGGGACTACATCTTTTTAGATAAATTCTAAAAAGATGTAGTCCCGGAAATTTTTAGCAACCAGAGGAATTTGAACCTGCGCTTGCGAACTCTTTAGAATACCCTTGAATATTTCACTTACAATAAGACAAAAGGCACACATATTATGTACCTACATAGCAAGCGACTATTATTATAATGTCACGACACACTTGCGACAGTTGCGAGCATCGCCTATTTGGATTTTTAACCGTAAACAATAGACTCGCGATTTACCGGACAAAAACTGTGCTCCGCAGATAAACATGGAAAACGGTGCGGCAATTATGCAAATGCATTAAAATCCGGCATTGTTCCATGGCACGTGAACTAGACCTGGCAATTATGGGTATGTCGCAGCGAGCGCGTTATCGGCGAGCGCGACGCGCCGTTCGCTATCGATGGTATGCATGCAGCTTTTATTACCCGCACGTGGAAAATTCATTGTATTTTACAACAATTTTATAAGTGAACGTTCTTTTTAGCATAGAAAATTTGAGAATGCTTTGATGATTTCGCTCGCTCGCCAACAAGACAGACACCTCTTCAAAACTTCCAAATTACGTCTAGGTACTCGGAAACAGCCCCTAGCGATTTGTATTATAAGCGTCTCACTTTTGACACTACTTAATTCTCTAGAATCTAGAGAATTGAGTAGTTCTACAATGCTCTTGAACAATTCGGTTGAACTATCAATCGTAGACGAAGATGCAACTTAAGCCCCCACTAAGTCAACCGACGACGACTTGGTCAACACTACTGAGAGCCCTTAGATGCAAGAGGCAAGCAGCCGCTCAAAGTGGCACTCTGTGAGGAGACCTTTGTTCATCAGTAGACGTCCTAAGGCTGATGATGAAGTTGCATAGTGACGGTAGACACTTTAGAATTAATCAACAAAACCCGTTTCGGGGGAAAAAATTGTGTCAGTCTATTTTTGAAACGAATTCATCATGCGTTTGTTTTTGTATCGACCTAAAATAAAAATAGAATAGAACACCCACACAAATGGACAATGTCATGGAGATGCTTCCAAAAAAAATTATAAGTTGGAACGGTATTATTCAATTCACTAAACGCAGATATCCTATGCCAAAGACAAGGCAGTTCAAATAGAGCCAAGCTCAAGGCGCATACTTACCCAGCTCGTACAAACATTTGTCTTGGCTCGGGAATCGAACCGGGGCCGTTGCGGAAAACCGATGCTTTATTCATTAGTTTAAAGTGGAAATGCTGAATGATTTTTGGTTAAGTTTTTCTGGGTAATTGTTTGTTGGTGAAACCTGTCACATTCAGTATAATTTTTATTGATTTTATCATTTTTTATGTATTTATTTAATTATTAGGTAGGTATTGATTTCTAGTTCTATAACTTACATGCCATGACAAAAAAGCTTAAGATGCTTTTAATTAAGTGGTTCAAATGAACTGCACAAGAATTTTAGATTGATATAATGCTATTGATTGCTCATTAGTACAAATTGCTGGATTAAAATAATATCGCACCCCTGCTCTGTTCCCTTAAAAACATTTCTGCTAATAATTGCGCTCAAATTTTAGCTCTATAGTATATTAAGCTTGAGGCTAAAGCTAATACAAGCTTTATATTAGTCAAATCAACCAGTCAGCTCCGCATGCTACAATTTTTAAACAAGTTTGATCAATAGTGGCATAAAAAAATAGCGTAGTATATAGCAATAGTATTATGCAGGCCATGTTCGCACGAGCAAACCGTAATTATAGCTAATTTAATTTGTTATCGATTGTACACATGATACTGCGCTGAAGTAACCAGCCACTCAATGTTTATACAGTTTTATGTTTCAGTTAGATTTTGAATTCAAACTCGGGCATTTACTTTCTCTGCGTTCCGTCCCTTTGAAAAGACGAAGACCCTATCTCTTCCTGTGGGTGTTCGTAAGAGCTGGCTAAGGGAATATCAAGGGAATGGGGACCCCTGGTGCAGGCCCGTGTTCAGCAGTGGACGTCTTCAGGCTGGTGATGATGATGATGATGGGCAGCAGAATTCTCCTCGGTATAACATCAAAAGCGATCTGCGATCACCCAGCCGCCTCCCAAGCGTAGCTATGGCAAAACCTAGATTAAGGCCCTGACAGGATCCAATGCGAGCACGTTTATTACAGCAGACAAACATGAAACTTATTTTGTATGCTATAGGGTCGCTTTATGCATAGCAAAAATATGGCGATTACGTTGCGTTGCACTTCGACTTTTCCATTTTTCGGTACAAATAATTAGTTATAAAAGAAATAAGCTTATAGATGGATGCATTGAAACGTAGCTTATCACTATGATTTATTTCAATGGGTGTCTTATTATAATGTAACATTTTAGGACGTTTGAATGATTTTTTAGAGGTCACTTCACGATTTTTTTCTAGCGAGAAAACTTTTCGTAAACGTGGTTCGGTTTCGGCAGATGGAAAGAAGATATGACCAGTATCAACGTGCATTTTTTTCATTCCTGTAAATGGTATTCGTTTTGAGATAATCACGTTCAAAATAGTCGATTTGGGCCTTAAGCGTCCAACGTGGCTTTTTATGGGAGACGCCTATGTTCAGCAGTGGAAGTCATCCAGATGTTGATGTGTGATATGAAGCCTATGTCAATACTGGAGTCATTTTCATTCAAAAAATCAAAACTCTTATAAAGTAAAGGTCGAGACGGGCCCGATAGCTCAGTTGGTAGTATCCCTGCCTTCTGAACTGAGGGCTGTGGGTTCGATTCCTACCCAGGACAAACATTTGTGTGATGAACATAGATGTTTATTCTGCGTCTGGGTGTTATATTGTGTTCTATGTATGTATTTACAAACAAAAAAGTATATAAGTATTATATCCGTTACCTAGTTGCCATAGTACAAGCTATGCTTAGTTTGGGGCTAGATGGCGCTGTGTGAAGTGTCCACACATAAAAAAAAAAGTTACACTACTTGCACTGTCCTATAATCCTATGCAAAGTAGTGACAGTAAACGCACCACACGATGTACTTTCTTCGCGTGACTCGACCACTGGACTGGTGCAAATGTTGGTTCGCTTTCGAATGCAACCGTCGGAACGTAGTGAAATCATTGACGGTTACATTTTTTTTTAACCAGCCTGTTCCAAATTTTCGGCGAAGTTACGTTACTTTAGACAACGGTTTTCTTTACTTACCTATTTGACCTCACTTTATTTCATTTATTGTGTAAAAACATAAATAATATATATAGTCTGACCGAGTTATCTGTGAACTGAAGGGCGTCGCTGCGTTCGCACCAGTGCTGCCATTTTATGAATAATGGTAGAATATGACGGATTTCTACAGTACATCTTTTAACATAGTCGGCTGTGTTTTAGTACGTAGGTAAGTAAAAATATAATCTGTCCGCACTGTAAGACTTAATTTATTTAATGGAAATGATGTGGTTACTTTTCATCATTAATTTTCATAAAACTCCACGCAGGTGTAGTCAGGTACAGCTATTAGCTAATAATATTAAATATAAGTAAGACAATCCATGTAAATATTACTGGGGAACATTATACACATGATGTTGACGATGTTAATTTCACTCTGATAATTATTATAATTACCCCAGGCTAGCAAGGAATAGTACCTACTTCATAGTAACATCAAAATAAATACACAAAAAATGGTGTAGGTACGTGATTTTTTATGTACAAGTATAAGTTTATAGATTGTGTATTGAATGTACCATATATTATTGACAGCGCTGCTACGAGAAAAAATTCGGTATATGGTAGCCCTAAATGGCAATATGGCGGCTGTAGTTCCATTTTCTGCCAGTTTACAGATAAGTTGGTCAGACTATACTTACTAAACTAGATCAAAAACTAAACTATACCTAAAAACAAAAATATCGTTGGTGAAGGGAAACGTGCCCAGAACACTGGTAACATTACGTTGAATTGAAGGCAACGATTATTCTTGACCTTGCCTTATTAACATGGCAGTAACTTGGCATACTTTTGAGCATTTCTGTAAAAAGTCCACAATTCGAATAAATCTTACCCCTTTACTTAGAGGAAAATAAAAAAAACGACAGCAGTACATAATTTGAATATTTACAATTACTTACACACGTAAAAGTTAAACTACTAATCATAATTTAAAGCATTTAAATTTTGGAGGATAATTATTATAACGCGAGAGCTCGTGTTTATTCCCAAGCATTCCCTGTTCCAGGTAAACACCACCCTTTCAGCGCGGCATCTAAAGCGAAACCCCGTGAAAATTATTTAATTTCCCGCGGAAATAAGCAGTGTCATTAGCGAAATATCTTTTCACTCCCTCCGAAAAATATTCCGTCATATTAAAGCAGAGACCATTGAGGTAATGGACCTCGCTATATTTATAGCGAGGTAGGTTTACATTTGTAAAGCAATATAATTTAGAACGTATAGTAACTTTCTAGAAGAATATTACATGCACTGTGGTAAAACCTTTGTCTATATATTGCATTGCATTGCATTGCATTGCATTGTAGCAGATCTAAAATGCCAGAGGCCCTAGTCCAAGGTTTGCTCTCGAAAAGTCTCGATACTCACGGCCGACTGCTCACCGGATGCTGCGTTAATTGTATCAGTTTTTCGCAAAGAGTATTATTATATTCTGACGTTTTTGTATGGTTTAGTTTTATATTATTCTTTTCAAAAACTGACGCAAATGACACAGCATCCGGTGAACAGTAGTGAGTATCAAGACTTTTCGAGAGCAAAACTTGGACTAGGGCCTCAGTGGGCCTAGCACGAATATTTACGCGCGCGTAAGTGTAACGTTAACGTAAGCCGGTTGTATGGCATTTGATCTGCCCCCCTATTATGATTGAGCTAGCAGCGCTGCTGACGCGCGTCTGCCGCTCAACTGCTGTCAAAATTGTATGAACTTTGACAGCAGTTGAGCAGCAGACGCAATCGTAATAGGAGGGGCTTTACGTTAACGTTACACTTACGCACGCGTAAATATTCGTGCTAGGCCTACTGTACTTAGAATAATAATGACAAGTGTCGTTATTCGAATAGTAAGTCTCTTTTGAATGTTCTCAAATTAATGTGTGAATTTCTCACAAATCATTGAAATATGAAGTTTCCAACGCATATTCTCCAAAACCAATGATCCAATTAAGGTACTAGCCTATTAGCACAAGATAATCGTTACGAGTCTACTAGCTGAGTAGTTTACGGTAAAAGCGTACCCAACCCGTCGAGATCGTAGCTATGGCGTTACCTGAAACAAAAAAGTTCCTCATTACTTCAATGGCAAAAGCGTTTAGCATCGGATTGGACGGGTTTCATTACAGCCACCGGAAATTTGCATTTCCGAAAATGAGTTAAGGTTTTTTTTTATTTCGGCTGTTTATACGTATGTTATAGTGCGATTTAAACTCAACGGCGGCTATGAAATCGTCGCGAAACGCTGACCATTAGCAAAAATTAGATGTGCGCAAGCACAAGTAACCGGTGAGCGCAAGTAGCGGGGGGCTTGCAGCGCACTTCACAGCCGCCATTGATTTTGAATCACACTATCTTACGTATGACAAAAGCCTTCAGATAAGTTTCAGGCGTAATATGACAGGATGACAGAAACCACTACTGCTTAATACTACTGACATGAGCCTTCAAAACGATTAATACCATATCCAAAACTTTTTAGAGAATTTTTCATTCCAAAGGGAAAATAGAGAAATTCTCGTTATTACATTACAGTCCCATAAAATGGCAACACCTTAACGACTCTGGTTATATAAATCCAGACGGAAACGGGGAATGAGGAGTTGGATAAACATTGCCAGCTTCCTGCCTCCCCCACTAATGGAACTCAATGGGAAAATGGTGTAATGGCGGGAACCGCGAAAATTAAATGGTACAAAGACTGCAAAGTCATAGCAGTGTTACTTATTATTCTATGAAGACCAGTTAATACTTGTCATGTAAAATGTTAGAGAATGATATTGCATATATGAAGCAAAATATATAATGAATGACGTGAGCTAGTCGTTCGCCTGATGTTAAGCGACATGGCCGCCTATAACAGTTGCAAATGCAGTATCACATCACTCGTAACTCTAAATAGTTATAAAGGGATTACTCGCAATTCTACAGATTTTCATTACAGATTCCCAATTCAACAGATCCCAATTCTACAGTTTTCTAGTTTTACAGATTCCTCCTTCTACATATTCTTAATTTTACAGATCCTTAAGTGAACGGATTCTCAATTCTACAGATTCCTAAATGTACAGATTCCCAATTTTACAGAAACCCAATTGTACGGATATCTATTACACTCACCCAATTCAAAGTTTACAACTTAACGTTTACAACAACCATAATTACAATTTTGACAGTAGTCATTTTTGACAGATGTCTAATGTTTCAATTATCCTTATGAAGAGAGAGAATTGGGAATAATCGTTATAAAGTTTCACGTGACACTGCACTGCGCACGTACCATACACTAGATATTTTTACCACACCGATTGAAATTAATTCATGCCGCGAACATCGTGCGGTAAACGCAGACCAGTGTGTTGCAGCCCTTATCACTTTTTTCCGGCTAATATAAAAAATGGATGTGACTTTATCGCCAAAACAGTTGAACCTTATTTGGTTGTCATTTTTCATACTGATTGCTTATTCTTACCGAGATTTAGGATTTTCCCGGAAAAATTAGAATTCTCGCGGGAAAACTGGTAAGATACAAGTGACGCCACGGGGCGATTCTAGTATATTAGAAAATGATATAATGAACGTTCGCCGTCGCCTTTGTTGCTCAATGTTTTATTTTGCAACAATTTATCAGAAATGATTTTATCGCGAAGCGAAGGAATAGATGCCGTTTCTTTGTAGTGGCCAATAAAAATAGAGCCAGTCGTTAGAAATGGTTCTTTATTGGTTACTCTTGAGTTTTACTGATAACGGGCTAGCGTTCATTTGTGCGAGTCAAAGAATAGATATCAGATTTTGGTCATTACGGTAGTAATTTTTTTACAGTAATTGTTAATTAGATTGTAGAGAACGACTTCAATAATAAATTATGAATATTGGAGTCATTGCGTTCCTTCTAAATTGTGCCGTTTGCCCCTACGGTTGATCCTACCTAAAATTGATAGGGAGAAATAAACAACCGAGGTATACGCAACAGATATAATTATATATTTTAGATAAACAAAAGTAGAAAATAAATAATAGACCGGCAAGATCAGTGGGAGGGCACATAAATTTATAGAGCCGCGGGTTTGGGCACTTACTGCTTACGACCAAGTCTAGTGACGACTGGGGCGGCGCCGGCGGTCGTGGTCCAGCGTCGACCACCACCTCCCCGTAACTACCCCTCGGAGTTCTTGTGAACCGGTCGGACGTAATCAGGATGCGTTGATTCAATAAGCGCTAAGAAACAGGTGCCGCACTTAGGATCTAGGATTACGTCGTAGTTGTTTAAGTAGGTTTGTAATAATAATAATCATTATCATCATCATCATCATCATCATCATTAACAGCCTGAAGACGTCCACTGCTGAACATCCCCCCGGGAGCGCCACTCAGAGCGGCTGCTCGCCTCCTGCATCCATCGGCTCCCCGCAGCTTTCACCAGGTCGCCGGTCCACCTAGTGGGGGGCTGGCCTACGCTGCTTAATAATAATAGTAAGTTAGAATAAGGTTGTATATATTTTTAATAGTTTAATTTTTTATTAGGTTTAAGTTGTAAATATTATTTTTTAAATACAAATTAATATTAAATGAGTAACGTTCCGTTACAGGATCTATTTCTGTGGTTGCTTCGGAATAAGGGGTACATTTGTGCGAATCAAAGATATCTTTCCTAGATTTTGGAAATTATTGTAGTACTTTTTTACTGTAATTGTTAATTGGAATTGTAGAAACGAATAGACTTCAATAATAAAAACGTATATAGGTATACTCTACTTGCATTAGTCATGTCATTGCATGGAAATACCATACAACGTCATTGCGTTGCTTCTAGATCTATTTCAGTGGGTGCTTCGGAACTTCGGAATAAAGGTTACTTTTATTCTGACAGACTAATTGCTGTAAAATCAAGAAAACTCTAATAAAAGTCGTGAATAACGAGATTCTCAATCATTGCGTTCAAGGCCGTACCAAAATAAAACTAGTTGTAAGTTGTGAGCTATTCGAACGATACATATGAAAATATTGTAAGCAACTTATCGCACATTAAAATTACTATAAAACCGAACTAGTTTTCGAAACGTGTTCACATTCACAATAACATCCAAACATATGTATAAATAACGCTCGATTAATTAAAATATTATGCGTGAGGGATAATATATTAGGATCGTAACTAACCCGCTCCCTCTGCAAGGGTAGTTGGAAAACCCAAAATATTTTGTTCCAAATCTGACCCTAAAGGGTATCAAATGACACCGCACAAAAATACACCCGTGTGAACAATAGGTAGACCGTAATTTATAGATCTTGATAAGGGTAGACCGGTCGTGTTGTCCGTTTGTCGCACCCTTTAGCCGCAGCGCTGTGTGGCAGTGCCTTAAATTTGCACGTACGGTCCTTTGATGTTACTTGTCGAAGTCTCGAAAGTTTTGATTTATTGAAGTATTTTAGTAACTATCACCAAAAAAATTAAGAATGAAAAGGGCAAACAGGGCTGCTACAGTGTAAAAAGGCAGCTAGTAGCAGCCCCTTTTTACCTTGTTGAAATTGAAAAATCCTCTGAACCTTTCCTAAGGGTGAATACAAACGAAAGCTTAGAAAAGATTAAACTACTTATTTAATACTGCTTTCAGCAATTTATGTACTATAATCTCATTTTTTTTTTGTAAATATACATCATTCAATATTCAAAAATAATCTTGCACATTTTTTTACAAAGCAGTCAAATGAATGGGTTTCAGAAAATACCGAACCCCGATATTCTTACTGTTACTGTTCTTCTTAGTGTTACTATTGGTGGCAACTTTATTGGTGTATGTATGTTCATGTAAAAGCGTATTGTATATGTGTATAGAAAACTGTTTGTGCCTTAATAAAATAAAATAAAATAAAATAAAATAAAATAAATACTAACTTGATTATTATCGTTTGTCTTTTCAGTTATATTAATCGTTTTTTAATAATGCAGGTAGATAGGTACGCCTTGTTCAAAGCTCAACAACTGTCTTACACCTCTACTGCGCTCTCACACCACCGTGACCGTGATCGATGGCTTTAAACAGATAGACTACTTTAATTAACTAAATTACAACATTTTTAAAATGAAAATATTTTAAAATGGGCTTTTCTATACACTAACCGTTTGACCATATTATTATGTCACCTGATGATGGTAATATAGTCGAAGGATTTACGCTACTCCTAGATTGATAGCCTCCGTGGTGCGGTGGTTGAGCAAGTCGGCTCATAACCCGGAGTCGGAGGGTTCAATTCCCGCGACACGACAAGTACTTGTGCACATCGAAAGCGCAAATACTGGTTCTGTGTCTGGGTGTTGTAGGACCATGGTCCTCGTAGTTCCTGGGTCCCTAAAACCTAGTTCATCATTCATCATCATCATTTTCGTTCAACATTGGGCATTATTATTAAATAAATACTTAAGGTCTTAAAGGTAAATACAAAGGGGCGTATTTCTTTATTTATTGTTTATACCCGTGAGATTTCCGGCCGGAATGAGCAAAATTAGAACTGTTACCTCCTGTTGGGAGCTACAGAATGGAAAGTGAACTCTTTGATAAAGAATCGGAGCGGAAAGTGAGTAAGGCGATTATAAAAAAAAAAAGAAGAGCAAAGCTATAGCTAATTAGCTACAGGAAGAAATGTTGCAATAGTCGCTATTCATTTAATAGATTTCTCGGAGGAAAGCTTCTGCACCTGTACTAAATGAATAAGTTTTTTGTTCACATGATGAAGATTTTAAGCAAACTTTTCATACATTTTGTTCCTGAATTATATACGCGAAAAATCTTAAAATTAATACCGAATCCATTAGAAACGGCCTCATAAAAGTAACAAAACACAGATTTACAACTCGTTTTAATGTTGCCACGTAATTTAATGTTGCCGTAACACGACTTGTCCATTCGGTGTTGCCCATGGGACTCTTAATTCACGAATTACCACCATTACGTAATAAATTATTTTTTATTGTAACATAAAATTTTGGTGTCATATCAAAGAAAATTTTGCAGTTTCTTTCTGTCGTAAAACCAGTAGTGAACAAACAGCCAGCGAGTTTTTAAAATATTAGTTAATTTTAATCAATACTTAAAATATTATTAATCCTATTTATTTCTCAAATGTCACAACCAAAACGTTTATGAGAGACTCTAGATATAATATTGAATTTGCCTAATCCATACAAAAGGAATATTCTTTATTGGAGGCCAAAACTATAACAAAAATGATTGAAAATCAAAAAAGAGCAACAAGCGTGTTTATCATTATACAGGGTGTAATTGAATTCATTAGCATCCTTTGAAACTAGGTACCTACTCCTGATACCGGTCACGTGTGGAACAAAATTTTTGAATTCTAACACATTGGTTTGGTAATAACAATAACTCCAAAAATGGAATAACTTACTTAATCAAATGCTACAAACCAAATTTTAATTAAAATAATGAAGTAGGTACTGTTTTTAAGTACATACAAGGTATAAAAACTTTTAAATGTATCAAAATTATCCGTGCCAACTGCGTTAGGCGCCGCGGAAATCTTCATAATTTTCAATAAAAATATTTTCATTTACACTCTTTACTCTTTAATAATCATCTATAAATGATGTACTATCATGGCCTCAATTTGTGCTAATGAATTAAATTACATCCTTTATGCAGCGATCTGTACCAAACAACCTTTGTTAACCTTTAAATCACTACCTAACCTCATTAACAAAAATAACAAACCTAAACAAAACACGATAAAACAAAACACAATCAGTGACGCATACAGTTTGATATTAAAACGTGTGTTTTAACTTTTATCTAGTTAGCCTTGGACTGCCTGCTAAAAGTCAAGTTCGAGGTCGCGCCGCGTCCTAGCCTACCCGTACCCGATAATAATATGGCGTAGCGACAACGGCAGGTGCGGCTGTGGCCAGAAGCGAATGGGCTTTAGGTCCACAATCGAATCTATTTGTGCTGATAACAATTGTTGTTTGTTATTGTAATGGTATTCTTTTGACGGTCGTTTTAATAAGGCTTTAGGCTGGTAAGTGCGTCGCAATATTGCCAAATCACCATGAATGTTTAACTTGGTTAACTGGAAGATAATGCTACTCGATTCACTCTTTGCAATAAAGCATTTTCTATCGATCTATCTAAGGTGAATGAGTTGGGTTTGAGCCACGTGCCTGCCCTCTCGTCCGGTGACGCTGTATAGGTCGGTAGAGACCAACAGCATTAGTCCGTTCGAAAAAAAAGAAAGGGTTTGAGCCACATCTGTCAGCGCGGAATCGTATCCTTTCATGGTCTTTTCGCTCGGTTATTCATTTCCTAGAGTAAGAAAGATGGCGGGCAATGCTAAGGTGTTATGCTATCGCATCGCTGACAATGTCGCGCGGGATAGCACTACAGCTATCTTTCTTGCCCTAGGAAATAATGATTCCCTGCTGGCTGAATGTGATAGATGTAGCACTTATGCGCCATTTTTAATATCTCCTATGTGCTTACAGGAATCTATCCCCGTGCATACAACGTCAAATCACACATACACAGTCATAATGAACAATGCAAAAATGCTTTAAAAACTGCATAACTAATTACAATATTATATGACATAATTTTTAATACGTTTTTAATAGTACTTACGGGATATTTACCGTGATTAGAATCATTTTTGAATTCCCGATATTTCGGCACAGTTACATGCACCATTTTCACGGGTAGACTGAAGATGCGGGTGGCTGATAAAAAGTTCGAAATATAATTTGATTAAATATATAATTTTTAATTTTTTATGCGACTCTTACAAAATAACTATAATATAAATAACTAGGTACACTTCTCCGATAAAACCAACGCATGCGCATGATTCTTCAGTAGAGCGCGTCGCGGCCATGTTTGCGCCATTGCCAATGTCAAGGTCCCGCTGAAATAGATGCCGGCGTAGAAATAGCTCGGGCTGTTATACGGAAATACACGAGAGTCGAACGTGCGGACGTCGCCGGCTGCAGTGAATAGAGCTTTCTAATTCGTAATATTTTATTGGGACTGTTAACATTCACTATTAGACGACTGGTCTATTAGAGCTTTAGAGCGCGAGGAGTGGAAGGGAGGCATTTGCCCTGCAAAGGGACAAACCAGGCTAATAATAATAATGATAACAGTAACTATACAATTATACTGTCGTGTTCTTTATGGACTTGAAATTTTTTCGTGTAACATTACGCCATTTCATTAAAATTTGGCAATGTTTTGAATTTTATTTTAAATTACCTTTTGTATTTTATATAGAATTTATAATAATTTACCATGGACTGAGTACATAATTATATTTCAGGAAAATGTTGAATTCAATTCTGCGATGTACACTTTTGTTCGAAAATGATTCATTTCATTAGTCATATAAGGCCATTAAGGCGAAAATACACGGATCAACCAAATTGAATCACTTTGATTGAACAGAGCAGAAATGAAAGGAAAAGATGACCTTCAATGACATTGAATGATTCACTTTTAAGTTTACATGGGCTTTTGGCGGGAACGCGGAAAAGTTCACGTCGTTGCATTGTATTATTTTTCAAAACTTGTGCTTTTTCCAGTGTTAATGTTTAAAATTGGTGGCGTTTTATGCATTAAGTGCTGAATTACGAGCATGAGTGAGGGCAAGTGATATAATGTGGTGAAACGTGACTTTTCGTGTTGCTTCCAAAACTCCATACAAAGCTTCAGTAAAGTTGCCACCACTTTGCTGGAGCATGACTTAGACTGGACTATGACTACCTGACTTAGACTGGACTTATGACTATGACTAGGACATGACTTTGCGTGAAATACTTTATAACACGATGAAAATATAATACTTGACACTGGCTAAATACACTATGTGTGGAGCCAAAATATAAGAAGAAAAAAAAAAGTGGATCAATTTGGTAGCTTCATCCAAATTGAAAGGCAAAAGTGAGCCGTGTATTTTCGCTTTTCGATATTGCCTTGCATTTTTCATGCAAACAAACCAACAGTGCCTATACACTTACAATAAAAATAAATACGGTGCGTGGGCGTGTCACTACATTGACATCGGTTTTATTTAATAACATTTTCGTATTGCCTATGTTTGGTTTATTATTAGTACTATTATAATATCTGTGGTTTTATTGATATAGGTAATATTGGTACTATATTTTACTCGATGTATTTGGTGACAAAAACAACGACTGTGTTTTATTGCAAATTGTAGCCCTTTTACAAGTCTAATTAAATTAAATTATTATAATTACTTAGCAGATAAAATCACAGAGTGCACAATGTCAATTATTATTAATATAGTATAGAGTACAAGTGCACTAGCGCACTTATGCTGCGGCCACACTACCGTGGTATGACAACGATTATGGCCATAATAATCGTGAAAAATGTATGCAAATTATGTATATATATATATATATATATATATAAAATATATGGCCATAATTATTTTATTATCGCGGTAGTTTAAGTGCAATATGACATCGGCAATTTGCAATACACTATACACTAATTGTAAAAACTTAAAACTTAAATAACTTTATAAATATGTACACTAAACTAAAAAAGGAAACCCTATTAAAAAAAAAAACAAAAAAGTACACTAATTAAATAAAACGTTTATAGTTTTCATTGTGCTAAAAAATGTCAAACCTGACTTACACAATATCTGTGGGCTTGTTAACCTCGTGTCGGTTTTCTGAAAATAATATTTTAGAAATAACGACTCTTTGGCTCACTGCCTCTCGAATTAACGTAGGTTAGTGCATGCATGCTGTCACATAGAATCGTAAAATGAGCGCTTCTAAAAAAACGGGAACATTAATTCCCAGCGGTAAATGTTGCCAGAAAATGCAGTCAGAATGTTCATCAGAACTTTTTGCACAGAAAATATTGCGTAATCATAAAAGTTTTACGTAGGTTTGCCTTGAAATACGAGAGTATTATAAATGAAACATGTGCCGGAAAATTAGTTACGTCATGCACTTCTTGACTCTTAATTTATGCTGCAAAAACTATTTCAGAATGGCTTAAATTTCATTAAATAAAGTTCTCTACATTGGTAAATAATTTTTTGATGTGGCGCTGAAGGTGTATAGGAAAACCTTAAACTAAGTACTGTTTTTAGTTTGAAGAAAAGAAATACAATTATGTAAATAAGTGTTAGTTTGTCGGGCCTGATAGCTCAGTTGGTAGCCCTGACTTCTGAACTGGAGGCTGTGGGTTCGATTCCTACCCAGGACCAATATTTGTGTGATGAACATAGAAGTTTGTTCTGCGTCTGGGTGTTATATTGTATTCTATGTATGTATTTACAAACAAAAAGTATCCAAGTATTATATCAGTTATCCGGTTCCCTTAGTACAAGCTTTGCTTAGTTTGGGGCTAGAAATGAATATGTGTGAAATGTCCACACATATTCATTTCTAAACAGTTTTAAATTAAAAATGAGATTTAGTCTGCCGTATTGCTATCAAAGTTACCTGATCACCCCCATAAACAGAAATATATATCATCTAGTTTGGTACAAAAAGCTTTACCATCTACTCAAAATAGATTAAGATGTAGGTACATTTTTTATTTTATTTTGTTCTTTACAATAATTAACTATAACAATAAGACCCTACATTACTTAGACTAGAACAAATATAGCTCTTAAATTGCATAAGATAAATATAAAAACCAAAGCGCAGCATTCTTACGTGCAATTAAAACCATTCGTATTCATGTTGACTGCATTTACGCCAAATTAACTCTAGAATTATTATCAAAACAAAACTACCAATTTACAATTCCGTGCAAAAATAAAACATTAAACGATCACATTACGCAGAAAGCATTCTCAACAATCCGTCTCGACGATTTAAGTGCACTGAAATATTTTATCACGCAATCATCTAGTCTGTTTGTGTCTGCTTGTAACTAACGGCTAATTGCATTTCCATGCAGATTAAAAGGAATTGTGATATTTGATAAATTCAGCTGAGCATTGACAGAAGCCGTTTTAGTGTTTGCAAGAACGTATACAAATTGCAAGTCTTAATGTTTTGTTTTGTTTTGTGAATCAGTCGTACTCGTACTGTAGTTGTAGTCAGAGCTTTTGACGACGAAACATTATTTAGACTGATGAGCAATTGTTCTGATAAATGATTGAGGGCTATTTTAGTGTGGAAGCAAATGTAGCACTCCGGTTTTGTGTTTGCATGTTTAGTTCATTAGCAAAACATTTATATGTTGCAAATAAAATCCTGTGTATTGTAACAGGATATGTATCGTACCTATTAATAATTAACGAAGCCAATTAATAAAAGTGTCGAACTATCGCTGGACCACTTCTTGATTTCATAAACAATTATAAAGCGGCGAGTCAATGACCGCCACAAATCTGATTTAAAAAATATGTCGTCGACAAGAAGGTGAAGATAATTTTCAAAATTTTCACGCTGAATAGATGCAGGCAAGTTACTACAATCCCGAAAAAAAAAAAATATCAACCGAACATGACCAATTTCAATCACGCTTTATCCGAGCTTAGTGATCGCTATAAATAGATACTTTATTGACTAATCTAGTCAATGCCACATGCTGTCTGTGGCCTGAATTGATATACTATATTTAGTCAAGCGTCGAACTGTTACACTTTGTTTTTACGCTATATTTAGATTAGTAGACTATTATTAATAGTGAAACGCTGTAGTTTTTTGTTTCATATCAACACGGGTGACCTGGTTTGGTTGGATTATTTTTTTACAGTATGTTTATATTACCGAAATTCAGTCAGCCATGTGAAAGCTTTCTTAATTAATATATGTAGCGTTTATTGCAGTCTAATCTTCGAAGTTTCGCTTACCTATTATATGGATTAGCGATTATCTATTTTATCTTATTCGAATAATTACATGAGTAGTTAACTATCAAATTGATTTACGAAGGTTTGGTGTCATTTATTACAAATTTTTATGATTTATGTATCGATTTATGAAACTGAACGACGGTCATTGACCTGATCGTTTTATCATTTAGTCTTGATTTTAAGCCAGTCTGCATCATAGACAATGCCGCAAATACCGTTGTACCGGGGATTCAGCCGGAAGTCGAACCGACACCAAATCGGTAAATGATAGTTTTGGCGCTAAGGTGGCGACTACCAGGAAAGTGATTTATGATGGACGCGATGAGTTGATCATACATAATTATTATGAAGTAACGAAGCTTTGCTGGACTGTCGAAGAACGAATTTGTATGTAAGACTTTATGCCCAATTGATTCATATTTTTTGGGCATTGGGTTGGAATGGGACTCTTTTTTTTTTTTTTTTTTATGTAGAATAAGCCTGCGTTTGACTACATCTCACCTGATGGAAAGCGACGATGTAGCCGAAGGTGTAGCACGCAGACTCATGAGGTACCTATTCACTCTTGTCTTAAAAAGACCCAGATTATATTTATTGGGAAATAAGACCGACGGGAGCAAATTCCATTCCCTAGCAGTCCGCATAATGAAGGACTCTGATAAGTTATGTGTTTCGTTAGATAACTTAGATAATTCATACTTACACCAAAAGATTAAAGAATATCTAGTGTTATGCTACGGCTACACTACGGTGATATGACAATTATGATGGCCATCATTTAGGCAAAACATACGTATAGCCACGATTTATGGCATGTCGCGGTAGTGTCGCCGCAGCATAGTAGCTAAGACCATGACTCGTGTTTCGCTTTTACACGAGGCATCCTAATAAAAGTGTTGACTCGTCGAAGGCTGCGAAAGACACGAGCCTTCGGTAAGTCAACACGTTCCTGAGGGGGCCTCGTGTAGTGAACATGTGTCGCAAAGTTACTGAAGAGCTATTCTTGTATCATTTTATATTTACGCTCTCGATTGCTATTCGTACGACTGTCATATATTTTTAATTATTATTGTTGTTATATTGTTATGCAAATTAATAATGTTAATTAATGAGCAAAGAGCACGACAGACTCTTAGAGTCCATTACATAGTCTATGGTTGGTTTAAGGTATTATATACCTAATCTGTGGTTTAAATATTGAGATCTAAAGTATAAGATACTTGATAAAAGGTTACTGTCGTACAAAAACAAACGAATGCGTTTTGTTTTGCAATAATTTCAAACATGGTGAAGTTCCATGCCAAAGTAAACCTGACCAAATGTATTAACCAAAAATTTACTTTGGCACCGGTTCTGAAATATTTAATCCAATTCAGTGTAAGAAGAGTCATATTGAAGTCCTTGCTTTGAACTTTGAAAGCTACTTCATAAGTTCATACCTACGATGAAAATACAGGTCCATTTTCAAAATTGTCCTCTTCGTTTTAGGACGTCACTAGCGGTTATCATTATTTCGGTTCTTTACGCAGTCAGTCCACATGCGCTGATATATTCAATACCTTAGGTTTATGTTCGGAAGCTTCTCAACTCCTGATATAAACTGACTCCGTTCAGTCTGCTATTAAATCAGTATTCTATGTGACCAATTTAGAAATGTGGGAAAATATCGGTAAGTATTTTTAATGTTGTCGGTTAAGTTTTCATTAGTAAAAAGAATACTTAACCAAACCATTTAAATAAGAGCGTGCATATTATTGAAAATATGATCGTCATTACCGAAATTAAAGACATGAATTTACTGCAAATAATAATATTTAATGTAAAACGCTTTCTAAAACAAATCGCTTCTATTGTAATTTGGAACTAATAATAAAACATTACGATGCAATTTTATTAACTTAGGTAATACCATTTTATAAACCTGAAACATCGACAGATTTATCGACACGTTCACCAACCACATCCTTAGCCCATCTAGAGATGTCCACTGAATAAACCATCAAAGCATCGAAGTTGGCGAAGACTCGGCTCGCATCGATAAATCATTCACTCTTATCGTTGCTCGTCAGTGAAAACGATCGTTTTCCGCCACTGTGTTATGATACGCGTATCTTCGCAGATAGCGCGTATCGTTCAAAATGTTTGTGTGGACTTCGCGGTGCTGCTTCATACTAGAGATGTCCGCGGTCTCACCCGGAATAAATTACCCCATTTTCTCACAGTAAATAAACTTTTCAATTAATTAATTATTCTATGTTGACCCCACTAATATACAAAATCAAACCCCAAAATTTAATCAAAATCGGGTCAGCCGTTTTAGTGTAAAAGCGACACAAAAGTGAAGGAAGAGATAGTAAGTACGCACAATTATGACATAACAGAAAATAAAGAAGGATGGTGTTTTATAAGGTGACAAATGGTGACATACAATTTATGAGTATTTGAAATTCTGGATCATCATGATCATCATGAACAGCCTGAAGACGTCCATTTCTGAACATAGGCCTCCCCCACAGAGCGACACTTTGAACGGCTGCTCGCCTTCTGCATCCATTGGTTACGCGGCTTTAACCAGATCGTCGGTACCAGTGGGGGACCGGCCTCCATCGCTTCTTCCGGTTTGTGGTCGCTACTCGAGAACAATTCTTCCCCATCTGTTGTCAGTTCTACGAGCGATGCGGCCTGCCTATTGCCATTTCAACTTGCTAATTTTGAGAGCTACATCGGTCACTTTAGTTCTGCGGATTTCCTCATTTCGGATTTTGAAAGATAATGGTTAATGGTTTGGCAAAAAAAACTCAATGAAAGACCTAGTTCTAAGGAATGACATAACAAATCAATAATACCTTTTCTCCGAATAACCTTCCAATAACTAGACATAAAATCCAATCTATCCTTCTTTGAGACATCCCATTGATTAAGGGCTTCCTTTGTAGGATTCAAATTGACGACTCGGGTCTCTGCCAACTGGGGACATTTTATTACGCTACTACAAAACTAACTTACAAAAAGGTCTAGCTTTTTGGGCTGCCCGCATTTGAGCCTTCGACTCTTCAGATGTCTTTATCGTGGAATATCCGAGAATACCCCCTCGTCCCGCAGTGCGCTCTACCAGCCCTAAAGAATAGCTTTGGATTCGAAAAGTTGGAGTAATTTTTGTCTTTTTTGTCATTCGAATACCGAACTTGATCGAAAAAGACAAAGTCCATAGGTACTCCACGTTTATTAATAAAGCCGTAAACGTCGCTGATGCGATTGCTCTACGGCACTACGCGCGATAAGTTGGTGTTCATTGCACCTAATTTAAGTGGGCTCATCTTCAGTTTTATTTATAAACTTTTCAGTTTATTACACCGCCTCCTGAAGCGACGACCAATGACGCTCCGCTGTTACCCGAGTTATTGTGCTTTATAGGTTCTCTTTCAGTGATCGATCGAGCGTGAGCTTTGGCGCTATTCGTGCAGAATTGGGATCCCTGGAAGGCGCACTTGAAATAGGGTTAATTGGGTATCTACTGACCCATGATCGACGAAACTAAGTATTTGAAATGATCTATGAAAATGCTGATGTAACTATTTGGTGCTATTTTAAGTCTAAAGTCATACCTGCTGTCTATTGAGATGTAGTCCTAAAGCTCCTAAACCCTAATACCGTTTAAATGAAAACATGACATTTAAATATCTGTCCTATACTTAGTAATATGAGAATAGGACATAATATTACTAATTATGTAAGGTTTACCTTGGAGGAGTACCTAGAAACCATATACACCTTTATTACCGAATATAAAAAGTATTGCGTCCTGCCTCAACATAAAACTTAGTAATCGTCAACTCTTATGCACTCCACACGCTTGAGCAGTCATTATCATGACATGCATATAATTATGCGTATACATTCAATGCTGACGAGCGAGCGAAACAAGCGAATATTGAGCAAAATGAGCAAGAACCGAGCAATTTCTGCGCACCACGCCCGCTCGGCGAAATTACTGTAACTTCCACGAAGTTTGATTACTTATAGGCAGGATTAATTGTAGCATCAAACGCGATTGTTACATGTCGTATTACATGGGGGCTTTTAGCTGAAGATATTAATAACCGTAGGTACTCTAGACATTTTAAACGTAAAGGCACGGTGTAAGCCCGTAATCAACGAAAATCACTTTTTAACGTTGTAACATGACGTAAAATAATCATATGAAAGAATTGTGTAAAGTTCACAAAGTATTATTTGGGGTCATTGGAACGATTCCATTTTAGAAAACTGGAGTAGTTTTACGCAGTTTTTTTCATTTGATTATTTTGACACCTCAAGTTAAATTAGTGAGGTCTATATCATCAACAATCTATCATTTTATGAAAATCTAAAACGACCCACAATGTTAAAATTATTATTTTAAAGTGCCTATGCCAACATAACACGCATTTGACTAGCGGTTATTGGGTTGACCCAGACATCTGATAAAAAAGGATAGCAAGGAAGAAAAGGCATGATTAAATACGATTCCATGCTAAATTACGCGACTCTTTCTCTCTCTCTCCTGATCCCAGCAGTGGGAGCACTATACAGGCCGATAACACAAGCAGGTACTTCCAGTCCCATCTTCCCGCGTTTTCGATATAATTTGATTTACTGCGTGCACGTAATGACAATTTCATTGGATCGTAAAACGTTTACTGTCAATGCCACGTTATGTGTTTCTGATTTGTCATTTCGCGTGTTGCCACAGAGTGGGCGGTAGTGTCCACTGCGGGGTTTTTTTAAGTGAACGTTTACCTCTTATCCCACTTACCCCAGGTTACTCGCGTTAAAGTTGTCAACTTAACCCACCAAATACTATACGCTGTTTGGGTGCCTGTTGATCTTCAGTTATCTTAAACCAATTAGTGGTTAGTATTGGGAGTGCTGAACTGACACGAGGCACGGCAATGCAGCCTAGTCCCTAATCTGTAAAGCATGGTGTTAGAAACACAACTGACAGATTCAAACAACGAAAAGCATATTTCCAGTATATAAGATGCAGTGTAGATACACTGAAAATAGGTGAGTCATTGCAATTGCAGTGCAATGCAAGTACTACATGTAAGCTTGCGGCAGCACTGCACTTGCAAACTTTGTTGCTTGTAAACCCATCTTTATCATTGGGTAAAACCACATGGCACCTAAGCATACTAACTGATTCGTAATCTGCGTAACGACACAAATAAAAACAAAGGTCATTCAACTTTTTATATAAAACTGCGCATTCATTAAACTATGTAAATAAAATATACATAAATGATAATTATTATTATCTTTGCGTCAACAAACAATTTGATTGAGTAAAACATGTTTATAATTCTTGATAAACGACGCGTGTTTATTTAATTTGTATAAATGTGTTTTATTTAGTTTTAAAATAACAGTAAAAGTTTAATAATGATGGTATTTTGTCAATGTCAGCCCGCTTTCAAATCGGGTGCGAATATTTTTAACTTTGCGTATAGAATTTTATTTAAATTGTATAAACTCGAAATTGGAATTCTATAAATTCCATTCTACAATAGACATGTATGTTGACGGGCCCGATAGCTCAGTTGGTAGTATCCCTGCCTTCTGAACTGAGGTTCGATTCCTACCCAGGACAAACATTTGTGTGATGAACATAGATGTTTGTTCTGCGTCTGGGTGTTATATTGTATTCTATGTATGTATTTACAAACAATAAAAAAGTATATAAGTATTGTATTAGTTATCTGGTTCCCATAGTACAAGCTATGCTTAGTTTGGGGCTAGATGGCGCTGTGTGAAATGTCCACACATATTTATTATTTATTTATGTTATAATATTTGCACCACAGATGGCTGGCGGGTTCGATTCTCGTTACCAGACAAGTATTTGGGCACAGATAAAAAACTCAAATACATGTTCTGTGTGTGGGTGTTGCGGGACCATGGTCCTCGTAGTTCCTGGGTCATAGATACCGGGAATCCTAGTTAGGGTCACTCGATGACCTTTCACCACGAGCAATATTTAACTAGTAAAAAAAAAGCAACTAAAATTTAGTACGTGCATATTCGAATAGTTAGTACCCTCAGTTTAATGTATGAAGTCACGCTTTCAAAAGGATCATCCAATAAAACCTCCCCTACCTACCCCTGCCTACCCTACAACAAGTGAAGTGTTTAATTTCACTTCCTACACTGCGAAGGTTAAGGCAGTACAAGTCTTAGTAATTTCTGTACAGCGACGCGCGCAGTCGCTGGGTAATCCTTTGTCGTTGTTATCCGGTACTAATCCGGAGTCAACCAAGCGCAAGTCATGAGAATCTAGCACAGATTTCTATGCTTTATTTAGCAGTGTTTTTGGTAGCACTTTTCTGCAAAGTTCGTCTAGGCAGGCACCACCGCTTTGCCAGTTATTCTGCCGCAAAGCAGTAGTGCGAAACGCGAATGCACTACATGTGTTGATGTGTTACTGTTTAAAGAGCATTTGTAGACTGTGCTGTCTCAGGGTGACGTGCGCACTGCAGTGTCACGCGAAACTTTATTAAGTGCAACTCCAACTGTTGTTGGCATTAGATGATACCAAATATGGAATACAACTTACTGATCTAAAATTGCTAGTTGTATGTTTCAAAATCAGGTTTTATAGTAAATGAGCAGTCATTGAAGTAAAGGTTAGGTAGGCGTCGTAGACCCATTCTCCAGCGAAAGGAGCCGTTGGATCATGGATGTTAACGTTTTAGTGACCGTCTTAATTGTGATGATGATTGTGATGATGATGATGATAATGGTGATGATGATGATGATAAATATGATGATGATAATGAGGACGATGATTATAACGAAGATGATGTTGGTGATTTGGAAATTGGCCTTAAGAAAGGCGAAGAGCCAAACTGCCTCATTTAGCTAATTATGACGAGAACGTTAAACTTGACACCAGGTTTCCTAAAATAGCATCTTGGAATGACAATACGCACCGTATTTGACTGACTGAATACAGCTATACACAAAGAGTGTCAGATAAACCTAGCGCTGTCGTTATCCGGCCCTAATCCAAAGTGGTTCAAGTCACAAAAAACTTGCCTGGCAAGATGTTGGTGTTTCAATGCAGGTAGGGCCGCTACTGCTGGTATAACTTGGTACCTGTATAGGTTAATTACAATAAACAGAAATAATGTTGAGCTATGTATTTCGGACTTCTAACTAAACGAATCTGGGAAAGCCCACGTTGAATTGCTAATCTTTAATATCGATAGGTACATAAATGTCAAATTCGCGCCATTTGCTTCACAAATACCTACTTGGGTGCGAAAATAGCTTGAATTACTTTATGGATAATTCATGAATCTCTTACAGATCTGATGAGAATCACTGGCGACGCAACGTTCATAATAAATGAAATAATCCATTTTCTTACTACAAAATGAAACCGACATTAATAATTCCAAGTCAAGCGCGACCTACAAATTATACGTAAAGTCATTAGAGAGAATATACCAACATTAATAAATCAAAGGTTGCAACGCTTGACAGGGTAATTCGAAGCGGAGAGGTCGCCACCGATTTCACATCCAGAGGAGATAAATTAATTCGATGATATTAATCATCTGTCTCGCCGAATAAATCAGATGCCCGCTTAGACGTCGCACGTCGCTAATCCCTATCAGAATCGGAATGAACTGGTATCGAGTGGATTTAAGCGCCATCTTTCATCGCTTGGGCCGCGGGCTAACGGTAGGTGGCGGTGAAGCGTTCACTCACCCCGGCTTCTTTGCTACCAGTGGCCGCGAGTACGCGAACGTGAAACTGCTGCGTAAGCTGCGGCACGCACACGCGCGAGCCACGTGGTCACCGCCCGCGTTTACGACCCGAACTCCATGTGAAACTTCACAGTTGCAGTACCATGGTTTATTTGTCTAATGTCATAACATCCTGACCACTTTTAGCGCTCCCGTAATGAATCCCGAGCGTGTTGAATCCGCGGAAACTTTATACAAATTTTGGTGAACAATGAAAACATCTCTTGTGAACGATGAACGACGCCGCGTGATAAGTTTAGATTAAAGCACTATCAGCCGAAGATGAATGGTGATTGCGCGCAATTCACCCAGTGCGAAATGTAAACAGAAACACGGTCAGCGCTTTGAAGGCACTACCGTTCTTATCTTAATTTCATTGAATCATCGTACACTTATCCGAAGCGCGCAAAAAACGAAGATGAATTAATTTTCACTAGTGAAAGTCGATCGCAGCCGAAACCATGGCTACGCCACTGGGCCACCGAACCACTTTTTGCGTTTGCGAAGCAATACCATAATAAGTTATGGCAGTTGAATTGAGCTTTGCACAAAGCCATTTCTTTGATGTTGATTTGATGGAGTTATTTGTTACGTTGAAGATGTCTGTTATTCTCTTTTTATTGCCCCTCATTTCTGGGACTCGTTGTCAAGTAGAAAGTACACGCATATCATTACACGAAAATGAAAATATATTACTTTTGGGCTGCGTTGTTATCGTCGGCGTATTACCATTACCCCGGATAATAGCCATTACTAACCAGTATCGCGGTTAAATGAGTAGTTAGCAATTTCATAGTTTTATCCACCTATAAATGACTCGATAGCGATACGTAAAAGAGTTGCGTCACCATCTACTTAAATGGATAATCCGGGGTTCTTGCCCTGAGTTGCAAGCTATAACTCTTCGCATAGCGGCGTGAAATTAGTTAAAACATTCTAGTTTTAAACTTAAACTGGATATATCGAGCTAGATAACAACTCTTAACACTCTAGTAAATAGAGTTCAGATTTTAGACTTTAGAGTGCGAGCTTCAGCGATAAGCTGTAGGTCATTGTGTTGAAACCGGTTAAGTCGAGAGGACATCAACACGTTACTTACTATGTATGTTATCGAGAACTTGTAAGGCAGGTCTTGGTCATCTTGATATCTATTGGTAGAGTTTAGGATGTTTTAACTTACTAGAGCCACGGGAGAAAAGACGTACGTACCTGCAACAAAAACATATTACTTATGATAAGTAAAAGTTTGAGAGACCTCAATTTGGCCATTGGGCATGGACATTGGACACCTATAGAGTTAAGAATTTGGCTTATGAGTTGGGGATTCATTTCCTGACTAGTAATTTCCCCACAATAATTTCTAAGACGAATCAGATAATTCTCTATTTAGCAAAATAAAACAGTATGGAAGCGAATCGCAAAACACGAGCAGATTTACACAACTATGACATACTGAGAGCCACGGAAGACAACGTTGCGAAGCAAACCCAACATTGAAGACAATGCAGAATACCGCAACCTTGATGAGTAAACGCAAAGGGGCGTACTCAGTTCCCTTCCGTCAACAAACAAGCTTCCATTACGCAACAAATAATACGCAATTGAAACATACAAAACATACATTGATATGGAATAAGTGGAGATAGCAACAAACAATAAAAACACGCACTAAACGGAGCGCAAACACCGCCGGCGTGCTACAGCTTACCAACGCTTTAAGTTCGAGTGTGGAAACAAACAAACGTGGGGTTGCCACGGGTTCTCTATTTCCTGGACTCAAGGAATGGAATTTGCCTAAAAGGCGAAGGCGTGGCTTTTTTGATTGGTTCGATCCTACTGTAACGGCATCAACAAATTGAAAATTATTAACAGACGGACGTTTTGTCTTGTCAGATTGAATCTTTTACCTCAGTCAGCACCCGGTTCCTAGAATATATACGTTCCCAAGAATTCAATTGTGTTTATTTACCGATATCAGCCGTGCGCCTCTCAACCGGAGAACGAATAACTTCGAGTTGGTCTTTGTAACTGGTAACTGCTTTTACTTTAATGGTTTTTGAATGTCACCGTTAAGCACGTTACACATTGGCTTGTTTTGTTCTTGTTTTCAATTTATCCGAGATATGTATGCTTTCGTATGTGATCTAAGGCTTCGTATTCATTTTCCGTACATAATGGTGTGGTAACCCTAGCAGCAAAATGCTCGCACCCTCTGTTATCTGTGTGCCGATACGGTAATCCTATTGATTTTGTTGTAGATAACACAATGTTGTATCAATCAAGAGCCAGTGTCGAACATTCGATTTAAATTGTTCGGCAAATAGAAACGGACAAATAGTATAAACAAACGTTTCTAGGAGGTAGATAGACAGTTGAAAACTTGAAACTGACGAAGCAAAACTAAAATTCGAAAAAAAAATTGGTAACTCGGTGCAAAAAAATAATCAAATGTTATTGCATGTGATTCTGTACAAATCTTAATTTCATTTTAATTCAAGTAAAGCAAGAAACATTTAAAAGTCAACGTTAATTTATATTTTTAACCGCATTCAAAAAGTAAGAAGAGCTGAGCTGAATGAGTAAATAAGCTTAGAATACATATAGCACATACGTGTCAAAGTTTAGAAACAGTAACAATAACGCCTACAGACTAAAAGGTACGGTTAAAATTATGAAATATTTAAGATAGAAAACGTAGAATCAAACGGCAACAATATCCCGAGAGACAAAGCGGCGGAGTTCCCTCCTCCCGGTTATTGTTTCCTCAGAGCAGAAGGCAACATAAGGAAGCAAGAACATCGCTCAAACAAATAAAAGAGGTCGGCCGAGTGTCTCCCAAATTGCCGTAACTTATGCCCCTTCTCGAATCTCCATTAGTAAATTACTATTCTTCCGCGAGTTTTGCATAATTCCGGCAATATGTCCATATAAAACGGAACGATATTTCATTTAGTACTTTCTTAAGTTATGATAATGGAGACGGACTAGCGATAAGCATAAATCTGCTTTTCCCGTCAGTCGTGATGGATTTGCCTTGGAGATCTGCCGTCGGCGTCTGTAATTTTACGATCCATAGTGATTTTTATACGATGTGTAATATGACAAGTGTCGTTCACCTCCGGAACTATAGGAGCCGTTTTCCTGACTCCGCAACTGCTTGTACTGGATCAAGAAGCATATCACGTTTTATGTGACATTTCATTTTACGGGTCGCCACTTTGGCATCAACGTTTCATAAAACTGGCAATAATATTACGCAAATTTTATTTCATTACCATATGAAACCATACACAAAATCAAAGAATATTCAATTCCCAATTCCCAAACGTTAATGTCTAACTTGACACGCTTTTACCCGAAATGGAATTCAAATACGATATTTAGAAGCATAATACCCGTAAAAATTAGTTTGTACAAGGACCGGGAGTCCGGACCTAACTCAGTGTGTAAATAGATTGCGTCACGAGCACCCTAGAGACGGCACAACAATCTTCTCAAATCGTTGTTGAAAATTCAATGACATTCGCCCGAGGCGAACGTTCGAGATATCTTTTTACGAGTCACAAAAAAATGGCAGAAACTTTTTATCGGATCCAATTTTGTTCAGTAACTATGCCGGGTGGATTCGTGATAAGGTTTTTATAACAAGGGTGGGTTTTGGTGCTGCCACTGGGTGCTGTCCGGTCGTCGCCGGCGGCGCAAGCATCGACCCCATCTCGCTCGTCCCAGGCTAATACCAGATACTCCGCTTCCCTAGATAGCTAACCCTCCACATTCATATAACATAAAATGTGTCATTCGGTCGGCAGAGGCAATCTGCGGTGGATATAACTCGAAATGTCTTGACAGTGCAAAAGTCTATATATCACGCCAAATTCCATCAAGTCGGTATATGAAAACCTATAAATACGTCAGTCAACGGAAAGGACGGTGCGCCCGGTCTCGCGTATTTTATTTGATGTGTTGTTACAAATGTATCTCGATATCTGTTCTCCTCCAACAAACATTCTGGGTGGAAACACGGTTCGGTTTAATGTAAAACTGTATTCCACTGCCAACATAAATCAATACCTTTAAGCCGTCAAACAAACACTAATGATAGCTTTTAAAATTAAAACTAACCAATTTAATACATATACGCCGCCCAGAGCCCAGAGCCCAGAGCCCGTGTTGGGTAATTTAATTACAAGTTTTAAGGCTATAAACTTTGTGTGGCTGAATAACCGTAGCCTTATAAAGCGTTGTTTGTCAATGCTGTCCATGTAAAATGGTCGTAAAAACTTAAAATTCCTTTCCTAAGCATCGATGTATCTAACCGAGGCGTGAAAGACTTCAAGGCCCGGGAAAATTAAATGTGGTCTCGGAGGTGAATGACAAATGAGCTTGATGTTTTATGTACAATCAACTCCAGGATTATACCATGGGTCGTCCCACTCAGAGGATTATAACCCTTGAGGCACTAGCGTAAAGACGACAATAGCATCGAAGAGGCCCGTGCTAAACTTAAGCTTATAGAACCCGCAACACCTTTAAAGCGGCGAAGAAAAAATATTATGCAAATTGAGATTTATACGACCGAAGGGTGGATTCGGAAACTGAAATATGAAAGACTTGTATAAATAAACAGTGTCTTGGAAAATATACACGAGAAAACGAGAATATGACTAGATTCCTTCGCGACACCCTAAACAAATGTTATCGAATAGAATGACTGACGCTTTGTGAGATCGAAAAGGCTAAAAATAAAATATAAAGGCGAAAAAGTTTCGTAGAAGCAATACTTGCCATCAACGATGACTACACCCGCGTTACTTGTTAAACTAAAGATATAGTTAGAGGGAAACTGCGAGATTCTCCGTTACTCGAAAGTATTTGCAGACGGCTTAATAAGAAACGCGTAATTATCCGCAAATCCTCCTCGTCTGCTCGGGCCCATATCCGCTAAGGACTTGAGCAAACTCACTCCGGATTCCGTCGGTAATAACTTTTTGCCCAACTCAACACGGCGTAAACTCACTTTTGGCGTAAGCCATCTATAAAAATAAAGTGACTTCCGAGGCATCCACCGAGATGAATAATGTTTAAACCCTTAATACAAAGTCACAGAGACTTAGCATCTTTATGAGCTGATTGACAATGACAAGGAAAACGTGGGGTAATGCGATTACGTTTTCTGAAAAGAGTTCGGAGCTGGAGGATACGCTATTCATCAAGTGTGAATAGAATAGTAGATCTCCATCGCACTTAACCCGGAACACATGTGGGTCGTAGTTCCGGGCGCGTTCCGGCTCCGTTGTAAAATGCGATCGCAAACTCACAAAAGAGAGTGCACTCATCGAACGCATATCCAACCCTTTGGATGTGTGTGTGGGGTACTCTCAGCTATCACTCTGCAAATACGGAGGCACCTCGCACTCCCGCTACCCGCAAATTGAATCCTGACGTAATATTTAACGTAGACATTTTGCGCCGGCGTTACCCTCGCCTCGCCGACGAAATTACGCGACGCAGCGTTGCCCGGGAATAACTTATCATATAGCTCGTTTAACTCGCCCATCAATAAGTCATCGTCGAATAATTTTATTTTGATGTCGCTTCGTAATCGCAAAGCGTGTAATTTGTTTCCTTAAAGTGTAGACGAGTAATGGATAGAGTCAAAGAAGTTGCCCGACACAGCTGTATTATAAGAACAACGCATATAAATGCCGCTGTTATTTCTGAGAAGGTATGTATGTTGCCGGTTGTAACAAAGATAAAAGCGAATCAGCGAAATGCCGACAACGTAGAGTCGTTAGAGGTCTTTCGTCACATAAGTATACATATGAGTTTAGAACGATGTCTGCATTAACATACTGCCGTTAGTAAGTTTTACTGTCACAGGTCCTGGTAATCGTAATAACAAAATAAAGTTTATTTAATTTGATACTTTTTTACGATTGCCAAGCATACGGTTCGCTTGATGGAAAGCGGTACCTTAGCTTACAAGGCGTTGCCAGATCAGTATGGTTTTTAATACCCTTTTTAAAAGACCCCATATTGAAGCTTTGCGCAATACTTCTGGGGAAAATATTCCCCATGTTGCTAAATCGAAATTTTACAAAAATATTACAGTTCCTAAAAATTTTTGCAACTAGCTTCCATAGTTACATCGTATTTTTAGTCTTCTAAGTATATAAGTTCAAAGATGCCATAAACCGAAAGATTATTATATTCACTAATCAAGAAGGCGATTATACAAAAAAATCCAACAACTCAATTTGTTTACGAGTCGTTTCATTCATCCGCATTAACAACGATCGCTCAGCGCTCAAACACTTCACTGTGTGTTCTGTATTTATACATATTCATTAGTTGGCACACAAAAAGCCCTCTTTTATGCGCGTACATGTGCCGAGCTTACCGGGGCTCTTGGAGAATCAGCCTTTGGAAAACACTCGAGGACCTATTCTTTTGAAAATGCTAACCGATCAACGGTTGTAGGAGTACAGAAATAACAAAAACGCGGTTATTTTTCACATCTGTATTATGTAATTTTACAAACACCATCGTCCATGTTATAAGTTAATTTACTACGTCTACTAGAGTCATCATCCACCTACTCTTACCCCAAGTGGAGTCGGTGCAGCATGTTTTTGTTCCATTATCTTCTATCATTCAGAATTCAGACGTCATTCCCCCCTTTAGCTTAGCATACATATTCATTTGTTACATTCGTAATTCATGAAATTGACAAAGTAAAATTCTTAGATTCAAGAGAACACGATGAAGGACTGGAGGCCCTAGCTTCAGCTCTGTTATTTGATTACTTGGACTCAGTATCGGCATACCATTAAATATTAGAATTCTGTGGTGTTGGTAAATAATTCGCATGTTAGGCATAGGCATATAACACTACGCCGCTGTTCGTGGGTTAGCTGCAATGCGGTGACATATCAGAAACGAAGTGTGACTTTTTAACTGCTTTGAAAAGGAATTTTTAATATTTTTATGTTGAATTTCTAGCACGACATGTGTTACTGTTGTAGCTATTAAAATGCCGAGAACTATATCAAACTAAGCATAAGTAATAGTAGAAATAACAGAACAATAACTAAAAATGTGTTTTTTTCCACATCTATAAACATTACCGACCCTTTTACGTTTGTTCCTTCCACTCATCCATAACAACTTTCATTTCCTTTAAAGGTTTCATTTTCAATTCCTTTTCTATCAGTCCCACTTAAATTTTTCTAAAGCGCCTCCCGAACATCAACATCTGTCTCAGCTGAATTAGCATGGTCACTGGAGCAAATTTCTCTAAATGGAATTCATTTATTGAAATGCCAGTTTTTCCTTAGCACTTTCTACAATTTTAATTAATTATTTTAAGGTGAAAGGTAAAACCTCATAGATACTGTTAAATATTATACTTTCAATATAATATTTACCGACATAAATCAAAACCTAAATCATCCTTCTTTTCAATTCAAGTACGTCATCGTCATTTCATCTATGTTCTAAGTGCTTTTTACGCCCTAAAATGGGACAATGCAAGAATTCATTCTAGTTTCATTAACATGAGCGAAATAATTTATGAAAGGGTCAACGAGGTTAATCGTATCGATCCCATAACTCAACCGTCCATAATCGGATCCTGCCATAGCCTGAGAATCTTGTGATCCGTATGATCCGTCCAGTCAGCCGTCAGATCCAATCTGCCATACGCAACGACTGTCATATCTAACTGCACTCCCAATTACTCAACACCTGTGTTGTACACTCCCCCTTTTGAAGATAACTTGTTTACGCAGTTAGATATCGGACCCATAATGTAGTGAAATGTTTGTATGTTACTAACTCTATGGCTATCTGAATATGAGTACAAATTACTATAGGAAAATCAACCCACGACTGAGGAATGAGTTTTGAAATTTACTGACTACAGAGCAGCCGGTTTATATATTTCTATAAATTCAATTGTGTTTTTACAATCAGAAATTAATATAATCTAATCACTATTTCTTGTTTATTCTTCTCCAAAAACTATTAAAATACCGCGAGTTCTAGTGGTTTTCAGTCCATATTCCAGCGGTTACCAACCACACATTTCGAGCTCCGGGTTGTAAATCTGTCAAAGAAGGAACGGGCTCCAACCAACTTCCTACCGATCTTCAGTACTACAAATCTACAATCTCGCGGTCAACTAACGAATTTGAAGTTTCAATTAATCGAAAAGGTAATTAACAACTGGTAGAATAATTAATAAACACGTGAATAAACTGTGCAACGTGGTTGCGTAACCGGCATTGTGCTAACTTCGCGAAATTCGAAGCGGAAGGCAAAACAAAACTAAGCTCTGGCTATTCTTTGAAACCGTACAACCGTATTGAAATACCCGCAAAAAATAAATACAGAGAACTTCCCGGAACTCTGTAAACAAGCGATCGATGAAGCCGGATTCATTCCAGGAATCATTGAAAATGCACTCTGATATGCTAGGTACACTATGCCCCTTATTATTCCCAACCAACAACATATTCTGTGAAATACATAGCGTATTTCGTACAATATGTTTTTCAAAATCCAGTATAAACCACTACTCAAAATAATATTCAGTAAATCGAAAGAAATTGAAATGAATGGACACGTTACATACAAAATGTTCGATTCAAAATCATTTTCAGTATAATTACAATTCGGGAAGCAGATAATAACAAAGCGCAGTTCCCCACTACAACAGTTGATAAACGCGGATCATTTCGCATTGAATCGGCTCAATATTCCACTACGATTAATCCGACTAACAATTAAACGGAAACGGTTAATTATTATCGAAACGGTACACCGCAATCGCTGGGGTTGAATCGAGCGGCTTATCTCTCGGAAGGGGCACGCCGTAATAAAACGTACTGGAGGTGGTCGTCTCTAGACATTAATACCGCTCGCTTGAGGCCCGCCTGATTTACGGGCCGAAGCCTGAAAACTCCTAAAGCCGAGCACACGTGATCTGCCGAAAGCCTTCAGATAAATTACTTAGGTTTCGACATCTGAGCGGTGCCCGCCTCAGTCGTGTCCACAAAACTCGCTCATCGACCTCCGTTGGATATGTAAATTCCGCTTCAACCTTGTACAGAGATCAATTGTTTTCCAGCTGTATTAATTCAAGCTTTAGACCCATAAAATTAACGTTCTAAAATCGGAATTACTCTGTCTCGCCGCGTCCGGCCAGATTACATGTCATTGATCGCGAGTCGCAATTTATGTCAACCGAAATTGGAATTCAAATCGGATTTCCAGTTGACCGATCAAAACTGGCGTGCCGTCGTATTTGTCTGGATGGTGCAGCGGTGGCCTGGACACTGCCCATTACGCGTGCATCATACCGGACGAGTGGATGGTTTGTACGCGTAACAGCTTTGTACTGGCAAGTCAAGTGGCATGACGGATGACCGAAGCTAGATAAAGACACTGTACTTCAATGATTAATGTAGTGCAAATGGCAACTTGTGCCAAAACGCAAATCAAATTCCACTTCCAACTGAACAGTCAGCTATGTCTTTATTTACAGTAGTGGAACACTGCGTATTCAAAACGAATGTATGGCATAAAGACAAGCACATTCCTGCCGAGTGTATATCATAAAAGGCCAGCTTTTAGACATTTTAGATAAGTGGATGGTGCAAAGAGCTAGTTCGAATTCGAACGTTCCAATCGAGTGGACACTGGCCAGTGTAAAAGGTCAGCTTCTGATATATGAGTCGAGTGGCAGCTAACGAGAAGGCTAAGAGCTAGACTTGAAACCATGGCACGCATAAGTCATTGATTGACAAGATTGGAGTCAGGAAATGTTTGGGAATATGGAGTGGATGTGCTTTTTTTTTATCTCGTTTGGGTTTTGTCACAGAAACCATAATAAACACAGGTGCTTATGGTTTTGGTTACGGTACTGTTGGCAGTATGTTCAGCAACGTATCAGAGGAGATATAGAAGTGTCAAATGAGGAAAAATGAGGAAAATAGCTCTTATGGCGTCTAAGCTGAACTAGCACTAGGTAAATTCTTTAAGGTATGTTCTTGTGATTATAAAACGAGCACAAATGACCTGAAATATACAGTTAAAATTTTAGCCCCAAAATTCATGAAACACAAAATTCGTAACCCTGAACTTCCGAAATATTAGATACCAACTTCAAAGCCTACTTAATTACTTAGTAGAACAAACACAGAAATCCTTTCTTCAAAGTAACGAAATTTTAAACTAAAGAACAACAAGTAGAAGCTTATGATTGACTAGAAGTAACTCTTTTTACGAATGCTACAATAAAAGCGCCTAAAGATACTGAAATGTAAAATACGGAATAATTTTATTAAGATCCTGTATCTGTCTCTTACTTTACATATCAGTTAGTATGAGACGCAAGAATTCAAAGATTATTTTAATACTAGAGGTGCCCCGCGGCTTCACAATCTACCTATTTTCCAGTGACAACTCAATTTTCTGAAATAAGAAGTACCATAAGAAATCTGTGTACAGTTTAATCTAAATCAGCCGTTTTGACCTGAAAGTCACAGAAATCAAACCTGGATATGCTCTTAGCCAACGAATTGTACCAGCACATTGTAACTTACGACCCCCACGGAAAGAGATTATGGTGATGCAGTGATTCTTTATGATTAGTAGGAATTCTCTAGTACTACTGTTATACCAGTACCACACAGCAAACCTCTACTTGTCAGAAAGAGCTCGCAACAAACAAATCTATCAAAAGCACTTACCCCAACCAATCTACCTTACCCCACAGTATCGTACTCCGCATGGCAATGCAATCCTCTCACGGCCATCCGTCCTTTTTGTAAGCCGATTATGAACACCGATTACGTTCTGTAAAAGGTCGGTTTCAGGCCCGAGCTAATCTTATTAAATAACTTTTGTAACACTACTCCTCGGAGAAATGTCACGTGTATTATTAACGATGTTTGTGCAGAGTGCTCTCGGTTGTGTTGTGGAGACTGCGGATTGGACTGTGGCGGAATTTCGGGGTTTGTGGCACTGACGGTCGGTAGAGGCGACTGACTAGATACATCCCCTATACTGTAATGAAATGAAATGAAATGATTTATTTGTTTGTAACACGGATTTGTTTGTATAATGATTATATCTACTGAACTTCTATTATCCTCCTTGTCTTCTCTGTAGAACAAGCCAGAAATGCATAATGCCTTACGACTGAAGTTATAGCATACCTATAGTATAAAAATAGGTAAATTAATAGCGGTCTTGTTCTATTAGGTTTATTGTGACGATTGATTTACTTATATGATAATATCATGTCCATCTTTTCAGTGGTGATATACTTTTGAAATTATTTATGCGAAATGAAGGCTTACTTCAGCTAAGGCACACCGAATATTTAACTCTACACCACAGGAACTCAATTAAAAATTACCATAATAATTATATCTATTTGGGTATTGTCTGAACAAATTTTCAACAACCGCTTAGACAATTTGGTTATGAAAGCTAGACGAAAAAAAAAACGAACAGACAACATTTAAAGAAAGAAAAAAGAAATAAAAATCCTATAAGTGAAGAGTTTTGCAACGCAATAAGAATAATTCAATTCAATTTCAAATTTCTTAATAGTTTTTCCACGTAAACTGCGTATTGGAACGGCAAATCCATATAGTTCTTTCGGCTGATATGAAATTATTGCCCAGCCGAGAACGCATAATAAGTTTTCATTTAATGTTAGCTAAGAGCTATATAGTCGTACGTCGACAGACAGCAGGTATACTTTATCTAGCCTAGTATCAAAGTACTAGATACCCAGAGGGGCGGCTACCGGTGATATTTTATTTAGACGTTGGCGGAGGCTCCTGTGCAGAATGGATTTACCGCGAGTGCCACGGGCTCTGTACGGTGAAAAATGCGTCTAGAATGGTACCGCGCTGAACTTTCACGTGGCTGCAATTTCTTGTTCACCGTACAGCCGCACACGTAGGTAATAATAACGATGTAAGCAAAACGAATGTCTTGAAAGGCTGGGATCAAATAGGATTGGTCGGGTGATGATAGCATGCAAATTGGCAAGTTATGTTTCCAAATTGCACATAATTTCATCCGCGGTTACATTAGCTTAAAATTAATTAACCCATCCAAAGCCGAGACGGGTCAAAAATATATGGTGTATTTTTATTTATACTGTTGAAACGCTGTATATAACTTAGTGATATTTACTGTATTTTATAGCATAGAATTAGAATAGGTATCGAAAATATTTTAGGTCTGTGCAAACTATAACTGTATTTTTATGGTCCGAACACTGTAATTTACCAAATCTGAGCTGGCAGCACTGGCTAGTACTTACGATAATGATGATGTCATTACTTTCTCTTACATCAACTAAACTGCATTTTGAACTTACCTGTGAAAGACAGAAAGATTTATTAGACTCGATTAAGAAGTAAAAGGGAAATAGTTAATGTTAATTCTTCAGACAGCCGATGGGGAAGAAAGATTCTCGAGTGGCGACCACGAACGGGAAGACACATAATCTAATAATATATTGACGGGCCCGATAGCTCAGTTGGTAGTATCCCTGCCTTCTGAACTGAGGGCTGTGGGTTCGATTCCTACCCGGGACAAACATTTGTGTGATGAACATAGATGTTTGTTCTGCGTCTGGGTGTTATATTGTACTCTATGTATGTATTTACAAACAAAAAAGTATATAAGTACATAGTCATAGAAAATCAGCCAAGTGCGAGTCGGGCTCGCGCAGGAAGGGTTCCAAAACATTGTCTATAAAAACGACCCAAAAAAATCAGGTTATCTATATGGGCCCTTAAATATTTATTTTATTCTGTTTTTTTAGTATTTTTTTGTTATAGCGGCAACAGAAATACATCATCTGTAAAAAATTCAGCTGTCTGTCACGGTTCATGAGATACAGCCTTGTGACAGACGGACAGACAAGGGCGCCTTAGTGATAGGGTCTCTTTGAGTACGGAAAACGGAACCCTAAAAACGTACTTACATAATTACCAGAGATCCCCAAAAGATTTCCACCTCCATGGCTTCACTACAAAAGTTCTATTAACTAGTAACATTGCCAATAGGGCGGCCAACACGCTTCCATCCAACACTTTCATTAACTGCGTTTCCCCTTCAAACTGGCGTGTTCACAGTTCTCACAAACTGTATTAGCGCCTCGGGCTACAGTAGCACTATTATTTGCTCTGTGTACTAGTGGTAATGATAGTACCTCTGGCTCCAGACTCAACAATACTGAGACTGGGAACATAGGGCAGTACTCCCCGCAACCCCGGTAACTTCAAACAATGACTCGCAGACCAAAATAAAAGCGGAGATAGCATATTTTAATTATATAAAGTGATGCATTTCTTTGCTTGATAAAATCTTAAATGACGAGATCCGATGAGGACAAGTCACCATAGAAAGAAGGACATAATTGGCAAGTTTAAATGGCAATGGGCATGCCACATCGCTCACAGAACTGACAACCGATGGGGAAGAAAGATTCTCGAGTGGACGTCTCAGCAGTGAACGTCTTCCGGCTGATGGTGATGACGATGGCTAGTTTTGGACTAAGCTATGTAAGGACTTAAATCGCTTAGTCGAAAACTAGCCATGCATGATGCATCGCACTCTTAATACGCCTTCCTATGCACAGCAAATTGTGTATGACTAAAAACTCACCATCACCATCAACACCTGAAGACATCGATTTTTCAACATGAGCCTCTCCCAAAGAGCGCCACTTTGAGCGGCTACTTGCCTTCTGCATCCATCAGCTCCCCGCAAGTTTAACTAGATCGTCAAACCACCTAGTGCGTGTCTTAAGCTGCGTCTTCCAGTACGAGGCCAGGCCTTTCTTCCCCATCGGTTGTCAGTCGGTTGACAAACTGCTAATTTCTTCGGATTCACTTTCTAGTTCCACGCGTGATATCTTGTTTCCTTCAGTCTTTGTATCAACACTAGCCAGCTTTGTGAATGCTACTAGCTCTTCCCCTCTTGTTTACTTGCGCCGCGCCGGTGCAGGAGGTGAAATATTAAACGCAGTCGTTATTGTTGCTAGGTGTGCTTTTCATTAGGCGTGAGTGACTATGTTCTATCGCAATGAAACGTGTATTGTTTGACGCATCTGCGTAATTATTAGTATTTGTTTTAGTTTACACAGAATTATTATAGCACAAATCGTCATCATCATCATCATCAGCCCGCAGACGTCCACTGCTGAACATAGGCCTCTCTCAGAGAGCGACTACTCACCTCCTGCATCCATCGGCTCCTCGCGGTTTTCACCAGGTCGTTGGTTCACTTTGTGGGGTTTGCCTGTGCTGCGCCTTCCGGACCACGGGGTCGCCACTAGTAAACCTTTCTTCCCCATCGTTTGTCGAATTCTAAAAGACCCACTTTTGTGGCAGCGAGAACAACGACAGTGTTTAACATGTTGAGTCAATGGGGAAAGTCCAATTGTCCCTAGATATTCTGTGGTACCTAAAAGAAGCATCAGCATCATATTTTGTTCCTTGATATTTTGTTCCTACAGGTGACACACTTTTTCGCAATGGAAACCATCAATTAAACCAACTAAATAACAAAATATAAAGCTTTGTTAAGTACTGCAGCTTTTTAAACTGGGTATTTAAAAGTCAGCCCATCGATCAAGGGTAAACTCGTCACGTCAGACATCAATCAATCGTGCAATCGCGCCGCCTCTTATCGCTCTTTCGAACTGTTCAATCATTTACGTTTGTCGTTACATGAATGGATCCCATACGGAATTATCGGGAACAATGTTTAATGGAATCAGTCACTGCCCGCCCAGTGCCCGTGGTAAACCTATTTAGTTCACCTGGCCGTACTAGGAGCAATTTTTTCTTCCCGTGGTCTACCTCAAGATTACTGGGTGTACCAGGGGTTGTTTTTTTCCTGTATTATGGAAGTAACCGTCTTTGTACATCAGAACAGAACCTGCAGCAACATATTAACTCATGTCCTCCAAAACACCGGAATCACTTAAAACGTCCCTACACCACTACAATTAGTCGGTCAGTACAAAAGGTTTTCGCTGCCACTAGGAAATGCGATCATAGATGATAAAAGTACCACCCTACTGACCTATGACAGTAGTTAAGCCATCATAAGCCTTCAAGCGGAGGCCAAGCACTCTGACACCAGGGCCACTATCTATGTTAATAAGGCTTTGTGACCGACTGACTGATAGGCAGGCTGAGAGAACGTAGAGGCCAAATTCCTGGACATGGGACTTGAAATTTAAAGGACATCTTCCTATTATAGCATGGGGTGTATTAAAAAAAGGGTTTATAAAAATCTAACCCGTAAGGGAGAATTGGGATGTTAAAGATAGTACGAAGAAACTCGCACTGTTCTTTCTCTGTTAATTGTTCCAAATCTAATATGAAAGGGTTTCTACCCTTCCCAACCGATCTTTCGTAAGTTCGCAGATTTGAAAGAACGAAACGATTCAACAAACTCGATCTCTCTTCTGATAAAAATAAGATTGATAACGACAAAGCGCTTGCAGGGTTATAATTAAAAACCCATATTAGCAGTAAGGAAAGTCCAAACAATCAACGGTCTAATTACTTTCAACAAGTCTCTTCAAAAGCTCAACGTGACGATTTCATAAAACAGCTGCCCTTTATAGACGAAATAAATAAATAAATAAATATGTGTGGACATTTCACACAGCGCCATCTAGCCCCAAACTAAGCATAGCTTGTACTATGGGAACCAGATAACTGATACAATACATATATACTTTTTTGTTTGTAAATACATACATAGAATACAATATAATACCCAGACGCAGAACAAACATTTATGTTCATCACACAAATGTTTGTCCTTGGTAGGAATCGAACCCACAGCCCTCCGTTCAGAAAGCAGGGATACTACCAACTGAGCTATCGGGCAAGTATTTCCTTACTGCATGTTGTTACATTCGTAGGGCCGTCAGGGCCCGGGCGGATCGATACCCGCTCACGTGCGCTCCACGCGGTCAGCATTCTTTGTTCTCAGTTTAGGGTTGCACGGAACGGAAATCCGTTCAGAAGACTAGAAAAACAATATGAACTTTCCTAAGTCTATATCCACTCATAACCGAAAGATGAAGACAAAATAGGGTTCACAGAATCATTGAAATTCCACCACTAGATCAGAAGCAATAACTAATACGTCTAATAGGCATTCTGTCTATTATAATATCAGATGCATATCTTATCCCGATTCACATCCTTAGATCAAATAGAATGTGTTTGTAGGTAATGGTCTAATTTTATGATTTCTTATTACTTATTCGCTTCTATTTTTAGTTCTAAATGCTAAATCTATATCGTTCTTCAAGTCGCATACCTAATGCGTATTGGTAAAGTAGGTATGAATATGATCCATGACCACAGAATATAGTACTAGTACCATGACTCCATGACAATTTTTACTATTACTTAATTATTATATGACCGACAAAACTTCAAAACCCAACACATGCAAATTATTTCTACTTTTCTCTTCCTCACCCCTTTTCAGCTATAATAGTCCCGCATTACCTCACGTGTGACACGACGCGTTTTCGCGTGACAACCTAACAACCCCGCTCGCGTGCCATTGGACACGCACTGTATCTTTTCTATTACATGCAATCCTACGAAGCTCACCAGGAAGTGAACGACTAAAACTGCCTATTACTACCTATAAATTACCTATTCTTCATCATCGGTAACTGCTGTTCGCTGCTTTATCACCATTTATTAACTTTACCCGCAACTTTCTGAGAATTTCGCGTTGCGACAATGTTAATAACAGCCAGCGCGTTGTACGCACGGAAAAATTAACTCGACTACCTACAAAAAACTTTGAGTTTCGGGTTTCAAGGCAACATGTATTGTTTATTACACCTATGAACTTGCGCGCGTTTTTGACGTTTTTCGCGTGACGTCGTAATAAGATCCCGCGGATCGCGTGACCGTGGACACGCACTCGTCCCGTGGGGAGGCAATACAGTATTATTGGGTTGTCAATCAAGTTAGGATTTGATGTTGTCGTGTTGATTTGTTAATTCGTTTTTAATTGATATGGTTTGATTGATTATAATGCCTTTATGAATAACAATAATTACCGTTACCGCAACCAGCTTTGGATGAATTTTGGAATAGAGATTCCGTGGATAGCTTGCATACTGGATTGACATATCTAATAAATGAAATGAAATGAAATGAATGAATGAATGAAATGATCTTTATTCCCGATACACAATATCGCGAAAGGAACAATATAACACGGAACATAATAATAAGAAACTTATATAAATATACTATACTCTTAAGCGATATTGCGCGATGCCAGGAACAGGTTCCGGCTCAGCATACAACTGAGGCTGCAACAACAACCTCAGTTACTGATTTTCAGCCGGAACCTACGTCATGACACCACGGACGCAACACACCTTATACTACAAAGTACAAAACAATAGGCTACCTTTCATCCGCGGGTGAAACCATGGGGCGCAACTAGTTAATCTTTTTCAAAACAGGCACAGGTTATTGAGTTACATTTAATTCGGGCACACTTTCATGTTTTTTACTTATTGATAAAGTACCAATATGTTATTATTTGTATCAAAGGAATTTATAAATTTATTAATCAAAGGGCCTTTGTCAAGATAAACAGCTGTCCAAAACAAAAGCACGCCATCGAATCCATACCACAGAGCAGAGTATATAGTCTAACGCGCCTGTAACAATTGTTACTGCTCAGTAACACAGTAACACCAACCTGCCCTTTGAACGGTACAACAAGCTAGTTAGTAGGTACAATAGTTAGGTACGCCCTTTATCACGAAGTATATGACATGATGATTGTTGGAATATCGGAATTGCATTTGATATTTACGAACATTATTAGTTATTTTATTAGTCACCATTATCAAGTTATAGTATTAGTAGGTACTGCAATACTCTATTTGTGAGTTGTGCGTAGTGTAATTTTAGTCTGTACCAGTTACTTGATAATGCCTGATAACATGTTATGTTTGGGGTTCCAGTTTTAGCAGCTATTTTAAATGTGATTGCAGACTCGGAGTGAACAGAGATTACTATTATTTATATTCTGTGGCGAATGGGCAGTGCCAGTAGCACAGGTTAGAGAAAAGCGGTTACTCTGCGGTCTGTGCAGTAGGTAGTGTAAGTACCTTAACTAATCTGTGCTCCGATTTCGAGGTTTTTGATCCTTTTGTTACGGGTGAAAAGTCACCCGTCATTCTCCAGTGTTTTTGATCTAAGCGTCTTGACCACAAACAAGTGGTCAAGAGAGAAGTCATAACTGCTTTGTCTATCATGGAATTGATATTAATATCTTCAAAGATATTTGATATCTGTTTTCTCCATGTTTGATAAAACATTGACGTCAACCAGCGTCAAGTCCAACTACATAAATGGTTACAATAACATAACGAATGTAGCGGTCGACGAGCTTAGCAACCACAAAGGCCGACTGGCAATCGCTGATTCTAAAAATATCCGTATCAAAGAGCCATGTAAAACAAGTTCAGCTTAGCTTAGGTCTAAGGCAAAGTATTGTAACACGTACAATACTTTGCCTTAGACCTAAGCTGTCTAATAAGTATAAGTCATAGATTAAAGAAAAAGCAATCGACTCTGTGGTTCTAAGCCTTAGGATCCTGATGAAGTAGCGTGCATTTCTCACGCATTAAGCGTTCGGAGCCCGTTTCCTGTGGTTAAGACCTAAGAGCCAACGACCATAAACTTGACGAGGGGCCAAGTGGAACTATCTCCAACAACCCCGCGCCGCGACATCGAGATCGGGGCGAGGGCATACCTTCCAGTAATTATCTCAGATATTGTGTCCGAGGGCTTCCGGGCTTCCGACTTTGGAGCTGTTGGAATTTGAATAGCCATTAGGAGTTTCTTGCCCTTTGGAGAAGCCAACACAACGAGAACAAATTAACTTTTAGAACTTTTGTAGAAATTAAAAATGAATCATGTTGCTACTGTTAGTTTTTATAGATGCGGAATACGCAATAGATATTATTGTTCCTATAAACTCAAGGTTTGTTTTATGTAAGCGATGTTATGACGTACTCGTTCGCTTGGTGTTAAGCCAGAAGCATTGGAAACATACCGTCTTACCACAAAAGATTTAGACGCGCCTTAAACACTTGTTGAACAGTTGTTTCATGAATTCCATACCACAAATCCGCGCCTAACACTCGTTTAAGATAGACGGGCGTTAAACACGTGCTAAAATTTAAAAATACTCAACCCTTAGTTTAAGAGGTGTTTAACTGTCGCTGTCACCATAACACACACAGTCAAACTTCACGCTAATAACGTTCCGTTTTTTCTATGGTCACAGCTATGACGCTAACATGTATTCGATTTACAAAATGAGTTCTGCGCGGAATGAAACGATTCGTATAATATCACCTTATTTAAAAAATGTGGATCGAGTTAGACAGTGTTTAAGTAAACACGGTATAAACATGGTTTTGTAGTGACAAAAATAAAACATCCGTTTAAGGAGCATTTAACTTTTAGACGCTGTCTAACTAAACATGTATCTAAGCGATGTTTAAAATTATTTTTTGTGGTAAGACGGATAAGGTTTTGCTTTGCGTGGCACTAAGCACGTCATCCTGACACATCAGCATTGTCTAGTTATACCATTTGTAGACAGAGACACATTAACAACCATCATATTGTTAAAAGAATTGAAAACTCTAAAGTTCGTTGTACTTCATAGCAGAGAAATGCCAGCCATTGATTAAGGATAAAGTATTTATCAACAGAAGACAGAAAGCAGATAATGATTTCTACATCAGGGACCTAAAATGTGACTTAAAACTACAGTAGCAAGAACTTATAATATGCCCCAAGCTTATATAGGTACCACAGTTCTACAAAAGAGGAACAGCACCACATAAACCTTCATAAATGTATCAACTAATGTAAATGTACGGTTTAGAGACAAAACCCTTCAATATATCAAGGTTCCTGAACATCATCCACAGTACGGTTCGATTGATCCATCGGCATGCGATACCCGGGACCCTCGATAATGACGGCACTTCCACTGGCAGCCCCTAGCAGCCCCTTGGGCAAAGCCATGGAAATTAATATCCTCTTTAATCCTCCCGGGCCTTTGTTAAAGTTCATGACATAACTAGTGTAATCACTTTGAAAGCTGTAGCTTTTGTTGTCAAGATAGTTCAGAGTTTCATGCAGGGTTTTGGTTTGAATTAAAATCTCTCGTGCCACCTATTCGTTGGTTCTAGTAGTTATACTTGAGATATGTTAATTGGTAACGCAAAATACGTCGACAAAGGTGCCTATAAAATAACGTGATTAATATAATAGATTAATAGACATCGAAAGAATACCATGACCTATGTTAAAAATGAAAGTGCGTAACTTAAACATAACAAATAAATAATAAATAAATAATAATAAATATGTGTGGACATTTCACACAGCGCCATCTAGCCCCAAACTAAGCATAGCTTGTACTATGGGAACCAGATAACTGATACAATACTTATACACTTTTTTGTTTGTAAATACATACATAGAATACAATATAACACCCAGACGGAGAACAAACATCTATGTTCATCACACAAATGTTTGTCCCGGGTAGGAATCGAACCCACAGCCCTCAGTTCAGAAGGCAGGGATACTACCAACTGAGCTATCGGGCCCGTCAAATACTTAGTTTGTAAGTAATTGGTAATAAGTATCTTTTTTTAAATTAAATAAAATACAGAAGTCTGACAGATATAAATAAATTACGGACCAACGCGGTTGGCCTATTCGTAAATTAAAATTTGGAATGTAGCGATGAGAATCCGCCGATCCCCTTTAAATCTCGCTACGGAAGCCATAATCGAGAGTGACATAAATGTGTTACGAATTGCCCCAATCATCGGCCGGTGATGTTTTAATATCCCGAACCGAATCGATTTCGCAATCGATTCTGTCATTCGCCTCTGTTCGGTGTCTCGTTTCAAATTGGATACACTTCCTCTCGTAATAAATTCGAGAGTATAAATAGCAAATTATTTTTCCTGCTAATATGCTTTCTGAAACCTACGATGCTATATTGCTCACTGTCGGCCCCATGTTCCATTCTAGTAGCTTTACAATAAAAATTAAGCTAAAATATAAGAGAGCAACAAATCATAGGGTTGCGCGGCAGAGTTACCCTTTATCTCGGGTAATTCGATCTCCAGCGGGAACTACCGGTCGTTCAGAATTCAAGGCACGCCCTTATCACTGGAGTCCTAGCCCCAACTCTCAAAGACTGTGTCGGCAGTAAAAGTTTAATGTTTCGTATGCGTATAATTTGGACGCGTAGGCGGGCGATAATGTTATCGTTATACGATTCAACAGCTCCGGTATATCCAGGTTCTTGAGGTAGTTTTGTAATCATCGTTTTTCTCTACTCAGGCTGTGGATACAAAATTATAGCTAAACAAAGTGGTAAGATGCGAAGATTGCTTCTGTAATGGAGTTTAAACGCTCACTTACACATGAATAGCTAGTTAAACTAGTTCATAGATGTCGAAGAAATGTAACGATACGATTAATGGGAGTGGGCGGAACTCGTAACGTAGGTAAGCCAATGCATTCATATCAGGCTGAGAGGGTATGTGTGGTAGCGATGGTAATTAAAGCGATTTTGCGTAAATTTCATAAACATGCTAATTCACGAGTCTTAGCATGCTAATTGCTATTGCTATGAAATGAAAATTGAAATGAAAAATGAAATGAAAATTAAAATGAAAAATTATATGAAAAATGAAACGATATAGAAATGAAAAATGAAATTAAACATAAAATGACCCTTTATATTGGAGAACTTTAAGAGTAGATTAAAAGCGTCCTACAGGAGAAGCAACGCATAGTGACACCTCCGGTGTTACATAAGTTCATAACTTCATACGCTCTACGACTCGGCGATGTAGTAGAAACTTTTATAGGTTCTACATAAAGCTTCTTTTGACCTTTTTTAACTAATCAAGATAATTAAAATTGTTTTTTACGTGTGTCAATACTTCAATAAGAATATTGCTTACAAAAAGACTTCAAAATATACATTGGTGAAAATTCTATTTAATTATTTATTTATTTGTTCCTGCCGTCCCTATAGGCGACCACTTCCCATTTCCCATCAGGTGGGCCGCATGCTTTATGTTTGTTTGTACCTCAAACATTCCGGACAGGTTAAATATTCCAGACAAACTGCGTTAAAAAGTCATGTGAGAAAGCACAAAGGTGGCTAGTGGACTGGACTGGCCATCGTTATCTCAAACAAAGGACGAGGGTGGGTGGGGCGTGTTACCGTCAAGTCACGCTTACGTTCCATTCTTTATGATTTTTTCGTGACCGCGTGCACGATGCCTAATTTCACAAACATAATAGCAAGTTCCTTCGCTTGCGTTACTTAACTACCTAACTTGTTGCATATCTGCCGTGCGTGATACGGAACGTTCCTTTGTTTCTCGAAGCTCATTCTGGACATGAAATGGAATTGTGTGCCGCTACTATTTATTATTAATGTTGGCGTTATCTGCATTCTTTACAATGGTGGTCTTCACAAAAATGGTGTCACTCGTTCCAGGCTTCCACGGGTTCCACGTGTATAGGTCGTGCGTCATGCTCATGTGTCATTTAAAAATTCTTTGTAAGTACAATTCATATTAGTAGCTGTGGCTAATGCATGACGGGGAGCATATTCATCATCATTAACAGCCTGAAAATGTCCACTGCTGAACATAGGCCTCCCCCAGGGAGCGTCACTTAGAGCGGCTGCTCGCCTCCTGCATCCATCGGCTCCCTGCCAGCCTACGCTGCGTCTTCCTGTTCTTGGTCGCCACTCGAGAACCTTTTTTCCCCATCGGTTGTCAGTTCTACGAGCGATGTGGCCCGCCCATTGCCATTTCAACTAGCTAATCCTAAGAGCTACATCGGTCACTTTAAATAAATAAAAATAAAATAAATAACTATGTGTGAACATTTCACACAGCGCCATCTAGCCCCAAACTAAGCATAGCTCGTACTATGGGAACCAGATAACTGATACAATACTTATATACTTTTTGTTTGTAAATACATACATAGAATACAATATAACACCCAGACGCAGAGCAAACATCTATGTTCTTCACACAAATGTTTGTCCTGGGTAGGAATCGAACCCACAGCCCTCAGTTCAGAAGGCAGGGATACTACCAACTGAGCTATCGGGCCCGTCAACTTTAGTTCTCCTGCGGATCTCCTCATTTTGGATCTTATCTCGCAGGGTAACACCGAGCATAGCTCTCTCCATAGCTCATTGCGCGACATTGAGCTTAGTAATGAGGCCAACAGTTAGAGACCACGTCTCAGTTTCATAAGTCATCAATGGTGAGTATTAGTGCGAATTAATTCGGATTGCCTAATTTTGTAAGTCTTTATCTCGCAGGGTAACACCGAGCATAGCTCTCTCCATAGCTCATTGCGCGACATTGAGCTTAGTAATGAGGCCAACAGTTAGAGACCACGTCTCAGTTTCATAAGTCATCAATGGTGAGTATTAGTGCGAATTAATTCGGATTGCCTAATTTTGTAAGTCTTTAGGTACTTTATGAAAGACCATAGAGGCTAAAGTCCATCGCTCGTAGAACTGACAACCGATGGGGTTCTCAAGTGGCGACCACGAATCAGAAGACGCAGCGTAGGCCGGCCCCCACTAGGTGGACCGACGATCTGGTGAAAACCGCGGGGAGCCGATGGATGCAAGATACGAGCAGCCACTCAAAGTGGCACTCTATGGGGAGGCCTATGTTCAGCAGTGGACGTCTTCGGGCTGTTAATGATGATGATGATGATGATGATGATGATGATGATGATGATGATGATGATGATGATGGCGATGATGATGGAGACCGAGGTGCATAACGATGCAGAAGAACACGATATTCTATTTTTTTACAATTAAAAGTAACTTATCACTCCTTCAATCGACTTCGACATGTTCAGACAGAACTAATGTACTAACTGCTGATACTTTGGAATTTGGATCTCGTGATCCTTTTGACTAATATATGTTCCCAGAAAAGGTTTTTGCGGATAGACCAACATATGTGACTCAATATATTCAAGCTCCGTTTTAGGCTCCGTCTGAAAATCAGTTATTTGGTAAGGTTAGGTAGCTGACCTTAATTATATGCTGAGTCTCTTCATTTAATTATACTGTATGTTCATATATTCTATTGTAATGTAGTGTTGTTTAATGTCCTAAATAAATGTATTTTCTTCCGTCTTTCTTTTCTTTCAAGCCACCTTCCTAGACGGCAAAACTTGAACTATTTCACAAGTCACGAAGACTTATTGCAGACCTTAACCCGTCAACTCGGTAGTACTGGTAGGGTAGTCGATCAGTCATGTGCCGTCACGTGAGCAAACACGGAGTTTCGTCGTTAGAGCTGGTCATTAGAACCGCGTGATTACGCTGTCCGCGCGTATTGATTGCCGCTCCGGACTGGTTGGGCGGAGCTGTGTTACGTATTGATGGCGGTTAGGGTTTATGTTGTTTCAATGTTCCCTTGATGGATTGGCGTTTCTTGATTTAGTGGAGTGTGATGTATGGGGCATTTCTTTGTTGTTTTAGGATGGAGGTGGAAAACGTATAGTATGTGAATCAAATAACGTATGGAAACACGCGAACAAGACCAAAACCTATATAGTAGTAAGATATACCATATTCATACGACTAAACTCTAGCCAGACGCCACCGCGCCGAGCTGTCTGTCTGTTTCGTATGATGACATGATGAGGTAAGGACTACCTAAGGCTTAACAATAAATATCTAGTCATGTAGCTCGGCTATTCTATAGAACGTGACGTCAAGACGTTTAAGAGCCGAAAAAAACACTGTAAACTATCTATATCTAACAGCAATATTGAGATTATGTACATCACTTCATAAACTGTAAAATTAGTCTGCAGACGGCTCACGTCATTGTAAAGGGCTTCTTACTTTCCATCAACATCAGTAAAAAGAGAGGAAACACTATCGAACTATAATAATGAAAGATAGAGACGGCAACGCTGAGGCACAGACTAAATATGTTACATCGAAACATATTGCCTGTAAAATATTACCAGTATGTTTACATCAGTTCTCTTATCTGTGTAGTCAACCCGTCGACAACACCTGAGCTTGTTGATCACGATAAGTGCATGCACAAATCATTGCTTTCACGTAATACGGAGCTCGCACCTGTTTATACTGACGCAAATAATAATAACTGTACAGGTTTGATAAATGTGGATGCTATTATTCTCCCTAAATATTACTTTGATATTGCTTTACTTACTGTGTTTTGGTATGAACGTTTTGCTAACTTTTTAACGTGAGAATATTATTTTTTCCGTTTCATACACATACATATATATCTTCAGGCCGAAGATGTTCCTCTCCCATTAGAACAGTTTGCCATAATCACCACACTTGCCAATCTTCTTGGTAATCGCAGTAGATTAAAATGCAGTCTGAGGAGTTTGCTGCTGCTCCTTCCCTGGCTATTACCTTAGCCGGCTCTTAACTTCTGGAATCCCAGCATTGAGATGACAATTGAATAACAATGCATGTGTGTACGATATCGGGTCGATGGGAGTTAAAGAGTTATTGCACCCGAGGGAAGTGATGGAGTGTTCTTATTTTTTCGCAATGACTACACGGAATTCTAAGTTTGACATAAGTATATTTTTGGCAAATTCGATTTTGAATTTTTGGAACCTACATCATATCATCACTCATCCCATCTCTCTATGACATCATCTTGGCTATGGGTCATTGAGAAAACACAGCGTATTTTATCCTACAGCCTCGTAAAACCAACTGACATCAACATAACCAAGGAACAAATGGCGTTCAAAAGCAGAACTACTTTAGTTTGTGGTTGATCAAAACTCATACCAAGATACACGTGTCGCGTCACTCAGCCATAACGCACCGGTCAGCGGAGTCATGGAGCGCAGTGAACACATGCCAAATAAATATCTGCCGTGAAGGTCGCAGTTATTTTAGTGAAAGCACTTGCATAAACAACGTTACGTTTAATTTGGCTCGAGCCCTGGCTGAGGAGTTGGGGAAAAGTTAGAGGAAGCTACTTTTAAACTGAGAAGACGACCCTTATCCCATCGATAAAAAAGCAAATGATGCTGCCGAAAAAAGAGTCGACCCAGTAAAATTTAATCTTATTCGAGCTGATCATTCACTCGATTATGAAGAGATGAGGAGGTGCGCAATCCTAACTGATAGATTTGGATATTTCCTTAATATGTTCACTAGGCTTTAGTAGTGACAAGCCTCATATATAATCCAAATTAACCAACTAAGTATGAAAATAAAACGAACTCTACTACTAAACTTAACAGTATAAAAGTGGTCGGTACCTAAATGAACAGTAAATGAAAAACAAAAGACTGAAGATACTGCATTTAGATCACTATAATCATGAAGCCTTTTATAAGTTATAACATGATGCAATCTACAAAGGATACCGGATCCAGTCCAGTACAACCTCTGTTATACACGCACCATACATCACGTACTAGACTGGTCTTTTATCTGATGAATGGGATCAAGATAAGCTCAGATGCATCTAAAAGGGCTGTCGGACTTTGATATCGATTCTTTTATGGGTAACCTCAAATTGTTAACTGTATAACGTCTATGGAATTGTTAATGATATCATATCAACGACAACAATAAGGCTGAGTTGCACCATAATCACTGTTAAAGTTACTATCTAATTTTGACATTAGCCTGCCTTGCGAAGCGTGGACGGTTACAGTTAAGGTCACAGCTCATTAGAACCACCCGGCACCCAATACGCACCGCCTCTATTCTTAATAAAATATGAACTTCTATGGATATGCGCTCACTATATCAACTCCGTAGCGTCACTGGATCGCGTCGGTCGTAAGCCCTTGATATAGTGAGCGCATATCCATACAAGTCCATATAAAGAATACTAGCCGCAGGAGGCGAGGCGGTGCGGAGTGGGTGCCGGCTGGTTCTAATGAGCTGTGACCTTTAGCAGTTAAAGTAAGCTGGTGCAACCCACCCTAAAGCTGTGAAATCAAATGCATCAAAAAAGCGTGTATTAAGGAGACTCGTAACATAATGGCGTAAGGTGGGCATAAGAATAAAAATTCTATAACCTAGAGAATCGAATATTTAATACCTTTCAAACCCCAAATAAGCAAGCCAGCGTTAGAGCCGCAATGTCAGATAGCAGTTGTTAGATAACTAACCTCTGTAAAGGCAACCAAGTCATAGGATTCGAGTTTATGGAAAACATCGCAGTTTATATTAGAACGTTAATCGTTTCACCTCTGCGCCTAGAGGCATGGTGAAAGTCGCACGCGAATTGGGTTAGCAGTTAGCAGCACGGATGGCATCGGCATCGTATCTTCGCCATAAAGCCTATGGTTCTATGGATAATAAGCAAGGCCTATCAATTTCTAAGTGTGGCGGTACTCGGTCTAGCCGGTCTGATTGTTTTTGTAGATAATCTGGCCAAGTGCAGATCAACTAATGTATGTAAGGGTTCTGCAAAGTCCTCATCACTTTGGTTTCGAACTCCGAAATAATTTGCTAAATTTTAAGTAACTACACTTAAATAACTCTTAAAATAAAAGAGAGTCAATGATTGCGAGTCAAGGCACCAATATTATTTTAGGTTAGGTTAGGGTCATACAATTTGTGAACATATTATTAACTATATTACAATGATTAACCATATTACTAGAGCTTGTGTGACGAACGATGGTGCATGTACAATTGTACATTGAAGTAGGCAGACGGCAAAACTTTACAGAAGTTCCTTATCGAAACCAACTGACCCCTGAAACCATTATAAAAACGATAATTATGCGTAAATAAATGGTTTTTATGTACGCATATCATCACGTTTTTATAGTATGCATATCAAAAACCGTTAGCAACCCAAGCGCGAAGAATATAGAAACTAACAATGATATATTAAAGATCCAGTAGAGAACTTGAGTTATTGAGCTGAGCATAAAAACGGAACAGCTACATGAGATATGAATGAGAATTATGGAAACGATTATTAGCATTGGAAAGCACTAAACTCCCTGATCGACGCACTAACATAAAATGCCGTAAAAATCGCGAAGTTATTGACAAAGGCACCATTATACAACACATAATACGACCATTACGAATAACAAGTCGGTAAATAGATTGCCAATAGGATGAATAAATAAGCTTCCGATACATAGTAAAGCCAAATATATAAGCGACTATAAACAAAACGCCAGACTTTGCCTTAGAGACCTGAAGGTCAGGGTCTATTTAATTTATGCGTCTGGAAGATGTCTCGTTTCGGTTACTACGCTGTCCAATCTATACTTCTACACTAATATTGAATGGAAATGTTTGCGAGTTTGTAGGATAGAAAATAACATTTAGAACTACTCCAATAATTGTTTCATTGACAGTAGGACAAAGAAATGAACATAAGCTGATTTTCACTTTAAAAAATACAATTGATTTCTTCTACGATTATTTCTTGAAATTATTGTAGGGCGTGTATATAAGTCCAACACACCCACAGGACAAGCTTGCTAAAATCAATGACAGTGACCATAAATCGTCTCAACACGCGACAAGAAAAGCTTTATTCAAACTGCTCACTTTCTCCAGCATTTAGAAGCAATATATACCACGAAACAATTGGGATCTAGCTCGCACATAGCTATAAATAAAAACATACAGCACAGGGGTCGAAGATGCGTAAATATTCAACGGCAGGGTATCGAGGTAACAACTCAGGCATGTCCTTTATAATAGGAACCACGGGATGTCGGTGACGACGGTACGACGGCTGCGAGGTCACCGGGTATTTTGATATGTTCTTACATAACGCGTTGTGTTGTTCTTCATATAAATTCATATAAATATAAATAGCCGAAGTGGACACGGTGGCAGAGGACGAATGGGATTCTAGGCTCATGAATACTGCATACTTTATCATATATTTTTCTGGACTTCGAACCGATGTGTTACGGGAATTCGAATTTGAAATGTCTTTCTGGATAAGGAAGACCAGCAACTTAATTCACGGATACTTTCAGATAGAAGCAATATTTCAACGTAATTCAGAAGCGATTAGGAACCTTATAAACTACGAATGTAGACCGTATCTAACTATTTATGTACTTCTTATGAAGTAAATACGAAAACAATAAAAGCCAGAGTTCGTTGGGGTCTTTGAACTGAAGCTGATTTATCCGTAGTAGACGTAGAGTATTAAGTCAATGTTTAATACGATTACGAATACATTATCGGCAGCTGTATAATTTCAAGTTTTACATAAGTTTACCCAATCGCGTCGCTATCAGATCCGTCACGGGTCGCTTACAAGCCGTGCATCTATCCAAGGCCGACCAGCAATACAGCCAGCAGTAGGTATGGGGACGTTGCCCCCGCCACGCAATCCGAATCACGCCAATCTCAACCAATCTCCGCCGATCTCCGAGCACTTGTTTCCAAGGAATTAATGGCCACTATTCGTATTAGGTGGCAATTTGTCGTCCGCCCAATCAGGCTGGACACGGAACTTTCCACATTTGAATTGCAGGGTGAGCCGGAATATTCATTGCATCATTTGCAAGTGTGGCACGGACCGAGGCGTGTACGATCTAAATTCTGCTAGAAGTAGAAGATAAATGGAACGAAAATTTGACGTCCGGAATTCTTTGGCTCGGAAAATGAGTGGATGACTGTGCAAATTGTTTAAAACTTTCATGACAGTGTGTTAAATTGTTAATACAGAAATCGCTACCTACGCTACTGCAGAGGAATACAAAAGGTGGTGATGAATTTTCACACTTCAGGTTACTTTTATCAAGCTTTAACGCTTTGAACTAGGCCTATTTTCATGGCTCGGCTCACGGCTATTCAACAAAAATGAAACTCCCTTCTCAAAGCATCCTGGGGCTTAACTCAGTCACAATAAGGATTACCGGATGGCTGAGCGATAGATATGCCTTTATGCTGGATCTTGGCTGAAGGTTCACAAGTCAGCTCGGCAAATTGAAAGCGTTCTGCTCTAATAGGAAGAGGCAAAGCCTGTCAAACGAATAGGAATGGTACAGTGGACTCCTTAAGGGCGTCTATTGAAAGATACAATTTCAAAGGAATGACGTGACAAAGGTGCGCCACTGCTTGATCTGAATGCCGGCCGTAAATAGCTTCTTTGGCTATTTTGTAGAACTTTGAGAAATAGGCATTTTTTGATTTTCTAAGATGTCGTACTCGCAGTGCATAGATAATCTTACATACCATAGACGTTCTATAGTTCAAGGTGGAGGAACTATCAGCTGGGTGCTTCCTGCTTAGCTAGTGTGTGTATACCAGTGTGTGTCCAAGCGTTAGGATCGCATTAGCCGTCCCTTTGTCAGTACAGTATCTCGAACCGTCAGCAGTCACCCAACCATCGAAGTATTGAAACTTCCACTTTGAAACTGAACTGCACTCTTCAGAGAATAAGGCACGAAATAGATTATTTTGCCTGCTGCAGGTTAAGATGGATACACAAAGCGTGTTCAACGACAGTAGATGCCAATTTGGAGTCGGCTTACTGAAGCTTGTCAGTTAGCGTCTGTGTAAGTACTGTTTTCATGGTTCTTTGAGGTTCGGTGGGAAATGATTGGAGTTTTCATGGTGAGTCTATTTAATAACGGTCTATAACGTACCAAAGCAATACCGATTTATGTTTTAAAGGAATAGTATGGGAACAATAAGGGATAGTTGGTGGTTTGCTCAAAGAATGCAACAATGGAACTACTTCTACTGGAAAATATTTTTGAATTTGTTCTGCATAGATTCACAGATTCATAGATGCGTATTGGATACAAGTGCTTCTAAGCTGCGATTTGTCAATAATCAGATAAAAGCTATTCATTGGATAAAACAAAATACAGTGAAAAGAAATGTGTACTTTTTAAACCGTACACTGAATAACTGAATAACTAATGTTTTTTGGTTTTAGTCGGTTTATAGTTTATCAGTCGAATGACCTTTATCTAGTCATTGAAAAATGAGCCCTAAATCTAATTGAAACCACAGTAGCTAACAGTTTTAATTATCTTAAAATTCCATTGATAACAGCAGGACATAATAATATGAACATGTTTACCCTAATTTGATACCTAGACCTATCAATCTAAATCAGTTTCTGCTTGACAAAAACCTTGAAACGTTTTTATTTGTAAACATCAGTCATGGTCATTGGTCATGCCATGATACACGAGGGATTTTATCTAAGGCGCTGTACAGACGGAGATATTTTAGTTGAAACAACTGTCAACATTTGACAAGTTTCCTTGTAACGGTGGTTAGTTAAAGGAACAACAATGCAGAGTTGACAGTTGATGCGACTTTTAATAGATTTTTCTATAGTATATATAATTTATGAGGTGGATGTGGAAGAACCAGTTGATGTAATTCAAAACTTACTTTGTCATCGGTAAAATTAATCTAAATGGAGAATACACCTATTATCTAATTATAGGACTTATAGGAAATTGACATAAATAATAATAGTTGTGATTTTATAAAGATATCGAGTGACCATAACTTAGTTGGTACTTAGAGCGTCCAATCCGGTGAGTTGGAGGGCGTAGGTTCAAATCCCGCTGGTTGCTAAAGTTTTGAGGACTATAATATCTTTATAGATATACCTAGTGTGGTTTACACATTAAAAAAAAACATTCCTATGAGTTGTGATTTTGCTCGGCGATTAATTGCTACGTCTGTGCAGTACCTCATTTTTACCAAGCCTATGAAACGATAAAAAATGACAACAAATTGGATCAAAGAACGTATCATTAAATCTGTGCCCTAATCAGTTAAGTACCTACCTAATTTAGCCTCTACACAACATCTTTGTTCTAATCACGGCATATATCGCCCATCTGCCACGGCGGCTACACAAATAGGCAATTATATAGGCAAGTCAAATATTACAAATCGCGAAGAGCGCGCGATACTGGCAGCATGCGTATCGCTCGGGGACGTTGACCCGGCGCGCGCGCACTCGCACCGCTCGCGGCAATCGCGCTATAAATACAAGTGACGTCACTTGTTTATCGTAGTACGCAAGGTTACGCGAGCCACGAGTCGCCCATGCCCGCTCAGGTGATGTAATAAGCTTACCGGCTCCTTTCTAGAAATGCTGGAGAAAGTGCGAGCCAAAATAGTGGCACTTATTTTGTCTGTAGTCTTAAATAGGCAGGATGCTTGGCGCCAAAAGAAAATGCGATATATGCGTATGATGCGGAATCAAGACTTTTCTCGATGCATCAGTTGCATGATACTACAACCGTTGGCAATAAATTGACAGTACTTACTTATTTCAGTGGAATAATTTTGAAGTTATTAATAAACTTTTAGAACCTAGATTATCGAGTCTCGGGTTTTTTCAAGACTTCAGTAGAGTTAAAGCTGAGTCAGAGAAGCCTTCGAGCTACTTAATATTTCTAGGCATTATCTCTTCTTTCTTACATTAGTAAGGCCAACAGTAAGAGTTCCATAAGTCATCACTGACAGTCTGGCAACACACATTGATTAATAACTTTTCATTTCAGGTTTTGCGGTATTTAGGACGAAAAGAAAGTAGCTGTTATCAAATCTGTGGTAGTACTATCGAGATCAAACCTATCACTACCAGTTACGAGACTTTTTTATAGCACTACTATTAGTGGCAGTAGTATCGCGGTGAATAATTGGCTGACTGAAAGAAGCCGAAACTTTTCGTAACGTCTCCACTGCAATTGGAACTATGACCAGAAATCATTAGCCCTTTCTATAGTGTAACTAAAAATACAATAGAAATAGAATGTCTAGTTATGTAATAGTTTGTATGACACAACCAAACCAGCAGTGCATATCAAAATGCAATTGTCGCGCTGTTAGATTGATCGTGAGTAAAATTGGTGGATTCGGTACAGTTGTCGTGGTCTTTAAAGATCTTAAGGTGGATAACGACTGTCATGGTTGTCATTGATAAGCAAGCGGTTAAATATTAGTTGAATTACCTAATTAAAAATATATATTGTAGCTAATAAGTCTAATAACAAATAAATAAATAATAAACGTCAAAGTTTTAATTAGGTAGACCAGATAGACAAAAGTAGATTCTATTCTCTCTAGAAATATAAATAAAACAATCATACGACAATCAAGTTCTGTTCTATGGCTAAGGAAAGGAAGGAAAAGAGGCTACCTCGTGTCAGAGCCTCAGATGGCAATACTTTTTCTAGGTAGAGTTTAGATTATAAATCTTCCGGGACACTTAACTATATTGAGTTAACAGACTGTGTAGATGTAGAACATGATTTAAAAAAATAGTAAGAAGGACAGAAATACCGAATTGTCGTCAATATTTGAAATTAAAACATGTAGGAATACACAGGGAAATCCTCGTGGCTGTCCTAATCAAAGGTCTAAAACCGCCAAAACAAATTACATAATCACCAAAAAGAAAAAGTACTAGAGGATAAAGATAGGACATATAACAAGTTTATCACAGTAGGTGTTATCGTTATCAATGACCGATTAGAGTTTCATGGTCACAATTTTGAATGTGACCTAAACTCTACTTTCAAATTTCGTGAGATATCGATATCAAACGTTTCAATAACAACAATATAACGTTACTTACCTACTAACTTATATAAAGTGTACAAAAAAGTTATGCAAGTCCTATTGAAACACTAGTGTGACAGAGAGTTCAGTTATTATTCAAAAATTGACATTTGCAACCAACAGTTTGCAGTTTGTTTTGCTGACCATATGATTAGAAATCATGGCGTTTGGAAAGTATTGCTAACTAGTAATAAACATTGTTTTATGACACAATCTCAAAAAAGAACTGATCGATTTAGACAATTTTCTCCCAATTTTTATAACTTACATAAACAAGCTGACTCATGGTTAGCAGTTACCGTCATTATACATAAGACACATGCAACACAGATCTTCGGTGTCTTATGTATAATGACTAATATAGGATCTGTAAACTGCACACAAAATGTCTAAGAATTAACCCGTTTGAAGCAACCCTAAACTGCCACCTATTGGCATTTGCGCGGAAGATACTTCATAGAAAACCCTGGTCATAATGACGTTAACTTAATATATAATATCGAAGGTATCGTATACGATCAAAGTCGCACAGTAAAAGTTAATGAAGCGGAACAGGTAGGTGGTTATGACAATGTCAAAGTGTCCGAAAGTGGTGCGGTAACCGTTAACCCGACTAGTGTGATGGCTGGCGACACTGATACTATCTTTCGGCATAACGACGTACAAGGGACAGCTAATGATCTTGAAAATGAAACAAAGGACGAAAATGTTCTCATTTATTAGTAGCGCGTTATTAATCAGCATATTATTACGTATGGTGTTAGCAGAAAAAAGATGAAGACAAAACTGTGTTGACTAAAGCTAGAAAGTGACATCATTATATTTTTAGTATTATTGAAGTTAACAAATGATTTCATTCAAATATTTCTAAAAATCTTCACTGGCTACACAGTTTTTCTTAAAACATAGCTATTAAGCTCGGCCAAGGCAATTTTAGGACAAAAAAATTAAAAAAAATCGGGTTACCCGTTTGGGAGCTACTATACCTTAGCTTAGACAGACACATGTTAAACTTATAACACACTCTTTAGTCGGACGGGGATAAAAAATATACGCTACAACTTTTCCAATAGGACAAAATAAAACTACGCAGGTTCTGGTGAACAGCTCCCGATAATAATTAGAGTCAATTAAACTCGTTAGATTCAGTGGTGACACTTCCTGCATTTCTATTCACAGCATTGGGTCCATTCACTGGATTGTATTCATATGTAAATGTTAAATCGAGGGTACTCGCTAATCAGTTGAGGTACATACTAATAATAAAGACAAAATAAAAATTAAAATAAATTAATCAATAAAAATTATATACAGTTGTAAATCACGTATCAAAAAGACCTTTGGTGAAGGGAAAAGTGCCCAGAACGCTGGCTGCATTGCCACGCTGTATGGCAATGCTGATTAGTTGATATATAACATTGTATAGATTGGGGAGCAGCACCTAAAACGTGAACGGAGTAAGACGGATGGGCGTATCTCAAGGAACTGCTAGTAAAGTTATGTAGGCTATGAAGGCTAAACTGTAATGCCTTACCTTTACTAATAAACGCAGCATAACAGTGGAATAGCTGCTCAGTGTTCTCTCTTGTTTTGTCTATTCCAAATTTGATAGATAGGAACAAAACACATAATAACTATTCTTCTTCTACATAAGTTTCTTATTGCTGAAGGGTATTGCTAGTTTCTAATTTCTATAGAAGTGAAAAAGGACTGGCCAACGTTAAGGGATTCGGGTAAGTAAGTACTTTGCCTCCAAAGTACAAAGATCCTAAATTATGAGCTCTTCTAAATCTCCAAAGATGAACGGTTCGAGCGTTCTTTATTATTCATCAAACATGAAATCCTAATCTAGCTTCACCTACAACTCATTTGCATAACGTTTAACATGAATCGCAAAGTTTATTGACTTTTGTGTTAATTAAGTATCGGATGATCGGATGTTTTTCATTCAAAAGAAGGTTAAGAGTCAGGGACATATACAAAAGTTATTTTAAAATTATTTTCTTATAATTATGTATGGCCTGCAAAATAAGATTCAGAATACATTTCATTTAGTATCGATAAATACAGGGCAAAAAGGTATAAATATTCGAACGTAATAATTATTTAAAGCACGAATACTACATTAGTATTTCAGTTTAATTAAAAGACTCAATCATCAAGGCCGCGGGGAGCCAATGGATGCAGGAGTCGAGCAGCCGCTCAAAGTGACGCTCTCTGGGAGTGGCCAATATTCAGAAGTGGACGTCATCAAGCTGTTGATGATGAAAATAAAAACAAATCAGCAAATAAATGATTTGATTTGATAAGGCTCAATGAAAATTATACAAAACACTATGTTAAAAAATACGATAAGATGGCAGGTGGACTAAGACGATAACTGAAGGTGGCCAAGACAACTAGACAAGGCAAGCATAACCTCGGTCGCCCGGCTGCGAAGTGGGTCGACGATATTGAAATCGCGGGTCAAACCTACATCCGAACGGCATAAAACCGAAACAGATGGTATAATAAAACAGTCCTATACCCAACAGTGGGGTGATAGAGACTGTGGATGATGATTATGATTTTATATACCAATCAGAGTTAAAAAAATCCTTGCAGTTGGTATAATTACATCAGACTGAAACATAATGACGCATGCAAAACACAAATGGGCAACTACTTCTATTCCTGTTCTAACATAAATATTCGTTACGTATTTAATTCAAGGGTGTACGACCAACAGCAAAGAAGCAGCATTAGTCGTATTTAGTGTTCAAAACAACATCTTTGGGGCAGCCGTTGCGTAAGCTCTATATACACGCTACTTACACGTTACATTACTCTCCAAATAAAAAACAAACGTTCCATAGGCCGATAGTTCTTGTTTGACCGGCGGAACACCTCCACCGCAATCAGGTAAAGCCACCCACAGCTTTAACACGTAGACAGATATATTCTTAGATAGCCATAACGTGTTCAATGAACCCGCAAAACAAATCGCGTGTCCATATTTATATCACATTTTCACAAGCAATTGGTTTTAATTTATGCGCATACTATACCGGTCGTGTATGACAGTTGTTCGGTTTTAGATCGCCATATTTGTCATCTTGACCGTAACTATGGCGCTCTGATAGTGTATGCAAATTAATATATGTATGTTATGTGATCAAAATTAATTTGTATTTTAATAGTGTGTCATCTATATCGTTGGATTACTATTCACAGAATAGATATACAGTACAGTCAGTTTTGGCTACAACTTTTTTCCATAGAGTAAGAACCTTGGGCCGCACATGGCTATCTTTTGGCAGAATTTTTATCCTTCTTGTAACAAATTGATATTTGCACAGTATTTGCGAAGTTGTTTCAGCTACATACTTAGGGAATAATTTACAACGTAAAGCAAAAGCAAAGCTTATTAAGAAAATACTTGTACCAAGTAAGGTACCAAATACGAAGTTTTTCCTACACTTGGGATAATATCTTTTGTGCCTGAAAATTTGAGATATACAGTACAATAGGAATACCACATTGTATTAATAAGCTAAGCCATGACTATGACCTCAAAATACATATATGTACTGAATTTCAACACTAAAGTTCGGTGAATAAAGAGCGTACCTATTCCATATTCACTGCTAAAGGGATAAAGGACGATAAGGCAATAACTGGACCAGCGAAAATTCCGCCAGCCAACAAGTCTGAAGATTCCAATAAAGAGATTTCAAGGCGAAGAATTGCGAGTGACGGGATAAATAGCTAAAACGAGGTAGCCGTGGGATGAGGCAACACAGTGGCTGACTTGGCACATTTCATTTCAGGTCTTGGAAATCTAGGGGCCAGTTTTGAAAGAAACGGTAAAACTATAAAAATCATATAAATACCTAAAAGCCTATATTTGACCCTCGTTTCTTCATAGAAATAAGTACTTATATGAAAGTTTTCGAGAAATGAAGTGGAAGTGGAACTCGAAGAGTAAGACTACGAACAACCCAATCTATATCACCCACCCGTATTTGTACCCGGTTAGGGTTTGAATTTTCTTAAACCATTTTTAGTACAGCACCACGCTATAAAAGGAAGACACCCCCAAATACCAATTCCCTAGGTCCAGGCCAGAGGTTTGGGTTGTATGAAAACACCCTCAAATATCAAGTCCCTAGGTTCAGAGTCCAGAGGTTTGGGTTGTATATTGTGGTCAGTCAGTAAGGTCACTCAGGAAAAAGCCTTAAATGGAAAAGCAACTACAGACTTCTGAACGAGAAGTAAATATTCGTCATCATCAACAGCCTGAAGACGTCCACTGCTGAACATACGCCTCCCCCAGAGAGTGCCACTTTGAGCGGCTGCCCGCCTCCTGCATCCATCGGCTCCCCGCGGCGTAAAATTTTGGTAATGTAATATTATGGTGACAGACATTAGACAAAACAAAATCAACACAAATTAAACTATTTGAGGAAATAAACAACACGAATTAAATAAAACCCCATTGCCCATTCCCCCGAACAATATAACAGTGACATACATTATTTCACCTTTAAACGCGTCGTAAAAACGTGTTTCAAGCGTGCCCAAAATTTATAAGAACAAAGGGATTTTGTAAGCCGGTAACAATGATGAATGGTATCCTGCAAATAATTGTCCTTCAAAGAGAGTGGGGAAGAGAGGCGGGGTAGGAAAGTGGGCGCGGCAGGGCTGTGACGTCACGAGCCCTGCGGTCGTCGACCCGCGAACAGCTGACGACCGGGCCAGGTTAGGCAGGCTGAGCATAGGTGGAGCACGCGACTAATTATTGGAGTCAGCAGGCTTCAGAAGAAAAGGCATTAGAAACAGTAATGGGTGTATTAATCACGTTGCCTTGCCACCGAACCATTATAGGCAATCTATGTATCAGTATCAGTAAGTATGTATAACGTGACACAAATTCGTATCACAATAATGTGCGAACTGGAATAACAGATCGTTTATCAAGCTCTATTTTAGGACTAGAATGTCGCTACATCAATTCGTTTCTGAAACTGAATTATGACTTATGACCCATTTTCATTACGGGCCGCGTTAGCCTCAAGGAGGTAGGTCTGATAAAATTTCTTTGGAATAAGCGAGCCGAACTCTTCACGCTATTTTGTTTTGACTGTGGCTTGTGCATTGTGCAAGGAAGTTGTTCGTAAGTATTTCTAATGAAACTTCTTTGGGCTTGTGTAACTGGCTGTATTTTGAAGTGATTATTTTATCTTTGGTATTTCGTTTCTATAAGTGTCTACGGTAGTAATGTAGTCCACATAAACAGTGTCACAAAATAGATTAAAAGAAAATAGAATCTAACCGTGGTTTAGAGGTCTGTTGACTGAAAGATAGATACGTTTGCTGAGGCGTCTACACAACATATTTTTAACATCACGCAACTTGTTTCTGTATTTGTATTTTTGTTCTGTGTAGTGTGATGTTCATGAATAAATGTATTTCCTTTCTTCTTTTCAGAGAACGCTATGTGAACACATTTTACCCTGCGACCTGCAGCCACAATCACCGATGGAGGTGACGTACAAAGAGCCCTTTTCTCGGAGACCCACTCGAACCTACGAAGCCCTTCATTTAAATTTGAGGTCGCTATTTACAGACCTTGCGTAAAGGACCGTTCACACTGTAAAATGAGAATATACGGCGACGGAGTCGGACGAGGAAAAACAGTGACAATGTTATGAAAAAAATTACTTTTGATGAGCGAATAGAACTATTTTTATAACGGCGCGATGTGGTTGTGTCAAGTTTAATTCATATACTCATACACTGACATATTACTTCGATGTGTCAGTGATTATCAATCTGTTATTAGGAAACTAAATCAAAGATCATCAGGAATTGTTAACTTAACCTGTTATTTAATTTAAGCGACTTTATAAAATTATTTGTTGACTTGTGGAGTGCAGTTTTGAAGCCAGTCTTCTCAAACTCGCAGTTTAGGTAAAAGTGGTGTCTTTTTCAAGTTGCGCGGCAACCAATAAAGCTATTAGTACCTCTGGAAAAAGCTAACTAAATGAACTATTTTTGACAACAATGAACGGTTCTCAGTTACTCTCTAAGTAATGTCAGACCTAAAATAGAGCAAGTACAGATTTCACAAAATATTAGTAAATTAATTCTGTCCCTGTCGATTTCTAGGGAGTTTGGGACCCTTTCTTTCTTCTCGTCTGCGTGTTTAGCCATGGTGTTAGGATTTTTGAGCTGTATGTAGGTTTTGACGGTGTCCTAAGATACTGGTTATACCGTATAGTATGCAACACCCTTTATCAAACTTGAGACGAGTCGAGTACAGTCCAACTCAAGTTGACTTTAGCAAAATATGATAATGCAAGTCCAAGTTTGTAGTAACCGAACGCCACATCAGATTAAAAACTGAATTTTAATATAGTGGTGTCGCTTTTGTGTTTCGTTTCCTCAAATCCATCATTTCCGCTTTATCAAAAGAGTGCTGCCATATTCTAAGTTTAGAGAAATACGACACATAATTGAAAATAATGTAGGTAATTAACGGTTTTAATTGTACGAACGAATTGTGCCATTGACTACAGGGACTTGGCAAATCTTTTTGTGTAGGCAACAAGTGACCAGGCTGGCTGTTGTTTTGGCTAAAAATCAGCATTGCCATTTAACGTGCCAAATGGCAATGCAGCCAGCTTTCTGGGAACATTCCCCTCCACCAAGGGTCTTTTTGATAATTTGTGATTTTTATTTATTATAAGTAATATTTTAATTTTAGGTTTTGTATTTAGTTTTCGTTTTAGACTAGTTTAGTTTAATTTAATAATAATTTTGTATGTTATTTTAAGCTTCTTAGAAATAAAGGACGACCGCATTTGAATAAGTTTAGCGTACTTTACCACTCTGTAAGCGATGAGTCAGCTGATTTGCTTACCTGAAAGATAGAAAAATATTGATAAGTACAATTACATCATGAAACATTACAAAGATTTATTTAAATTCAAATACTTCAGCTACAATTGAGTTAGTGGTAGTGAGTTATGGATCGCAACGACTCAAGTCAAAGATCAACGGGTAAACAATCGGAGCAAGCGTGGCTTTGGCTTACCCAGCGCAACTTTCAATCGAACGCACCCTGGTTCGAACCCAAAAGAGGCCCGTATCCCACCATGGAAATGTATTAACTGCTAATATTAGGGCATTAAAATAAACATCTACCAAATCAAACGAGGAAAACCGACCCATATCGCATTCATAAGACTAAAATAAATACTTTTTAAAATTAAACCGTATTGTTCCCATTAGCGCGGCACTCGAAGACCTTAATAACGCAAACAGTGGTATTATGGTATTAAGCGAGGATCCTCTGGTTATTAAACCCTGGTAAGTAGGTGGACAAACAGACCGATGTGTAATCCTACTTTTCTATATTTAGAGCAAACTCTGCAAACGACTGCTTTTGAGTGGTCTGGTGAGTATGATTAAATAGGACAGGCCGTACTGTGACCCCTTAGCACGATTCAATGCAGACCCTATATTGGATCGCTTTTTTTTCGTATTACGATTTTGAGAAGCGATCCAATATAGGATCTGTTTTGAATCGCGCTAAGAGCTCACTACGGCTTCTACCGCCACCTTTTAGTGCCCTAAAATGAATCGCTAGCACTACAGTACACATTTATTATAGCGATTCATTTTAAGTTTTCAATATCACTTCTTTCTTTATCATAGATAGCCTAACATTTCGCTTTAGCTTTAAAAAACGTACTACGAAAAATCGGGGGTAAATACCACAACTAACAACAAACTACGAACTAGCGATGGCAATTAATGCTATTTTTCGTAAATTTCATAAACATGCTAATTCACGAGTCTTAGCAACTTAGCATGTTATATGCTATTGCTATGCTAGTTGCTAAAATGAAATAAAATGAAAATTGAAATGAAATATGAAATGAAAAATGAAATGAAAAATGAAATGAAAAATGAAATGAAAAATGAAATGAAAAATGAAATTAAATATGGAATGAAAAATGAAATGAAAATTAAAATGACAAATGAAATGAAAAATTGTATGAAAAATGAAATGAAAAAGAAATGAAAAATGAAATGAAACTTTATACTTATTAAAAATTAAATTCGAAATGGACTAAGTAAATTAACTATTAAAATTATTCACAGAATTTCGCAACTACATTTCATTTGAAAAATGCTAATTGAGTTTTTACATGCTACAAATGAATGTGAATGCTAATTAATCCATCACTACTACGAACCATAAGCTGTGTGTTGTGTTGTAATTTTTCATCGGGATAACACTCTCATTGTTCTACGGATGGCAACGAGGTCAAATGCGGCTCACGCCTTGCATAATGTCAACAACTCGATAACGTTTACAATGTAACTGCATTATTCAAATTAAAACTACTATTATTCTCTATAAAATGCAGTTAAATATAGTAGCTTATCAAACCGGACGGACAAATAAGAGTTGGACTAAATAAGCTAAATTTTCGGACAAGTCGAACATGGCGATGCTTCAAAAACAGATTTTTGAAATATTAATATTATAATTACTGCCTAATGAAATACCACGTAGTTCGAATATGAAAACTTTAAAACACAAATGAAACCGAACAAAATAACAAGTGATAATTCAACAGAATCACACACACCCACCGAACACAAACATTCATTTTAAAGCTCAAAAACTTTGAGGCCTAATAGTTCTGACACCTAGAGCTTCCAATAAGGACAAGGAACAGGCCTTACTGTCACCTTTTAACGCTTAGGTGAATCGCTACAATACAATTATTAGTACTTAATGTAATGACTAAATATAGGTCGTAAGACGTGGCGATTTGGCAGCTGTGCCATCTGAAACCACGAAGATCACGACCAATTGCAACAGCACGAGACTTTATTTTCCTGTGCCCAAAAGCATCGTTTTCACTTCAGTTATCAGTCTCAAATTTGGACAACAGAAACAATTGGAAATCCATAAAAGTTCAACAAGAGTCAATAGGGTAATCTATTTACCATTAGGTTTAAGTAAAGTTCAGAATGAACAAGCAAGGCAAGCTGTTTTAGCTAAGTAGATTATGCATAACGATTGCATTACCGACATTAATCCCTGGGTCCACGTCGGCATTTAAGGAAGTCCTACAGCCTACATACATACAGTAGGTATCACAGATAATACACGCATCAACATCATTATCATTATCAACAGCCCGTAGACGTCCAATGCTGAACATAGGCCTCCCCCAAAAGCGCCATTTTGAGCAGCTGCTCGCCTCCTGCATCCATCGGCTCCTCGCGGTTTTCACCAGGTCGTCGGTCCATCTAGTGGGGGGTAATACACACATCATCATCATCATCATCATTAAGAGCCCGAAGACGTCCACTGCTGAATTATACAAATTTCTATATCGTTTCAAAATACATACCACTGATAAAAAGAAGTCTCAAAACGCTAAAACCATTTAATTAAGCCTAAAAATTTAAAGGCCTCTGCTTTAGTAAACTGAATTCCCTAAACAAAAGAATAAACAATATCTTTCTTCCACAAGTTGAAAGCAAAACTATCAGCAATAAAAATTAATATCACACAACACGTGTAAGATTAATGTGAGCAGTTTGGTTTACGGCACAACAAATTAAACTGCTCAACTGCCCGGCGAGCCGTTAATTTTACGAGGTATGATTTATATTCTGTACGTTAATCTGTGGTGGTGCTAATCTTCATCGAACAATAACCAGAAAAAAGTCTTACAGAGATTCTTCTACATCTAGACCAAAATGGTTAAGAGAGATGACAGGAAAAACATTTTCTGTATACTTACTTTACGTAGGTACGAGAGCAAATTCACGAGTGAATTTATATCCGGCCATGAACCCAGTTTTTTCATACAAATGCCGTGTCATATAAACATACGGGGCAGCTAAAGCCGCGTGTACACTGGCGGACAAATGGGAGGGACGTGACGACACGCGTGTCCAGTGCCAGCCCAGCGTAGCGGGACATGCCTGTGCTACAGTTACAAACAGGTTCCCGATTAAAATATGCTTTCAAGACGCCTTGGACATTCGCAATGCATCCACGGCTTGCAAATATCATTAAAAGCTTACATATAGAGCCACTTAAAGCGGCGAGAATGCGAACCGTGCCGCGACGCCATCTCACATTCACGGCGCGTCCCGCGTGTGGAACACTAACGCACACACACCCGTTTACAAACAGATTTCACGTGTGTTGTTGCCATAAAGAAGTGGCACAATCAATTACAAACGCCTCTGTGCGTTGTGAAATCTACAGTTTAATTAGTAGATAGGAACAGCTTGCATAACCGTGGATCTTGCGCGCCCCTGCCTGCGCGTTCACACACACATCAAACATTCGCAATTGGTAAGGCCATAAAAAGTACGTTGACTCTACGAGTGTAAAGTGTAAACGATTAATTATAAATGCGAGTCGTTCTGTTTGTTTTTCAGTTGTTGTTGGTTAGTGTTCGTATCAGGCGGGGTGATCAGTTGGATTTAGACGCAACAATTTAACGTGAACCGTAATTGTAGGTCGACCACGTTGCGCCGATGCCGCTGCCGGTGCGAGAGCGTATCTAAGCTTGAGCAACGCACGGCGAGTTCAACGAACGGAGTTTTTGCGTATTGAGGTTGCAATGATTTTGCGCAAAGGCGCGTGCATCGGATGCATAACGTTATCGAAGTAACGGGTCAGCCGGGCCAGGGTAAACAATAATTACGATGGAGCTTATTAGCATTGTGTCGCGCGGTCGACGACCCGCCACAGCCTACCTCCTATTACCAAATCACGCGCGCAACGCGACCAGGCGCACACGCGCCGCCGCCGATTTAATTTGCATGCGAACTACGTGATTCACCGATCTCTTCAGCCGGCCCCGAGCCGTGCGCCTAATACCAGACGGCGTTAGCTCGACCGAAATCACATCAAACAGGTCTTTGATCCGAGATAAAGTTTGAATCTGTTATCCGGTTATATACGATACGATATGATACACCGAGCACGTGTAAGCTCCACTTTCGATGCCAAAGTATACACCGATAAGCGACTCTGACGAGCGTCACAAAAAATATATAAGTATCTAATCAAGCGCGGTCCGATCGGATCCGACATGCACGTGATAAAACAGCCCCGTGTTTTCATTTATTACGGCGTTCGCTTCATATTTCACGTCGTCTCGTCGTGTTCTAAAATCTCGCCGGAGGAAAATATCTTTCCATTTTCCCCGAGGCTAAACAACGACAGTGATCCGTAGAGGGAAAACGGGCGTCGTTACTTTTTTCGGCGAGCAAACGGCTGCGGAAACTCGTCAATATATCAGAATTGTCGGACGCAGGAGGGAAAGTGCGGGGCTGCGATGCGCACGACCGATAGTTTGGTGAGCGACGATAATACGCCGACTACCGACCAATTTACGCGCCGAGAGCAACTCAATTGTGGGATCGGAGAAACTACGGAGCCTAGCCGACGGGAATGTCGACTACGCTAAATTGTAAGTTTGCTGATATCAGGTCATTGCATGCAGAATGCGTGTCCCTAAAATTGATTCCAAAGGCAATGGATCAAATTCGCGATAAGAATAAAAAAAACGCACAATAAAAAGTGACGGAGAACGAAGAAAGCGCAATATCCATAAGGTAAATTAATAGCAACGCAAAATCGATTTTACACCGCACTCAGAGAAGCCAATAGTCCGCAAATGCAAGACCACAAATCGCGTTACTTTATAGTCAGAGAAAACCACAGGTTCATTACTCAACTACCCTTTGAAATGCCACGCGGCCGCAGATATCAAAAGGTCGTATAATAGCATCGTGATGTTAACCGCTACTCCCTGTGCTGTGATGAAACCTGAGCATTAAACAGTGGGTTCTCTAACACTAACGCACACACTGCTGGCCGCAAAGTGCGAGTTTCTCGTCGAGCTAGGGTCAGGAGGTCGGACTTTTGATGGTCACACAATACTTGCGTCTGTCGTTTGCCATATTCAGCGCTAAATAAACCTGCTTGCGAAAGGCTTTCACCTTATCGTTTGCCGATCAGTCAGCATCCTTACTCAATTTCAAAGCTTAGCCTTTATTCGTGATGGTAAAAGTGATAGGAAGACTCGTACTTGACAATGATACTTTCGACCTTTTCTTTTGAAATGTAGGTTTGTAATTTTGTATATTCTAATTTCATTTAAGCTTTTGAATTTTGTGCCACTGTGGAAGCAAGATTACAGTCACATGTCACAATATTATGATGAGCTTCTATTCAAAGCATAAATCCTATTAAAAATGTAAAACTATTGTAGTCAAATCAAAGGAGCCAACGCATCTCGTCTGCAAGCATTCCCGACATCTAGAAGAAGACAGTACCAAAGCCTACGCTTCCAGATTTGCTAAGTTGCTGTTAATTCCACAAAAAATGTTTATAAAAATTTTTAGAAATATCTTGGCACTGCATAACAAGCCACGTAGTCCTTTGAATTGCTGCATAGTTGCGAGTGTTATTTGTAGACATCTCAGGTCTAAAATTATGGAATGGTAGAAAGGCATTTGCAGCAATCATGTCATTTTGTTAAAGTCAGCCATTCTTAAGAAGCTTTCGCGCTGTAAAATAAACCTTTCATTATTAGGAAGGTTCCACACTGCGTACAGAACAAGGTACTACGCACTACGCACAGTACGCAATATGCGGCTGGCTGCTCCTCTTCATGAATAGAAATCGCTCACTTTAACAATAACTTTCTTGCGACAAGTCAGCTCCCTCGGTAATAGTGCTGTAATAGACAACTCGACGGAACTGGGGGTCCCTTATCCACTGCCGGTTTATTAGCACCATCCATATACATGAATACGTGTGCGGGGGTCAATGTGTTCCAATCTCCCAATCCCGACGGCTCGGCTCCGCAGTTTTTTCATTTGGAATCATGCATACTAGCACTGTGATGATTCTACGTTTTTAGGCGGGTTTATTGCCACGTAAATCTGACATAATAATGAAGTAGACTTACCTACGTTACCTTTCCAGAGACCGGCCTACGTAACAGTAACGCTGATCGATGTTGTCCAAGAGGTTCATTTCATACTTCTTAACAATATGATCTTAATAACATTACAACTTCATCAGTCTTAATTTAAGCTTTTTCTCCATACAATTACCATTATATAATAACATTTAATAAGCATCTACTTGTACATGAAAATTGTAGTAACTACACGTGTAATAGTTTTAAGCAATGTAAACTGTATTTTACATAACAAGGGTTTTGGCATCGTATTTTCTCTTTTATTCTTGCAAGATAAGTTATCAAATCCATGCTCTAGGATTACAGTACGTGCTTCCACAGCTTTCAACTAATTTAAAATCTCGTTGCTTCCACATGTAATGTTAGAGTTGCCTAGATTGGGAACAGCGATAGATCAAGTCACGTTTTTATCTCCTACCCACAGATGGGCCGTGTTGTTATGTTGTTTGCTGCCTTCTGGCACCGCCGCGTGATCGGTGCGATTACCGTGCGCTACGGAGAAACGTCCTCATTTGGCTTACAAATAACTAATTTAACTTCAGAAACAGACAGCTTCAATGTTAAACGTCAAAGATTTACACTAGCTATAATGAACCAGTCTGTAATCGGTATTCATTGAACCCTAAACTAGAACAGTAGAATGAGCCGCGCCGGTTGGCTGTCGCAAAAACAAAGCAATCGAATCTCATTATGCAGGGCACACTAATTAAATCAAAGTTGCCATAAGCGCACTGCTCTACCCCTTATTTTGATTGCTTCCATGTAAATTCATTCTGTTATTCGTATTCGGCTCTAAATGAATTTCGTGTCCGCCGGCACCCGACCGCGGCGGGCCGCCATCGGAAACTTTATAAATTATCATTACAGCGAACAAAACAATCTACGAATTCGAACTACATAACGGGAGTGCTCAAATTGAATTGTAAAAGTTCACAGTAGCAGATGAAATCTTCACAAAAACGATTGTGAACGAATGCTCTGTGATGTTAAACTAATACGGAAGCTCATGGTATATTCGCGTGAGATTCATTATGGGAGGCGACGTGAGCGGCGCTGCGTAAACCGAATACATTCGTTCGCTTCAAGTAATGTAGCCACGCGAATTCCGCGGTAATTAACAGAGGCGCGAGCCCCGCATCATAATGTTTTCATAACTTGACACGCATCACGTGGGAGCCGTGACGGATCGGAGGCGCGCGTTTTGCCACGTTCCGTTCCGAGGGAGTCGCGCACGGCCTCGCCTGTCAGATGTCACCCTTTACCGCAACCGAGGGAAGATATCTGTAGCATCACAAGTAATTAAGAAACGAGCCACGCTTTGCCCGCTATCCCCGGGGAGCCGGGAGCTTTCTACGCCTCTCCCCGGTTACATAATTTCTCTTAACTGCATAATCGATATCAACTTGTCACTCTCGTGCCGTCTAGACGTTGACGCGCTCCAGAACTCTGCATCAGATTGCGTTTCGTTTGGAATGGTCCGCGAGGCTCGTCACCCTATTCCATTTCAAGGGGCTCGAGTGTTTTCGCTCTCAAGCGAGAACGCTCAGCAAAGCACGAGGCGTTCATAAATCTACTCTCACAGAACAGAAACAACAATCGTCCAATACGCAAAAATTTCCATATCATATACTCAGAAGAGGAAAGTATTTAATTGACAATGAATGCGACATCGACAGTGTAACGGCACGCGAGAGGGTTGGGAGCCAAACGGAGCGCATCTCTGTTAATAGGGTCAACGAAATTGAGAAAAGTGAAACGGCGGAGTGGGCAGGACGGCATTTACTGCGGACCGGCGACCGGCGACCCTGGCTAACATCCGTTCGTTCCCAACACGGCCGACTCTACCGGAGGATAATCTGAGTAAAAGTACGCACAGGTAGACACCGCCGCATTCATTTCATTAGATACGGCCCGGTAGGATTCCCTGCTCCACACTCCCCGGAATTAATCACGCAATTTGTGTAGCCCCGGCACGTGACGTCACAAGCCAACCGTCTTCCGTATCACCCTCGTTTAGGCTCCTCTGCGACGCGACCGCGTAATTCAAGTCGACATACGATTTGGAGATATTCCTCGTTTATAAGAACTATAAATAATTAATTAGCTGAGCTCCCTTCGGGACGCGTTCAGTTTACCCATATCAAGACTGTGACATTTTAATGGGCTTTTAAACAGGAGTCCACGTGTGCTGTCAAGTTTCGTTTCGCTATTGTACGAGAATAATTGAACATGTAGTCGCTATAAGATGCACGATGACGGCAGAAAAGATTGGATAATTATTTCCGCTTCCAATATTCGCACACACGTCGTGTGTAGGCACAAAGCAGTTCCGTGACGGTGTCTTGGGCGCCTCAGGCTGCCTGCTACGGAGTTATGGAGCCGGTAAATCGGTGCATGCAATCAGGGCGACGTTGGATGCGGAGTTGGAAATCAGTTTGCCACTATTGAATTATACTAGAGCTGCAGCCGGGACGTCATACGCCAAAGTTTAATCTCCCGGAGCGGCGGACGGGCTTATTATGCAAATAGTCGTAGAGGCTCCTAGGTCACCTCGCAGTCACGTACGTTGTGGCACGTCTCGCGCCGCGCCCGCGGCACGCGCTCCTGTTTACCCGATGCCTCGCCGCTCATAACTAAACGCAGGCACTGTTGCGAACGAAACGCCTTCATTACCCCAAGATAAAATAGAACGTTGATGAAGATAAAATTATTTGACTATCAAAAGACGGGCGAAACTTCGACGACATCAATTTATGGCCTCCAAATGAAGTCCGACCCAAAACTCGGAGGCACCAGGCGCCGGAAACGAACAGAGCGATAGGAAATTCTAACTCTTTCTCCGAGGAGCGTCAACCCCAACGAGCGTTAATTAAGCTAAAATCGAAACGTCAAAGCTCGGCGCGGGCTTTATGCAGATTCGCTCGAATTGACTTTCGTGTCGACAGAGTTAGAATTTTTACCGACGATTGTTTGAACAAGGTAATTAGAAGGCTGCGGAGACGGACGGGTGTATTTGTCTCGGTCTTTCACGTGTTGATTGAGGGTCGTATTTATATTCTGATGGTAGGTTAGACGCAGTGGCGATGGCACAAAGAAAGAAGGGCGCGGTGTACGGTGTTGCCTCGCTTGCGGGTAGCCGGTACCGGTGCGTACCGTTAGCCGCACTCCCGACCTCGCCCGGCCCGGCTGGCCCCGGCCTACACCTATCACATAACCCGCAATAAAGTCACGAACGCACACCGCACGCGCCTATAAAAACTTAGGTAATTACTATCGAAAATTAACACCAAATTCGAGCAACAATATAATCGGTGTAAGGGTAGCGCGGGTTTTTGTTCACGTGTCGTGAGAAGGGGCATTTAGCGCTTTAGTTATTTGAGGCGTATCGCGTGATATCATTAGAACATTATTGCTGCCACAAATTTCTTTGTCACTTAACCGGTGGTGGATTTGTAGGATTTATTGAGCGTGACGGTATGCCGCGGATGGTTTAGGAAATATCGTAGCTGTCCCACATAACTGGGCACACCCGCTGTTTCTTGGTGAAATACGCCGTCGACGCGGAGCCAGCTTTCCAGAATGAGTTGCACGCGCCATTGACTTCGAGTTAAATAAGGATTAAGACTTAATTTGTATGGTCGTGTATACAATGAAGAGCAGGCAGTGCATGCTTCAAAGCTTTTGAAAGAATGATAGCTCTGTTGGTAGTGAGGTCGTGTTGGGATTCGTAGGTTCAAATACCGAATCCTGTAAAAGTTGAACATACTAGCTACACTCTACAGTAGCTACCCCCTTCAAGCACTATTCCGGCATACTCACTGGAGAGCCAGTTCCCGATTCAGGCGTAGCCTAGCTATATTGTCGCCTAATTGACATAAGCTGAACCGCAAACCAAGGAAACCGGTGGAATCAACGTCAAAATGCTAAAACATTGTATGAAAGTCTCAGCCAGAGGACAGAGGGCACCAATATATGTATCGCAAGTCGCGCAAATCGAACCTGCCGCCTTCTGTAGGCCTAGCACGAATATTTACGCGCGCTTAAGTGTAACGTTAACGTAAGGCGATTGTATGGGGCGCTGATCAAATGCCATACAATTGCCTTACGTTAACGTTACACTTACGCGCGCGTAAATATTCGTGCTAGGCCTACAGATTACGAGCCGACCTGCTCAACCACCACACTACAGAGATGTGTTATAAATTCGATTATAATTATAACTTTCCTGTCTGTCTATTTGTCCGGTTCGATAGCATTTCTGGACGACGTATGAATTGATTTTGGTGAAATTTGGAATGGAAATAGTTTTTTTACCCATAGGAAAAAGGTTCCGTTTATAAAAAAAATCAGGAGTACTTGATGAAAACTTTCGTTAATACAATTATGATTGCTTAAAGTCCGCCGATATGTTAGCCAATCTGCATGGTACTTTGTTTTCTTTTTTTTTTAGTTTCCAAATGGCAAGTGTGGTAATGGACAAATAATGTGCACGTTGGTTGACCGACCATTATAATGTTATTTGAGGGCAAACAATAATTGCTTATGCGCATTAAAGTGGGTTTCTGAAGGTATTGAATTTTTTTACCCTTACATTCAGAGAAGATTTCTCCAAACCGATTATAAATAAATTATTAACTACAAACTGATCATTATCATAAACCTCAGTAATTTTATTTCTCTCAATTATGTGATATTTTTTTGCAAATAGGGCCGATTTTACCACTTTTGCTAGTCAAAATCAAAATGCTGAAAAATATTGTTCTTCTAAGCAATAAACGCAAACTCACAACATACAAAATTACAACTAGCTACTAAAACATTGTGATTTGGGTCAAAATGACAAATTATAACATCTACTCTGTGGTTCAACTCATGAAATTCACCTACATATTAGCTGTATGTAGAAATCTTCGTAATATTTCAAACGTTAGTTACAAGTTGCTAACAAGTCTACATAGAGTCAGATGAAATATGAGGAACGAGGATACGTGAATATAAATTATACATATTCACTACCTAGCATTCATTTAAATAATTTAAACTTTAGAGAATACGCTGGGATGATCCGATTATAGTACTTACATCTCATCTTGGGGAGATGAGATGTAAGTACTATAATCGGATCTCGAAGATAATTCGTTCAATTCACGGTCTTTAACGTTGTTGCCAGGAATTCCACTACTAACTTAAACAATGACAGTGTCACGTTACATCCGTTCCTTTCGTGAAAAAGGTAGAATGGAACGCTACAAGTTAATGAGCAGCTCCTCCCCTACCTAAACAGTGCCTAGGTTGACAGGATCCTAAGAGCTGAAGAGAAAAAAAGGAATTGGTAACAGATATTTATTTTCGTAAATTTTACAAGCTTTGTAGAAAGCAAAAAAAAGAGTCTCTAGATGATGCGGAAGAACGCGAAATTTAAGTTGTTTACGGCCTACAAGTTATCACGGTAGAATTAGAATGTTATTGGATCCAAACCAGGCCCACTTCCGGGTCTTCAAACAAACAAGGCCCACTTCCGGGTCTTTATTCAAACAAGGCCCACTGTCGTTATAGAGACTGAGGAATTCGTTGCCTTTAGTTTGTCCGACTTCCAGAGTTCAGCGGCTAGCTCATTCAGTTATTAGCTTCTGGATCCAGAAGAAGATTCTCGTCCTTCCACCGTCGATGAAGTATTATTACGCAGCTCAGATTCAAGATGCAGGAGCAGGAGACACGCAGGTATTAGTCGTCAAAGCTTTGACGGACGACGGGCCGGAACATGGTGATGAAGTTATATTGCCACTCAATGTTTGAAAAAGGCAAGCCGGTCGTCTCACTGGTTGACGCTCGGCGATAGATTCGTCGTGGTAGATACGGCGGCCGACGGTGACAACAGATGTAGTTTCGGCGATCAGCTCTCGGTGATAGATTCGTCGTAGTTTCGCGACTGGCTGTAGCGGATGTAGCTCGGCGATCGGCGATTTGACAATGGATATGTCGTGGCGCAGCGATTGACGTAGATGGAGATTCACTTCACAATTTTGGTGTTGGATAGCCAAAGATGGTTTTTGAAGGCGTTCTTGAGTTCCCGGGCCTTGCCTGGCCCGGGAATGGCCTTATATCAATTTAGTGTTCCTCGTTCGAGGAGTAAATTGAGACTGCCATTCCATAGCGACAGCTTTTCTAAAGAAACCTCGCTAGCATTCCAAGGTTATAGATTTTTGCAGTTTTCAAAATTTTGAATACAGAATAGTAAAAAAAATAAATCTAGAGTCAAAATACATACAATCATGGCCAAACTATAAAATACCTCACTGAAATTGACAGTAGAAAAAAAGAAAAATATGAATTTGAAGAGAAACTAAATTCGAAACAAAAAAAACAGTTTCAAAACAACTGCCATCCGAGCAGTCGTGTCTAGAAATCGGGCCCGTGACCCGCGCGCAAAATCGATAAAGTGATGTAAAATTTTTGAGAAAAATCAAGTTTTTTTGTGCTTAAATTACTGTGAAAAGGACTGTCAAGTGCTGTGATGTGAAAGTTGTGAATGAATAATAGAAACCAGGTAATATATTATGATATATACATACATGTAGCATTACTCTTTAAGAATATTACACACACCCTTGGGTATTGAAGACGTCAAGGAAATTAATATTCAAGAACCTTGTATTTAAGAAATTGCAAGGAAATTAAGATTAGAGTAACAACATGTGCAACTAAGAAAGTATAAAAGAAAATGAGTAAACACAATGGCTTCTTACCCACACGATTCGTGTTAAAGGATAAAACAAAAAGAGTGAAAAAAAATAACGTTTGTAAAATGGATTTAAAAAAAATAAGCCGAAAGGGTCTAGTTTCCTTGTACAATACAAAAATAATATACGCTAAAGCTATTTACAGAATAAGTATACAATTTAGAGAAAAAAACTGAATACAACCGCTACACTATTTACACTTTAAAATCTTTTACATGCCACTTTCCTCTTAAGCCGTTAGGATCCTCTAAAATAAAGACGAGAGGTGAGAGCTTCTCAATAACTGTGCATTTGACATATTTGGGAGCCAACTTTGAACTGAAATATGCACCAGCGTTACTCTGGACGTAATTTTTACGCCAGACTGTGTCGCCAACGTTGAACTCTTTAAAGGTGTGTCTCGTGTTGTAATGAGCAGCATTTTTTGTGTGTGCAGTGTGTAATGCAACCTGTACTTTATCGAAGATGTTAGATAATAATCCTAAATTAGCGGCGTAGATGTCACGAGGAAGAAAAATGAAATTATCAAGGTTGGAGCAGTTAGTGTATAGTGAACCACATGGTATGGTTTCACGTCCAAAGACCAGAAAGGATGGAGAAAACCCAGTTGTAGAATTTACAGAACTGTTGAGTGCATATTGGATTTTCTGCAAATGTTTGTCCCATGAACGGTGATCATCTCCGACCAACTGTGAAAGTGCGGTGATAATTGTTCTATTATACCGTTCTGTGGGGTTTACTTGAGGGCAGTATCGAGGTGAATAAAATATAAAAGGAATTTTATACTTATTCAGAAAACTTTGAAACTCATTAGATTGAAATTGTGAACCATTGTCCATGATGATGGTTTGTGGCACACCGTGTACCAGAAACACATTATTTTCCAAATACATGATGATATTGGAAGATGTAGCGCGCTTGATAGGGAAAATAAGGCAATACTTTGAAAAAGAACATGTAACCACTAGTATGAATTGATTACGTTGTCTTGTGAGTGGAAAAGGGCCCATTAGATCTAATGAGAGGCTTTGAAAAGGTCTTGAACAAATTTTTGGTTTACCCATAGGACCATATGGAGAATGATTCGAATGCTTATAAGAGAGGCATGTTTCACAAGAAGAACACATTTTAGCCACATCTTTAAACATACCAGACCAATAGTATCTTAAAGAAAGCTTCTTGTATGTTTTGAAAATGCCAGTATGGGGATTACTTTCTGAGTCACCATGGCAAGTTTTGATGAGATTCATTCTCTCAGAGGGAAGTGGAACTTCTTTCCAAGCAAAATCTTCATTTAGATAATCAGGTGAGTTATTATAACGGTATAAATTATTGTTGAGAATTTTGTAATTTGGATAAGCATCAGGATTATCTCGACAGTTAGTAAAAAGTCTATTATATAGTTCCAATTGTGATGCATTGTCTCTAGATATGGGTTCAACACCACCAATAATAGCAGTATCGGGTATTTTATGACGCGACAGAAGGTCTGGGACAACATTTTCTTTTCCTTTTTTATGTTTTAGGTCGAAGTTAAAACAAGACAGACGAAGACTCCATCGTGCCAATCTGCCAGAAGGATTAGACAAATTTTGGAACCACTTTAATGCTGCATGGTCAGTGTATACTGTAAATCGTTTACCGTTATCAAGATAACAACGCCAATGCTCAAGTGCAGTAATGACAGCTAAAGTCTCACGTTCTGTAGTTGAATAATTCTGCTCATGCTTGTTTAGAGATCTACTCATATATGCAATAACAACTTCTTTATTGTCTTTTTCCTGAGTCAGCATAGCACCTATCCCAAAGTTAGAAGCGTCGCAGTGAACGGAAAATGGATAGTCAAAGTCAGGGCAAGATAGTATTGGTGTTGTAGTCAAGCATTCTTTTAATTTAGCAAAAGCAGAGTCAGCCTCAGCATTCCAGACAAATTTTTTTGGAGATTTTTTTCCAGATGACGTTAATTTACAGAGTGGTGAAGCAATAGTACTGAAATTAGGTATGAATCGGCGAAACCAACTGCACGTACCTAAAAATTTTCTTACTTCTTTTTTAGAGGTAGGAGCAGCGTAAGCTAGAATCGCTTCAATTTTACTGGGATCAGCCCGCAATCCTTGCTCATCTACTATGTAGCCAAGATATTTCAGTTCTTTGCGAAAGAATTGACTCTTTTCAAAGTTAATGGTTAGACCAGCATAAGAAAGTTTCTGATGAACTTTAAGTAGGAGTGAAATATGTTCCTCAAATGTCGCACCTATGATTATTATGTCATCTAAGTAACAGAACACTTTATTCTCAAACTCTGGAGTGAATAAACTGTCCATGAGTCTTTGTTGAGTTGCTGGAGCGTTTGTCAATCCGAAGGGCATAACAGTGAATCTATACATTCCTCTACCAGGTACGTAAAAACCAGTTTTATCTCTGTCTTTGGGATGTAATGGAATTTCCCAAAAAGCCTTTGCTATATCGATACTAGACAAATATTTAGCATTTTTGAGGTTATCTAGTATCTCAGAAACAAAAGGGAGGCTGTAGGCATCTTTACGAGTAATTGCATTCAGCTTTCTGCTGTCGACGCAGAAACGCCATTCTCCGTTCTTTTTTGGAGTGATAAGTACTGGAGATAACCAAGGACTCTCACATTTTTCTATAACTTTTAATTCTAGCATTTTATCGACCTCATTGATGAGTGCTTTTTGCTTTTCTGGAGAGAGACGATAACAACGTTGTTTTATAGGTAAAGCATCACCAGTATTGATCCGATGACTAACTAAACTAGTACGGCCTAATTTACCTCGTTGTTCAAAAGAAATACTTTTGAAACGCTTGATTATGTCATTAGCAATTTCTACTTGATTCCCAGACAGATGATCAAATGTTGATATTTGATTTTCAACAGCACAAGTTGTATGATCTTTAGATTCGAGATTGAGTTCAAGAGAAAGTATCTTTGGGGAGAGTTCGAATTCTTTCCAGAAATCCCACCCAAGTATCAAAGAAGGATAAATATCAGGGAAAACATAAGCTTTGATAACATGTGTCTGATTATGAAATCTCAATGGCAAATGAAAATAACCAGAAGACATTGCTTTTTGTTTATTAGCAACCATAACTTGAGTTGGAGACTTGAATAGTTTAAAGCCTAACTTTTGGATATCTTTATGAGAGTTATTACCTAAAATAGTTATACAACTTCCACTATCTAAAAGACCGGAAAAAGGTATATTGTTTATAGACACGTTAATAAAAGGTCTGTTAAAGTCTTTTTCTTTGTCGTAGAAAACAGAAGTTGTTTTGTAGCAAAACATAAAATTTCGAATAGTATTTAACCATTGATTCCAGTCGTTAAGATCAAAATTATTGTTATGTGATTTAGTGAAACCATTCAAGTCGTCAGCTAGTTTTTTTGTTGATTTGATGGAGCACATTTTGGACATTCGCTGATTCTCACGCCTTTACGACCACATTTAAAACAAATGAGGTATCTAGGCTTAGTACAAGTTTGTAAAGAATGGCCTGTGATACGACAGCGATAACAGAATTCTTCTTTAGAAATGTCATTAGTTTGAGATGACGAGCGTGGATGTTTATCTTCATGCACTGCATTAGTGTACCTTACGTTTGGAGACGCTTTAGGAAATGAAGCTTTAGAAAATGAAGGAAGATAGGCAAATTCAGCAGCACAAGAAGTGTCTTCAGATCTAGGCTCATGAAAATTTTTGTCTCGTTCAGAAATGCGTTCGTAACTTTGACAAGTAGAAATTAAAGAATCTACCGTTTTAATATCTTTAAGTGCAACAAAAACTGAATAGCACGGTCTTATATTATGGAGTAAAATCTCTAATTGTTCGCTCTCGCTAAGTTTCTTTGAAAGACGAGCAAACATACCGAACATAATTGAGACGTAAACGATAATGGTCTCAGTTGCTCCTTGCGTTCTATTCCTTATAGCTTCCAACAGCTTATAGTCGTAATCATGTATACCAAAATCTCGAATCAGCAATGTGCAAATATCTTTCCACGATAAGGTAGGATTTCGATTATACTGAAAACGAAACCAATGAAGGGCATCACCTGTGAAAATCTCAAAGGCGTGCTTGCAAAGCATACCTTCCGGAATGTTTCGAGAAATCCTAAACTCGTCCAATCTTTGAAGAAATGATCTAGGGCACGATTTTCCATTGAAAGAAAACGTTTTGAGCTCCTTCACAAAATTATCCGAAGTGTGATAGTTTTGTACAGACTCGGAAGCCAGTGGTATACTAGTCAGAATGCTTGAAGGTAAAGTGGGTTGAGGAGTACTCAGTACTTCCAAAGTTTGATTGGTTCCAGTCATAGGTAGTAATTGATAAATCGAGGGAGGGCTAGGCTGAGTCTGAGGACAAGGATTGTGAATGTCAACTAACACTTCTTCAGAAGATCCTGAATAATCTGAAGTTAAGACTTCAAACCGTTTTTGGAGCGTGAAGAAGCGAGATCGTATGTTTGAGCATGACTCAACAAATGGTGGAACGGCGTTAAAGCGTTCGAGGCGATAATGAAGATGATTTACGAAAGATTCAACTTTCCTCAGGTTACTTTTATCATCCGTGGCTTCGAGGTGCGAGATTTTACCCTCGACGTAATTAAACGTGATCTCTGCTTGGGAGAGGTCATGTTTGAGAGGTATTGGAGAAGATTTTATGTCCTCAGGTTGAATGTGACTCAATTTTGCCAGCTGCTCCTTAAGAGTTGTCAAAGTGTCAGCTGGTTTTTCACCTCTGATAGTCACTTCATATTCCAGTTCAAGTTTGTTTAGAAACGAGTATTTAATTGGTCTCGCCATAGTCACAAGTTGAAGTCAATAGTCAAGGATAAAATCAAGTCAAGTTTAAGTTCGTTTAAGTATTAAGTACTATGCGAGTGTTGTAGAATGTAAGTGTGATGTTCCGCGTGTCCTGCCTGTATAAAAATAAATTAAGCAAGTACCTAAGATATTACGTTAGAGCCAAAAGTCAATATCAAATTTTAGCCTACTTGAGTAAGTATTATTTTAGAATTTAGAAGAATGTTTTAGAGGGTTCATTTTAGTTGGGCGCCAAACTGTCACGTTACATCCGTTCCTTTCGTGAAAAAGGTAGAATGGAACGCTACAAGTTAATGAGCAGCTCCTCCCCTACCTAAACAGTGCCTAGGTTGACAGGATCCTAAGAGCTGAAGAGAAAAAAAGGAATTGGTAACAGATATTTATTTTCGTAAATTTTACAAGCTTTGTAGAAAGCAAAAAAAAGAGTCTCTAGATGATGCGGAAGAACGCGAAATTTAAGTTGTTTACGGCCTACAAGTTATCACGGTAGAATTAGAATGTTATTGGATCCAAACCAGGCCCACTTCCGGGTCTTCAAACAAACAAGGCCCACTTCCGGGTCTTTATTCAAACAAGGCCCACTGTCGTTATAGAGACTGAGGAATTCGTTGCCTTTAGTTTGTCCGACTTCCAGAGTTCAGCGGCTAGCTCATTCAGTTATTAGCTTCTGGATCCAGAAGAAGATTCTCGTCCTTCCACCGTCGATGAAGTATTATTACGCAGCTCAGATTCAAGATGCAGGAGCAGGAGACACGCAGGTATTAGTCGTCAAAGCTTTGACGGACGACGGGCCGGAACATGGTGATGAAGTTATATTGCCACTCAATGTTTGAAAAAGGCAAGCCGGTCGTCTCACTGGTTGACGCTCGGCGATAGATTCGTCGTGGTAGATACGGCGGCCGACGGTGACAACAGATGTAGTTTCGGCGATCAGCTCTCGGTGATAGATTCGTCGTAGTTTCGCGACTGGCTGTAGCGGATGTAGCTCGGCGATCGGCGATTTGACAATGGATATGTCGTGGCGCAGCGATTGACGTAGATGGAGATTCACTTCACAATTTTGGTGTTGGATAGCCAAAGATGGTTTTTGAAGGCGTTCTTGAGTTCCCGGGCCTTGCCTGGCCCGGGAATGGCCTTATATCAATTTAGTGTTCCTCGTTCGAGGAGTAAATTGAGACTGCCATTCCATAGCGACAGCTTTTCTAAAGAAACCTCGCTAGCATTCCAAGGTTCTAGATTTTTGCAGTTTTCAAAATTTTGAATACAGAATAGTAAAAAAAATAAATCTAGAGTCAAAATACATACAATCATGGCCAAACTATAAAATACCTCACTGAAATTGACAGTAGAAAAAAAGAAAAATATGAATTTGAAGAGAAACTAAATTCGAAACAAAAAAAACAGTTTCAAAACAACTGCCATCCGAGCAGTCGTGTCTAGAAATCGGGCCCGTGACCCGCGCGCAAAATCGATAAAGTGATGTAAAATTTTTGAGAAAAATCAAGTTTTTTTGTGCTTAAATTACTGTGAAAAGGACTGTCAAGTGCTGTGATGTGAAAGTTGTGAATGAATAATAGAAACCAGGTAATATATTATGATATATACATACATGTAGCATTACAACAGTTGCTAATTACTAAACGAAGTTGTGGCTTTTCTGTCTACATAATGTCTCATGCCTTTATTGCCTCAATCTAAATATATACTTACCTACAGAGTATTATCATCACCGTTACTGATCTGATATACCTAGCTATCAGAATTAGTAAGCTGAAATGGCAATAGGCAAGTAACATCACTCGTAGAACTAGTAATCGAAGGTTCTCGAGTGGCGATTACGAACCGGAAGACGCAGTGTAGGCTAGCACATCGCCCCTCACTACATGGATCGACAAGCTGGTTAACCCTGAGGAGGAATACATGCAGGAGGCAAGCAGCCGCTCAAAGTAGCACTGGCGGTGTAAGGGAGGCCTATGTTAAGCAGTGGACTCTTCAGGCCGTTGAGAAATATGAACGAGCACCACTCTTGGAGGATTTTCATGGCACAACTTGAAATAAATGCGTATACTATATAATATATAAAACAACATAAGTACCAAGCTATAACAACTTATTATAATTATGTTATGATGTATATAACTATTGATAGGTAGTAAAATTTGTACAATAATTTATCAAAATTGTGGTGAAATATCAAATTCTATGTAGTGTATAACTTATTGGGTGTTTGTTACTGGAATAAAGAGGCTTTTTTATTTTTTTATTTTTATTTATATTTTTTATTTTTATTTTTATTTATTTATTTATTAAGATTCCCTCTACGTCATAGGTACAAACTAGTCCTTTAATTCTAAAATATTTATGATTCCCTCTACTTATAGGTGACCTACCTCCACAGAGCTATGAAACAAATGAAGCTTGTGTTTTTTTTTTTGCTCTGTGCCTAGCCTACCTCTTGCGAAATGACCACTGAAGTTCACTCAACTCCTGGTCATAATAATCCTACCCAAATGGTTCTACAATATTTAAAGATACGAAAATAAAGTCCCTTCTCTATACACAATTCTAACGCTTAACATCAGGCGAATGACTAGCTCGTCAAGTCATTCGTTTAGGTAATAGTGTTGCTAGGATCAATTCTGGTCGACTTGGAATTTTGGACGCAGAGGATGGTAACTTTGAGAAAAAAGATTACGGTTACTTTTAAGCACGTTACAACTTTTGTACGGGATGTCTAACGAGTTTCCTGCGTGTGGTGAGTGTGGTAAAACTTTGAACAAGTCTGTCCATCCGGTCATCGTAGCCGGCTTCGGGCAGATTATCTCGGAGTAACTAGCTACCGAGCGACGGCTAATTATTAACGCAATTAAGATAACACCGAGTTATCTCTCAACTCTAGAGGCAGTTTGGGGCAGCATCACGCTCACTCTAACGAGTACAAAATCTCGGTAAGTTGAAAAGTTTTTGAAGTACAAAGTAATTTATCTCCATGATCGTCATTTTTCACATTCTGGCTCTTATTGGTATAGTAATCGAAATAAGTATGCGAGCCGTAGGAAATACAAAACATAATGAATAGTAACGCCTCTGATTATGAGGCTCAGAGCGAAAACACCTATATTTATATGTTTTTACATTTAATCTGGGGCTGGGGGTCTAGCAAAGATCCCTTTACATTAGCGTTAACGCCAAACAATATCTTCAAATGTATGGGAATGACATTACCAGAGGAAAAGCGGCACCCACAGATAATGCCGTTCCCATAGATTTTGGGTTATTGTTTGGCGTTAACGCTAATGGAAAAGGATCTTTGCTAGACCCCCTGGATCCTGTCCCGAAATATTAGACCGACGTAATAGTAAAAATCTAAGATAAGTTACAAAGCAATGTAAAACTTTGAAGTAGTCAACTCTGAACTACTATAAAACACACCATTCCGAAGCAATATATTTCATACAATACCTCACTGGCTCCCGTTTTTACGTGTAAAGTTGAACGCTTAAACCTGCATAAATAACCGCAGGTGCTTTAAATATTTTATAGGGCCATAAATAATAATATGGAGGATCCGTAGCGCCTTCGCTCCAACTATCGCAAAAACATCAACTTTGTGGTAACGTTGTTTGTTGAGACATCTTATGTTAGGCTTACGTTTCTAAGACAGCTATATCACATTAATTATATTATGTAGAAGCCTTAGTTCATGTAGGTAAGTATTCTTCTTCTGCTTCTCGTGTATGCAAGTGGTCAGCCTTGGTGTCAGAATTTTTAGGCCGCCCGAAGGCTTCTGACCTGGCTTAACGACTATTGTCTTACAACAACAGCCGGGCCGACGGCTTAACGTGATCGGTTAGGGACGGCTAGTCGTGCTTCGGTAAGTATTCATTGAATAGAATAGAACGTCTAATATGAAGATGACTCAGACAGTACGGCAGACAAATTGTATAGGTAATCACAACGTAGTACCTAAAACTTCATTATGATGACTGATGCCACACAATTTGCATATGGAAACATATTGAAAATGTATTCTTTCATTACTTTGCTTTACTAAAAAAGTCGTTGAAATATACACTAATAAAGTAAAGTAAACACTTGCGCTGTCTGACGCATTGTTTATAAACAAAAAGAAAACTTTACACGTGCAAAAACGCATGTTCGCAACGATTGCACCAGCACATGTGTAAACAAAACAACTACTTCGTTGGTAAATAGAGTAAGTCGATAAACGATAATCCGAACAAAGGACAAGCTACATACAATCACGCAGGAACTAAACAACAAAACAAAAAAGCTAGTGAATAGAAACCCAACAATAAAAGTTACCTAATAGTTAATTTCACCGATACTCATCAAGCGCAGCGAGCTTTCTTTTCGAATCCCAAATAGAGAGGTGTCTTTCAAAACAATACTAAATCCCACATAGATGAAACATCTCTATACTAAAGCCGAGGAAAAACAATGGTAGAGACAAAATGAGACAAATAAGAGATTAGTAACCAGCCAAGCCCATTCATTACGTTGTGAGCCCTCTGGGTAATACAATAGTTAGTTTATTATAGTCGTAAGTCGCAGTTGAGGCTTGGTATAACTTCTACATGATCTGTAGGTGTCTTGACGTGTTTAAAAGCATAGACTAAATCACACCGTGCGATTCAAACGAAATGGCGGCTGTGAAGTTTGCGAAAAACCAGTAGCAAAAGTTACATGTGCACGGGCAGAGGTAAGCGGTGTGCGCAACGTCCGGCTTGCAGCACAGTTCAGAGACGCCATTAATTTTGTTTCCCATTCTATAAGGCGCCACACAATCTTAACTAACATGTTAGAAAGCAAAGATAATGCAACAAATCGCACTCATGTTTCTAGAATGATCAAAACATTATAAAACTCTTTTCTGATTATGTTTAGGCACTGATTGGACATGTTAAACCAAACTGGTATAAACCTGTAAATGATAACAATCTCAATGACCATTCGATCGATAAGGCATCAATAAAATGACGCAAAAGCCATTTACTTTTTTATTTGAACACCGATTTATCTGTTGGACGATAAACGGTAGACCACCAACGGCAACGCCGCACGGTGCCACACTTTGAATGTAAAACTAACTGTATGGTAATTGACAGAGGATGTTAAGGTGTAAATGTTGAGGATTTGACTTCTTATATAGCGGTGGGGTCTTAGGAACAGCTGGTTATAGATTTTCTGAGGACGCTCAAGTCAAATAGAACTAAGTCAATTATAAAATAGAATACTTTCTTCTCAGCCGTATAAATTAACATCTTTTCTTTGGCTTTCCATAATTTTGCGTCAATCAAAAGAACTGGCGACCTTATCGCATCTGGCTGTCGGTCTGCCTGTCTGTTGATATTGTCTTCTTTTGCTTCGATTCAACCTCTTCGCCTGGCCACGTGTCATAAATTTCCCATACTGATGCGACTAAGCGTCTCCGACCAGTCCGGGAAGGGGCTTATTACTTATAGTAGTGCGCTATGAAAATGTTTTGATAAACAAATACTTATCGTAGAACTCCATTGAGTAAAATAATACTAATTGAAACCAATACTTTACAAAACAGAATCACAAAGTTAGCCTGCAGATAATACACAACACGTATCCTATTCAAAGTCGTCCGACAGAAACACAACACAAACATATGTACAAATAATAAATTGCCGACGAAACAAAGGCATGACTTTTGAAGATCACGACGCTTTGACTCCGGCTTTACCCTACAAGGCGAAGACGATAATAAGAAACGACAGCACAGATTCAACTAAATTAAATAAACTTAAGTTAAAAGAAACGGTGTAATACTGCCACTTGGGAACAAAATGAAATATATTCCTTTGTGGTAACATCGTGCAGGCGAAACAATCGAGATTATTTGTATGATAACAAACTCGACGGACAGAAATAAACATCAAAAACCTGTTTCATATTCAATCGTTTGAAGACCCGTTGTATGTTATTCGAATAATAGAATTTCTTTCATTCTGATAGCCATCTCTTTTTACGTATGAAGATGTACCTATACTCCGCGGAAACGTTAGTAAATTAATATCTACTAAAGCTGTTTTGTCTAAAGGCTTTTCGCTTTTTGATCTTAGTGAAAGCATTGCAAAGATAACGAATAAACAACTCTCGCAGATAGATCCTACTTGACGTGTTGTTGTTGTGCCGTTCTTTATACCTCGGGCCTTAATACCTAATTAAAAGTTTCAACAAAAGATAATAGAGAAACAGTATAAATCTATAAATAAGTGTAATAAGGAAATTGGAAGCGAGAAATCTGAGAAATATTTTTTAATTTCTGCCCGGGATGGCGCTACCTCAAATAAGTTACATCAAATTCAAGTAACGAATGAATGCGTTTCCCTTTATCTGATTGTTATTTAGTTAGCGGCGGGGTGTACGCGGGGGAATCGGCTACGTGTATTGATTGATGACCCAAAACGTGCATAGGGCTACCAAATCGAACATCACAGTAATGTTACCTACATTTACATTGACGAATGTGTAATATTTAGTAACTATTTTCAAAAACATCAAGCGACAAACCGTCAAAGGTGCACGATTTGATAGAGATAGTTGGGTAGTAAATAGTAAATCACTCGCTTCCTGAACCCTGAATAATCAGTCCATCTCATCAAATACTCAATTAACATCCCTTCACAGGGACCGGAGATTATTGTGCGCTACACGTATCAGATCATCGCACAACGCTTAACCATCGCGTGTTGGGTTCTGAACTAACGGCACCCGAACCGAATTAAAAGGGTCATGTCATGTCGCGATTCAATCGCACATCCAATCCACTATGAAGGGTTGCGTTAATAACTTCTATCGATTGCAGCGATCGCGTTGAATCTCTAGAGTTTTTTAAAGTTCTTTTGGATTAATAGATGAGAGGGACAAAGGCTGCGTAGAGCGAGGATTTCTCGAGGACAATGCTAGTAATCAAGGCGAGAGCCGGCGCGCGTGATTACCGCCTGAACGCGGCTGCACGCCTCCGCCTCAGCTACACAATTTATAAGCTTACGATAAACAAGCCTCGCTCGCTAGACAATGTAACCGAATATACAGCGAGGTATTAGAATTCAAAACCACACAGGTTAGTTTGATGAGGTTAATTAAATACAGTCGGTGATCATTCGACTGACTTTAGAATTGTCATTTGTCTGTCTCTCCGTAGTCGGAGGTCTAAGCCTCAAGGCGACGGCCTGCAGTGCGCACGGTGCAAACTGCAGACAACGAGCGTGACTTATAAAGTATATCGTTTACGTCAGACAAAATTGCATGTCGGTCGGCGCGGGCACTCACTCACGCATTGTGAATTTAAAAGATTCCAACGCGAGCCAAATTCAATTTGCAAATCTTCCCGCCGGCAGATGGAATCAATTTGCACAATGTTCCGAGCAAATTACGTCATCCGGCTGCCGAATATCGTAACAAGAAAAAAGGCAGCAAGGCCGGCCGTCAGTGCAGTCCGTTCACTTGCGATTTCGACCAGTCGGGATGCTGGTACAAAAACAGAATCATGTCCGTGCGCCGTGAGCTCGCGCCAAAAGTCAAGGTGAACTGAACTGGTCTTGTTTCCCGAGATTGTGGTTCGCGCACGCTTGCTGTTCCATCAGGACAGCCCGCCTCCATCTGGTACAATCAGTCCATTCCCTCAGAACCGGTACGTCAATTAGCGACAGCCTGTGGGCTTGAACGATGTCGGTGAAGCTGGACTTTTGCATAATTTTATTTTCGGGGCTGTGTAGTGGAGTTTTACACCAAATGTTTTGTCAACAATGAGTCGACTGCACGGCGGCGAATGCAATCAAAGTGGAGTACCGTACTCGTACGGTTCTTCCACTCTTCGCTTGCCGGATAAGGGCCTCGGATTTCTTTCTACGCGTTTACTGACAGACACCCGCTGGACGGATGTGTGTACCAAGGATCGCACGTGTGCGTGCCGCAAGCCATAACGATGAGGTACTTACATGTACTTTTCTAGGTTAAGTATTATCTCGAAAGTTGTCTACGCATACTAAACGAGTCGCACACAAATAAGGAAATAATAATGAAAACGCAGAGAGCACCATCGAAGGACTTGACGACCAATAAAAAGATAAAGTAACGGACCCGGCTTCAGAGAACGAACATTTTATATTTTTGCTTTTGTGTGTTTCGCCCATAGCAGATGCCATTCGCACTAGAAGCTCTTTACTCGGTGCGTTTCCTCATTTGCAATTTAGTAATCAAATCATTTATTCAGTAAATAGGCCACAACGGGCGTGCTCACACGCACATAAATAAGTTAAAATGGAGTCATTTTCACTCGGGTGGGCTGCTATGTGCCATCAGCCAGATAAAACGCCGAGAAATTTTACGGAAAATGCGTTGTAATGTTGTAAGTTAAATTTTGGCCTGTCAATTTACATATTTCGCGCTAAAACACCGCGGAACTCGTTTTGGGATACACCTACGTTTTTATATCTATGTTGCGAAATGAAGACAGACTCATACATCGACGAAAATATCATAATTGTATAACTGTAGTAAGGTTCTAAATCAATTCGATGTTGGGCGCCCAAAATGCCTAGGCCCAAGACTAGCTGTCAGGGTCTATTTTTTTTTTGCTGTACGTATAGCGGTAATGCCTGATTTTACCTATCTTCCGTAGCTACATGATAAAACGAGCTGGGGGGGGAGTAAATGGCGTCATTTCAGAGTTTATTAAAGTTATCCTTTCTCGTAACTTATATGTACTACACAGCATACTGATATCGTCATGTGCCTACAAGCAAAGAGCGTTATCACGGCGAACGCCTGTCTACATTTAATTATAGTAACAATTACTCATTATACTTCTAGCAAATTATCTGTATAGTGTTTGCTCTTTGCAAATTATTGTAACTTCGTCACAATAAACGTATTGCTTTAGTTCACTTGAGTGGTCAGCTATAAAATAACTATTCGCTACTCGATGGTGTAACTTCACAGTAATTACGAGCAATTTCACTCTACCCGCCTTGAGCAAGTATAGAGCTGTTTCTACGCGACAAGGTACTAAAACAAAACGGTAAATAGCAACATTTACATAGCTATACTTAGTACTAAACAAATGTGTCTTGAACATGAATTGTAAAATTGTAATGTAATTGGAAGTTGTGCAAAATGTTTTCGTTTGATAAAGCAACTGTGCGAAAATTGCTTAATAGAAAGTTGGTAGTTATTACTGTATGCTTTGATTACATGAAGTCAGGTCGATCAATAATGTTTAAAAATGACAGAATCGCCTACATAATCATCAGCCTGAAGGCGTCCAACAGGCCAAAGGGCGCCACTTTAAGCAGCTTGCCTCTTGCATCCATCGGTTCCCCACAGTTTTGACCAGGTCATTCTCTACGCTACATCTTCCAGTTCTTGGTGGTCACTGGAGAACCTTATTTCCCAACGACTGTCAGTTCTACGAACGATGTGGCTTGCCCACTGCCAATACCACTACCACGCGCCCACGGTCATCCTAAAATACGAAAGCTAGACCCTCCGTAAACTAACAATGCCAAAAAAAACAAGACAAAAATTGATAAAGATTTATGCAAATAACTAGTTTAGCTCCCCGAATATCGCCAAACGATGCGACCTAAGTGGAAATCCATCCTGTAGAAAAATATGATATCTTCATTCCAAATAACAATAACATTCTTATGATTCTGAATCGTAAAAAACTCAATTTACGACTGCGCGGTGATTTCTCTGATATAAAAAAAAACTCTGGCCCCATCCTGTTGGGCTCGATATAAAAACATAGTTACTTGAGTAGGCATTTATTTTATTGGACTATTGTGAGTTTATACCCCGGCATTTAGCCATAACGTTCTTCAACTATATAGAGAAAGTAAGTACATACATTTTATTACATACGTAGTGTAAAAGGTAAGGATTAAATGTGGAATCGTGATGGAAGGAAACAAAGGAGCAGTTATCCTTAAATACACATTGTTTATGGTCACATCTGAGATTCAAAAAAGGTTGGCGATGGTCTTAATGAGGTTATAAGGCTTATGGGTTTCAACGAGGCCACATAATAATAAAGCAGCTTTTTAACGGTACTAAGTGGCGACACGCTGCGTCTTTATGCAGATAGCAATGCCTCTAAATATAAAAAAAATCAACATTTTTGCACGTAGGTACTGTTGCAAAGCACTCATTGATAAATAAAACAGAAAATCTCATAATAGTAGTCGGGAATTTATTTGTGTGAATTGATTTTTTGGTTGGTAACACTGTCTGGCGCGTGATTGGACGAGCGAGAGCATGAGTGAGACAAATGACGAAGAAATACTCGATGGAAAACCACAGACTTAAATATTTTCGTGCATTCTAGTATAAGCCAAAACGATCGTGGGTCATGGTCAAAATTCTAATAAAATTCTAAGCAATGGTCAAGATTTGTTAGAACTTTTGACCATTAGTTACCTTAACTACAGGTCAAAAAACCCACCCTTAGGGTCCTACTAGTAAAAAGCTACGCTAAAATTAAAAGGGGCTCCCAGTCCTGTTTGCAATGGTTGGTTTGGTAGTAATACATAGTAAGATAAATGCTCTCTCCGCGAAATAGCAATGATTGCTTCAGCTCACACTTCCATCCAAAGTGATCACCATCACTTCTAAGATGATCATAATACGTAATTTAGATTATGTAAATAAATAAATTGTCTCACCAGCGAATAACACCTATAATAACAAAACCCATTTTAAAACCTGTTAAATAATCACACCTTTTTTGTTCCGAACCTCGTTTCGCTTTAGGCGGATCTAAAATAAACTGGAATGGAATAGAGTAGACATTTTGTATAAAAACTTTTTAACTACGCCGCTCATTACGCCGAGACATAAAAAGTTTTTACGAGGACTTCAAATGGATATTAAAGTTTTGTCTTATCATTGGCACCCTTTGATTTAATTAACGCTGGAAGAGGTATCGATTGTGTTAAAGAGAGATTAATTAAATTAGATCTTAGCTGCGAAAGATAATTAGAATGCTCGCTGAATAAATTTAGCAAAACGGCAATTGTATTACGTAAAAATTGCAAGAGCAGCAGCAAAGCAACAGCAGTTAGCATTGCGACTGCGAACACATAGCAATCGGCCGCAAGATGGCCGCCGGTTGCTCGGACACACGTTGGCCTTAGAAACTAGCGCCACTAGCAACAGAACTGCAATAGATGGAAACAAACGAATGAACTGTTTAGTTCATCGGTTGCTGTCAAACGTCACTTCGCTGCCAAAGTCATGTTTGACAGCAATGATTGCGAAATTTACGCTTGTTGCAAAAGTTACGCAATAACCCCGCGGACGTCTTTGAAGAAAATCCGACAATGGCGGTTGTGAATTTTGAATTTATTTTTCAAAACTAGTGTATCTTGAACTATAAGGTGTAATAACTAATAAGGGTGGACTATTATCCGTTAAGTGTTCGTGAACGTGCACGAGTGTTGGCAAATGGTTTCAAGATCATAAAACCATGCATTTTCGTTTTTGCTTCAACGGCCTTTTTTAGAGCCTTCAGTAAAATATCCTCCATTTTACTGTTGGCGTTTTGACTGACAAAATATGAGTTTGACCCAAAGACTGCGTGGGAATTCTGTGGTTTGACCTGGGCCTTTATTCCGTATCAATTCCTTACTTCGAAACCACGCGAATTCCTTGTCTTACATAAGAAATCTGCAAAAGTCTATTCTTTATGAAACGAAAACAAAACCGCGCGAAATGAATTTGGAATTGGCGCGATTTGAACTGTCAAAATTCACATGTTTTACCGAGACGCGTTCCGAAATATCAACACATCAAATGATATAACCACTTATGTCAATATATTATATTCAAAATAAAGATAACTTTAATACAAAGTGAAGATATATCTAACGCTGTGACACGATTTGAACAAGGCACGATAACGACGTGGTTTCGTATCGTGTGGAATCTGTGTTTCCATAGAGAATAACCACCCTGACATAACCGTACAAATATTATTTTTTTCTTATAATTTGGCTCTACACATAGTGTATTTAGCCAGTGTCAAGTATTATATTTTCATCGTGTTATAAAATATTTCACGCAAAGTCATGTCCTAGTCATAGTCATAGTCCAGTCTAAGTCATGCTCCAGTAAAGTGGTGGCAACTGTACTAGAAGCTTCTATGGAGTTTTGAAAGCTACACGAAAAATCACGTTTCACCACTTTATGTCAATTGCCCTCACTCATGCTCGTAATTCAGCACTTAATGCGTAAAACGCCGCCAATTTTAAACATTAACACTGAAAAAATCAAAAGTTTTGAAAAATAATACAATGCAACGACGTGAACTTTTCCGTACAAATTTTACTCACTTGACATTGGCAGAATTATTGCAAAAAAGCGATAGAAAGCCATTAAAGAAGAAGAAGATGAACCCCGCGGCACTTTCCTACTTATAAACTGAGATGATAAAAAACTATTATAACTATGTGAAACGGCAGATGAATCGAAATTACTGCTACCTAGGTATATTGTTTGAACGCTGGCCAGCTAGGCTATAACTTTTGATTGCTTGCTCTGTTTACTTAAAATCACAGAAGGCTTATATTTGTACGTCGTTTTTTGCGAGGAATGAACCTAAAAGTAGCATGCGATGACAATCATATTAATAAAATTTAAATAAAACATGTCTTTTAAGCAATTAATATTAATAATTTGGTTTCATAATATTAGGACATAAACTCATTATTCAAGATACCAAGACGTCTACTTCTAAAACCTTTTTACGCCACCTCTGGAAGCACGTTGAGACTCCAATGGTCTGGAATTCCCATAATATCAAGTTCTAGCATACATAGGTGTATGAAAAACTAAGCGCACCGACATAATTTACAGCTAAGTGGCACACGCAAATTATGACAGCAAAAACTAAAAGACAATGAATGCAAATGAAGCGATTCCGAGTAACTCGAGTTGGAGTTTACGACTATGGTAAACAGGTAGGCATGTATGGTGTGTTATTTAAGGGCTATCAGTTACAGTGCACACTAATGGCTGATTGGTATAGGTTTTAAAGTGGCAGTAACTGTCTCTTTACCATATTTATCAGTTTGAGGATGTTTGACGTTTTTTGGTGTGTTTAGGGTTACGTACTCAAAGTGTAAAACGGACCATATTAGTAAGGCTCCGCTGTCTGTCTGTCACCAGGCCGTATCTCATGAACCGTGATAGACAGTTGAAATTTTCCCAGATGATGGATTTCTGTTGCCGCTATAACAACAAGTACTAAAACCCAAAATAAAAGGGGGCTCCCATACAACCAACGTGATTTTTTTGCTCGTTTTATAGATAATGGTACGAAACCCTTCGTACGCGAGTCCGACTCGCACTTGGCCGGTTATTTATTAGATAGATTAGTATTTTAAGTAGGACTTCTTTTAGGCGTATGCGGCGACTGACTGTCACACCTACTATTATATCTGTGGTCACTAGTCACCATACCGAAATCAGAGTTGAGAGTCAGATTGATAATACAATCATAATACAATGATATTATAGATTTGTAATGAAATTCAACGTCTAGATCCTGTCACAGAAGACCTATCAGTACCTACCTACCTAGGTGTTGTGTAAATTTTTTGTTTGCCTCGTTTCAAAGTCATAAGTACATGCTTTAATAATGCATGTAACAAATAATTTACATATTTTGTTTACATACATAGGTAATGCATGATTCTTAACATGTATGAAAATTGTTTACTTGCATAATATACAAATGCATGATGCTAGAGACTCATATGAAAATTACTTTATTATTCATTTTAAACAATACGAAGTGAATATTAATTAGATATAACTAATTTGTACCTACTTATCTACCTTTGTAAAGTTTATAAGTAGGCTTTATTAGTAGGTAGGTATAGAGTTGAAATTAAACAATCATCATCATCATTATCATCAGCCCCCCGTAGATGTCCACTGCTGTGTCCACCTTGAGCGGCTGCTCGCCTCCTGCAACCATTGGCTCCCCGCGGCTTTCACCAGGTCGTCGGTAGTGGGGAGTCTACGCCTACGCTGCGTTTTCCGGTTCGTGGTCGCCACTCGAGAACCTACCCTCCCCATCGGTTCTCAGTTCTGCGAGCGATGTGGCCTGCCCATTGCTATTTCAACTTGCTAACTTTAAGGGCTATATCGGTCACTTTAGTCTATCTGCGGATTGTCTCGTTCCGGATCTTATCTCGCAGGGAAACACCGAGCATAGCTCTCTCAATAGCTTGTTGCGCGACTATGAGCGAAAAGATACGGCGAAGATTCCCGAACGCTGCCCAGGCGAGTTGGGTTCTTCGTGCGACCTCTTTGAACAATCATCATATTCATCATTAGCAGCCTGAAGACGTCCACTGCTGAACATAGGCCTCCCCCAGGGAGCGCCACTAAGAGCGGCTGCTCGCCTCCTGCATCCATCGGCTCCCCGCGGCTTTCACCAGGTCGTCGGTCCACCTAGTGGGGGGCCGGCCTACGCTGCGTCTTCCACTTCGTGGTCGCTACTCGAGAACCTTCCTTCCTCATCGGTTGTCAGTCCTACGAGCGATGTGGCCTGCCCATTGCCATTTCAACAATAATACGATGATATTCAGACATAGGTCATAGGTTCGAGATTACAAACGGTACGTAGGAACACTAGAATTCAAGAGCCGCCATTTCGTAGACAAAGCAAAGCATTGTTAGGTAAGACAATGCTTGTGACATCGGTGTCATTGCTATGTCGACAATAGATCTAGTGGTGTCGGATCTAGAATCAGTAGTTATTATTAAATGCCTATAGGATTTAATTGGGCACAAAATAAATTCACAAAATCGTTTTCATGTGTAAACTTTTATCTTTAGCACTAAATCTTCTTCGACACCTGTTTCATTGACATTAAAAAAATGCTCGTTTTGCACTAAAGTGAGGAGGTTATTCCTGTCTCTCTTCGTGCTGTCCTCTCGAGGCATTGACTATAGTCATCCAGTTGGTCAATGATACAACTTCCCCTCATACGGAAATTAGTGGTGTATTTCAACCGCTAATCCTATGAGAGGAAACGGGACACCCGTTGTCTTTTGTTCCATCCTGCTCTGTTCTTTGTAATTTCGTATGAGTTTGTCTCGTTTTGTTACTTCGCCCCCTGCCCGCGCAAGTGAGTCGTGTTTGTAGGAGACATTATGTTCACGAGCTATCAACGGGCTTTATAAATCTTTGCCTCGAGGGGACAGACAAGAATGACAGTGGTCAAATGATATTAAAATAAAAAAATAAAAAAATAAAATCCTATGAATTATTTAAAAAAAAAATTTGGCAGTTCTTAAGTTCGTACCTAAGTACGCACAGTACAGTAGGCGTCCTAGAGAGATAAGTGTTGAACTTGGAGCTTTTGTGCTGACGGGCATGAGCATCATCATTCTATATTTATGTCGAGACTTCATTTCTGATTCGGTGTCAGGTTTAATTATAGCCAGATATAGTATAGGCGAGAGACACGTGTAAAGCTTTCCACAAAAGAGGTTCAAACATTGCACTCCACCATCTAATCATCCGTACGTGTCACGCTGCTTAGGGTTGTCAACAATCACTGTATTTTTTCACCTAAAAAATCATATTATCACCACCCGTCGTGAATTTTTTACACCCAATAGTTAATTAAATATATTTAAGTCTGTATAAATTTAATATTTTAAGTTATTCTATTTTTAGGTAAATTTTTAGTTCAGACATGCAGAACTTTAAGGAAAAAATGATATTGTAATGAGCCTCGACATTGCGATACATTGCGTCAATGCGGAAGTTCATACTAAAATATGTAGTAAAATGTGGTCCTGTGGATTCGATCAGGCAGAAACTGCCAATGCCACCTGCGCCAGCAACACCTTTAGCCAAAAGTTTTTTAATAAACTTTTGACATTGACATTACGAATTCGAAACAAGCTCTCAAAACCAACAACGGTTTATAATTACGGACTTAAAATGAATTTCACCTCCAGTTTGCGTCTTTGTATGAGCATGCAGTTGGCGAATTCGCGACTTTTAAATCTATAGGTATGGCTAACATGACGTGTACAATTTGTTAGCAAAACTCCTGGGCGGACCCTCCATCGGAAGAATATACTTTGGCAACAGTATAGTTCCAGCCGATGACGTCGATCGGTGACACCCCTGCGTCAGGCGATGTCAAACTGGATGACACGCCGACACATACGAGGCGCGATCACTATCCCTGATAGCGTAGCAACATACTGTATAAGTGTACCTATACACTGCATATACAGTGAGTCAGCTCTGTACAACTCGTTGAGCTCGCATTGGTCCTTCGATGAAAAGATTTACACTTTTAAAATCCGTGTTTTGTGTTTTATTTAGTATAATATCAGATACAACCACTGAAAAACCGCGATGTTTTAAGCTAAGATGTTCCATAAATAAATCCATTTATTCATTTCGAAAGTTCAAATTCATTTTTTACGAAGAAACAGAGTTTTTTATCTTTAATTTTTTTAATTGTATAAGTAGTTATAATAAATATTCGAGTAACATATATTATTTTCTAATCGCATTTTAAAAGAAATACAGATTAGGCAGTTAATAAATGGCGAGTTCCACAACTTCAACTTTCTTCAACCAGCGACAACTAGCACGTCAAATGCTATGCTACTGCTAGTAATTGTTGCAATTCAACATATTCCCTTTGTTAGCGATCCCATTGTTTAGCTAATTGTATAATGATGGCGTTTAACTCCGAGCCTTTGCTTGTTACTGTAGTTGAATGCGAACTAGAAGATCGATCGGTGTAACTGCTCATTTGAAAATACCTGGATGTAATCTTAAATCAATCAACTTTTAGCTCTTCGGGTCTTATATCGGGATGTGGATAAATAAGGCTGATTATCATTGTGTTTATTAAACACGATGTATGAGATTTCACAAGAAATTTAACTGTTTTTCCTTCATAAACTCTTTTTTTCGGGATAAAAAGTAACTTATGTTGATTTCGGTAGTGTAAGCAATCTGTGTGGAAAATTTTATCCAAGTCGGTTCAGACGATTCGGCGTGAAAGTCACACAATCACGTTACACTTTTACACATGGTAGGTTAATATGTAGTTATTGGAAACTGGAACCTCACAAAAGGAAATACATTTACTTAGTCCAGCTCACCACACAATGTCCGCGTTCCCAACACCCACTATCTCACAAACTCGCTTGTCACAATATTCACCCTGAATCTGATTGGCCTCTAATAAAAACTGTCAAACAAAATACAAACTCGGGGCCAACATCTTAGCATCCCATCCCATTCCCAGAGCATTTCCATCAATTCTCCAAAACAAAGTGTCGGCCGTGACGGCCTCTATAGAAAATGCCTTCCGTAATTCTCGTTTCGGTTAAATTAAAATAATGGACCTCAATTTATTTGTAGACGCTCACTTACTCCGACTTAATGGAAACTGCCGAGTGCCACTGAGTAGTTACTCCGCTAATAAGAGAAAAAAGTTAAGAATCCATTTCGTCCGAAACCCGGGAAATTCGCAGTCGGCAAATTGAGAAAGATTTAGTCAATTACGTCATATTAGAGCCGATTGAACGAAAGGTATCACTCATAATGGAAATAATTAGGAACGTAATGAAGGTTCAAAAACTTCAAAACCTAAATTACACTAATAAATTCCTTCATGACGCAGTTCGCAAACCTTCGAGGCCCCACCCAACGTTTTATACCTTAACGTGTTTCTCAAATAAGTTTTTATAAAACGCCAGGTTGAGACCAATTTAGCTGAAAAAATAGATGCCTTTATAAACAAAGTTCGTACAACTACAAGTAAGCAATTTCCAAGATAAATGAAGAGATGGGACGGGAAGCAGTGTAGGAAAGGGCACGCCCTGCTCCGGCAACTCGGTAAACGGGAGCAAAAGAATTTTAACAGAACCTACTTAGATAGGCTCGTAACAGTTTACGATAGTGCTGCGGGATTTATTGCACCACATTTTCAGGGCTCCGCTTGCGCTATTATATTTTGTGCTGAGACTGGTTTTACTATTTATTTTTCTCCAGGAGTGTGGGCGTGCGAACGGGCATGGTAAGTGGCCACCGCCCACGCCGACTAGACATGTGTCGCACTCGATTGTTACACTCTTTTTACCGTTTCCTGGTACCGCGTCGTCGGTGATACGTTGTTAGTTTGTTTAGTACAAATCGATATTATTCCTTCCTGAACGAGCTTCATAATTTAGACGAGATTACTTCCGAAAATCATCCGAAGAGTCTCATCTTCCCTTGGCACTTACTTGAAACGCTGAGGGTGTTAGATACTTAGATTTCTTTAGATTTTTAAACTTGTACGTTGCGTCAGAATACGTTCTCTGGATTTGATTGTTGCAGTGTGCAAAGTAAAAGGCAGTTTGGCAACGACCTCTCGTCGAAGGCGAGTGCTAGCTCTCGTCGTGATTACGCACCAGGGTCAGACTTAGACTACTGTCTTACAATCACTGGTTAGAAATTTATGTTACCTACTTTTGATATCGACGATACGACACAAATGTAAATTGACACCCGCCTGAGTTAGACGCATAACTCAGCATTTTAAGGTTCGAAATTCAATCCTTCTCAATTTGCTTCTAAACAAAGAAGCATAGTTCAAATTCAAAAGTACCTAACAACGTGAAAGAAACTGTTCACTGTAAGTGCTCGTTTCACATCAAACGAATAACAAAAATCTCCAGCTATAGTTAACCGAGTTTGTAATAGAAAGACAAAAGCTAACAACCGTTGGTTAACCACACGCATCACATTCACGTCGGCACAATAATGGTGATGTCATGTTTTCACCGACTAATCAGTGATCATTCTATCAAATTGAAGGTTACTCTATACATATTGTAATAAGCGAACCATTAAAATCGTTACGGTCGAATGGGGACGAGTAACATATACGAGTAAACTAGTAGGCTAGTGGAATGAATGTAAACAGTATTGTGTTACAAAATTACCTGATACCACAGTTATAAACGAATATGTAGCTGAGTAGTGCTCCTATTGTGTAAATAATGATTATGATTTAGGGTAATCAAGTATCCAAAGATAAAATATCAAATTTTAAGGCGGAAGCTTTGATCTTTTGAAGAGATGCTGTCAATTGAGGGAATCGGTGTGTATTTCTATTTTGTAACATGGACATTGGACACTGGATAGAGACTATCTGGTAAGCTATCGTCACCTTTTATTTTGGCATGAGGGCTTTATAAGCGTTTAATTGTTCTTTTATGGAGCTTATTACTAACTCGAGGCAACCCTGATCTTTATCTTTACCTGCTGCAAGAACATGATCTGTATATATAAAATTCAAAGTCCTGACTGACTGACTGACTTATATATCAACGTACAGCCTAAACCGCTGGTCGTAGAAATTTGAAATTTGGAGGGTATATTCTTCGTAAAATGTAGACGTCCACTAAGAAAGGGTTTTTCGAAATTCCACCCCTAAGGGGGTGAAACGGGGGTTTTACGTTTGTATGAAACTTTTTAGTGTGTGGATCGATTAGTTTGAAATTTGGTGTGTATATTCTTCAGTTAAAATAAAAATAGACGTGTGTCACGGTTTTCTGAAAATCATCTTCCATCAGGGTCTAAAGAAGCTTCAAAGTTTTTTCTTTTGAAATCTATAGATCAACGTACAGCCTAAACCGCTGGTCGTAGAGATTTAAAATTTGGAGGGTATATTTTTCGTAGTGTAGACGTCCACTAAGAAAGGGGTTTTCGAAATTCCACCCCTAAAGAGGTGAAACGGGGGTTTTACGTTTGTATGAAACTTTTTACTCTATGGGTCGATTAGTTTGAAATTTAGTGTGTATACTCTTCAATTAAAACAAGAATAGACGTGTGTTACGGTTTTCTGAAAATCATCTTCCATCAGGGTCAAACGGAGTCTCAAAGTTTTTTCTATTGTAATCTAGAAATCAACGCACAGCTTAAACTGCTGGTTGCAGAAGCTTTACATGAGTTTCCTATACAAATTATTGTTTTGGAATAAATGAATTGCATGAAAAAAATTATTCGCGCTCGCTTTCGCTCGCGCTTTTGATAGTTCTACTATATTTTGTTTGTAATATAGCAAACGCGTCTATACCTACTGACTGACATGTAGTTCATGATTTAATTGCCACACATGCTTTTTGAAAACCAATACCTACAATTAAAAAATTTTTCGCGCTCGCTGTCGCTCGCCCTTTTGGTAGGGCTACTGTGTTTTGTTTGTAATATAGCAAACGCGTTTATATTTACTGACTGACATGTAGTTCATGATTTAATTGCCACACGTGCTATTTGAAAACCAATACCAACAATCAAAAAATTTTTCGCGCTTGCTGTCGCTCGCGCTTTTGGTAGTTCTACTGTGTTTTGTTTGTAATATAGCAAACGCGTCTATACTTACTGACTGACATGTAGTTCGTGATTTAATTGCCACACGTGCTTTTTGAAACCAATACCTACAATCAAAAAATTTTTTGCGCTCGCTGTCGCTCGCGCTTTTGGTAGTTCTACTGTGTTTTGTATGTAATATAGCAAACGCGTTTATATCTACTGACTGGCATGTAGTTCATGATTTAATTGCCACACGTGCTATTTGAAAACCAATACCAACAATCAAAAAATTTTTCACGCTTGCTGTCGCTCGCGCTTTTGGTAGTTTTACTGTGTTTTGTTTGTAATATAGCAAACGCGTCTATACCTACTGACTGATATGTAGTTCATAATTTAATTGCCACACGTGCTTTTTGAAACCAATACCTACAATAAAAAATTTTTCGCGCTCGCTCTCGCTCGCGCTTTAGGTTGTTCTACTGTATTTTGTTTGTAATATAGCAAACGCGTCTATACCTACTGACTGACATGTAGTTCGTGATTTAATTGCCACACGTGCTTTTTGAAACCAATACCTACAATCAAAAAATTTTTTGCGCTCGCTGTCGCTCGCGCTTTTGGTAGTTCTACTGTGTTTTGTATGTAATATAGCAAACGCGTTTATATCTACTGACTGACATGTAGTTCATGATTTAATTGCCACACGTGCTATTTGAAAACCAATATCAACAATCAAAAAATTTTTCGCGCTTGCTGTCGCTCGCGCTTTTGGTAGTTCTACTGTGTTTTGTTTGTAATATAGCAAACGCGTCTATACCTACTGACTGATATGTAGTTCATGATTTAATTGCCACACGTGCTTTTTGAAACCAATACCTACAATAAAAAATTTTTCGCGCTCGCTCTCGCTCGCGCTTTAGGTTGTTCTACTGTATTTTGTTTGTAATATAGCAAACGCGTCTATACCTACTGACTGACATGTAGTTCGTGATTTAATTGCCAGACGTGCTTTTTGAAACCAATACTTACAATCAAAAATATTTTCGCGCTCGCTGTCGCTCGCGCTTTTGGTAGTTCTACTGTGTTTTGTTTGTAATATAGCAAACGCGTTTATACCTACTGACTGACATGTAGTTCATGATTTAATTGCCACACGTGCTTTTTGAAGCTCGCTATCGCTCGCACTTTCGGTATTTCTACTGTGTTTTGTTTGTAAATCTGATTCAAAGCTCAGCTAGCTTTGTTCATTTTTCACTAGAATTACGCGGGCGAAGCCGCGGGCAAAAGCTAGTATTTTATAACACGATGAAAATATAATACTTGACACTGGCTAAATACACTATGTGTGGAGCCAAAATATAAGATACAAAAAAAAAACTTGATATTCAACTCTCAATTCTTTCTTGTTGTAGTGTCTTTTTTCTTATATTCCTTTTTTTTTCGGCTCTTGCCGGTCGGATGCTAACAAAACCAACTAATTGAAATGAAATATCATTATGTGGGATTGATTTATTGAATACCAGCATGCCCTGGAAACCTAGAACCATCGAAAGAATACGTCAGTGCCTAGAACTATTAAATTTAACCAACATGACGGCCCGTAATGAGCTGCCAGCCCGCATGGTAGGTGACCTTTCAGAGGATGTATCTTTAACCTTGACTTCAACATGACAACAAAATACCTGGTAGAAAGAAATAGCTTTCAGCAATAAGAGCGTGTTAGTTACTAATTTATTTGACACGATATTTACGATAATGACATTACATTTGAATGGTATAAGTGATATTGGAGAAAGCGTGTGCCAGCTACATAACAATTCTAGCGAAAATCTTTAAATGGAAAATCTAAAGTGGCATATAGGTATGCAAGTTCGAATGAAATGGATAAAAATACTCAAGTTGGAATCACGTTGGTGACACACCTCGTCTTGGCAACAACTCCTAATTGAGAGGCGCAATCATTGTGGTGACGGTGAGCGAGCGGAGCGCTGAGTTACGTAGAAAACAGTATTGGAGCTTTGTTTATGGAGATTTTCGAATCTAGCCAGTGAAACTAGGAAAGTATTTTCTAGATTCATGGCTGCTAGCCGAGTAAGCGTGGATGCAACTTCATTCTACTTCAAATCACGGTAGGTCCTGCCCTGCACCAATGACTTTTAAGTTAGTTGCAGAATTTGCACGCGCTTACAACGGTGAAGCAAAACATCGCGAGGAAACCAGTATGTTCAAAAATCACAAATACCTATTCTAAGAATAGGTGTGTCATCCACCATCCCGCACGTGGCGGGTTTATGGTCTACACTCTGTCATGTGACAAAAGGCCCAAATCCAGCAGTGGGAATGTATTGGGCTGATGAGAACTGCTTACTGAGAAGGTGGTGCCGTCTCACCATCCTTAGCATTAAGTTCGCCTATACAGGGTGTAATTGAATTCATTAGCATCCTTTGAAACTAAGTATCTACTCCTGGTACCGGTTCCGACCAGACCAAAATTTTTGAATTCTAATACATTGGTTTAGTAATAATTATAACTCCAAAAAATGGAATAACTTAATCAAATGCTACAATACAAAATTATCTATATATGTATATATAGATGTACTCTTGTGCAATAAAGCATTTTCTATCTATCATTATATTCGACGTTGGCATAGCACCTACAGAGCAAGTGGGGGACATTTGTACTCTTTTGCTAGATAAACTACCAATTCAATGTATACTGTAGCAAAATGTGTAGTGTATTGGAAAATTACTTGGGCATGCGTCGGACTGAGCTGTAGGCGCGGGCGCATCAGTCTCCGTTGTGAAACGTCATCGCGTCACACCGCAGCCACACATGTCACATAGGGTTGCTCATTTTGATATTAGTACCTATTTACATTTTTTATATTTACAGAGATCTAAAAAAAATTAAACACTATTAGTTTTGATTGTATATCTTTTAATTGTTTTATTAGATGTTGTAACAAATTGTTAATTACACATTGTTAATTAAAGTGTCAACATAAACGGGTTTTAGTAAGATTTACCCTAATAAGGAGTCTACGAAGGTCATCGTTCTATCAATACATAGTATAACGTTAAAAAAAGTTTCTACGTCCTTTCTCGAAGTTTCTCAGGTTTTACGTAAACACATACAGGCTTCGATGACTGATTGTTAAGATTTAACTTCCAATCATGATAAACATCCCGTACAAACCATACAAAGGAGAGGGTTATAAGTGGGTGTTAAATATAATCAAAATGATAATAGTGGCATAAGATACAGGGTTACACATAAAGTTAATCCGTGATGGTTTTGGATTTTTCGAAACCTCCGATTTTGATTTACTATAACATAGCACGAGGTGATAAAACTCGATTGTTTTTGTCTAATCTGTGGATAAAACCCATAGGTTACAGAAAAAACAATTGTTACTTTGTCATAAAACCACAAGGAAACTGTTGCGACTGGTAATATATAATATTCAATAATTCAGCTCCATTATTGCAAGCAAAAAATATTTTTGTTGAAAGCCAAATATAAAAAATTGAAGTGAGTGAAAAAATTATTTTATGAGTATTATTAATCCTTCATAATTAATCTTTCATTTGACATTAACCGTATGCTGATTAGAATAAACACCCAAGTTCCATACAAAAAAGGCCTGTCCTTTTAATTAACAAATAAAACACCAATTATCTCAGAGTATTCATTAAATCATGATACGTAATTACGCACGCGGAACGACTGCCCCGTAAGACCGCGTGGTGCGTACATGCATGCACCGAGTGAAAGAGATTCCGAAGGGGCGTAATGAATTCCTTAACGATGTATGACCATTTGGATCATTGTTTGATGGGAAAACGAAAACCAAATGTTTTACATGCTAAATAAACTACGTTGTTAGTGGTAGTGAATTTAAGTGTTTAAAGGTTTGAATAACTAACCAACCCAGGCAATAACACTAATATCACTACCTAATAACTTGTTGTAGCTATGAAAGCTTCTGTTGTCACAGTTTAATAATAATAAAGCCTTGAACACCGGCGTAAGGTTGCCAGCCTATCGGTTTTTTACAAGCTGCACTTCGGAGAGTGTGCGACGGAATTGCACAACGTAATTCCCCCATCCCCTTTTTACCATCGTACAACTAGATGCACGGAAACACGGCATCCGTATATGGTAGAGATTCCTAGAATACGTACAAAGCGTTTTGATTCCTCGTTTATCCTTCGGTCAGCTAAGGAATGGAACACCTTACCAGCGTCATTGTTTCCAAACAAATATAATCTGGGAGTTTTTAAGGCAGAGTGAACCGGTATATTCTAGGCAAGCATGCTCCATCGTCGACCGCGTCGTCACTTACCATCAGGTGAGACCGTGGTCAAATGTAAGGCTATCGTTGATAAAAAATAATAATAATAATAATTAAATTAAATTTTCCTTTACAAAAATACAAATTTTAGATCAGTCTTATCAGAGTTATTGCTTCTAAATAGCAGGTCAATACTAACAATGTCATGTACAATCACATTTATTTAAATTGTAAAAACTCATCAAATCTGTAGAACGGCTGTTCGATAAGCCAGTACTTCAGCCGTTTTTTAAAACACCTGAGGTTGGGCGAAGCTATTACATGTTCAGGCAGCTTATTGTAGACTGTTGGGCCGACAACATGAGAAATTTTGTCCGATTTAGTCAATGCTCTGGGAATATCGGAGCTTATTCTTGTTGCGGGTACAGTACGAGTGCACATCACCGTATTTTGCGACTATGATCATTGTGCTGATATCGGTTTTTTGCAGAAAAATCTTGCGAATAAGATAAATTAAAATGTGAAACTTTAATTGCGAAAAGTGTACGTGTATAAATAAAGGTGGAATAAAAACTCCTAAGCTTCGCATTCTCACTCCACATTTAATTTTATACTTCGGAGAGCTAAGTATCGTACCCAAAAGACGAGCCTATTTTATTTGCTTTATTTTTTATATTCATTTATTCCACAGCTCTTAATAAATATAAAAACAACCTTTACATAATTTTACAGCCTAAACAGGAACGTCGTTTTCATACTCACTACTCAGTAATAATTTTTTTAATGATTAGTAATGTTTTAATTGATCAACGACTTACCTAACACCTGCAAAGCCAATAGGTAAGTAAATAAAGAAAAATTATAATCCAAGTTCCTGACGCCATTTATAAAAATTGTAACATAAAATTATACATACATTTTGATAAGTAGCGTGTGTTTTGATACTACAATAAAAATCATAAATATTTTAATAAATGTTATATGCTGACATATTACTTTTTAACTATGATACAATCTATAATTTAACCTCATCCCGCCTTCCCGATTATATTATCGAACTTCTCGGCAACGTGAAAAAGCGCATCCACATATTGTAGACACGTGGAAATCTCATACGACGCGATTCTTGCAGTCGTTTCTTCCACGAACCTGCAAGATATGGAATGATCTTCCTCCTGAGGTTATTCCGCATAACTACAGTATGGGGAGCTGCAAGAAAGTGTTAAGAGTCCTCTCTAAGGGTAGGCAACGCACCGGCAATGCCCTTGGTGTTGCAGATGTCCATAGGCGGCGGTGACCACTTACCGTCAGGTGGGCCGCCTGCTGGTTTGTCACTCATTACATTAAAAAAAATTAGACATTTTGTTATGTAAACCAAAAGGACCCTAAACCGATATTTCGATTGTAGAAGTGTAGGTTAAATTTAAGTTTACCGGAAGGCGCAACATAGGCAGACCTCCCACTAGGTGGACCGACGACCTGGTGAAAACCGCGGGGAGCAGGAGGCGAGCAGCCGCTCAAAATGGCGCTCTCTGGGGAGGCCTATGTTCAGCAGTGGACATCTACGATGATATGATGATGATGAGGTTAAATTTAAATTACTTACTAGGCACTAGTCAAACAGAGGGCTAGATAGTAACATAAATAATGTGCCTAACAAGGCATTCTAGAAATAGGAAGAAACCGTTATGTTTTTATTTTAGCTTAAACTCTTTCTAAAAAGTCTGGTCTGTTTTGTCTTGGCTTCTATCTAAGTCCTCGAGTTGTCAGTGCCTGAGATAAAATATAAAGCTCAAGTGCGTATCCAAAGTAGCGTAAAATACGATGTTGCCTACCGCATATGGCCGGGATAAAAACCTTTCTAGGGGAAAAAATGTTTTATAGCACAATGGCGCGATTATGTAATGTAATGTAACTGTCCATCAATCACTTGCGTTTCTCAAACGTTATAACAAAATTCCTGCCGCGGATCGTGTAAGGCCTGAAAGTTTCCATGTTTTTTAAACACTTTGGAGTGTGGGGATTGCCTTTTCTGAAAGGCCGTTGTTGTAGGTAATTTTATTTGATAGGTATAATGAAATTTATGAACTCGCCACGAACTTAGACGAATGGAAATAAATAATAAATAAATTATAATAATAATAATTGTAAGTAGACGTTTCACACAGCGCCATCTAGCCTCAAACTAAGCACATCTTGTACTGTGGGGACCAGATAACTGATACAATACTTATATGCTTTTTGTTTGTAAATACATACATAGAATACAATATAACACCCAGACGCAGAACAAACATCTATGTTCATCACACAAATGTTTACCCTGGGGAATCGAACCCACAACCAAATAGTTCAGAAGGCAGAGCTACTACCAACTAAGCTATTAGGTTATCATTATAGGTTAAAAAAGGTATAATGAAAACGTTATCATGTTCGTAAATTTTATTGTTTTTTTTTTTCAATTGCAGATTAAACTTAATCAATAATGTATCCTAATTACAATTATTATCTTGTGCTAACATAAATGCTACCAAAGAATGTGATCGGGGGAACTCCCGTCAGCGTGGTATAAAATATATCATAAGTACTTGAGATGATGGATTTGGTTTGTAGCTGTTTAAGCAATTACAATAATTTAACCAATTTACCTACCATCTAAGTTACTCTGTAAGGTGCCCCGCAAATTGCCCGTTTTGCGATGGAACCTCTTTATAGTCCGGGATATAGGTATCCTATTTTGGTCTCTGTAGTGTACTTACTATACAATTGTTGCTAAACCAATGATATTTAGGTGACACTTTTAATCATAATTTGTTGATAAATTCTATTTATTTGCGGCAACTAGTTTTCATGTAATTGTGTTGAGTAATTAAGCTGTAATTAGCAAAAAACGCAAGAAAATTTGAATTTGGCGCGCTTAGCGTGACGTACCATCTTAACGGACTAGGGATGAAATAATGATATAAAACTCATAAAAAAGTTACGTAACCATTAGCCCGGGTTTCTACTTCCAAGAAAACTTCTGCAAAAGTGTCTAACCCTCTATCAGACTGTTGTACCTTCCAAACGTTAACTTTACACTTTTAAGCTGCAGTATGATAGACAGACGGACACTTCTTACAAGTGGGAACCCGGCCTTAAACAATTGAATTGCAATAGAATGCGTGATCCCATATAAATTACGTACAATAAGCTAGTATGAACATAATGCAGACATGACTACGTATCGAGGTATTGTTAGGCATATGGGCAGTAAATCAGACGTCATGAACAAACCTATTATTAGAAATAGAACAATGGGGTGCCACGACAAGGCAAACTATGTAATGATAATGAATTTGCTTAGTTTACGTATCGGTAGTGATACTAGTGATGTAGTTTGTAATGGTTTAAAGTTATCGATAAAAATCAGATTGTTTTATCGATATCGATTACGAACATGTAGAGCTAGACGACCAGAATGACAGATTCGATGGTAGCCACAGGAGTAGAAAACACTAGAAATATGAAACGCCCTAAAAGTCTTATGTACAACATTATAACCATGGACTTGATCTATGTACCTAAATAGGGTGAATTCTGTGATATAACCATGCTAGAGTTTCTTCTAAAAGCCCAAGATCAAAGTAAAAATATATTTTCATATTATGATACTCAATCTTGTTTTGTATAAGGTTTATACATTATGGTCTAGCCAGTTCATAAGATTTGTTGGGGCTGCTGCTTGGCATTCACAAATATCAACTTCTATGTTCCAATAAATTGTAAAAGGTCGAACAAACTAGGTAGGAATATATTATTAGTAAACCTAGCCGGTTCATAAATTAGGCGAACTTTTACCAAAAAGAAATAGTCCCTACAACATTTGCTTTATTTTTTTTATTTGGCACCGATTCAGGTTCAATAAAAGTCAATGTAACGATAAAAATGTGAAAGGTCGATATCGATATAATTCCGAGTTATGTCAATGTTAAATCCGATGTTGAGCCGTACGGCAAGATAATTGCAATATTAATTAAGTGGCATTAACAGGTCTAGATAGCAGTCATCGTGTAATCGATTCCATAGTTAAATATGCAGGCAGGTATCGGCTTTGACTTAGCGGATGGTTGAACTTATTACAGGCTTGCTTGTCGGATAATAATGCTGTCACCTTCACACCAAACCTAGATCTAGGAGCAAAAATACTAGGTACGTCTAGTTTTAATGTATTTCCAAGGTCTACATAACCATCTGTTTGATATAAAGACAGACACATCAGTAGAGCTACAAAACACACAGTCTTTAATTGCATACATCTAAATAGCAGAAAACATGCAGAAATTAAAATATGTACCTTTATATTTTTATATTCAACTAGCTTTTGCCCGCGGCTTTGCACGCTTGTGTTATGTTATTTTTACGTTATAAGTAGTCTAATAATTGATCATACATTTCGTACCAAACAACAATATGCACCAAATCTTTTCGAAGCTGAGCACAGTAACCTGCATAGATATAGGTATAACGCAAGCATAGCCGTGAGTGGAAGCTATTTAAGCCATTACCTAAAATTAAATGTTTTGAGCCAAATATAGATTTATAAAACAGTAAAAGAAAAGAAGTTTCAAACAAAAAACTACAATTTTATAAGTACCTCTTCATATTACAACAAAAAGAAATCATCACCACTTCACTCAGGTCTTTCACAGAAGTTTCAGTAACTTTTGTTTAGGCAGTAGTTACCTAAGCAGGCAGGTACAGTTTAGAAAAATATGAAAGAATGACACACACGCACGATGATGCTGCTTTGCTCAGTTTTACATATCCACGCGCTTTTTGTTCCATTTACCACATTGTTTTTAACTTCTTAAGTTTGGCTCCATACGAATTGGTACCTACACTTAGCCAGTGTAATAGATATATAAAAATAAGTGTATATAAAAATAAATAAATAAATTAGATATTTAATTTTAATTAGGAATTACTAATACTAAACCACCACTACTTAAAGAATCGGCCGTTATAATTATTATTATGTCCACTATTTTCCACGCTGTCTCATTCCCACTGCACTTTTAACATACCTAAGTACCTAGTGATGAAAGTGAGGAAGTAGGTTAAATCGTCATTACATAATTATTAGTTACACCCAAAGATAGTAACTTACTAAAACTTTAACCTTCTTGGAGTAACCGAGTAATCTAATCATTTTTACCCGTGGTTTTTTTAATAGCCCACAGATCTAAAATATTTTAACTATTATCAACATGCAAGAAGAAGAAGAAGAACAAATCAAAAACAGTCAAAAACGAACCTTACGCGCCATGTTGTTGTTAATTCGAGGATATAATTGCCATAATGAATACCTACATATTATTATATCTAATTACCTACCCTTTTTAAACATTTTTCATAAAATATTTCGTATCATTGGCTAAATACAAATAATAGCACGCGCTCCGGCTTACTTTAATGCCAAAATAAAAAAAGGTTTTAAAATGTGTAGCAATGGTAAGGGTCTATAACTTAAGTAGCTATAAGTACTACAGGTACCTTAAAACTTCTTTGGGGTCGATACAGAATGTAGCATTAGCGCAAAAATAATTTTAACTACATATTTAGAATGGTAACGTGTAGTAACTTTATGTAAATACATTTGACCAGATCGGCAATAAAGAACATTGCTCCCGCCAAAACCCTATAAATCGAAAATTTCAATAAAAAATGTTAATTAAGTAAGCTTCAATATTGGCTTAGTATGATAATCGCGTGAAGCCTTATGAATGATTATAAAAAGTCTAAGAATCTCCCCTTTAAACAGTTTTCATAAAAACTTCGTATCATTGACTAAATACATGTTTTGTCTAATGCCAAAATAAAAAAAGGTTTTACAATGCGTAGCAAATGGTTTCCCCGTTTTAAACAACTGTAAAACATGTTTATACATAAATTCCTCAAAAGAGGAGTCTGAAAATCTTCACTTCTGAAAATATTGGGAAGAAGCAGAAGCAATAGAATAGAAGACGATGAAAAGTAAACATGAAGCTGGCAAATGCACAAGACGTGCGACGCCAATCCTCAAGCGAGGAACAAAAAAAAGGGTCAATAAATTAAGTACCTTAGGCACAGATTACTGAATATGTTACTACTATAGGTTAAGCTATAGGTACTATAAATACAATTTTAAATACTTATTTCGAATGGTAACGCGTAGTAGATTTTTGAATACTAATACATAATAACAGATCGCCAATAAAGAATTTTGCCCTCGCCAGAACCCAATAAATCGAAAACATGAATAAAAATTTTAGTTATGTTTAAATATTGGCTAAATATGATATCGCGTGAAGCCTTAAAATTTATAAAAAAAGTCTAAGAAGTTTTTAGTTTTCGAAATTCCTTGTTCTCTGTGTCGTGCTCATATTCAAGAAGGTTCTCATACCTATCCTCTTTTTTAGTTTGGACCACAGATTAACGAAAAAACTAATCTTTAAGGAATACATATTATGATTTCCTTGGGTATAGGTAATTACATAATAACAGATTGTTTTTCTCTAATCTGCATTGCATCGAGCGCAGACGAAGTTATCGCGCGATGTATTTCGCCGTAGCCCGAAAAGTGTGATACACTGCCGGTATACAGGCGCGCCAATTGTTATTTACTGTTTTTTTTTAAGTTATAAATAAAAACATGCATTAAATTACTTTCTTATTGCCTAGTGCAGTGGAGATTGTTCAGAATGAAATAAAAATGATTGGGGTTCCGTCCTGAATGAGTAAATTCTTATTACTAAACCTCCGCTGTCCGTCTGTCTGTCGATCAGTCACCAGGATGAATCGTGATAGTTAGACAGTTGAATTTTTCACAGATGACATATTTCTGTTGCCACTATAGCAACCGTGATCCGTATTCAAAAGGTCAGATAAACGGACAACAAAAAAAAATTGGTTTACTTCATATTGATAAGGAATTATAAATTAAAACTATTAAAATTTATTTTTTAATCGCAAATAATACTCTCACAATTTGTAAAACATATTTATTCGCCGACATGCAATATAATGCTACTGCTTCCTCCATTTTATTTAGCCCACGTCGGTTGCGCAGCAGGCAAACAAATTGACTGTGTGTCCGGGTTGTGGCGCTATAAAAACTTCGAGGATAGTCAACAGAGATGTTTTTGCGCGCCAACTCAACAGCGAAGGTTCGGCCGTATATGAAGCCGCGCCATAATACTAACAGAATTTTTTTTCTTTAACCTGTGCCTCCAGATAAACCCGAAATAAAATTACCGTCAATAGAACAGAGTAAATTTTTTTTCTCTCATCTATGATTAGAAGCCAAAATAAAACTTACCTTTTGACACTGGCTAAATACCTACACTATGTGTGGAGCCAAAATGTAAGAAAAAAAAAAATACCTTGAACCTTTGAAGCGGCCATCTTGATAAAATCCCGTTCCGTTTCACAATGAAACCTTACACATTTTCACCAAAAAAAAAACTAACGATATATAAAATTTAATATATCCTATGTTGTGCGCCGGGTTTTTCTAAGCTTATTAGTGAAAACCGCATGAAAATCCGTTCAGTATCTTCGGAGTTGTGCCGTAACAAACAAACAAACAAACAAACAAACAAACAAACAGACAAAATGTTTAAAAAGTAGCTTAACGTGATCAGCGAAAAATTTCAAGCCAACCCGTGTAATTTTTTTTTCGATATCTTGCATTTACAGATTTTTTTATCTCTACAGTTTTATTATATGTATAGATAATATCATATTTTCACGACTTCTTACAAATATATTAATCGCTTTGAGCGATAAGGTCGCTATTGTAGTGATTCGTTTTTTAAATAATTTGCTATAAAACTAAGGCGGTTAAACACGAAGTTTATCTTTTTATTATTCTACATCAATAACACACACCTCATCCCTATTGTTTTTTCTAAATTTAAAGTAATACCAAGGGTTTTGGCGGGAACGCGGAAATGTTCCCGTCGTTGCATTGTATTATTTCTCAAAACCTGTGCTTGTTCCAGTATTAATTTTTAAAATTGGTGGCGTTTTACGCATTAAGTGCTGAATTACGAGCATGATTAAGTGATATAATGTGGTGAAACGTGAGTTTTCATGTTGGTTCCAAAATTCCATAGATAGTAAAGTTGCCACCACTTTAATGGAGCATGACTTAGACTGGACTACGACTACCTGACTTAGACTGGACTATGACTATGACTAAGACTTGACTTTACGTGATATATTCTTTAACGATGAATAATTACAATACTTGACACTGGCTAAATACACTATGTGTGGCGCCAAAATATAAGAAAAAAAAAGTAATACCAACAAAATGCAGTAAATCGTCGTGTTTTGGTGGATCAATTTTCAGAACGCCAATGCCGTCTACAACTATAAATAAATTGATACTAGAAATACATTTAATCAAGACAGACATATGTATCGTGTCTAATGTACCGAGTATGATTTCAATATCTAAGTAATATAGGCGAGCTATGGAGAGAGCAATGCTCGGTGTTTCCCTGCGAGATACAATCCGAAATGAGGAGATCCGCAGGAGAACTAAAGTGACCGATGTAGCTCTTAGGATTGGCAAGTTGAAATGGCAATGGGCAGGCCACATCGCTCGTAGAACTGACAACCGATGGGGAAGAAAGGTTCTCGAGTGGCGACCACGAACTGGAAGACGCAGCGTAGGCCGGCCCCCCACTAGGTGGACCGACGACCTGGTGAAAGCCGCGGGGAGCCGATGGATGCAGGAGGCGAGCAGCCGCTCTAAGTGGCGCTCCCTGGGGGAGGCCTATGTTCAGCAGTGGACGTCTTCAGGCTGTTAATGATGATGATGATGATAGGCGCGCAGGGGCTTATGTAATCGATGCACGTGGCACTGCTACCAGTCTAGTCGGAAGGTCATTGTAAGGTTAACCACTGCTTAGCCTGGTACCTATCATCACTACAAGACTTGGGTTGGGCACAATCGCGGGATGTTCTCATAATCAAATGATATGCAAGAAAATAATTGGGTTAATTTGGAGTATGCGCTGCCTTTGATCTAAGAAACTTTGTTTAAAATGACGTGTTAGTTCCCATAAGGGTTTTCAATAGAAGACAGGGAAAAAAATTAAGGTATAAATAGAAAATAGTAAAAGAAAATTATGAATGAGCCTATGGTCTATAACATTCAACGTTGGGTTTAGAATACCTCTTCAAAAAGGCTTAAAATATGTCTTTTTTGATCCATGATTTACATTTGACCTCTAACTCACCTGATAGCTTACACTAGATCATATAACCTAAATACTAGTACGAGTGAGAGACGATGTCGTCGAATAATACTTATAAGTTTATATAATCTAACTAAAGACCTGATAGTAAGAGACGATATCGTCGAAGATGGAACAAAATCTACATAGCACTAGAAGGCAATGCACCTAACATGGTGTGTTCATTTTCATAAATGGTTTTTTTTTGGAAATGAATGACGTGACGTTCACCTGATGTTAAGCGACACGGCCGCCCATAACAGTTGCAGTCACTCGGAACTTTAAAATTATAAAGTTTCGCGAGACACTGCACTGCACACTGCATTCTGAGAAATCACAGTCCAGTAATCAGATTACTACACTGTGTAATCAGGTCATAGTCTCATTTGCCCAATAATTTCACTAGCTACAATGCCCTTCAAACCGGAACATAGTAGTGCTTGCACACTCACTACTGCTTGGCGGCAGAATAACTGGCAAAGCGGAGGTACCTAGCTAGACGAACTTTGCAGAAAAGTCCTACCACCTAGTTTCTAGTCTGTTGCTATGCTGACTAGTCTGTATGCACTTATATTTGCACTTACTTATATTTGCAGTTATATGTTATGTGTGTGTAGAAATCAGCTGAAGTGTGATCGATAAATAAATGAAGCGGTACGATAAACAAAGTCTGAAAGGCACTTAGCGCAATACACTGTAACTGAGTGATGAAATAAGTCTACCTATGTTAAATACCTAGGTCATATGCTTGTGAAGCATTTAGCCGCAGTTTAATTCATGTTAGGCTTATGTCAAGTTGTTCATACCTATGTTTAGATATTTTATTGTAAATTTAACTTTTTTTAAAACAATTCCCACAAAATACTGAATTAAAAAAATAGGAACATCTGAATGATAAAAGAACTCATTGTAAGTCATAGATAGGATGCTTACTGGTTCAATTTTAGTATCGAGCGCGGTTACTTAGTATTGTAAGTTTTTGTGTGGGATTGTTAACCCAATCAAACTAATTAAGTATGATTGCACAAAGATGAAAACATTTTTAAATAAGAGAACTTTTAAGTTGCTAAAATGCTTAATTCCTTTTTAGAAAACCTCCTACCTCCTGCTGCCCCAGCACGGATGGTAGACAAAATTGTCTTTCCCGGTTTTACTCTACTTGACAGGCAAGCAAGTATGACAAAGTGACATAAAACAGGAAGAGACAATTTGGTCTATATCCTAGAGCAACAGGACTGAAGAGAACATCTCAAAAAGTTAAAAATTGAGATAAGTCTCAAAAGTAACAGACCAAGTTGCCCGACCTTACTGTTCCACCTGCATTATTCTCATTTGTTTAAGATTCTGGCTGTCTCTCGCGTCTGCGCTAATAGGGCTAATAGTGCTAAATATCGGTGCAACTTAACAATGCTTATATAAACAGATATTCAAGTAAAATTGCTGTTCCTATGCGCCTTTTGATACGCGAAAGCCCGCTATTGAAATATTAAAAGTGTATTTTTCAGGCGTTAATGTTGATACTAGATCGATTTAAAAATTTTGAAAAATAACTAAGTGGCCTTTGCCAGTTTGCTTTTCGCGCCATTGCGGTACAAAATTAAGATGTATTTAAATTTTCTTTCCCTGAAAACATCACAGCGTATAGTGTAACTAATATCTGATACGTTGATAATATTGTAATCACAGAGAATTAAAAGAATTACGCTAAAGCGTATTTTTTGTGCTCTGTGATTTGTAATACTGTGCTATTATCGACCTGGCATAGGGTATGATAGTAATATAATGAGAGTAGGTACTGGGAAAAACACACATCTTGTAACACGTGGCTTTTTGAAAAGCCAACGAAATGATTTTTATATGAAATCTTTTGGTTCTAAATCTTCTATTGTAGCAACTATTTGTAAATCTACTAAACAAAAAGACTAACTAGACGCTATCGCCTGTCCATCAAATGTAAAACCAGATGGTACAGTTACCAATCCCAAAATAATGATTTATGCAGCAGAGGTGGCTGCTCGATAAGGAAATCTCGGTAAGAATTCGTGACATGCAGTTACAAATTAGTTTTCTAGGTTCTGACGCAAACGCTAAACGGCTAATAGTTTTTTTTCTGAGTTATGACACTATGTTATGACGCATATACCTAGACACTATTGACGCACCTATAGTTATCGTATCACTAAGTAGCGGGTGTTAACTGCAGTTCCTTATAAGTTCTTCATTTATAGTTACCGATTAAAATTTTAACGTTATCAGCTATTTATGAGCAAATGAGATCAAAGAAAGTATTATCGTCCACTGGGTGGAAGTATTTTTAAATTCTACAAGAAATTCCTAGGTACAGTTTTTCCCCATCATACCCTCCCGTGACGTTACAAGACAGTGTAACCTACTCTCATGTACGTAGTGTGCTCGGGATTCAACATTATCACTCCACACAAAAATCAACTTTGCTCTATTGTTGCACAAATACAAATAACTATTCTTCCCTCTTCTCTGTCAGAACTAACAGTTATCAATTCATTCATTATGCCTTTTAATTTTACTGTTTATCGGGATAATTAGCTAATAGGCATGATGACTACTATTAAAAATGAACAAGTAAATATTACTTTCATAAAGAAGATAAAAATGAATGCAATAATTGAAAAATAAGCAAAATCGGTAAATAAATTACGGAGTAATAAGCTTTTATAATTTCTACAGGAGGCATCTCATGTCCCTTTCTCGCGAAACAGAGTGTCCCCACAGTTTCTATGAAAAATCTACTCGTGACGTCACATGCCAAAGAGATTGTATGAAAAACTACCACAGCTTAGTAATGAGGTACTATAACGACCTTCCTCTGACGTCACTGGCCGTTTGAGCTATCTCTTTCCATTCCGGTTTTTAAAATGCTTGTAAAGTTGGTCATTTTTTGAGATATTTAATTTTTGTTTTCACAAATGTTTATCTTTTGAGAAACATAATTAATTTATCCAACAAAAAAATTTTAGTAATCATGCCTATTGTAATTAACCAAGTTTTTATTGTTTTTTTTTTTAATCTGAATATGGGTCTTTATAGTCTATATTATCTGAACTATCATACCAACTACTGCTAAATAATGATAATGATAATGATGATGGTTTATTGGTTTTTAGTGGCTTACGTAATTAGTGTATCTAGTCAGTGGTTGACAAGGGAATTAAATTGTAAACGGATCTCCTACAAAACTGGGTCACATTATATTTTAATTAATTTGCGATATTTTTGAAGAATATTATTTTTTGGCCATAAAATCCACAAGTAGTGTAACAACATAGGCACCTATTTATTTATAAATATTTCTAAAGAAAACAATGTCGTTGTAAGCAACGTCGGATAATGGCTCAGGGGATATCTTCTAAAGCGAGGAAATTAAAGAAAATAAATCTAGAAAGGTTTTCAGAGGCGTATTTCTAATGCAAAATCAATGCCAGAGTATCTTAAGTCATTAAGTCATATTGGTACATATTCGATTCTAATTTAAACTTTATTTTTTTATAAGAGATTGAAGGAGGCGCGTCGTCTACAGTCGCTTTGTTTCTAAAGACGACTCGCCCTAACCAAACAAGGTTTCTATAAACATGGGTTACATGGGACAACTGACTTCAAGGGGTGATTCCTAGTCCGTTGTTTGGATAGTCCTTGGACTTCGACGTAAGCGTTTCGGTACTTCAAAGGTATCGGCTAAAGTCAAAGCGTGAGAACAGATATGTACCTAGGTTTTAATCTATCCTGTTGATAATATCTATCGACACTGATTTTATATGCCTGGCTTCCTCCGCCGCCGATTCCATCCATTCATCCTTTTCTTTCCCTTTGACATGGTGTATTCGATTTGGTTGTATGTATACATAAATACGACCTGGTGAAAGCCGCGGGGAGCCGATGGATGCAGGAGGCGAGCAGCCGCTCTAAGTGGCGCTCCCGGGGGAGGCCTATGTTCAGCAGTGGACGTCTTCAGGCTGTTAATGATGATGATGATGATGATGATAAATAAATAACATAAACCAAAAAATTCTTGCATGAAAATTACATCCTTATTGCTTCGTGCAACAGGCACTTGGCCATTTTATAAAACATAAAGTATGCTTTATGTTATTCTGAAAAATTTGCTATAATCATATCAAATTTCAGCGATATCCGTTCAGTAGTTCCAGCGTGATGTCCCTTTGAGGGAATGACATAAGTACCAAAAGACAGACAAACAATTTAAAAAATTGTTGCTATTTCTATATCGATTAAGAAGAGTAATACAATCAAAATTTTTATAGCATATATATTTTTGATAAAAACCGCAGGGAGCCGATGGATGCAGGAGGCGAGCAGCCGCTCAAAGTGGCGCTCTCTCTGGGAGGCCTATGTCCAGCAGTGGACGTTTACGGGCTGTTGATAACGATGACGCATCTATTTTACACACAAGAAAATATTTGTGTAAATGTATCGGCAATATCTTTCACACGGTAAAAGCAGGTGCACGGTTATCCGAACATAACTCACAGCGAAAATAGTGAAAACTGCACAGTGGGTAATGTAGTTATGAGCTCATGAATAAAGAAAACATTGTGACGTAATTGTAAATGCGGCGTGGCTATGCCAAATGGGTTACAATACAAGTTACAAACGTGTCATGTCATACCTATACAGAATGTAATTTAATTCTGTCGCATAAATTGAGCCCATGATAGTACATCAATTATAGATGATTATTAAAGAGTAAAGAGTGTTAATGAAATAATTTTTATTGAAAATTATAAAGATTGCCGCGGCGCCTAACGCAGTTCGCACGGATGATTTTGATACATTTAAACGTTTTTATACCTTTTATGTACTAATTAAAAACAGTAATTCATTATTTTAATTAAATTTTGTATTGTAGCATTTGATTAAGTAAGTTATTCCATTTTTTTGGAGTTATTATTATTACCAAATTATTTTATTTATGTAGATTAATCTAGATTAGTTGATAAATAATTTTATTATAACTAGATAATTGATTGGCTCAGGGCGTGACCTCACGGAAGTTCATCTCACTAGATACCTAGTACCTAGTCTAGTTTCATTTTATATTTATTATAACTAGCGCAGACGCTTAGAGTTATATTTTATACGTTTGCGTTTGACCACAACCTCACCTTCTTATGGTAAGCAATGGTGTGGGTGTGGCCAAAATGTAACATAGCGGGCTAGCATGCGCACGGCGACAAAATTTTCTCGACACTTTATCTCGTGAGAGACCGTGACAAGGCTATGGTAGCGCCTCAGTGCATCTCACTCTAACAGCGACGACAAGTTTTCTCGCGGTGCGCATGCTAGCTACAATAGAAAAATTACATTATTCGCTCTAACCTTCAAAGTGGCCAAATTATCTTTTGCAGGATACATACCCACTAGGTAACGATGACAACGCAGGTGGGGCTAAATCTGTAAACCATTATTTGATACTTTTTTGGGTTCCATACCCAAAGGGTAAAGCGAACCCTATTACTAAGGCTCCGCTGTCCGTCTATCACTAGGCTGTATCTCATGAACCGTGATAATTAGACAGTTGAAATTTTCACAGATGATGTATTTCTGTTGCCGCTATAACTACAAATACTAAAAAACCGAATAGAAACATTATATAAGGCTCCCACAACGTCATTCAACAAACGTGATTTTTTGCTCGTTTTTATATAATGGTTTGGAACCCTACGTGCGCGAGACCATCTCGCACTTTGCCGATTTTTTATTCTATGTATAGAGCTCTATCTACCTATAAGTTAAATTGCCAAAGTTATGACTTCGCCATGATTACGCCTAATGATACCAGACAATGGTCTAGTACTAAATTATTAAATAACAGGTATTTAATATATTATTATGTATGTATTTACAAAATTAATGATCCCGATATTGAAAATACTAGATCAGATTCCCTTGCGTACTTATTATCTATTTTCAAAGTTTCCTACGCCTAGCTGCACTCCTTCCTACCGGCCAAGGTCACTGCGCCACGCGGCCAGCCGGTACCAGCCACCACAGATCGAGTAAAGTACCTAATACCTACCTATAATATTACAAGATTTACAAGACTGTACTAATACTTCTAGTTTAATACCGAAAAACAATAACAATATAAAAAAAAAAACCTATTCGAATAACCCACCCCGAATTGTGCCCGGTGCAAAAGTGCCCATAACACTGGCTGCTGTTTTTTGGGGGTTTAATACCTAGTATTAATATAGCAGTGCCAAATAGGTGAAATAGGTGAAACAGCTTGTGCCCCGCCCGTACCCGATTATGTCTAGTGCACTCTTCCCTCTTATACCTACTGTAACGTATTCTGTGTATCTAGCTTCCAAGGTCAGTGCGCCCATGCGGTGCCGGCACCGGCTCGCACTGATTAAAATACCTAAGTTTTTAAATCTAGAATACTAAAATTATTTCTAAGTAATTTATAATAATGAATAAAGTTAGAGTTATCTGTAAAGAGCGCAACGATTATTTTATTCGTATTATACCTACTGGAATAAACAGAAAAATACCTGTAACGCAATGAAAGCGTACACTTATCGGTCTAACAAAGCAATATCTCGTAAATTTGAGAAAGGTAATGAAATTGTACTGAGCAGAGTTTTACGGCTTAACAACAGCTGACGAATGCCAGCACGTCGTTTGATAGAGAAAAGGAAACGACTTACCTATTTTTTTCCAATTCGTTGTGAGTGGTCCTGTAACAGAAAACAGAGTTGTAGGCTTGTTCAAAGACATTGCACTGTAGTGGATGCAACAGTTCCGAGCCGGCTTACCTGCTGCCCTGGGTCTTCTTGGTCTTGGGTCGGCGGGTGCTGCGGGGCTCCTCGTAGGCCGGCAAGCTTGACGCGTACCCGTGCTCCGCTTCTGCAACAAACAACACTGCCATTCCGTCAAAATCAGCTGATTACCGCACGGCAAAAATAGACGGGAGCCATGTTGACGCGTACACTGCACTCGATTGACAATTCAAACAAAGAAAACCCAATTCACCTCTATCACGCCTCTCGAGGAATTCAGCAGCTTGGAGCAGAGCAGCAATACTCATATTTATTATCCGGGGATAGCACAGGTATTCACGGACGAACGCGACTTTATTTCGATTGAAAACTATAAATAAGTGTACCGGAGCGGTCCGCGGGCCACGACAGCGCTTGCCGATGTCAAAAACACACTGGGCGAAGTAGGAGAGTCGGCGACGCGCGGCCTTCTCGCCGCTTCGCTATACGTCGGCGCGGCTCGGGCCCGTCTCGGCCAGCCAATCGCAGCGCAGCGCCCCGCACAATAAAATACCTGGGTCAATCACGTGAACTTACTGTTTCCAAACAAAACATTTTTTTCGTATGCACTCTTGTCCTGTTTTATTTTGTTGAATAATGTGCAATACACTGGTGCGCGCTCACTACATGCGAATCGTAATCTACTTGGAAATCGGAATATCTATTAAAGTTCACTTACCTACTGCACTACTAATAAAATTCTAGCTGAAATACCTGCTTTAGCTAATTAGTAGTAATTAGTGTTTACCTGCGCCACGACTACGTTATTTAGCTCTCATTATACTGGTTTTATAGCTATAATTATTTTTATTTCCTTTCCTACACACGTAAAACATATTGAACAGACCGATATGTTTTTAGTAATATCAGTAACTTGCTTGACACAGAACTAGGGTCCCCTACCTCAACATTTACCTTTATTTTTGTAAAAATTTGAGTAGGTACTTGAGTAGGTACCTATAAATAACAAAAATTTTACTAAAATAAAAATTATACTTACCAAATTGCTTTAAAAATTGTATTTTTAAGTAAATAACTTTCCTTATCTAAATAATTTACAAAATACATCACATTTGGGAGACACTTTTGATGTTCAGTAACTTGAGGCAGGCTTTTAGGGTTCCATTAAGTACTTTTAGCATATGCAGCCTTGCATACACAGTGGGTAGAAGATGTGCCCTCGGCTCCTGGAAGCAACAGAAAGGACTTACGAAATAGAATCTAACTGGAATTTAGATGAGGAACGAACTAGAAGTGTAAGAAAAAGAAGATAATTATTAATATATTAATTACTGTTAACTTTAGTTGCTATATCTGCCATATCAATTTTTGGAAGGTACTGAAATTCGAATACTGCTTCGAGATTATCCTAAATAAAGAGGTCATAATTTTCTAAATGAACTAAAGGGTCATAATATAAAGAATATCAGATTTTTGTATCAGTATTGCTCAATATTTAGTTAAAAATCAATGTTATTTTTAAAAAAAGTATCTAAGTATTATATCAGTTATCTGGTTCCCATAGTACAAGCTTTGCTTAGTTTGGGGCTAGATGGCGCTGTGTGAAATGGCCAAACATATTTATTTATTTATTTATTAATATCGTTAAGTATCTATGGTGTATATTCAGAACATTGGTAAAGAGTACTTACCACCAATATTCTTGTTTTCCTGTAATATTGACTTAACACTCGGACCATAGAGCATAGAAAGCTACAGATGAAATGTGGCCTAAACTCACATTTTTCATCATTTTTCATCTCAAAGCAGCTTTCTAGCATGGACGGAAAGCCCATTATGTAGTTGAATATTAGATTCCATTCATCCTGAATCAAAACAGTGACTGTTCTATAATTAATTCGTAATTAAAGGCCTTACGCTTATAAATTATATTAAATATTAAGTTGTTGAAAATCAATTTTAGTATTAAAATTCTCATGAGTGTTCATTTTAAATAGTTTCTTTATATCACTTTTTGTTCATGGGATACGGCCTGTTAAATAATCTTTAAAATTATGGTATAATGTTACATATTCCCTGACCCACTTTCACTGTGTCATTTAACATCAGCAAAAAGTTGACAGTACATTATTACATGCAAATCAAATTGTATTTAATAATCATACAAGAATCACATCTTAATATAATGTTTTTTTTTTGTAGACCATTACTTTTATTTCGAAATAATTGTAATAGTCACCTCTTGAGTCAGCAATGTGAAATCAACTTCATCATATTCAGGCAATGGTGGGTAGATTCCTTGATTCACTTTTTCATCATAAGTCCTCATAATAGTTTCTAGCCGGGCGCAGTTGTACAGAATGAAGGCTGCACCTGAAATATAAAGAAACACCGGTGTTATTATTATTAGGTCCTCTACGATTTCATCTGTAACAATTTATTTAAGACATTATAAAATTTTCATGGTAGTAAAGATATAAATGTTAATCTTGGCAGTTTAAGCAAATTAGTTCATCATTGGCCTGAAAGCCAAACAAACAAGGACACCATTTCAGTTTATTTAAAATAGTCAAGGATTAAGCCAAAAACTATTCAGACAAATGATCAAGCTGTTTGTATTCATCAACCTGTTGTCCTGTTTTCACCTGTGCGGAAGACTACACTACCGTAACTAAAAGGTGCGAAAGTACTCTTTACTCTAGGTCCCACAAAAGACATCTAAGAAGTCAAGTAATTTTTTAGTAATAGGAGTCTACTTGGTTTGAATAATGCCCCAAAAATGTATCAGCCCATCTAGTATGGATGTGGTAGTAAAAATTGTCATTCCTCACTTTCTTCATACTCACTTACTTGTCAAGAAGAGTAAATCAAGGAAAAGACAATTTTCTGTACTGTCTGTGCTATGCCCGCAGCTTACCTTTACTTATGCCTCCTGTCATAAAATCGCAGTTAATCTTCACCACAGATGTAGGTTTGATCTGCAACAACTCAAACGCTGCAGCCGATTCTCCAAGATGGTCTATGAACTCTTGCCATTGTGAGGATGTTGTTACTCTTATGCCATATTTATGCTGAGCAATCCTTGTCATTTCATTTTGACGAGACCTGGAATAACAAAATGGTAATTCTTCAAATTGTGATTTAAAAGTATATGGTATCAGGTTGAAATATTTGATTTAAATAATATTAGCTCTAGAGAGAAATTTGGTATCTATGGCTAATGTGGATGATTTTTGTCAGGTCAGGTAGTAACACTGTTATATCATACCACTTTTATATAATTATAGCGAATTTTTTAATTAAGTGTTTTTATTTTCTATAATGCCAGTACTTATTGTACAACATAATAATTATGAAGACCCCTTAGCCTTACCTTATAAACTCATCTGCTTTTATATCCACTTCCTTTTTACTAGTCTTAGCACTCAAAACAGTGCTACAAAGAACTTTATTACCAGTGCATGTGCTAGAAGATTTTGAAGTCACAAATATTTCTTGTAACTGCTTTTCATTGTAAAATTTAACCAAACATAGGTTTTCTATCACCTTACTGAGGTACTTAACGCGTAAAGAAGTAAGACAGTTACTCTTCTCACATAGAGGATCTATCCTAACTGCACTGAACTTTTCTTGTAATCTTAGTGATACAAACACGTTGTTTTTTAAGCCTTCAGACAAACCTAATAAAATAGCAGCGGGTCGTTCTAGAAACATATACACCCGACCGTTCTCTTCTTTCAAGTGCTTCACTTGCAGATTCCACTGTTTTGATTCTTCAGCTATATCATCGTGAGATTTACCAATTAGCTTAAGCAATGGAATATCGGCAACTACACCTTGGTGCTGACTTTTATCAATATATTCATTCCAAGATTTCGAGCCACTAGGAAAACTGAAGTCTCCGTGTGTTTGCAGGTTGTCTGCATGTTTTTTCACGAGTAATCCCTTCACGCTTACGGTTTGGCCAGATAAAAATGTAAACAAAGTTTCACTAAAAAGTTCAGAGGCATTTTCTAATTTTTTTATTTCATCCATGTTTTCTAATATAATGGTCTATATATTTATGTTAGGATCACTCTCACAACACAATTTAAACAAAAGTCACATTCACATTTCGTTCCCCTTACTTACACTTATTTTATTTATTTATTTCCAATACAAATAAAACAATAATTATTCAATACAATGATAAAATGGCGGCTTTATGTTTTTGTTTGTTTTTAATTTTTATGACATGACGTTGACAGTGAGTGACACTAAAAAACTCTATTTCTATTTTTCTTCTTTCTTCGAATCACAGATTAGAGAAAAAAAACATCGAATGAGGATATTGTGCAATGGAAGGACGTTACTATAACAACGTTAGTTAGCGTTTGGCGATAAAATAAGCGTTTTGGATCAAAATCCCTAACGCTAACGCTATCGCTTCACGCTAACTCCAAAAATGTATTGAAATGACATTCGCTGCGGAAAAGTTAGCGATTTCAGAAATGTCATTCCAGGGGGTCTTGCAAAGATACCAACCACTAACGCTAACGCCTCACGCTAACTCCAAAATGTACTGAAATGACATTTCTGAAATCGCTTAATTTTCCGCAGCGAATGTCATTTCAATACAGTTTTAGAGTTAGCGTTTGGCGTTAGCGTTAGTGGTTGGTATCTTCGCTAGACCCCCAGGGGGCCGCCAACAGTAAAATGGTGAATATTTTACAGAAGGCTCTAAAAAAGGCCGTTGAAGCAAAACCGAGAATGGATGTTTCTCTAATCTTGAAACCATTTGCCAACACTCTTGCACGTTCTCGAACACTTAACGGATAATAATCCACTGTTATTACACATTAAAATTCAGAATACACAAGTTTTGAAAAATAAATTCAAATTCACAACCGCCATTGTCGGAGTTTCTTCAAAGACCGTCGTTATTTTCGATCACAGTCGTTCCATTAGCAATAAAAGTGACAATGACAGTTCGAATGTGATCGTTTGGCAACTTCAGAGAGCATCTATAAATAGAGATGTTAACGTTATAATCCGCAAGCACTATTTTTCTGCCAATTTCTACGGGGGACGAGGTAAATACTTTGGCACACGCGCAAACCACGCGTGTAAACGCACACCGCACACCATCTTAATAAAACACGCACACCGTTGTATAAACTAGCGTAGTTACGCAGTGTCAACTCGCACATTATGATATTGTAGATGACCAAGGGGTCTAGCAAAGATACCAACCACTAACGCTAACGCCAAACGCTAACTCCGAAACTGTATTGAAATGACATTCGATGTGGAAAAGTTAGCGATTTCCGAAGTGTCATCCTAGTACATTTTGGAGTTAGCGTTTGGCGTTAGCGTTAGTGGTTGGTTTCTTTGCTAGACCCCCAAGTAGCGCCATATGACCGGCAGAGGGGAACGCCTTGCCTTGCCACCTCCTTTTCTAAATGCTCAAGTTTGGTAGCTACTTCTTCTTCTTCTTGTGTAGGCAAGGGGAACGGGCCGTTTATAGCCAATTGTTTTTCCTCTAACCTGTGGGCAAGTATTATTTGACAGTGACAGTTATACAAGTCGTCACCGTCAGTCCATCAATCGTGGCATCTAAGAGTACCACGATGACAGTGACAAAATAAACAGCAGTGAAAGCAAGCCAGCACTAAGGACGTTCTGATACCACCAAAGTATCGATACATATCTAAATGAGTAGTACTCGAATCCTTAATCGATACTGTAAATAAGAATACCGTAAAAGTATCCTATGCCTAATAATGAAACGATATTTTTTTTTATTAAATATCGATGAGAAAAATATACTTTGGTTCAATTACGATTATGGATCAAACACAACACAATATGGTTATTTATATCAATTAAAAATAATACTATTTAAGCATTTATCCAAAATAATCTATAGGGTCTGGTGACCAAAAGGTAAGATGGTACACTATTGCTAAGCTTCCAGTGTCTGTCTGTCCATCCAACTTATGAGCGGTTGTATATGCCTTACCGTGGCCAAACCTAAAGCGCAACAGCGAAGCTTCCCTATTGAACTTTAGTGTGGCCACGTACAGCAATGCATCGGGCGCAGACGAAGTATTCGCGTGATGTATTCGCCGTAGCCCGAAAAGTAAAGCCGGCGCGCCGATTGTTTTTTACTGTTTCTTGCCTTTTAAGATATAAATATAAACATGCTTTAAATTACTTCCTTATTGCTTAGTGCAGTGGGAGTGGGAGCGGCTGCTCGCCTCCTGCATACATCGACTCGCTGCAAGCGTGCACGTCTAGAATTTAGCAAAGCCAGCTCTGCAGTGGAATATTTTAGAACCCCCAAAAACTTTTTCGTATTGCAATCAGTTTTTTATCTCACTACTACTTATTACATGTCAATTTCATAACATATCAGTGCTTAGATCATTTATAAATGGGGGTGGCATGGCAAGGCGTACCTTTCTGCCGGTCATATGGCGCTAATTGGTCATATTATACATTATCATAGTGTGCGTGTAAACACTGCGTCCTGCGTAAGTACGCTAGATTATATATATAACGGTGTTCGTGTTTTGAGATGGTGTGCGGCATGCGATTACAGGTGTGGTTTGCGCGTTTGCTATGCGTGTTTACCTCGTCCCCCGCAAAAATCGGCAGAAAATAATGCTTGCAGATTATGACGTAAATATCTCCATTGGTTCGATGCACCAAGTATCAGTGTATTAAACAATCTGAATTTTCTGATTGGTGTTAAATTTTTGTATTTTCGAGAAGCAGTAATGATTCAGACAATTTAAAACTAAAAGTGTTTTGTAGGATACACTATGCTACCATAGTTATACAAGATTTTCTATCCCACCAATTTTAAAGCACTGCATAATTATCTTGGTCTGACTACATTATGCGTTATTACGGTGGATTATTTACCTAAAAACCAAAAAATACAAAAAATAGGGTATGGATATGGAGACATGCATGTGTGCTATTAAGTGTTATTATTTATTTTTAAAATAAACACTCATTTTTCTTTTTTTAATATTTTAACTTTTTTCAACGCTTTAAAAACTACGCTTTCGATTTAGACCAACTGAATTGAAAAAGGACTTGTTATTGGTTTAGATATACATAAAAATATATTTTGTTTAGGATACCTGACTTAAAATTAGATGATATTGAGCTACTACAAAGAAAACATAACACGCTATATAGGTATTGAATTTTTGGTGACTGTTCCTTGTTTAGGCTGATTCGATACCAGTACTACTTTCTTTCTGATATCAAGTAAGTATCGTAAGAATGATTGGAATTTGATGCTCCTGTTAAAAGTATTTGATATCGAAAGTGTGGAGTACTTATACTTATTTACTAGTATCGGAATCGGAACAGATAAGAATAGAACACTGAACATCCCTACACAGTTATCTCTCGTACCATCTCGTACTAACTTAGTAATCGTATCTCCCGTATCTCGCTCGACTCATTTTTTCTCCAGTAGAACCAGACCAGGGATTATAAATTTATCTAGAATAAAACAGAGATCTCGTTTACTACACAAGTGAAACTACTGTGCAATTAGTTTGGAATGTATTAAATTAAAAAATGAAATCTCACTGTAAATATTTTACTATACTCTGCATAACATGGCTTGTACTCGAGGTGTCTGCTCACGATCATCTTTTAGAAGGTATTTATTGTGGGAAACAGAACTGCTACGACGTTCTTGGAATCTCAAGAGAAGCTACCAAAAATGAAATCGGCAAAAGCTACAGACAACTCGCCAAAAAGTTCCATCCAGACATGCACAGAGGCGTTGAAGAGAAGAAGGCGGCTGAAGAAAAATTCAAGGAGATCGCGACTGCATACGAGATTTTACGAGACGATGAAGAAAGAAGTGATTACGATTACATGCTGGACAACCCACAGGAATACTATGCTCACTACTACAGGTACTACCGCCGGCGAATGGCGCCGAAAGTCGACGTCCGAATAGTTTTAGCAGTTACCATTTCTATAATATCGATATTCCAGTACTATAGTGCGTGGTCGAAATACGACACCGCTATAAAATATTTCATGACAGTGCCAAAGTATAGAAACAAAGCTTTAGAAATTGCCAAAGCAGAAACTAAAGAAGCAAACTCTAGAAAGGGACAAAAGAAAAGCAAGGCAGAACAGAAAGAGGAACAAGATACAATCATCAGAAGAGTCATTGAGGAAAATATGGATATTAAAGGGGCTTATGCCAAGCCCGAGGTTATCGACATCCTTTGGGTACAACTCATCATCCTGCCATACACAATAGTCCGGTATATTTATTGGTACTTGAGGTGGCTTTGGAAATTTATTATTTTGAAACATCCATATGGAGAAGAAGAGAAATTGTACTTAATTAGGAAATATATGAAGTTGGGTCAGCACCAGTTCAACGCTTTAGAAGATAAAGAGAGACAAGAGTTTCTTGAAGAAGAGTTGTGGATCAAAGAAAACTTCACTGCTTGGAAGGAAATCAAAGATGAAGAATCCAAGAAAGCATTAGCTGAAAACAATAAATATAAACAGTACAGACGGTATATAAAACAACATGGTGTCGGCAGAATGACATTTGACGATTCCTGATCCCTCAAATTACTACTGTGATTTATTTATTGATATGATATTATTGTGATGAAGACCAGTATCGCAACTTGCATTTTTACATGTTAATATTTTTATTGTTTTTTCCTGCACAAAAAATGAATAAAACAAATTTTTATACACAATTTGTTACTTTATTTGTCGAATATAACTAATTGTCTCAACATGTAGGTACTATACTAAGATGATTCAGTTACAAATATAATAATTATACAACACACTAATCTCGCATTCAATCACAAATGGCATTTAAGGCATACTATATAATAAATCCTCTGTGCTCAGCACACACACACACACAAGGCGAGTAAAGTAATAACTATATAACACATTAAACCCTCTAGTCCCATATTCACAATCCAAGGATCAATTAATATTTAGTGAGACTAGCTTAATACTATTAAGAATAAACATTTCTCAAATATTTTAAAAAATATTGACAAACCTACGCTACAGACATAAAATACCTGTAGTAAAATTAACCAAACCAAACAAATAAAACAAAATAGCCTTCTCTAACAGGACAAACAACAAAATATGAGATCCTAATAACAATGTGACCTCCACATAGAATATTATTTTGATTATTACATTAAATTTACATTGGCAGTGCAATTTGATATGAATCTTATTATTTAGCTGCAATGACAAATAATGGAATGAATGAAGTCACTATGGCAATATACTATTTCAAAACTGATCATAGTAAGAAAGAGCATCATAATTAATTATCATATCACCACATAACAAAACATGTCTGAGTGACTATCTAACTTCATCAATTATTATTTTAATTTACAATCAAATCTCTAACGACAATGATCAAAAAAATACAGAAATTATTTTCACAAAATCATTATTGATACAATATGTTTAGTTGCTGCAACCAGTACAACATAGACATTTGAGTAACAATTTCATTTGTTACAACATGACTGTTACTTGAGAATAATTTACGCTAAAATCTAATGAATTTCTTAATAATATTCTTAAAAAATACAATAAACGTGAATGGAAACATTTCGGTAGTATTACGTTAGAACTGCTGAAATTAGACAATCACCCGAACGCAACTTAATAGACCGGAAAGTTAGATGTAAATGACAATACCTTTCATCACCTTTAGTCACACTTTCACTTTATTGGTAGTCACTTGATTTTTTTTTGTTTCATTGCCTTACCTGTATTTTTATTTAGGTGCATTGCATGGTTAACAGCATAGGTATTATACAGAGAAAAATAAATTTCCAAATATTTATTAATGTCATCAATAATCTAGAATATGTACTAGTTTAATTTGAACCCAATAATTTACTTATCGGTAACTTTAACCACTAGATTATTTTAGTATGTACTATTTGTATTTAAGGCTTATTTATTTGTGTCAGCAATGAATATTTTTATCTTCCCACTTCACAAACCTATCAGGTACAGTCGTGTTATAAAACGATATGAAAACCTGTGAATTTGACAGAAAAATCTTTATATTTAAACATGTATTTTACTATTTATGTTTTACTAGTTGGTACTTGGTAGAGTCCGCGCCAAACTCAATGGCGGCTGTGAAGTGCGCTGCAAGCCTTCACTCGCTGCGCACACCACTTACCTCTTCCCGCGCATATCTAATTATTGCTACTGCGCAGAGTTTTGCACCGGCATCACAGCCGCCATTGAGTCCGGCGCAGACTATCTGCCGTCCAGTTATATATACCTAACCATTTACGTCATATATATTGACTTATGTAGTCACTGTAACAATACACATAATATTACATAATTTAATTTCATATTTACAGTAATCATACATTTATAATTTTATTTCCACCACAACACATTCATTCTAAAAATCTCATACAGTAGAAAGTTCATAAACCACTTATACAAAATAATTTCTTCTGATACCTTGTTACGAACTTATTTTTTTTAAATGAACATCTGTTTAAACTTCACTATAATTTATGAGTAATAAATTCACTTCTTTTCATCTGTGTTTGTAGATTAGCATTATAAAACAAAGTGATCAATTTTTTCAATACTATAATGTATCTTTAAGTTATAACAATCGTCAGTTGCCCATACGTTCCCACTGCTAAGACCCGGGCCTTCCTTAACAGGGAGCAAGTGCGGGTTGGGCAGTGACACACCTCCATGAATTTTAGTAATTCTTGAACATGCTGGTTCCCTCACGATGTTTTCCGTCACCGTTGTGAGAATGAGCGTACATTCCGCCAAATATCTTGAAAAATTATTTATGCAGGGCCTAGCGGGATATGAACCTGGGTGGTTCGGTTTGGAAGTCGCACGGGCTACCGCTGAGCCACACTCGCTCTAGTTATAATACTATTAAACAATTGCAAATCTACTTATGTCTTTGATGTATAATTTAATTAATTAGATACATGTCACATACTTCCTTAATATTGACGGGCCAGTTGGTAGTATCCCTGCCTTCTGAACTGAGGGCTGTGGGTTCGATTCCTACCCGGGACAAACATTTGTGTGATGAACATAGATGTTTGTTCTGCGTCTGGGTGTTATATTATATACTATGTATCTATTTACAAACAAAAACGTATCTAAGTATTGTATCAGTTATCTGGTTCCCATAGTACAAGCTATGCTTAGTTTGGGGCTAGATGGCGCTGTGTGAAATGTCCACACATGTTATTATTATTATTATTATAATATTCGGAAGGGATAAGAAATAAAATTACGCATTTACTGTTTTATAATATAACAACTCTTAGAGTGTGAGTCAAAGTTAATGGCGGCTGTGAAGTGCGTTGGAAGCCCCCCGCACGCTGCGCACACCGCTTCCTCTTCCCGCGCACATCTCATTTTTGCTACTGTGCAGTGTTTCGCGCCGACTTCACAGATTGAGTTTGGGCGCACTCTAATTTACTACTAACTGATTTTAAATGTATACAAGACACCTATGTAAGACCTTAAGTTCATGGACTCTTAAAAGCATTTAAACCTCCTGGAATTTAAAATAAATGCTTGATTAATGAATATTGATAAAGTGATTGCATTCAGAGGCTTATAGAGTGGTTTTTGCAGTAATATCTAATTATCATAGGCAGCATGTAACAGGTGTTCAGAACAATCATTCATTTACAAACTATTAGGTACAATTATTAATTACACATCGACGAAAACGCGACAATAGCACTTTGACCACATTCCGTATCACGCCATAATGCTTTCCATACTCACAAAACTAAATGACTAGGCGTCAACTTCATAACACTTTATAACGAAACTTTTTTTAACCTCAAATATTCATCCCATTGTTTAAGGAAGCGAGTATAAAATGTTTATTGTAAGGCTGCGTTCGCATTAGCGACGCGCACGCTTGCCGCGCGACGGCCGCACGGCAACGTGCAGCGACCGTCCTCAAACCGGAGTTTCGTGGTCCGCCTCCTCTATCCGACCCAGGCGCCACGCGTTCGGATCTGTCGCTGAATTAATTAAAACATATTAGCTTTAAAAATATTGCGAGCGATTTAAAGCTTAATCGAGTGCAATAAAAACAGTGTTATTTTTATTTTATATAATAGAATGTTACGAATAAAAATAATAACATTTTTAAGATTCATATCTATGATTTTTATAGCAGTATCGCCTGCTCAGCGTATTTTTAACATTATACTTTAAGAATAGTGTATTTTTTTTTATGCACTGGGTTCGAACTTGAGTACAGCAATTAATTAGTGCAGTTATTTAATTGTTTAAAATGTTAAACCACTTTCAACATTTACATTTGAATTTTAATACATTTTTATATCATTGAAATAAAAAACCGAATATCCATTCGATTTTATGGTCAATAAACCCTAATATTCACTAGCCAACATTCACACAAGCAAAACATATCGCACGTGTATCACAAGTGTAGTGCACGTGTCAACCGTCAGTGTGTCGTATGCTTTACATTTACAACATGAACATGTTATGACAAAAATATATAAAAGCATTATTTGCAAAGCGAAAATAAACGCAACAATTTTGTGTGGATGTAAACTAGTAAAAAAAATAGAAAAACCGGTGATATGCATTTTTTTATTGATTTGATAGAAATTTTAAGCACAAGTTGTTGACAAACAAATAAATATTACTTTTTTGATAAAAATTTGCAAAATTTCCAACAAATTATTCATTTTGTAATGATGAATTAACTCCAATAAATGTTTACTATATTCTAAAATGTTTCCACATATGAAGGACACAATCAGCGAGATAGAGATGATAAAGAGAGAGACAGAGAATGCAGAGTTAATGAGAAGACAATAAGTTACCAGAAAAAGATTACTTTAAAGTTAGCAGACCACACAATTTCAATTAAAACGCTTTTATATTAAAAGTCTTAATAAAAAAAATTGGTTAAGATTTTTTATTGGCTTAATCGAAATATTGGTGTGATGAAGTAGAACCCTCCACAGTTAGAAACAACATAGTTACGTCAACGTTATATGTACATAAAAATTGAGGGTCAATTCTGTTCCACAAAATCCATAGACTCAAGAGTGGAGTTCTACTCGTACAACTATCGCTTTCTCTGCCATTTCCATCTACATGAAGGGGAAGTAAACAGTTTTAACTGTCAAATTAGATTTAGTTTAGGATTTTGGCAAACAGAACAGAAACCTTTGTGCACGTAAAAAGCCATCTCCAACACATGATAATGAACTCAGAGAGCCTAGTCCGAGTTTGCTCTCGAAAAGTGCCGATATTCACGACCGAGCTACTCACCGGATGCTGCATCATTTGCGTCAGAACGTTGCAAAGAACATATAAATATTAATCTTCTCAATTCGCTCGCTTTTCGTGAAACCGTACGAACATGTCAGAATATTTATGCTACCTGATTTTGAATTGCTATATTATCCCGAAAGGGGATAAATCTAAACCCCAAGGTAGACAATATATCTTCTACAACTTTCCTAAATTAATAGTTTTTCATTGAAGAAATTCCATGTAAAGTTTACGTTCGAAGATAACTCTAGCTCAGCTGGGTGGTTGAACTTCGTCCTTGATCGAACGCATATAAATGAGCTTAGCGACCTGTGTTTAGAATTGAATTTATAGTATTTTGTTAACTCTCGCAGTGATCGCACGTGCAATTTTGTGAGTGGATTTATTTTTTACCATGGAGGTTTGGAAACACACAGTTTCAAGTAAGCCTCTCACAACTTGTGGGCTATCATGGTCCCGTATCATATCAATTCAAGGTCATCTAGTATACTCTTTGCGAAATACTGACACAAGCGTCATCGTAGCATGCTGTGAGCAACTCGGTCGTGAGTACCGACACGTTTCGAGAGTAAACATGTGCAAAACTCGGACTAGACCCTCTGCTTAATTCCTGTCTTTAGTAAGTGTAATGTAACTTGCATTTTAGCCAAAGTGTGTGAAATAAGCGAACAATGAAAACAAAAACGAATTACCTTTTACAGTTGATCTTCCAAACATGCTTAGGGATGTGGATAAGGGATGGGACTACAAGGATAGTTTTAATATGTAAAGCTATATCATGATCACTATTTACTTAGTATATAATACTTATGGTAGAGGTAACCACTGTTAAGTTAAAGCATTCGATTTCATAACACTATCAATACCAATGGGCAGGTTATGATTGTGATGTGGTGTGGTTTGTGATTTCTAGTGTTTTAAAATCAAATTAAAATCTTTATAATACCTCTGAATAATCTCAGAGTTCTTTGAAAAATATTAAAAACCATTAGTGTCGGTCCTACGTAAGTTTTCAAAACTACTAAGTCCCTCTACAGTTGTAGGTCTTATTTTGATAAACTAAATTCAATACCTGTAGATATCTGGACCTATCCAGAATGGGATCTTTTGCTACATTGTGCTCATTTTGCGAATTGGACGTTCTGCGACTAACTCGTACGTTTGTTAAAGTTAAATAACTTAAAAATACGGAACGCTCATTGGTTGCATTTAGTATTTTGTTTCGACAGAGTTTAGCATAATAAACGTATGAGCAAGTGGGGGGTAAGCCCAGATTTTCATATCACTGACTAATATTGATGAAAAAGTATTTTTAATTTGATAACAATAGGTTTTTTTTTATGTGAATGAATGTCGTGACGAGCTAGTCGTTCACCCGATGTAAAGCGACACGGCTGCCCATAACAGTTGCAGTGTCACTCGGAACTTTAAAATAATAAAGTTTTGCGTGACATTGCACTGCGCACGTCAACACATTAAATCAACCAATTGCAAAGGGTCTTTGTTTTCACACAATCACTATCATACCCATACCCTCCCGTAACTTTACCCAGCACCAAAAATTTATCCCAATCTGTGGTTGTTCAAAACAGCCTTATACTAGTGGCTTTACATTACTATATAATATACAAATAATACTTTATTATTATCATCACATGCATAAATTATTACTATATTATTTCGTAAAAGATAAATTTTGCCATGTAATTTATACCTCTAATAATTAATTTTTCAAAACCTAGTGTCTTTTAATACTAATACTTACTTTTTTTTAAAAGAATAATAACACAATGGGTTAATAAAGAGAGCACGTTTTGCATGCCATTATCTTCTATAACTACTAAAGAAATGTTCACATAACTTTTCAAATTTAGTGAACATGTTTAGACTGGCTAATAGCTGTAAAGGTTTGCGACCCCACCAATAAATAAATAGTGTGAGAATATCAAAATTTTAATATCGAAATAGAGATTCAATAAAAATGGTGTATGCACAAATACTACATACAAATATTAAATGCACTACGAAGAGTACACGGCTATATGGACATTATGCTAATCCCATACAATAAATACGTAACAAGCGTCGACTGTCAAAAGCTGTGATGAAATAACGACACACTGCGCGGGCGTAATACTTAACTTTGTCAAGGCCAAAAAGAAAAAAAATTGAAAACTACTTACTGAAACAAATTCGAACAAGTTTTGCTAATTATTAAACAAAACTAGAGGAATCATTTATTTACATGTTGTTGAATTCAGTGCTAGTGATGTTCTTTATTTCATCATTTTGCTTTATAATTCAATGAGCCAGCCCGGTATGTCAGTAGGGATGTGGAATAGGTTCTGGTTCACGGTACTCTGTGGCTCATGTGCGAAGTATTACTAAGTTTTACTTATGGTTTTCTTGTAAAGTGGAATGTAATTTGTAGGTGTAAATCACACTTTCATTAAAATTGCTAAAAACATTTAAATCTTTCGACAGTTATTACAACCGTCGAAACTTACATTATTTGACATTACTCAAATCAATATTTTAAAATAGTACATTTTATTCTATTCGAAATGATAAACTTGTTTCAGATCGGAATCGAATCTAAATATTAGATAACACCACATTTCAATCGACTGGACTTGTGACAATGAATGAAAAGTGAATTACAAAAGCGCGGTTCAAATGTAAAACTCTAAACAAATCTAACCTAAAGCACGTCCAAAAACGTAATACAGAAAGCTTAGTTTTAAGATTCTTATAACGTCAAAAGTTGGTGCCAAAATGTTAGATTTAACATATTTTCTCGAACTCCGAGTACCGTAAACGTATGAGAGGATGGAGGGGATATGCGTCGCCGCAGTCAGGCGTGTGAGGCGGGCGCGGCGCGAAGCAGCGGCTTGTGTTCGTCTGCGCGCCACAACACACGGCATCGTTACACACGGCACCACATCTCGGATCATGATCCATACCGATCTATTTTTCCCATCACTAGTTTAATTTGACATTACAGATTATGAAATATTAAGGCGTACCAAAAAGCTTTTAAAAAAACACTGGGATCTGGGAACCTGTATGCATTGAAGCAAGGAAAGTGGTCTTATACGTTGCATATATATTTCATCCCTTTCTTACGGGTGACATGTTACCTACTCTTTGTTTTTCTTGGGGCGTAACCTGTGCTTGGCGAAAGGATAATGACACTACATTTTTTTGGAATAACCATGGTTGTTATTATTACAAAAAAAACTGTTGCCAGTGGTAAGTAATATTTTTATTTCATGACAAAAGTAGTCCCGTCCGTCCGTCAGTCTATATTAATAATCTTCCTGTGACTATTAATACTGAATGATATTCTTGTTCAATTTTAGGTGTTATTGTATTATAGATTGATTCAATATAATCTATTCATTATCAAATAACTAGGTAACTATCAAGATGATAAAAGAAATAGTGCGTCAACAAAACTTTAGCGCCAATGTTCACACGGGTCGTGGGAAGATTTGGAACTATTCTACTGCGATACTAGCGGTACTCGCCTGCCAGTGGCCTAAAGCGGAACTAGATTTGCTATAAGCTTACAGTTTATATTTCATTAGGATTTAGTAGTTTTGAATTTTCGAACGATGGAACAAATGGACGGTATGGATCGCAATACGATTTCATTTTACATCTAACATCGATGAACTTTAGTATGCTTTCTTCCATTTTTGAAAAAGGAATAGTATAAAAAGAAAACATACTACAATCGTAACTTCGTAACATTTATGGATCCACATGACGACATTCAGTTTTGCTTTAATGAATGTTGCTAACGAAATATTGTACCAGTATCATCACAGTATGCATGCATTATGAAAAAATCTAAACAACACCTAGAATACCAATTGAATAATATTAATTACACGAATGCCTTACTTATAAACTCAGCTTACATTAAACAAAGCACTTATAAGTAAAACTTACACGCGTTTATAAAATTTAATCAATGCCCTATTTAGTTTTAGTTTTCTTGTGATATTTATAAGCATTGATTAATTGAAGTTCTGCGCAATATTTCTTAATGTCGTTTAAATTTAAGAAGTGTTTTTAAGTAAGGCTGCTAATCTAAAGTAGTCACAGGCTCGTATTGACAGCTAATATCCGATTGAAAAACCTTAGATTCAAAAAATTAATTTTAACTGTATAATGCTGTTGGACTTTACCGAGCTCAACAAACAGTCAGCTGTCAACATGGACCTATTACATTGGAGCAACTATAGTTCATAGAAAGTTAAATTCACGACTATAACGTTGGCAAATAAACTTCGAAGTACTTAATTCAGAAGAAGCGCGACAATGAATAATAAAAATCAAATATGTATGTTTTGTATTTGGTTGGGAATCTTTCAGGCTACGATGCACCAACTAAGAAAAAATAAAATAATGGTACACTGAGCTCTCATTTTTTTTTATTTTACGCATTCTGGATTTTATTATAATCCAGAATGAGCACTTCAGCTATCGGACGATAGTAATACCCATCTGGACTTAAGTTTGAGAGTTCCTAAACTCGCACTTATCACGCACTTTAGTGGAGACGGGTATTAAACTTCCCCTATCAATCTTTTATTTAAAATAGAATGAAATTTTTAACTTAGTATTTATTTCTAAAATACTGTTTATTTTTGTTTCGAGTTGCCGATATTTCGGTGCTGTTGCAAGCACCATGTTTACGAAGGAGCGTATAGACCGCTACGCAAATGAAATGAATTGAAATTTTATTCACATAAATGGAGTACATGAATATCTTAGGGTTTTAGTGGGTACTTCATCCATTTAGCCCATATTCACGCCATGTGAAAACTACTATTAACTTTAGGCAATGATTATAAACCGTTGATAGCTTGTGAACATAATTTCTCCTACAAACACGACTCACTTGCGCGGGCAGGGGGCGATGTAAACGAGATAAAGTCATACGAAATTACAAAGAACAGAGCAGGATGGAACAAAAGACATCAACGGGTTCCCGTTTCCTCTCTTTGGTTTAGCGGTTGAAATACACCACTAATTTTCGTATGAGGGGAAGTTGTATTATTGCTCGACTGGATTTATAGTCAAAACGTTTGCCCACAACTTATTATCATCTATCTACCCGCAAGTTCTCTACCGTGATCATAGTGCTTGCAACAGCACCGAAATATCGGCAACTCGAAACCAATAAATCGGTAAATAATGAACAATATTATGGAGAAGTTTGTGACCATGCAAGTTTAATACTTTATATAGAATTTATTACCTTGTAACTGCCTGTTGAGTAAGGCCGTGATGCCAGGTCCATCGCCAGCTTTCTTCACGACCAGCATCGGTTTGTCTTCGCCTTCTTCGTAACAGTTGGGCAGGTGACCGTTGCTCACCGCCATTGTTTCACTCACCTGAAACACCAAATCAAATCGAATAATCATTTATTAGCATAAAATAATTAATAAGTAAATAACGCCCAACGATCAAAAAGAGTTTATATATTTTGATGTCCCATTGGACGGATTTAATTCTTCTCTTAAATCCGTCAAGTGCGAATCGGTTTGCGCAAGCAGGTTGCGAAGCATTATCTATGAAAACGAGCAAAATAACATGATTGTTGTCGGGGAGCCCCTTAAATATATATTTTATTCTGTTTTTTAGTATTTGTTGTTATAGCGGCAACAGGAATTCATCATCTAAAAAATTTCAACTGTCCGTCTGTCACAGCCTGGTGACAGACGGACAGCGGAGTCTAAGCAATAGGGTCTGTTTTGCCTTTTGGGTATGGAACCTTAAAAAGGCAATAGGATCTACCTACCTGCATAAGTTTGTGCACGACATCTCTCCCGAGTATGTGATCGAAGACCGCTTGCAGGAAGGCGTCCGACATGATGGACAGCTTCAGCTTGTCCCGATGCCACACCAGGACACGGGACTCTTCCATCGCCATTATTGACACCTGGAAACGATGCAACCCCAGATAATATAATACCTACAGTACAATATTTATGATTTTTATAGCAGTATCGCCTGCTCAGCGTAATCTACAGATTCATTTGAAAAGGAATTCAATTCTTTTACAAATTAATCTGTAGACCTACAGTACAGATGCCTCATCCCATACAACGGAATAACTCGGGCTATTTTACAAATTATTTTTTTCTGTATAACGCCAGATTATCAAGCGACATTTATTGCGTGTTGGCAAAGTATTGGGCCAAATGAATACACTGAACACTAACTAGTAACGCTCACGACACGATCACTACATTTTTTCACGTTTAGGCTATTTTTCGTTTGTACCGGATGAGACCCCATGATGCAACGTAACCTTTCAGAAACCCTCCGGGTATTTGAAAAAGCTATTGATAGAGACAATTGCAGCCCATGAGTGATTTATCTACGTATTAGCGTTTCAAGGGAAAATGGCTTTCTGAGATACAGCGTACAGCCTGGGTCCTTATTCCGTATCGATTCCTTACTTCGAAACCACGCGGATTCCTTGTCTTACATAAGAAATCTGCAAAAGTCTATTCTCTATGAAACGAAAACAAAACCGCGCGAAATGAATTTGGAATTGGTCATATATTTAGACGTGTTGATGTTTCGGAACGCGTCTCAGTAGAACATATGATTTTTGGCAGTTCAAATCCCGCCAATTCCAAATTCATTTCACGCGGTTTCGTTTTGAGTTCACAGAGAAGAGACTTTTGTAGATTTCTTATCTAAGAAAAGGAATTCGCGTGGTTTCGAAGTAAGGAATCGATACGGAATAATGGCCCTGGTGACAAACAGAGGGTACGGACAGCGGATCCTTAGTAATAGGGCTTGTTTTACCCTTACAGTATGGAACCCAAATTAAATACAAGCAACTAAATTAATAACGGTGGAACGAACTAGCGAGACATATCAAAACTCTAACCACGTAAAACTAATTTATCTGTGCGTCAAACCATTGTACTGCGAACGGCTAAAAATCCGCCCTCGTCAAATACAAAATTGCAATGAGGTCGGTTGTGACAAAACGCTTACAACCACGACCACGCCTTATAATCTCCCGCTTTACGACCTCACAATCACAACTTCCCGGAGCTATAAAATACTAACAGGAATATAAAAGTTCAGATAAGCGCACAAAATGACATGTAAATGTTTAAACCATAAGTTTAAACCTGATTAAGTTTAAAAAAATTATCAGGTTAATGCTGTTGGTCCTCTATCGTTCTTTACAGCGTCAGAGTGAGCCGTCAAGCAATCAAAAATGGAAGGCAACTAGATCAAGGAGATTGTGTGAGTTTTGGCGTCCACTATAGAAGAATGGACATAATGGAAAGTCGCGACCATTCCAGCTAAGAAGCAATAACTACGTTCAAATCATATACCTTAGCCACAGAATACATTTTTCGTTAGATAACAAAACGGAAACTGAGAAAAGCATTGCCTGTATGTAACTCGCGAGTCAAGACATTTGAAAAATTATGGTGCTATTTCACACTTTACTCGAGCTCGTGGCAAAGAATAAGCAATAGGTAGTACATGCCTCGTGAACCCGTGGCGTGACAATAACAAATATAACATCTTATTGTAAAGAATTCCGCAGAAACCGAAAGCAAAAAACAATAATGTACGAACGAGACGGCGTTTTATTATAGCAAATGGAAATAAATAGTGTTTTTAAAGTCGACCGTTCTGGCGTCAAATTACACGTTGTTTTATTTCATGGTATGAAATTACCTGATTCCAACATAAACGGTACGAATGCGGATTACTGCAATCGTATCGAAATATGACCTTACTTTTACCGTAAAAAAGAAACAAAAGAAGCTACTGCAGTTTGTTACCAGTTTATAATTGGCGGAGAAACGAGGCAATTTAGTTTTGAACCAGGCACTCCAGGACTTAAAGTATAAGCTCCAGGAATGTACAGTCATGAGACCTATTATCTGCGGGTTGCGGACACTGAACAAAGGAATGGTAGTACAGGCCCAGTTCTTTGTTGCTAGGCTCAAGCAAAAGTAGAGCATCTGTCTGATCTAATTAGCGATATTTCAAGTCTATATTCTCAAGGCCAGCAACACACAGACCAGACAGAAGGCATCCACTGCTGAAAATAGGCTTCCCCCATAAAGTGCTTATCATAGAGAGGGATTTCCCATAATTATCACACTTGGCAGGCGGCTACGGCTTCATGTTCGCAGATTTTAATGTACCGAAGAGAATTCAGCTGCTGATTGCCTGGATATTTACTGAGCCAGCACACACGGCTTGCACTGCATGCAAGCCTACAACATTATAGACATTGCCCGAGTTCTGAATTGATCTCAGAGCTTGACATTTAAAGATATTCCACATAATTGCACTTTTTTATATACTAAAAGGGCATGAGTTGGATAACGTCTCACCTGATGATAAGTGACGAAGTCATCTAGTGTGGAGCACGTTTGCCCATAAGATGCACATTCACTCTTGATTTGAAAAGACCCAGGTTATACCCAGAAGGAAACAAATGAAGGAAGAAGAAGGGCTTAGTAGAACCAGTTTGAATTTACCACCTTACTTCTCGTCTCATTCAAGATTCGATGTTCATTTAGCTCGCATGAGCTTCGCCGTTTCGTATGCTAATGTACCGTCGAGAATCGAGCGCAACGTCGAGAGTGAAATCTCTTCATTGAATAATATCGCGTAAGCGCCAAGACCGCCCACGATCAGAGAAAACAAGGCTTAAACTATTAGATAATCTGTGTCGAGGGCGCTTTATTGTGCCGGCTTCCGTTGTGATTGTCTTATCTCCACTTATTGTTTACTTTTCGTGCAGTAAGGAAATGCGATTGCAGCAAATAAGGTTATATTTGTTAAGTATGAACCAGACCATAATCATTCATCATCCAAAACAAGAGTTTCCAATTAAATAAGCTTAATTTAAGGTAGCGGAGACATTGTGCTGTATAGGTATTTCGATTTTTAGACGAAAACATATTATAATGTCTTATTTACGCAATTACAACCTTTAGGCGTTGACTGTTAGACAATCTTGCTTCTAAGTCGATTCGTGTTCTAGGTAAGTAGGTACCTAAATGTAATGCAGCAGTGGCTTTTATTTTAGGCAATGAGGTCAAAACCGGTATATTATCTTAGGCAGCCTTGAGGCAGCCACATATTTTTATTCCATTCCATCATTCCATCCAATGAATAAGAAATGAAAGTTTCCGTTCCCACTGCGAGAGTGGGGACGTCTGCTGATAATACGGTTTCAGATTTTATACGAATAGGTACCTAATTATGTGGCAAGTTTGTCGCAGCAGTGGTGTACAGAATTCTGCACACTTTCCGGTTTTCCTAACTTTTGCAACATTGGTAGAATATTACCGGATGCGCTTCGAACGTGTTTATTTCCGCGTCGCTTCCGCTTAACGGGGGAATCGTGCATCCTGTCTCTTGAAATTTTTATATTTCTCATTCTCATTGCAGATATCGATCCCTTCTTGGCCATGGCACAAATTGTGAGCTTGTATGTTTGGCCATGATATTACGATATGTAGCCCAGCTGTTACTTTGACAACTGAGTAGTAGTTCCTACCACTTGCCTACATCATCATCATCATTAACAGCCTGAGGGCGTCCACTACTGAACATAGGCCTCCCCAGGGAGCGCCACTTTGAGCGGTTCACCTCCTGCTTCCATCGGCTCCCCGCGCGCCTTTCACCAGATCATCGGTAAACCTAGTGGGGGGTCAGCCTACGCTGCGTCGTCCAGTTCGTAGTCGCCACTAGAGAACCTTTCTTCCCCATCGGTTGTCAGTTCTACGAGCTCTTACTAGTTAGCATACTTAGTAGGAAATTATAGAACGTCACCTGCTGCAGCCAATGAAAACGCAACAATATGTTTATAGAATAGAATAGAATAGAATAGAAATACATTTATTCAATACTTGCTTAAAAATAAGAAACAAGAAAAGTTTTATGAATAAGCTTATGAACTAGATACAAATAAAGAACAAAAAATAAAAGAAACAAGTATTGAATGGGCGTCGGCTCAGCATCTTGCTAGTTGTCTGCAACACCAGCGCTGGTTTTCAGCCTAGACCCAGAGGGGGTGGAACTAATGCACAATTCGAAAAAGAAAACAATGAACCTTTATGACATTATCGCGATCGTTCATCGGTCAAATGCTTTCTCCATAGATGCTACCCGCCGTGGTGTAAGATAAGCCTCACCTGAAAGAATTCATCCGTTGACACGCCGAACCACTCCGGCGAGTCTAGGAAGTGATGCGGGAACACTATGTGCAGCGCTCTCTGGTTCTGCGACACCACCAACCTGAAACGTAACCATTACTCATTGTTAGTCTTCGATGATACAGAGGAAATGTACCTAAAGCCGCAGCGGACTGGTTAAGTAGCACTGGAGTCTGGACTTGAGTATCGGGTGTGGTTAGGTAGTTCGATGATATGACTGTGTCTGCAGATTATCGAGCAGTCGTGGTCAACCAAGTGGTGGGCATTAAGAGAGGCTTATGATCAGTATTGGTCTAAAATACAAACTACGATTATATCTCAGAAATTGACTATTTGCTTGACATCTGTTTTCAATCGAATATCATTATTTGTTAGATACAAAAGGTAAGTAGGTGTGGTCGAAGTATTAACTCTTCGTGGCAGAAGTAAACAAAACTTCTATCATACGGGAGAAGCTGATGCGCCGCTAGTCTAGCATACTAAAGGTCTTTGTTCTTAAACGGCTGACCCGTATTAGGTCGTTGCTAAAAATAAGTAACGAGAGAGTTACCAGACCGTTGGGTCTTAGCGCTCCTGTGGGAGTGTCTAGACGAAACATGGAGTAATTAAAAAAAATTTCTTAGTTCACAATTTATGAATTAGCACTACTTTATTAAACTGCAATAAGCTTTAAGTTTAAGACGGATGAAATTAGAGATACCATCGACTCTAAACTTACATACACATGTATACAGTAATAACACGTACCTAGAGACCTACCTACCTAATACACTCTAGTATTATGTATGTTACATCCCAAACCTAACATTTACAAGAAATGGTTTCTAGTTCCCGACTCGAGACATCGAACTGCTATTGTCTGGTGACTATGTTTGTCTACGGCTCAAGATTTCAGGCTTGCGTAAGTTGATGCTCAATGTTATTGATGTACAAACCATCTACCTACCAGAATTTTTGGTGTTGAGCCAACCAGCTCAGTCACCAAATAAACCTTATGTCTTTTTCGTAAATATTTTTTGATCACCGCAGCCTTTGGACATCTGTAACACTATACGAGCCACTAATTTCGTTGCTTACCCTCTGTATCCTTGTAATAATAAAAAACTAACTGAAACATTGAATACTTTTGTTGGCTGTCGTTAAGTAGAGTTTAATCTTTTGTTGTGATGATTTTCGTTAAAATTAACACCGCCCGCCCGCGCCTCTTAAGGGTCCGGGTATTCCGAAACAGTACATAAATTATTAACGATCGCTGAGAGCTTCGGGAAACCAGGCACACTCCCAATTTCATTTAGTAGGTCGCTCGACTAATGCCAGTCAGAAAGCCTCGCTGAAGACATGTATTGGGAAGCTGTAGCCGAATTCACATGTAACTTTGGGACAGATAAAGTAGGATTTACGCCATTTACCGCCGTTGCGCCTCAGAGAGGATATGTGTGGCGGATTAGGCGCAAGTCGCAACTGCGAAAGTCATGGAAAAGATTTCCCTTATGAGTAGGAGCAGACCGCGGTTTTTACCCGTGTTTCTTCATGTAATTGTTAGTCAATTAAGACTTTCATATGGTTAAATTTAAATTTTCAAATCAATACCGGTGTAAAGTGACAAGGTAGCTAGATAGAGAAGTAAAAAATAGAAAAAAGAAATTGATCAATTAGATAAGGCAAATATTATCTGTCTTTCATATAATAGGATCACACTCGAAAGAAGCTCCAGACACCATCGGTTTGCCTATCACTGCAGTATGTGCCAAATTGGCAATGACAAGGGTTCAAAAAACTCTCTCTCTTTCTCGCTCTGCTCAGTTGCATTGGGATGGAATGGGACACCTGTAGGTAGGTATTAAGTATTAGAGGAATGAAGTATAGAATCAATGAGAATATAGCCGAAGAACTATGTAGCTCAATGGCGTAAGTACTCTAATAACTCTTGCAGGCGAAAATTTTTGTTGCATAATCGCAAAGATAACTTAGAAGCATTTCAGCAAGTTTTATATCACCCACCCACTTTCCAAGCTTCTAAGTTAGCTATACGACATAAACCGTACCATTAAACCCTTGACAAGGCGATCTACGGTTGTTAGTGTTCAGTTGTTCACTCGCATTAAAAATACGGTGACAAAGAGCATAGCGTGATGTGGGCAGCACCGCAGCTACCACAATCCATCCACCGCTCACGACACAACTGAGGTTGCGTCCATAAGTGATGTTATGAAAGTTGTAAAACTGTCATGGCGTATAAAAATACGATGTCACAACGAATATAACCAAAATAAAGATCATTTTCAATAGCCTGAAGACGTCCACTGCTGAACATATGCCGGCTTGAACGGCTTTCACCATATCTTCGGAGGCCTGGCTTACGCTGCGTCTTCCGGTACATGGTCGCCACTCGAGAACCTTTTTTACCTTTTGCAGCGGATGTCAGTTCTACGAGCAATGTAAGCGACATCGATCACTTTAGCTCTCTTGCGGTTCTCCTGATTTCGAATTTTTATTTCGCCGAAAAACACCGAGCATTGCTTGTAAAATACAGATATACTCCGCTACAAACAATTTAATCTGCCAACTGATGAGATGATGTGCTGCGCATACCTAAGCTCCTACCAAAAGTTTAGAATTATTCGCTTGTGGTTTGCAGACTCAACCGGAATTAAACTCGTCTCGAAATGACAACGGTTTACTTTTTAATCTTGCAGCCGTTGTAATTCATAAAGGTACCAAAAATACGATCTAACGCAAAAAGCAAACCTTTGTAATTTTTATTATATCAGATATGTTCAAAAGAGCATTAAACCTCGAATTTCAGGTGCTAAAACTCAACCTGATAGCAAACAAAAGCTCATTAATGAAGCATTTCGGTGTTCGCAGGATGGCACGGTTGTTTCAACAAAAAAGTGGACGCGAAGGGAAAAGTTTAATAAACGAGCAGACCGCGGTTTTTACCCGTGTTTCTTCATGTAATTGTTAGTCAATTAAGACTTTCATATGGTTAAATTTAAATTTTCAAATCAATACCGGTGTAAAGTGACAAGGTAGCTAGATAGAGAAGTAAAAAATAGAAAAAAGAAATTGATCAATTAGATAAGGCAAATATTATCTGTCTTTCATATAATAGGATCACACTCGAAAGAAGCTCCAGACACCATCGGTTTGCCTATCACTGCAGTATGTGCCAAATTGGCAATGACAAGGGTTCAAAAAACTCTCTCTCTTTCTCGCTCTGCTCAGTTGCATTGGGATGGAATGGGACACCTGTAGGTAGGTATTAAGTATTAGAGGAATGAAGTATAGAATCAATGAGAATATAGCCGAAGAACTATGTAGCTCAATGGCGTAAGTACTCTAATAACTCTTGCAGGCGAAAATTTTTGTTGCATAATCGCAAAGATAACTTAGAAGCATTTCAGCAAGTTTTATATCACCCACCCACTTTCCAAGCTTCTAAGTTAGCTATACGACATAAACCGTACCATTAAACCCTTGACAAGGCGATCTACGGTTGTTAGTGTTCAGTTGTTCACTCGCATTAAAAATACGGTGACAAAGAGCATAGCGTGATGTGGGCAGCACCGCAGCTACCACAATCCATCCACCGCTCACGACACAACTGAGGTTGCGTCCATAAGTGATGTTATGAAAGTTGTAAAACTGTCATGGCGTATAAAAATACGATGTCACAACGAATATAACCAAAATAAAGATCATTTTCAATAGCCTGAAGACGTCCACTGCTGAACATATGCCGGCTTGAACGGCTTTCACCATATCTTCGGAGGCCTGGCTTACGCTGCGTCTTCCGGTACGTGGTCGCCACTCGAGAACCTTTTTTACCTTTTGCAGCGGATGTCAGTTCTACGAGCAATGTAAGCGACATCGATCACTTTAGCTCTCTTGCGGTTCTCCTGATTTCGAATTTTTATTTCGCCGAAAAACACCGAGCATTGCTTGTAAAATACAGATATACTCCGCTACAAACAATTTAATCTGCCAACTGATGAGATGATGTGCTGCGCATACCTAAGCTCCTACCAAAAGTTTAGAATTATTCGCTTGTGGTTTGCAGACTCAACCGGAATTAAACTCGTCTCGAAATGACAACGGTTTACTTTTTAATCTTGCAGCCGTTGTAATTCATAAAGGTACCAAAAATACGATCTAACGCAAAAAGCAAACCTTTGTAATTTTTATTATATCAGATATGTTCAAAAGAGCATTAAACCTCGAATTTCAGGTGCTAAAACTCAACCTGATAGCAAACAAAAGCTCATTAATGAAGCATTTCGGTGTTCGCAGGATGGCACGGTTGTTTCAACAAAAAAGTGGACGCGAAGGGAAAAGTTTAATAAACGAGGTTTAATATACCAACAGCGGCCGGGGTGGTGAAGAGCTGCTAATTAAAACGTGTACTCGTACGGTGAAATACCCAAAGGACAATGAGGCTGCAGAGTAATGAGTTAAGGCGAGGTATACTGGTGTAGCGCGTTTCACGCCGCCATTTGCCAGGTCAAGCAATCCCAAGGTGGTTAAAGTCTGACACCAGAGTTGAAGATTAGAGGCTGTTATATAAGGCAAGAAGGAATGTCATTGGTATGAGGATGAGTAACGCGAGAAACTCAATATGATGACCATAGCATGGACATTACAAAATGACAAAAACAAAACTCCGACTCCAAAAATTCTAAATTCCAATCGGACGTGAGTAAACTGTAACCGAAAAACAAGAAGTAATTCAAAAATTAGGTACCTACTTCATTGATAAATGATACTTAAATTAAAAAAAAAACGGAATAAATAACATCGCTCACAGTTTTTACAACAAAATTGAACCCATCTTGATTATACCAGGCTCAAAAACCTCTGGTTCCCGAGGTTACAACCCGAATCGTCCCACATTCCCGTGAGCCCCGTGACCAATTTCGCCCTAATAATATGGCGTCTCGGATGAATGAATGACAAAAAAACTTTGCGTTTGCGTCTCTCTCTAGCTCCACAGTACAGTATAGTGTAGCTACTGACGGGCCCGATAGCTCAGTTGGTAGTATCCTTGCCTTCTGAACTGAGGGCTGTGGGTTCGATTCCTACCCAGGGCGGTTATTCTCTATGGAAACACAGATTCCACACGATACGAAACCGCGTCGTTATCGTGTCTTGTTCAAATCGTTTCACAGCGTCAGATATACCTTCACTTTACATTAAAGTTATCTTTGATTTGAATAAAATATATTGACATAAGTGGTCATATCTTTTGACGTGTTTATGTTTCGGAACGCGTCTCGGTAAAACATATGATTTTTGACAGTTCAAATCGCGCCAATTCCTAATTCATTTCGCGCGGTTTTGTTTTCGTTTCATAGATAATACAGTTTTGCAGATTTCTTATGTAAGACAAGGAATTTGCGTGGTTTCGAAGTAAGGAATCGATACGGAATAATGGCCCAGGACAAACATTTGTGTGATGAACATAGATGTTTGTTCTGCGTCTGGGTGTTATATTGTATTCTATGTATGTATTTACAAACAAAAAAGTATATAAGTATTGTATCAGTTATCTGGTTCCCATAGTACAAGCTATGCTTAGTTTGGGGCTAGATGGCGCTGTGTGTAAATATCCAGACATATTTATTTATTTATTATTATTTATTACTAGTTGTAGAGTAGAGCAGCCTCAAATTAGAAATTACGAAGAAGCATGTTCTTTACCTAAAGAGGCTTTTGCAACATAATTGTTCATTGTGCCTGATTTTGAAGGCTTTAGTTGACAGCCTTTAAAATACTAAAAATATATCCGTCCCTTACATTGCCGTCTATTTGACAAGGACAGGAACAGTTTTAAGAGTTTTAGATCTGTCAGCTAAAGCCTTCAAAATTAGGCCTACTGGAAGTCCAAAAAATAATTTGTATTTTGAACTAGGAACACTGCAACTCAGTTTTTCCGGCATATCATGAAGTCTCCTTAGAAAATGTAGCACCAGTCTAATGCCACATACCATCCATCAGGTCCCAGATTCATTACCAGTCGCAGTCGACACTCTCATTTAAATTCGCCAAATTACCACGAATGCTTTTATGAGAGGATAATAATAACTTGTTACGTTTTTTGATGGTAATATCTTTTCGTGTAATGATCACGTTATGGGGGATTTGGTTGGTCGATGGACGTTCTGAGTCATTGTTTCGGATGCTCGTTGTTAATCAAGTTTTTATTTGGTTAGATTAATAGAAAGATAACTCTTTAATGGCTCACCAATGAAATCTGTATAAATTAATGTTACGTGGCAATGGTCGGTTCAATCGCTGGCAGCCATCTCTTCCAGACAAACTTTGGATGGTAAGTATCACAAAATATACGGCACGCAGCGGTGTAAATTTAATATTGCATTGTCTAATTTCTGGAATATGCAGGAAGATTTTACAAAGGTGTTTAAAAAACGATCACCTGATTTTATTAATTAAGTTCATCTATAATAATCAAACTTCCAGGTGCCTTTAATAAAATATGAAATTGCTTTCCAACCGTTCCAATATAGCTAAGTGGACTTCCAAATTCTATACCATCTCAAACGACGTTTAAAAATGAACGCTTAGTATGATTCAAGTCAATTCTCAGAGATAAACGAAATTTCCTCTCAACGCGATGAAAGAAATAAAAACACGGGTCGAGAATTATTTATTTTTTGCTTCCCGACTGTTGTGGTAGGAACGGATCCCGATCCTTGACTTGACATTAGCTTTCGTGCTCGCTCACAATTCAAGAATAAGCCCCCGAGTAAAGGTCGCCATCTAATCGACTTTCCTGTTTAATAAGCTTGCCCAAACCCAAAACAGGGCTGCCAAAACAAAACCTTATTTTCAAATCAAAACATGCTTTAAAAATCGAATCAAGTCGAGAAATTGAAATACACGAGGAACCTTAGAATCCTGCTGAAAATACTGATGAGGCTTTTTATGTTCAGGTTAATAGCGTCATTTTATTTTCATGACTACACTTAATGGGGAGGTCTGTTTAATGTCCGAAGTGTTTGAAAACAGCTATGCATAGTATAAATTCAAATAGGGCTATCTTTTGTTGTGTAAAGGTCAACTTTACACAACAAACGATAGCCCTATTTGAGTTTATGACGTCAGTGATACCTCCAAAAGGTCGCTTCCAGACATTTCAACATGAGATCCCGGACTCATTAACTTGAGTGTAATATTTCAGCAATTAAAAAATGCGGCACCGCTCCGTGCCCGTAGAGGGGGGAATAAAACTGTAAGCCGATATTGTATACAAAAAGTCAATTTGGTATCAAATATCAAATCTCTTGCTTTCAACAGTTGGTGGCTGAATAATTGAATAAATTACTTTACTAAAAAGTGGAAAAGTGGCTAAGAAATAATAATTATTCGGCATTTTCGCGGATGGAAAGGAAACAGTACATTTTTTTGTCTACCCGTGAAAATGGTGCATGTAACTGTGCCGAAATATCGGGAACTCAAAAATGATTCTAATCACGGTAAATATCCCGTAAGTACTATTAAAAACGGTACATTTGTACTTAATTCTGTTACATAACCAGACATGCCGGCAAAAGAGCACATTTCAGTACGTGTAAGTCGTGTTTATAGAACATCCCATGACTTTTAAGTGTTGTTTCCATGGTTGTTTCTTTCAGGTTTACACACGTGCCGTAATCTAGAAACATAAAACTAGTCCGTCCCATAAACGTAAGCACTACGAGCAAAGCAAACCTAATTCCAACGGGCCGGAGCTTGCTAAGTGCTCGGAAAAACTTGACTTGAAAAGTTGCTCCGAACCGTATTTGGATCGTTTACCAGATGTTTCAGCGTAGAGGCCTAAGCTCCACAATTACCTTGTCTAGTTTTTATGGCGACAAGGGTTTTATTGTCTGAAGCTGCGATAAATTCGAGCTATTTACTTGCGTAATTGCGTGCGATAATTGTTCAATTACTTACTCTATCAACATCTTATATCTATGTATGAGGAAAACCACTAACTGGCAGATATATTGGAATTAATTAATGCCACAGCGGTTAATTATGATGCATGACTTCAGTACTTTAAAAGCAGAAAAGTACGTTTAAGTCGATGATGCAAAATGCAAAAGTAACATTTAGTTCTCTCTCTCCTATGGAGTTCAAATTATGAACGATTTCAGTAGGAAGATAGCAATAATGAAACGAGGTCAATGCGCTGTATCAAAATCGTGTAGGCTGTACCGTGGGAGGTTCAAAGGCTGAATGTTATGGAGATGCCGAAATGATCCTACAAAGAGGTTTCTATAGATTTTCATCCATAAGTGAAACGAAACTCATCATCTGTAAAAACATTCAAACACGAATTCGTTTCCTGTCATAAGGAAAAGTAACGAAACATGAAAGTGAATGCCGCTAAATAATCAAAGTTGGCACGAATTAGAAAGATGTGGGTTGACCTCGCAAACCTTTTAAGATAAATCATTGATTGTTGAAAAAATTACAACAGAACAAACACATACAGTGGGCTTAATCATACAGCAAAACAAAAACATTGTGCAATCAAATTTACAATGAACGCTGCAGACTTTTATCTCTCCAATGCCGGTAATTAAACACCGCCCATACACATGTCACCAGCTGGTGATGCGAAGTACTTTTTAGTACCAGTCGACCTCAATACGAATAAGGAGAGACCGCCAGCCAATTATCCAAAATAAGTAACGAACTTCAAGGCGAATCGGATCGACACTACGCGTGGGTTCCAATTTAAACAGCAGCTAAACAAGATAGCTTTAAGACATATTTTCCAGATATCGATAAGACTTTCAAAAGGAGAATCAAGTAATTTTAAACCAGCTTGATGAACTCATAGATGAAAACAAGAGATAAAGCGATATTACGAACCTCTTTCCGCTAAGTATTTATTTGAACGTTATCGCTTCTTTCATAGTCAGAAGTACGTGCTTGAATCTGGGATCAAATAAATCTATTCCAGCTATTCACTGATTTCCACCCGCTGAGCACGATGACAATTACGACTTTGTACAGAAATCGATAACACGGAGATCATGCTAAAATTATCCACGGCAACAACATCCAAAACTCGTGATACTTCGAATACTTAATATAAAGTGTTCATCTTTGAATCCCAGGTTTTTGTCCGCTTTGACGGAGGTTTCAGCTGATGGATTTGAGACATTGGCTAAGAAAATATTTTCGTAGAGAAAATTGCCTTCGACCTTTTTTGTTTGGCAGATCTTCAGAGAATCCAGGACGGCGAAATGGGTAAATGGGTCGTAAGTCGTAACGTAGCCGTAGAGCTAGAACTATGTATGCCCTAATGAGGACCCGAACAAAGAACGGTCATGCCCTAAATTCAGACTCCCGCATACTATACTAAACGTGCATTATTCATCGTGAAGAGCGCAATTCGTAAAGAGGTCGCAGTTTGTGCAAGCGGCCGGCAGCCGGCAAGTGGTCCAACATGTGCGTTACGCAATATGTCTGAGACAGCGCTTTACTTAAGTGAACGAAATGTATACGCATTGTGTACGTGCTTTTACTTTCAATGGGTATTTATTTCATTCGGTTCCGTATCGACCGGTAGGGGTATCAGATGGAATTGGAATTCTCATTTTTTTAGTTGGGCTTTGTATTTCTTATTTGGTGTAGTAAGTTTTGATAGAGTTAGCAGTAGCAGTATTAGCACCGTTCAATTTAAAGCTATAATATAACTATGTGATGTATGTATCTGTGTAGCTATTTTCTATGTAGTCTTATGTATGTATATTATTATTATCATGTGAGGATGCTTCTGCCATCATAAAATGTACTTCGTTTTATAATATAATTGAAAACGATCAAAAACCGCGAGTTTATAACCCGATATGCAATTTTAAAGTTTTAGACCTCCATCACGGTAATGAACGTTCCATATGCCGTCACGTAATATAATACAAGCCTTATCGCGTATAGCCTTCATATATTCCAAGAATCTATAAAGGCCTTTATTTATTGCAAAGTCGGGAACAAAACTCTTTGTACGCTTATCATTAGTCAAGTGATACTTTTTACAAAGGTTGGGGCAAAAGGAATGCGGAGTTTTGTTAGGCATTTTGATGCTATTTCTGCCTTCTTTAGTGAATTAGTAATTAGCACATTATCAGATTATCACAGTATTACTATGGAGTCCCATCAGGTACAAAAGAAAAATAGCCTGAACGGGAAAAAAATGTAGTGATCGTGTCGTGAGCGTATGCTTGCTTGTTAGTGTCCAGTGTATTCATTTGGCCCAATACTTCGCCAACACGCAATAAATGTCGCTTGATAATCATGCGTTATGCAGAAACAAAATAATTCATAAAATAGCCCGAGTTTTCCGTTGTATGGGTTGAGGCATCTCTACTGTAAGTATTATATTAACCTAACTCTATTTCGATACGTGTGTTGTTCAATATTTATAGGAAACGAAATTAACAGATGATTGCTATGTACAAAACAAGGATTTTTAAATTGTCTATTAGTATTAGTTCCTCTACCTATTTTCGTATATTATTTAAACAAACCCAACAGCGCTTATTTAGGCTTTGACTGCCATCGTCGGTCATTATAATAATAGATTTTCTATTGTTTAGGGTCTTTCGGCAGTCAAAGGGTGCATAATTCAGTTTCTAATACAATTTGCATTGCACCCTGTCCAGGCATCAACCCTAATGAAAATCAAACACAATTTAATTTGAATACGAACCAAAGTTCTACAATTTTCGGTCCACGTTTTTCAAGTTGCAATAAATTGTGCCCAAGTTCCTGCTACATTACGCTATCTCCCGTCACAATCTGGCAACATTGAACTTTACAGAACCAGTTACATAAAGGAAGAGGTTAACATTGACCGAGGAGATTGCTGACGCAATGCTGTGATACATTTAATTTACATTAATGAATGCAACGGTACCATTTGGTTTACAATGTTTAAGACACAAGACACAGTTTCTGTTTGGCTATACATGAAAGCTTTCTATCAGTATTGCTCTCGTACAATCTCTATTTTATTTAATTACCAACTTACGAATAACCATCAATCACCAATAATCAGTATGATCATTGTTTATTTGTAGATTGCAAGTCGGTAATTTGCAAATTAATTAAGCGATCATAAGATAAGCCAGTTACCGGGGCATGCGCCGCAAAATATGTGTCTCGACTTGACACAGTTTTCGGTCATCATCATTATCATTAACAGCCAGAAGCCATCTACTGCTGAACATAGGTCTCCCCTAGGAAGGGTCACTTTGAGCGGCTGCTCGCCTACTGCATCCATCAGCTCTCCGCGGCTTTCACCAGATTGTCGGAGGCCTACGCGGCGTCTTACGCGGTTCGTGGTGGTAATTTTCGGAGCATGGTTGTAAATTCCTTAAAAAAAATCGGCACCAAAACTAATATTGCCCGCCGGCCATGAAAGACTCTCTCAAAGGTATTACCGCTATCATCATGGCGTCAGAATGCTAATTATGGAAGAAACGAGCATGTATACTGAAGGATTACAGTCTTACTTTATGAATATCATTTGTTAGCACCGAGATTACTTTGCGTACGAGGCAGAGAAAGCACTGCCGAAATGCAAGATAGTAAAACATGGAAAGAAATAACTAAGTATCCATTAAAACATGAATATAATAACAAAATAGAAAACGACAGTATTATAATAAGAAACCACAAAAACTTTGCCGATAACGATGACTCACTCAAAAGGTTAATGCTTTAGATTTTATAACTGGCATGCAGACAAGTTGCGCACATGCTGGTTTGTTGAAGTATATTCGAAATATTACATTGTTTGACATCAAGTATGATTAATCTGCTTATCTCTGGTCAAAGCCGAATGTAAAGTCTGTTGGATAAGTTAGTAAGCTGGGAAGTTGGGAATCCTCAAGATCTCGCTAATGCCATTGTTTCAGCAAGAAAATTGAATTTGTCGACTGAAGTGGCTTGACCGCATTGCTTTTATCTAACAGTAACGAAATGAACTTTGTTACAAGCTGTGATATTTTGCCAACTGTTCAGTTTTCCTGTTCTGATAATATTATCTTGTGTACTAAAGTGTTTAATAACTTGATCTATGCGTGTGTGACTATGTAATGATTGTAATGCAATCAACCGTTTGATTGTTGCAGCAACCGCACGCAACTGTTACATAATATAGGATATTCAATTCACAATCTCTCTTTTACTTTTTGGTAGCGTCCTGCTATTAAAAAGAATCATAACGATATGAATGAGAGTATGTAGGCGAATGAGTTGGCTGTATGTAGGTTTAAGCCTTTATAGTGTCTCTGGATCTGGAAACGATATATATTTTGAAACCCTACTTTTTTAACAATGCATCGATAGAGATTAAGAAATAATTGTATTATAGAGATAGCAAGTTCAAATGGCAATGGGCAAGCCACATCGCTCGCAGAACTGACAACCGATCAGGAAGAAAGGTTCTCGAGTGGTGACTGCATAGCGGAAAACGCAGCGTCGGCCAGCCCCACTAGGAAAACCGCGGGGAGCCGATGGATGCAGGAGGCGAGCAGCTGCTCAAGGCGGCGCTCTCTGGAGGAGGCTTATGTTCAGCAGTGGACGTCTTCAGGCTTCAGATAGGTTTAAGAGACTTTCTGCAAGATGACAGACGACGAATTTCCACACACCTAAGAGCACATATTACTGAATAATCATTATTAACAAACAAAGTGAAATTAACTAAAAAAAAAATTTTGTGGCTGACCACGCCCCCTTGTTTTGCATTGACTTGTAACATTATGTTAATTGACTATGGTGACAATATACGCTAATTTATATCAAGGACGTTAATCTTCTTCTTCTTCTCCTGTAGGCAAGAGGTCAGCCCTAGTATCAGAATTCTTAGGACGCCCAAAGGCTTCTGACTTGGCCTTAACGACTATTGTATTACAAAGGAAGTTAAAAAGTGATGGTTACAGTCAATCAGTTGTATAAGTACTCACTTGCCAGACAGCACCAAGGAGAGGCTGTCGACCTTTGTGACCTTCTCGTGCGCGTACAGCTCATGGCACTTGAGGTGCCTCACGTTGCGCATGCACATCAGCACACGCCGGAACTGCCGCCGCGAGACGCGGAGAGGCTTGAAGAGGGCTACGTATACCTGAGGATGGGAGAAGATGGTTGGTAATTTGGAAGATGGAAAGTGTTGGACGAATGGTTTAACTGAGTGAGTGAGTAGCCGTTTCTTGTACTTGTTTAGATTTTTAAATAATAATTCAATTGTGTTATTAAGCGAGAGTAAATTTTAGTTTTGTTTTGCCAAGTGAAATTTTGGTCTGTATAACCAGGATCGGCGTTTGAAAATTCTATTAAAACTCTACGTCACGGTAAATAAGTGTCTAAGAATAGGTACTTATAACCTACTATCTATTAGTATTTATCATCATCATCAACAGCCCTTAGACATCCACTGCTGAAAATAGGCCTCCGCCAGAGAGCGCCACATTGACTAGCTGCTCGCCTCCTGCATCCATCGGCTCCCCGCGGTTTTCACCAGGTCGTCGGTCCACCTAGTCCACTCAGATCCTCCGGTCTGCCTATGTTGCGCCTTCTGGTTCCTATTAGTGTCGTGAATTTTATAATTTATTCTCACTTTTTAATATTAAGAGGTAGACTGTTTAAAAATACTATTTTGGTTGGCCACACTGGCGGAAGGAGCGTCCGCTGAACCATCAGCCAATTACGATGGCTGCCTTGGTAGTTCCGGTAAAATAATATTGAGGTTTAGGAGGGAAGTTTTGGAGGGAGGACAAGGTCCAAAAAGGCGTTCTATTCTGGTTAAGCAACCGAAGCGTCAAGACGTATTATTGCTCCTGTTCGTTTATTATGTACTGAGTGTGTACTGAATATTTATAGAAGAAAGAATATACAAGAATTGAAAAGGTTCTCTGTGTTTTACTTCAATTCAGAAGAGGAGATGAACCCACATGAAACAAGGTACCGTAATTTTTCTCTGAGAACCTGTGAATTTATGACCATGCCCACGATTGATCTTGATTTGTAACTGTAATTTTTACCAACGCCCGTAATTTAAGCTATACTGCAATATTGATAAAATAGTGAGATTATGTCAGCGCGGCCGGTCAGCTAGACTGAGACAATCCGGTTGTGTTAACTTAATCGAAACATAAACTTGATTTTAGTTATTGAGATTGTGCAATTATGAAACACTGGATAACATATATCATCATTTGAATTTGACACTTGAAGTTTGAGAAGCATGGGCGGTCTGCATTGACGGAGTCTTCCCGCCCGTGCTAATTGAACCTGATAAAGTGTACTGTGTCGTGTCAGGGGTTTCATACTCGTTTGGTCAGGGCCACACTCTGACAACGATAAGGGAACTGCTGACTGGGCACAGCTGTTAAATTGGATTGATGGTAATGATTGTGAAATGGTGCTTAGACTGTAAAGTATTGTCTATTTTCCAATACGATTGGGCTTGCATTTAAGATTTTAATTGTAATGCCTACACGATTAATCTCTATTGAGGGTACTCTAAGATTATTAAAAAAATATATTTAATGGTGAATATTAAGTAGAAATCCCTGAGAAGTAAGAATAATAGACGAATATTTTAATCATTATGACTTGTTCACATGGCCTAATGTAGTTGTCTATAGAATTTTGATTTCAAATATAGGTATCTATATGTCAGAAATTGGAGGGACTGACTGAAGTATTGGTGACGAGCTCCTTTCTTGGAACTCGTTGCTTTCCATAATAAAACACTTCTTCGATGTTCAAAGAATTATTTACTTTTAAACAATGTGCAAAATTACAATTGAATTAATTAAATATACAATTACTGTGATTCAGGCGAGAACTTAAACACTTTTAAGACTAGTGGTTCGCTCGACGTCCGAACGCAGTATGCCCGGTACGCCGCGCGCCGAGCGCTTATATTACGCTCTCGCTCCTCCCACTAGCCGCCTGATTCACGGAGAGGCGGGGCTCAACGACGTAACCGTTTGAGTCGTTTCACAACCATTAATGTTTTTATTAACGCTTAATTCCGTTGCGCCGACATATATCACACACACACAACAGGTATACTGAGTCAAAAGAATTCGTTTACGAAAGCACAAAATAGAAAAGTGACGATAGTGTCTCAGGAGTCTAATATTTTAGTGTACTTAAACCAATAATAGTTAGCATCTTTGGAGTGAATTTGGTGTAATGACGGGTGGTCAGCATTGTTTTAGATAATTTTGTGTATGGTCTACTAGCATTGTAACATGGGCCCCGTAATATCGCTCGCACACAACACACAATACACAACACACCATCCACACATACAATTATTACACATTTAAGTATTGTTATTCTCAAATGTTATTTGAGCATTGTAGAAAGAGAGAGCGATAGATATGATTTATGGTAATTGCATTATTTTAAAATGAAATAAACCTGTTGTCCAGTGGTCTATTCGTTTGTAGATTTATAAGCCTCAGAATCACTGGGAGGAAACTTGTATGTTCGACAAATTATTAGTGAAAACAAAGTTCCACGAAGTTTACCTAACAGTTACCAAATTGGAGTATCTTGTTTTAAACTTTTATTTTATTTCATACGAGTAGTTATTTTATTTCACCCAGGTAGATAGGTATCAATAATTTGTTGCTATTTTTAATTTACTTAGTTTATTAGCATTTAACATTGTTCTGTCCATTTTATTGAAGGTATCGAAAATACTTTTTAATTTTCATATTTGTCATTTTTAAATTATACAACTAAAATGATTCAATTCAATTCAATTCAATTCAATTCAATTCAATTCAATTGTTTATTTGCATTCCACAATGTTGTTTAAAGATGTTCGTGTGATTGAAAGTTCCCTGTTGAGTTTGACTTGATTACATTATCTTGAATTACATTTTTATATTTATGGAACCCATACCGCGATTAGAATCATTTCAGTTCCCGATGTTCCAGTATTTGGTATATTATGATAATGAAATGAACAACCGTAAATGATTAAAACAACGATACTGTTTTTTTTAAATCTGATCATCCTAAGACTTAGTCGCTGTTCTGTAGAAGTTACGTTTGCGTTTATTTCAAGTGGCTGTAAAACAATTAATTACTATTCACGAAATCCTGGCTCCAACTTCGATCGCCATCATCAGACCAGTTAGTAGAAGGTGCTAGCGGTTAAGCGTATAAAAAGGTAGTGCTAACACCAATAAGAAGTGCGTCATGCCACTTTCCCACTACTGGTTTTGCCAGTGTAAAGTCGCACTGTATTATGAAATGTTTTAATGCGAGTGTTATTTCGTATTCATATTCATTTATTTGTATTCATGTGCCAAAAATATGTGAAGTCTACCCATCGACTAATTCACTACCTATTTCGAAATGGAGTAAACTTACACTAGTGCCACAATTTTAACGTGCCAGTTACCACCTACTCCAACCAGATATAGCTTAATTATTATGTCATAGATAATATAATACCTACAGTTGGTACTTATGTTGACAGTAGATCAGGTTTGCAATCCTATGTATATTATAATAGCGCTCATGGTTTAACAGAAAAATGATAATTGATATTTACGCCACTACGTTGTTTGCCTTGTTAAACTTGTCACAGATTTAAATTAAAGACTAGTATTTCAATATAGTACCCAGGTTTAATACAGATTATTTTATGACAATCAGAATGTGCCTACTGGGCGGTTATTCTCTATGGAAACACAGATTCCACACGATACGAAACCACGTCGTTATCGTGTCTTGTTCAAATCGTGTCACAGATATACCTTCACTTTACATTAAAGTTATCTTTATTTTGAATAAAATATATTGACATAGATGGTCATATCTTTTGATGTGTTGATGTTTCGGAACGCGTCTCGGTAAAACATACGATTTTTGACAGGTCAGATCGCGCCAATCCCAAATTCATTTCACGCGGTTTTGTTTTCGTTTCATAGAGAATACAGTTTCGCAGATTTCTTATGTGAGACAAGAAACTCTGGTAGTTTCGAAGTAAGGAATCGATACGGAATAATGGCCCTGTTGATTACCGAGGTATCAGGTGCACAGTTTCATTTCCAGTGAGATTCAGTGTGCCGACATTCCATGGGTAGGACCGTATTAGATGAAAGGAAAAAGTGGGAGGATAGGCTAGTTAATAATTTGATACTATCTTGATAAAGTTCTCGATACAGCTCTTGATACAGCTCTTGATACAGCTCTTGATACAGCTCTTGATACAGCTCTTGATACAGCTCTTGACACAGCTTTTAACGGATTTGATGCGGTTTCCAAAAGATTCTATGTACGGCTTTTGAATATGGTTTGCAAATTTTGTACAGCTAAGGTGCAGTTTATGATTAAGATGTGACCGAACACCACCACATCACCACTATCACACCTACACACCATCACCACATTCGCCTATTAAATTTAAATAGTTACAAACTGAATCACCTTCACCTTGGATTATAGTTTAAAGATTTTAGTCGTGAAAGTTTTGCACACATTTGAGGCTATCGTTTCAAATAATTTGTACTGCTATAGAGATATAGTATGGGCTATGAGTCAAATCATTTGATACAGTTGAAACCATCGAAACAGTTGAGACAGTCCAAACAGTTGTTAGTCGAGATAGTCGAGATAGTCGAGTTAGTCGAGATAGTCGAGATAGTCGAGTTAGTCGAGATAGTCGAGATAGTCGAGATAGTCGAGATAGTCGAGATAGTCGAGATAGTCGAGATAGTCGAGATAGGTTAAGACGGGACAGTTGAGATAGTTGAAACAGTAACAACAGTTGAGACTGGCGATACAGTTGAGATAGTTAAACAGTCTGTGATAGTTAAAACAGTTAGATGGTCGAAACAATTTGTGACAGTAGAAACAGTTTGAGATAGTTGAAGCAGTTGAGGTAGTTGAAACAGTTATAGTGGTTATGTGTGCCACCGGCTATGTATGCCGAGGAATAGTGGTTATGTGTGCCACCGGCTATGTATGCCGAGGAATAGTGGTTATGTGTGCCACCGGCTAAGTATGCCGAGGAATAGTGGTTATGTGTGCCACCGGCTAAGTATGCCGAGGAATAGTGGTTATGTGTGCCACAGGCTAAAACAGGATGATTAGTAATGGTGGGATGCAAATATCAAGGTCTATTGACTAATTTTGCTATGAAAATATTATAAAATATAAATGCTGGTGGCCAAGTGCGCCGTTTTAACTAATGCTGTTTTTAGTCTGCATAGCAGTTAAATGTTGACGAATCTGTTGATGTTGTTTGTATTGTATTGTATTGTCATAGTAATCTTATCTTGAAACAACTTTAATTAAATCGTATTTTAAAATGTCGACTCAAGACGCGATGACTGCCAGCATCTAAATTGGCTTGTCTGATATTTAGTAACTGATATACCGATAGCTACTCAGCTAGTGTTATGTTCACTTACGTAAATTATGATTGTGCTAATGCAAGTTTTATTTTTGCGAGGACATGAACTCTGATGAAGCTGGAAGTCGCCTCTACCAAGGACTCAAGGCATTTAAAGGTGCACGAAGCGTATCCTGCATCCAGCAGCACTATGGAAAATATACTGAAGGAATGCTACTAGAAAAAAGAATGTGTGTACAATGCGTTTCCTGAGGCAAGAAATGAAGATGAATTTTGGCGATTAGTTGACAGGTTACGATCACGCGTAAATTTACAGTAACTTTGACCAGGAATACTTAGACTTTTAATTCTTGAGTATTATGTAAATATCGTATCCTGCAGTAATATAAAACGCAATAGGTTAATTCCATGAAATATCTTAAAGAATTTGTAGTGTTTAAGTGTAAGTAAACCGAATGTCGTGAAGTTGAATTACAAAAGCAAACTAGAATAGGACTGTTAAGAATAATATAAGTTAGTCATTACATTATAACTGATAAATAACAATACCTGCTGTTATTCAAGGAATTGCAGATATATTTAATATTGTATATTATAAATAGCTTTGTTTAGTTCATATTTTTATGGTATTGGTACAATAATACGCGGTTGACATCAAAGTTTGACTTTATATGTAGTTAGGTTTTAATTACTATGACTTGTTTGATTTTTAGCGTTGACTTAGATTGTGCAGGCCTGTAATTATAGTTGTGCTCGAATATTGTAGTTATTTATGTTGTGATCACAGTCAATATCTACTTATACTACGCAATGGATTTTAGTTTTGCTTTAGCTACGTGTACATGTAGTATAAAATAATGATGTATAAAATATAATGATTCTTAGCTGTACTAATGAAATATGTGCTCAAATAAGAAATTGTATAGCTACAACAAGAACTGACTGCTAAGTGGACGAGCGCCAGGAGGCAGCTCTGTGTCGGATGGCCGAATGTCGTGAATTTTATAATTTATTCTCACTTTTTAATATTAAGAGGTAGACTGTTTAAAAATACTATTTTGGTTGGCCACACTGGCGGAAGGAGCGTCCGCTGAACCATCAGCCAATTACGATGGCTGCCTTGGTAGTTCCGGTAAAATAATATTGAGGTTTAGGAGGGAAGTTTTGGAGGGAGGACAAGGTCCAAAAAGGCGTTCTATTCTGGTTAAGCAACCGAAGCGTCAAGACGTATTATTGCTCCTGTTCGTTTATTATGTACTGAGTGTTGTAATGCTACATGTATGTATATATCATAATATATTACCTGGTTTCTATTATTCATTCACAACTTTCACATCACAGCACTTGACAGTCCTTTTCACAGTAATTTAAGCACAAAAAAACTTGATTTTTCTCAAAAATTTTACATCACTTTATCGATTTTGCGCGCGGGTCACGGGCCCGATTTCTAGACACGACTGCTCGGATGGCAGTTGTTTTGAAACTGTTTTTTTTTGTTTCGAATTTAGTTTCTCTTCAAATTCATATTTTTCTTTTTCTACTGTCAATTTCAGTGAGGTATTTTATAGTTTGGCCATGATTGTATGTATTTTGACTCTAGATTTATTTTTTTACTATTCTGTATTCAAAATTTTGAAAACTGCAAAAATCTAGAACCTTGGAATGCTAGCGAGGTTTCTTTAGAAAAGCTGTCGCTATGGAATGGCAGTCTCAATTTACTCCTCGAACGAGGAACACTAAATTGATATAAGGCCATTCCCGGGCCAGGCAAGGCCCGGGAACTCAAGAACGCCTTCAAAAACCATCTTTGGCTATCCAACACCAAAATTGTGAAGTGAATCTCCATCTACGTCAATCGCTGCGCCACGACATATCCATTGTCAAATCGCCGATCGCCGAGCTACATCCGCTACAGCCAGTCGCGAAACTACGACGAATCTATCGCCGAGAGCTGATCGCCGAAACTACATCTGTTGTCACCGTCGGCCGCCGTATCTACCACGACGAATCTATCGCCGAGCGTCAACCAGTGAGACGACCGGCTTGCCTTTTTCAAACATTGAGTGGCAATATAACTTCATCACCATGTTCCGGCCCGTCGTCCGTCAAAGCTTTGACGACTAATACCTGCGTGTCTCCTGCTCCTGCATCTTGAATCTGAGCTGCGTAATAATACTTCATCGACGGTGGAAGGACGAGAATCTTCTTCTGGATCCAGAAGCTAATAACTGAATGAGCTAGCCGCTGAACTCTGGAAGTCGGACAAACTAAAGGCAACGAATTCCTCAGTCTCTATAACGACAGTGGGCCTTGTTTGAATAAAGACCCGGAAGTGGGCCTTGTTTGTTTGAAGACCCGGAAGTGGGCCTCGTTAAAGACCGGAAGCGGGCTTTGTTTATCTGAAGACCCGGAAGTGGGCCTTGTTTGGATCCAATAACATTCTAATTCTACCGTGATAACTTGTAGGCCGTAAACAACTTAAATTTCGCGTTCTTCCGCATCATCTAGAGACTCTTTTTTTTGCTTTCTACAAAGCTTGTAAAATTTACGAAAATAAATATCTGTTACCAATTCCTTTTTTTCTCTTCAGCTCTTAGGATCCTGTCAACCTAGGCACTGTTTAGGTAGGGGAGGAGCTGCTCATTAACTTGTAGCGTTCCATTCTACCTTTTTCACGAAAGGAACGGATGTAACGTGACAGTGTGTACTGAATATTTATAGAAGAAAGAATATACAAGAATTGAAAAGGTTCTCTGTGTTTTACTTCATTAGTATTAGGCACGCGGTATTCCATTTCATCTTTTTGTAGTAATATAGTAAGTAATAAAATAAAATAAGATAAACTGCCACCATCTCCATCAACATAATTCTCAGTGATATTAAACGAAATACAAGAAGTAAATAATTTATCTTTGATCATGAAAATATACATATTTCATATCCATCCCCGCACACCAATTGGACGGTTCACGGGATAATTGAATTGAAAGGTATCTCGTAAAACAGTAATGTTTTGCGAAGGAAAAATAACTCTACCGTGCGTAAACCCACTTACGAAACATTACGAACTAGACAAGTGGAACTTCGTATTTCTATAAACAAGGTACCATAATGATGGCCCTTTCAACGTCTCAAAGGAATATTATGTACATTTGTGAATAGTATTTATTAGGCGATGCGGGAACGTAGGCGTCAGGCGAAACTTCTCAGAAACGAATTAATAAGCAAGCAGCATCTCGCAGAAGCCTATTTTTAGTCCTGTTGGTTACAGACGTTACAATCGGAACAGGCAAGACCAACATAACGACACGCTTCGTTCCTAGCTTTGTTTAGAAAGAGACTGAAAATGTCTAGTGCGTTTTACCTGCAGAAATGATACCAAGAATATTAGAATTACTGAATGAAAACGAGTTCTAAATTCTACATCTATAGGTACTGCGTTAGATATTTTAGATGATTTTAATGTTTCAACATTATTAACAGCCCGAAGACTTCCACTGTTGAACATAGGCCTCCCCCAGGGAGCGCCGCTTTGAGCGGCTGCTCGCCTTCTGCATCCATCGGCTCCCCACGGCTTACACCAGATCCTCCACCCCACTTAGTGGCGAGCCGGCCTACGCTGTGTTTTCCAGGTCATGGTCGCCACTCGATAACTTTTCTTCCCCGTCGGATGTCAGTTCTACGAGCGATGTGGCGATGTAAAGTTTTACCGGAACCACAGATATTATAATAGTAACCCTTTTAAGTCTCAACTGCACAAAAGCGCCTCTTTAATCACTCTAGCTAATCTCGTAGCAAGCTGCAGCGGCACAGCCAAGAGGCAAAACAATAGGAAACCTTTTAGAGTACGGCAAAAACTCAGACGCCATATTGTTCCACGCTATTGTATTTGGTCCGTGTGCTCAGAAAAATATTCATCTCGCAGAACCCTGCATAGCATAACGGACCTGTTTGCTTCGGATCGGAGGAAATATTGACTCACTCGTGCGATGTAGGATTAGAGCTGGGGTTTCTTAGAATTTTTGTAAGATGTTTTGTGCTCCGAGAACGGAATAAGACACGTGTAAAGATGATTGCTGCATGACAGAAGGCGTAAATTCCAAATTCCAATTAACGCCGACGGTAGAGCTCTTATCAAAGAATTGGATAAATTATTTTGCCTTCATGAAAATAAAAATAGACATTGTTAATTCAACTTAATTATAATATTGAAAAGAACTGTTAATAGTAAAGTTGAGGATTAAAATAAAACTAATTAATCATGTAAAGATAAAGTGAAGCGCATTAAGTACACTAAATATTGGCATAAAATTAAAAAAAATAGCTTTATGTACGAACAATAAACAGATTAAAATTAGAACACACTTGCTCAAATATTTGACGGCTCATAAAAGCTATCCTATGCTTATTAATAACTGATTACAATTTATAACAATGCCAATATAGAAGCAGATGTCAAAATGAGGACATCAGGTAATGCTAATGATTACCTGACAAATATGAATTTTAAAGGAATGTAAACAATTTTGCTAAAGTAAGCAACTCAAGAACCTGACACCTCAACTAATATTGTGTAACTGAAATGAACAAAGTGTACACATCGCCACAAATGGTGACAGCGTAAAACTTACGCTGGAATTAATTATTTTCGTACCTAAATAAAAATAAATAAATACAACCTTTATTTCTACTACTTTACAATAATTATTTATAATTCATTTCATTCACTAATTTGAATAAAAACGATTCCTATTAATTTATATGCATGCTAAATATTGAATCTAGTATTTTATATTAGTAATTGTATTTGATTAAAATAACTAAGTTTGTATAATATTATTCATATTTATTTTACCTTGTCATTTCAGTCACGTCAGTGATTCTTGTTATTTTCCGGATTGTGGCATTTTAATCCTTTCTTTTTGTTTTATCCCCAACATGCTACTTTCCATTTTTCGTTGGTAAATGGCTAATTTATTCTCGTCTTTTTCCAATGACCAGCTTTGACAACCATATTAGACATGGATCGATCGATACATTTTTAGCGAATTGAACTATATTATATTTGGCTTTCTAATCCGCTACCGTTATCTATACCCGCAGTAGTAAATTAGAATTACGCAATAATATAATAAAACATGTTTTGTCACATAAGGTCACAACTCACAGCTAATGACTTTGACATCGCTGACAAGGCTGCGTCGAACACCGGTACTTTAAAGAATAACTAACACCTTTCCATGTTTTTCAATATCAGGTAACTAATTGAGTGGAAACGGAGATAATAAACCTTGAAGATATTGTGAATAAAATGGAGAACAACTTTATTATTGAACACTTGAGAAACGTGCTTGTTGGAAAAAGTTTGATGAATGCGGTGGAAGCAATACTAAACTATCTTTATTAACTCTCAGCGACTCGATATCGAACACGCATGCATTGTTATTCTACTGTCATTTCACATGCTGGTATTCCAGAGGTTAAGTTTATTTATGCCAACAACAAAGAATAGCGTGATGGCAGTAACTGCAACCCTCATTATCATTACGGTAACCACCGTAGTTTTCTTAACTGAATTGAATTGTTTGCCATGTCAATTAATGTACAAACAGTGTACCACGGCCGTGTGCGGAGAAAAACGATTGGGAAAGCCATGGAATGATAGAGAACAGTACACTGAATGCAACGGATTTATGCGGTGTTTTTGCTTTTAGTATGTCACTTTAACACTTTGTAGCGCAAACATGTGTGGGACTCTTGAAAGCTTATTTTTTTCGAAATCACATCGAAGTATCAATTGTCATTGCATTATTCATATTGCTATGACGATATACTTATTTTATGGTATAGAAATGACACTTGTTATTTTTGTTTTAGTAATAAATAGCTGCCAAGACACTCCACATGGGTACTCCACAGGGACATGCCCTACAGATGCTACGTATTTTGACATTAATTATTTCCGTATTTTATGCGAGGAACGTAACCTATTTTACGTAGAGTTTAGTAGTTTTTGCTCACTTGTTAGCCTACAGTCATAATATACTTCAATTATTAATCAGTAAGTAATTTGTTAAGACTTGTAGTTACTTCATCAAAATATCAAACAATCATAGTCAGTCATAGTTTAAAACAGTGTCTTCATCATAATTGTTGACAGACTGCTTGTGTCCTTAGTACATGATCAGAGTTCGCAATCGTCACGATAAGACGAATTTTTAAATCAGTTAAGTAAGAAAATGTTGCCTCGTTGCCATAATAATAACGTTCCACTTCCAATAATAATTCCTCATCAACAAAATTACACAGTTTCACCTATCATTAAAATAAAAAAAAATAAATAAATAAATAACGCCCAACGATCACGTACATAGATCCTGGACCCTAACTAGGATTCCCTGTATCTAGGGACCCAGGAACTACGAGGACCATGGTCCCACAACACCCACCACACCCAACATTGAACCGTTGATTCCTGCAGTTTTTACGGATTCCGTTTACACGTGCAAACGTGCATCGTCAACTAATTGTTTGTACATGTATAACATTGAATTCGCTTTTATGTGATGTAGAAACAATTAGCTAGTGTATTGAATATTATCGTTCAACATAATACTGAATCGATACTTCATCGCAACAAAGAATGGACAGGATCTAAAACATCAACGATTTTAGAGGGCAGAAGCGTCGTTAAGCGTGTGGGCGCAAATACGATACTATATATGCGTATCATTATGATAACACCCTTGGAAGCTGTAAATGCTTAAAATAAGGGACTCGCTACTGTTGCTTCTAAACTTTTAATGTCAATTTAGTACAAAATATAATACAATACCGGCATGAATTTATAAATAAAACCATATGCTTACAACAGTTAAAATTAATAAACGATAGAATTGCTTGCTAACATTTACCTAACTAACCTTAAGTTTTGAGTGTTATAAACAAAACAAATCTAAGGTTTGTTTTTTAATGTATGTCATTGTTTTTACACACGGCACAGTAATTTAAAAGCTCAGGTATTAAAATAGACAGGTAGAGAAACCGTCAGCGAAAAAAACGAGGTAGCTTACGCTGCCGATGCCGTAGCACCACCAGTGTGTGAAAACCACTAAAATTGGAATTTTACTTTCCGTTTGAAGACTTTGGAGTCACAATTTTTGAAGCAACCGACGAAACAACTCAAGTAAAGCACAGCACGAATAAAATACGCTTCGCCCCCAAGCGGCATATTTTTAATGCTCAGTGAGTAACATTGGAGTAAAAGCTATATACTCGAGTTCTGACGTTTTGTATTGCCATAATAGAATCTAGGACTAGGCGCGTCTCTCTCCGTCCCAGATTACAGCCGCACAGCCTTACAATAGGCATGATGACAATTTTTTTTTATAAACATTTGTGAAAACTAAAATTAAATATCTCAAAAAATGACCAAGTTACAAGCATTTTAAAAACCGGAACAGAAAGAGATAGCTCAAACGGCCAGTGACGTCAGAGGAAGGTCATTCATAGTACCTCGTTACTAAGCTGTGGTAGCTTTTCATAATCTCTCTGGCATGAGACGTTACGAGTGGATTTTTCATAGTAACTGTGGGGGCGCTGTTTCGCGAGAAAGGGATAGGCAGGAGATGTCACCTGTAGAAACTTTAAAAGCTTATTACTCCGTGATTTATTTACCGATTTTACATATTTTTCAATTATTGCATTCATTTTTGATCTTCTTTATGAAAGTTATATTTACTTGTTCATTTTTAATAGTAGTCATCATGCCTATTCGGGATAAAATCTACAATGTAGTTATAGTACAATTTTTGAACTGCGAAATATTTTTTCCTACAATTTCTTTGGTTGAACGAAATGTCAAGTATGTATTTGATATTGCCGTAAACATTTCAGCTTGTTATTTTTATTTGGAAGAGATACAATCTTAGTTTGACTGCTTTGACATTGGCATTCGCAGCAATAATATATTTCAAGTGAAAACAGTAATTTTCACGTTTACCCGTGAGTTACAGCTACAACTGCATGACCGATTAAGATGATTGATGCGAAATGCGAAACTATTCATACCTACTACATACCTACAGATCGCGTGTGACAGTGAGTTATGCCATATGAAGCCGGCGTCAGCAGTGCTTGTCACAATGGTACGTAACTCCGATCCAATATGATCAAGAAGCGTGCTTGTTCACACTACGAATTTAAGTTACAATATTCTTTAAAAATATTATGATAAAGTATTAAATTTTGTGAGGCGACAACCGAGGCTGCAACTGTTATGGGTGGCCGTGTCGCTTAACATCAGGTGAACGACTAGCTCGTCAAGGCATTCATTCTTATAAAAAAAACTGAGTGGCTGAGTGTTTAAATGAACCACCTATTGTATGCATACTATGGAAGCAATAAAAATCTGAATCTGAATCTGAATGCGCTTATCTCTGGAACAGCTGAAATTCTTCAAAAATTCTTTCACTTATTGAAAGCCGAATTATCGCTGAATGACAAAGACTGTGTTTTATTGCATGGAATTTTAATGCATTATTTCAGTCGATTTAGCAGTTTAGTGTGGCATCCCGAATTTGAGTCATGTCAGCAGCGAAAGCAGATATGCGAATAAAATATAATGTCACTGGATATGAAACATGATATTGTATCTAGAAAACATATAAAATGATGTAAGTATATTAGGTATTTGGGGAGCTCAGACTTTACATGAAGCTATCTCATCTGGTCTCGAAGCATAGAAAATATGTACAATGTATAACATAATATATTTATGTCTTTTGTAGAGAGATTTGGAGAAACTGTCAATATGCAGCGAACATCTATAAAACCAGCGAACACATTTATAAAGTTGGAACCAAGTTGGAACTTTCGAAAGACAATTCATCCGGCAGCGTAACGTAATGTTAAATGAAATTCAACTCATGCAACCTGAGATATCAAGTGGACACGATACGTTCCATTAAGTGTGAAACTTTAACCGATGTTTAACCCTCGATGGGGTGCGAAAGTGCTAGGGTGCTAGCAAGGGGTGACGTCATCAACTGAAAGGTCGTTCACACCGTCTTACCTGCCCCACTGACCCGATCTGCAAGTGCTAGCTGCTACCTGCTACCATTATGATTTTACCAAATACTGCCTCATCTTAAGTTAAAAAACTTTTAGCTATTATGCGTCATCCGTCAAATATATAATGTGATATATACACATGTGATGGTTCTAGCCGAAATCATTAGGTTGTGTGTGTAGTGCTGAAAATGATTCATCGTTTCGTGCAGGGTCCTAATTTCATATGGGGAAATTTACAATTCAAGGGACCAGGAAAATAAAGTAGAAAGGTAACCCACGCGCCAACATAAATAAGCCCCGCGTACTTAATTAATTTTCACGTAAAAACCGCATCAGAAAAGTTTTGCTCCTAACACGTTCTGAAGTTTCCGGTGGCTTTTGATTTCAAACTTTGAAGATTCTTTTGTGTTAACACAACACGCAGCTGTGTGTACAACAGTACATTTTTCTACACTACTCATTTACCAATAAAGATTGTTTTTCGCAAGGTCTGCAACTTCTGCATCACAGGCTTCTCCTACTCAATGGCTCTCCAGAGACTCGCGTGACTCTCGAAAGACTCGAAACTGATCTTAAGCTCGACTCATCGGCTCAGCCCGGTCGAGTAGGCTCTTCGGTTCACATACCACTCTACAAGCTTTTTTGCAGAAACTAACCTCCTTACAATAAACATTCAGCAGAATAGTTAGGATTTTGTGTTTTGTTTCTTTCTGTCAAGTTCGTCAAATAGACAAATATAAAATAAGAGAAAACACTGCGTAGCTATTCCACCCTTATGTTGTCTTTATTATTAAGGGGGACACTTAAGGTCACAGCTGATTACAACCACCCGGCCGGCACCCACTCGGCACCGCCTCGTCGCACGGCGTCCACTCGTTGTCGACTCGTGGTCCACGGGTGGACGCCGCGTTATCACCAATAAACGTCGCGTGGTCAACCAGTGTACCCCGCGCGTTCAACGAGTGAACGCCGCGTGGTCAACGAGTGGACGTCGCTTGGTCCATGAATTTTCGAGTAGTCTGTCACCAATTAGCACTAGGTCTACACGTGTGAATCCTAATGTAATCGAAAGAAAGGCTGGGTATGAAGAGAGGGTGGGGAGCGGTGCATCGCCAAGTATCGTCCTCGCGTGAATCATTCGCGGGCAGCGCGCGGTCCACTCGGAACCCGCGCGTTGTCAACGCAAGGCAAGCATGCGACCAGCGAGTTTTCACCGAGTGGTCCATCCGCTGTCCTCGCGTGGAGGGCTTAGTACCGAGGCGATCCGGTGACGCTATGGAGTTGAGTTGATGTAGTGAGCGCATATCCATACAAGTCCATATGAAGAATACTAGCCGAAGGAGGCGAGACGGTGCCGAGTGGGTGCCAGGTGGTTCTAATGAGCTGTGAGCTTTACTGTAGAATCTTCGTGTACATTATAAGAAGAATTTACTCGAAAATAACAATGTATCTAAATAACTTCGTAAGTTCGTAGAAAGAGAGGGTAGACGTAAAAACAAAAAGAAAGCAATCAAATAATAAAATCAGAACAAGTAAAACGTGCCAATTAGCGAAGCTCAATACGATACGGCATAGTAAACCTGCTATTTTCCGGAGACAATGTTTCTAGAGTGACTTACCTATTTGTTATGCAACACGTTTTGAATGCGGCGCCTGTGTTTTAGGATTTAAGTCAAAGAGAAACAGCGTATTTAAGTTACAACGAAAGAATTACTGTCGTGAATTATCAAATTACATTACCCTGATTGATCCTTACATTTAAATATTAAAAGGTTGGTAGACTGTTTAAAAATGCTATTTTGGTTGGCTAAACTGGCGGAAGGTGTTTCAGCTGAGCCAATCATGATGGCTGCTGGATGAATTTATTGAAGAAACGTGAAATATACAAACAAAGATTGAAGACGCTCATCATCTATATTTTTAAGTAAATTTGTCCTCTTACGCTCATTACTTGGACATGCTATTATGAAGTCCCGACCGCATGCAGCCCGCCGCGCCGCATGTCTATCTATCGACTTTCGAAACTAATATGATTCATTCCTGCTAGCTGGCAAAACAAGGATGTAGCAGCTTTAGGGGGAAGGGGAGGAGCAAAGATCGGAAGCTTGGCGTCTAGATTTTGGGGTATCCTGACTTTAGAGGGAGATGATTTCTAATAAGACCACTAAGAGAAAAAACTGAACCCCAAACTTGCCATCCTAGACTCAAGCCTACAGCCTAATAGTAGGTAAATCTGCCACTCATTAGGTCCAAAACAGATTATTGCATTGGGTGTATTGCATACTCATATATGATTAATTTATGGTTTTCTTTTTGCTTTTCACCTATTCTCAGTTTACCGAAACCATATTATTAACTTTTATAAACTAAAGAGATATGTAAGTAATAATAAAAATATATTTTAAGACTAGGGTAATCTACATTAAGTTAAGATAAGAATTCTAAGTATACTTTCCGGCTAGTTAACAATTATACCATGCTGATAAAATGTTAATATTGAGATCATATCAGAGGATTATTTAGTTTGGCATTATATTCATTATATAAATAATAATAATAATTTAGATAAAGTATTATGTCATGGTAATGTAAATGAGATAACATTTTTTGTATCATTATCCTTATATTTGGACGGGCCCGATAGCTCAGTTGGTATTACCCCTGCCTTCTGAACTGAGGGCTGTGGGTTAGATTCCTGCCCGGGACAAACATTTGTGTGATGAACATAGATGTTTGTTCTGCATCTGGGTGTTATATTGTATTCTATGTATGTAATTACAAACAAAAAAGTATATAAGTATTATATCAGTTATCTGGTTCCCATAGTACAAGCTATGCTTAGTTTGGGGCTAGATGGCGCTGTGTGAAATGTCCACACATATTTATTTATATTTATTTATTTGTCAAGGTGATGTTACATTTCTGGAAAGGCTTCATAAAATTTACTAAATTAATCTACCCACTGTCTGGTATGTTATGCTAGACAATTATGCACTTGGATAATTTATGTCTCTTATCTTATCTGCTAATATTTTTATTCATCTGAGACCTGCACAAAATAAATTTAAAAGACCTGTACAGACGGTCTAGTCTACTCATTTTCAGCACTAGTTTCGCCATAGATGTTGCTGACCCATAGACATTACAGCGCGTTTTTATGAATACTTACCTAATTATTTATACAATCATTACCGTTACCAGATCATTAATTAGATCAGACAATTAATTGTATTTAGTAAAATTGAAAACATAAACAGATCAATATGGAAGTTATTCTTTAATCAGGACATAAAAATATTCAGAACCTTAGTTGATAATTTTCTATATCATTTATAGTATAATTCTACTTGGTGTTATCTAAGGACTATTATTAACATCTGCACAGGTTTAATCGCAAGAAGCCACAGATTATGGTATCTAGATAGATTATGGTATGGTAGATTATGGTGGCTGATAAATGATAATTCACAATGATTAAAGATTTTGATGATAGGCACTCTCTATGGATAAATGGGAGCTTAATTACTACAGATAATTAATCTGTTAAGTAACAGGCAGGTTTTTTTTAAGAACAATTTGTAATGTATTATATATATTGTGTTATGCAAATAACAGGAAACAACATTTAAGAGGATGAGATGAACTCCAAGTTAAATGTGTTTGTAAACTTACCTCTTCAATCTCCTTATGAAACTTGATCGGTCTCATCAAATACAACTGTACAGCAAAATAAACAAAGTTTATCACAACAAATGCACTGTTCCACACAACTGCATCCAAGAAGCACTCTATGCTCATCGCCCACAGGCCATAAAAAGCACATCCCACCATCAGCGTCGCCCGTAGCCAGATCAGGCCGTTTGAAGTATGTGGGGTGAGGAATGAAAATAAAAAGAAGATATTGGCCATTTGGAAAAATATGTGGTTTATCGGGCGCCACTTCGGGCATTGGTTTAAGTAGAGGTCCCACATCGAGGGGCGCTCCTGCAGTGTCACGTTCACGAAGTCCTCCGGCTGGCCCGAGAGCCGCGTCGTCTCCACCAAGCCCATGTCAGGCTCCGTGGTGGCCGCTGCGTCCGTGACGTCAGTGCTGGGGACATCTGACGATACATTCTGCAGCCCCGTAATCATAACGATCGCTAAGGCACTCAGAAACAACATAGTCCCACCGCGGTCTCGCGCACCCACCGTTCACACCTCTCATCGATACTCCGTGCGCAATTTTCATTTGCCTACTTGAATTAATATCACTTACACCAGCTTATTGTTAAAATTTTAAACTAAAAAATAAACGGCAATACAGGGGCGCTTATAACAAAAATCGCGAGGGTAGAGGCACCGCCGAGATGAACTAAAAATACGCAGCGCAGCAAAATTAAAATAACTTATTTATAACAAAATCGCACCAAGAATCGAAATAAAACGTTAGGAAAATAGAAAATAAGCAAACAATCGAAGCACACAACGCACACAACCCGACCCGAACAACTGACAAACAGAACCGATCTATGACAGCGACCATAGCCAACTAAAAAATTAAAAAATGTTAGTAGTGTAGTGATGTAATGTATGCGTCAACAATACAATACGATACGATACGTATGATACGATGGCTCTAGAGCTATTGGTAGAGATAATGGTTTTGAGTATGAAATACTTTTTAATTTAATTATTACACTGTTACGGAAATTACGGAATATCAGATTTTATACCTATGTGCCTGTTTTCATTGTTTAATTTATTATCTAGTTATTATTACATTAAAAAAACAAAACACCAAGGAGTTAAAAGCAAAATAGACGATCGGGACCAACCACATTAATAATAAATAGTTTTCTGACAGGCCTGGGGGTGTAGCAAAGATACCAACCACTAACGCTAACGCCTCACGCTAACTGCAAAATGTATTGAAATGACATTTCGGAAATCACTAACTTTTCCGCAGTGAATGTCATTTCAAATAGTGTACCTACCTATGTCAGTAGTAAACAAAAATAATATGTGGTTGTATAATTATTATATTTTTATATTATTATATTTTTACAACCTTCAGTTCAGTTGACACCGAATATACAGCCTGTGGATGTAACAGAGTTTTTGTTATATTACACTGTTTATATGAATGGTATTAATTTAGTTTATTATTGTTATATAGGAATTTGGTGGGACTCAGTTGGTAGTACCCTGCCTTCTGACCGAGGGCTCTGGGTTCGATTCCTACCCAGGACAAATATTTGTGTGATGAACATAGATGGCGCTGTGTGAAATGTTTCCACATGTTTATTATTTATTTATTAATTAGTTAAAATAAAACACAAATAAAGGCATTATGGCCGTTAAATCAAAATTCATAGCATTTTTAAAAATGATAACTATTAAAAAAATGATAATAATTATATTTTTTAAATAAAAGAATGTAGCTATGTGTATTGAGTTAACCATACGGATACTTCAGTTTAGAATCTGAACAACTACCAAATATCTATTATTGATACTAGCAAACTGGCATCACTACAAGTAGTTACATAGTTTACAAGGGTTGTTTTTTATTTTAACTACTGATCTCTGTAAAACTAGGTTATAATTATATACGGCTAAATAAATAGAGGTCAGTAATTTGACTAGTATGGTTAAAGATTATATAAGGGTATGTACATTGTGCAAGGGTGTATACCAGTGTCACCTATTTCTGCCTGTTTCACTTCGGTCTTGAATTTTTCTTGAAGCCATTTCTTCACTTTAAAAAAGAGATGGTGTGGTGTTTTGAGGCTGTTGTTACGCATCAGTTTTTTATGTGTACCCATAAATGAAACCATAATAAAATAATTATATACTTTTATGTTGTTCGCTTTCCCTGAAAACGTATAGAAAATAGCAGTCTGTGGGTCTGCTGATGTCACTGTCAGTTGCTGTCAATCGAATGTAAAAGTCAGCTGATTGACAAGTGACAACTACAAGCTCTCTCTCACTCAACTCTCAAACAAAAATATTATTGTAAAATTACATGATATTACCATTATTGATTATTCAGTTTTAAATTTTTATTATATAAATCAATAACAATGGCCGTACCATATGAATTGTTATTATATCCTGAGCTATTGACCAATGAACAGCTCATAAGTATCATTCATCAGGTCAGTGTAGTGATGGATAATATGTACATATAAGAAACCCAGGCAGTGGCTGTGTTTACGTTAAATCCTTTTTCGTGTTTACATTAAACAGCCTAATTAGACCCCTTGTTGTTGTTTACAGAGACACTTGCGAATGGATAATATGGAGAGAATGTCGCGGGACGAGTTGCTAGAGGTGTTTCGAAGCTTTTGTGTGCCCTATGGGCAAAGAAAATACCGCGATACTGGTAGAGGAAAAATGTTGAATAAATCAAGGCATTACAGCCCAGAGCCGGCACCTAAACTTAATGTAACGTTTCCGAATGACAATCAAAGTATCACAATGGGACCTTCGAAACGCGACAGGTTAAAACCACCCCCGGATCCTCTTTGTGGGCAAATGAAGAGGATTAAGCTTGATAGTCCTTGTAGCATTACAGTAGACATTGATATGACAACACCAATCAATAGTATTACTAAACGGAAGATGTCGATTGATTCTGTAAGTAAAAGGTTCTTCTCAGATTGTTGTTATTATACTTGGCAACAGGTTTGCATGGTAAATATTTATTTGTAAAAGAAGCATTTATGATGTAGATTGGGTTCCTGTTGCTCCTAAAAATTTCAAGAACACAAAAACTACTTTATCCACTTATTCCTGATGCATGTGCAAATAAACAAAATGTAGAAAATATCAACCACCTCCATGTGTGACTGAAACAATCACCTTCGAAACTGATTGAAACAAAAGATACATGATCACACTCCAAGGAGAGTTCCTTTCCTTACAATAATCATAATAAGCAGTAAATCCGAAATGCTTAGTGCACAATAATATTGATTGACCCCTTTACCAATAAACATTGTGTAGCAGATGAATAGTTTTTACATTTTTTGTCTTTGTCTATAGAATTTGAAATGGGCAAGGATCAAACAAGAGAAAACAGTGAGTAGCTATTCCACTCCTATGCAGTGTTTATTAGTAAGGGGCTTAGTATTTATAGCTGTAGTGTGTATACCATCAATTATTGTGCTTTTTTCTAATTACAAATTGTTTTATTATTATTTATTTCTTTATTAACTATTTTTTACAGTCAGCAGAAAGCCCACCAATAAAGAAAGAGAAAAAAATTATTACTTGGCCTTAAGATAAAAATGACTAGAGAAAAAAGTGTTGCCAGCTTTAACTTTAACCAGTTGAGTGTTAATAATTATGAACACTACTGTGTCATAGTGTGTCTAGTCTATGAACCTGCTGCTCAATAGATGGACTATAATGTTCACCTGCCTCTTGGATCATTGGAGGAAACTAAATGGATCACAAAAGGAAATGGATGGATCATGATTAATTTATCCAAGGAACACTTGGTTTGTACATAAGCTATACAGTTATAATTATCTTTAATAAAAATAAATGTTGATTTAATATGAATGATCAGCAGCAATTTTGCAACTTTATTGAACGCGATTGAAACGAAATGCATAGAGCAATATGCTAGATATTCAGTAAATACCATGTTCCATCAGTACATTATGATAACTCGTAACGGATCATATCAGTATGATAAACCTTGATGCAACACACAGCAGTCAAGGTATTTAGCAAATTCTGATGAATTGTCTAACGCCAATGGATTTCTTGTTCATTTCAGTTTCAAGCATTAGTTTCAATGCAGGCTGTGCAATATTTGTACGGCCGTTACTTATCGTTATCCACATATATTATGAGAGGATCAGAGACAAATAAAGTGTAAATAAGAGAAAAAAATGTTTGTTTTGTGAAGTATTAAGAAATAATAATATGTATGAAGATTTTACAAATGTAGGTGTTAGTTAAGATCAAACCTAGTCCCATGTTAAAACAACATAATTTTTTTTCATAGCAAAAAAGGCAAACAAAATAGTAGTAGTTAGTATAAATATTTTTTAATTACAAATATAAGTAATGGTATAATTTATTGCAAACAGGCTATTTTTAGCACCTTTATAAGTCAAAAGTAGAACTAAAAAATAAAAATATTAAAATTATCCACTGGGAAAACAATATTTTCTAAAAGCTTTATCGATTTGAATGAGATTTTGCATTCGGTTTCTTTATAAGACCGGTGCCAACATAGGATACATTTTTGTCATGGAAAATTAAGAGGTACGTTATAAACGGTTAAAACATCAATGAATGATGTTCTATCATGTACCCCATTTATGATTGCACCTCCACACAAGTATTGGTAAACCAGATTTCAAATACTCATATAGTAGAGGTTTAGAAGCATTTAGGAATAATACAATCCGCCTAGCATGCGCACCGCGATAAAATTTTCTCGTCACCTTTTCTCTTCAGAGACTGACAAGACTCAATTATGGTAGCGCTAGCGCCTACGTGTGTCTCACTCTAACAGCGACGATAAGTTCTCTCGTGATGCGCGTGCTACTAGGGCAGTTCTAGTCTAGTAGATAATAACACAAAAGTAGCAGGTTTTATATCGGAAGGTTAATAATTATGTTTTGTAGAGTAGTTTTATTTATATAGTTGTAAGTAAGTTGTATAGTTACAATTTTACAAAAGGGATTACGTTATAATTATTATTGTAAGTGATTTTTATAATTTTACTAAAACTGAATTTTGCTTTTAATAAACTGATAATTGTAATTTGAAATCTACAGTTTTATTGAATTAAGTTGGTAAATTAATCAAATAGATGTAGGCAAAACGATTCTTTAGTTTGCCCCTTTAATAGCTTAATACGAAGGAGGTATTCGTTTACCTACACCCAGACCCTACACTACAGATTGGCCTGAGCCATGTCTCATTTCATACAACATGAAGTTTGATCGTCCAGAAATAAATAGACCACCAACGTGCGGTATATTATTAGAGTAATATTTATGAGTACCTATGTTGGGTGCACGAAGAAACCTCAAAACACGTTTTAAGTCTTATATGTGTACCTACTTTGTTATTATCGTTGAAAACTTGGAAAACTTTTTTATCTCTGTCTTAAGACATCTGTCATTGGTTGTCACAAGTTTCCAGTTTGCCGCCTTGGTTTTTCCCACAGAGTACATTGGTAAAGACTGAAAGTTTGTCCTTTGACGAGAGAAGTAAGGGTTTGTCCCATTTCTAATTCAACTGCGTAAATAATTACCCAAATCATCCTTCCAATCAATATAATCCCATTAACAATGGTAGATCCGCCACCTAGAAGAGTAAGGTCTAACAAAAGCAGACTAGACACCATCAACCAAGATGAAAGCAAGAAGTCCATGTCGAAGGTCCACTCCCATTTCCTGGTCCCTTCTGAGAAGCTGGACAAAGTGACCAGAAGGGTCATCGCTCCTTACGCCCAGATAGAACGGAAGGGTATGAAGGAGGAAGAAGAAAAGGCTGGGTATCTGGACATTAACAGGTTCAATGTTTTTCTGGAAGATGCTGTAGATCTGGAGTCTCTGCTGTTTGAAACGGCTATGGTTTTGAAGATTGTAACCAATAGTTCTGGTAAATAACTATCCTTACTACTATGGGCTTTGAAGAGACGTTCCGGCGAATATATCCAAAAGAGCTGTGGCTAATATAGGGTAAGTAGACCTATATTTCTTTTGTTTCCTTACAGGCGTTTTTATATACGTAGTGGATAACGTAAAGAAGGAGATAGTACTGATGCCTCAGAACACGAAGAATCCGGACCGTCATGAAGTAAATATACCGATAGGTCAGTTCCGTGGCATACTATTACCCCAGATAATATAATACCTACAATACAGATGCCTCATCTCATGCAAGGGAATAACGCGGGCTATTTTACAAATTATTATTTTTCTGCATAACGCATGATTATCAAGCGACATTTATTGCGTGTTGGCGAAGTATTGGGCCAAATGAATACACTGGACACTAACTGGTAACGCTCGCGACAAGATCATTACATTTTTTTCATGTTCGGGCTATAAATAAATAAATATGTGTGGACTTTTCACACAGCGCCATCTAGCCCCAAACTAAGCATAGCTTGTACTATGTGAACCAGCCGGGCTAGCACGGACGGTAGACAAAATTGTCTTTCCCTGTTTTATGTCAAATTCTTCATACAATTTACATGTCAAGTGGAGTAAAACAGGGGAAAGACAATTTTGTCTACAGTCCGTGCTAACCCTGCTGATAACTGATATAATACTTACATACTTTTTTGTTTGTAAATACATACATGAATACAATTAAAACACCCAAACTATTTTTCGTTTGTACCGGATGAGACCCATGCCTACTCTATATATATAATTTTGATAATAAGTGTACTAAAATTACTGTTTTTTACGCCACTGTATCGTTCCTTTTACTTTGGAGAGGCACAGAGAAGACCAAGGGGATCCGAAAATCCGAACCGAAAGCATTTAGATGCAAAAATCATAAAAGGTACTTCTAACGTATTAGCCTCGTTCCGTTTCTAGAATAAACTTCAGTCATTAGTGATTATGGCGTTCGAATATCAAGACGTTAGTTAGGGCGACATCGTTATTTTGCAAGCATGATATGGTCATAGCGTCCCGCTAATTTACTGAAGTTTTTTATTTCTTGTCTATACTGAAGAGGAAGGCAAAATAGCAGCAGCACACGTAGCCTCCACAAAAGAATTGTTAGTCATAGACGACGTCCAACGCGACCGGCGCTTTGCCGAGGGTCTGAAGTGGGTAGACGCGAAGACTGCTATCTGCATGCCCGTCATCAAGCCTGATGGGGAGTGCTACGCTATACTTGAGCTGTACCGGACGTTCCGTGAAACTTATGATGGGGTAACCACCTTCAACTTTTACTATCTTCATTTTCATCATCGTATTCTCCTTTTAGGTGATTTGAATGCGGCCTGAAGTTCTGGATTAAACATTTCACGGTTGTACTCTAGTCATCAAAGCTTATGATAATAGTCTTCGATCTTAAATAATTGAACCAATTTCCGGCCGGTAAAAGGCCACAGCAATTTTTTTTTATAAAATGAAATATCTAATGCAACAACAACCAGCCCTGCCCAGCCAACTTATTACCTAAATTTATCAACCTGACAACGTCCACTGGTGGATATTTCAATTATTGTCCTTCTACATTAAAACCGCGTTTGTCCCCATAACTTTACATGGTATTATAATTATAATCCATAATGTTTTATGTACGTGATCGAACATTCCCTTCAGAATACACAGTACACAGTAGTGTGCATAGCCTACTGGGCTGGTGCAGCTGTTCACCAAGCGCAGGCCCGCATTACTCTGCAGAAGACTGCGCATCTTAACTCGGAGTTACGTGACCTGCTGCAAAATTACTTTTGTGATCTGGCGTCCATTGATACCATGCTTACGGATATGCTGGTAAGTGGATAAACTGACGTGTGCTTTAGCTTGTATCTACTACTTATATCTGCTGATAAGCAACTTTCCAGTTGTGCTTCCATTGATTATATACTAACCAATAAACCTAAATCCGGGACACTCATACTAATTCAACATTTTCGATGTGGAAAGTTCTCGGTCAAAAATAAAAGTAGGTAAGTACTCCCTAAATTTTCATCGTGTCTTTGGCCCTTGGTAAAACAACTTTTTATGCTAAAATTAAAATTCGGATTTGCTACAACAAAAAGCGGATTTATCGGCACTTTCGCTTGATGCATTTCGAAAGACCCAGCGATATTTTACTAAAACAGGCAGTAGTGAAATCATTTATGGGAGCCATGAGGAGCAGCTTCTACATCTTAGACAAGGAGCACGCTGGGGACCAGCTGTTAGCTGACATGTGGGACGACGGCTGGTCCACAGAGAAGTCCACCATGCCTAGGAAGAAGATGAAAGTTAAGTACGCATCTCTTGTATAAATGCTTAGAAGGTCTGCATACTCTTTGCTATGTAGATAGATGTTGGTGATAGCTAATCTCTGTTTCGGTCTATCTGTCCGTATAATCCACATAATCTTGAAATAGTGCGTTGATCGTGTCGAAGGTCCGCCTATCTCATAGGTAAATCTGACCATTCCAAATCCGAATATTCCTAGTATAAACCAAGATCAAACTCCCGTGGGCTTAGTCGCGAGGACCGGTGAACGGCTAAACATCAGGGACACATACAAAGACCCTCGGTTCGCGAAAGAAGTGGACATCACCACCGGCACCGTAGTCCGGTCGTGTTTGGTCTCGCCTATTGTTGACAAGAAGGGTGTTATTGGTAAGTTATAGGTGTATAATACCATTACTTATTCAGTGATGCTTCTGTACAATTACAACTTTACAACCATTCATGTTAAAGTTAAAAATCCAAATTTTGGATGAGAGAAAATTCCTGAATTGAAGATGGATAGACAGGTAAGCTAAGGCACTGAAATAGGAAATGTGTTCAATTTTATCTCCATTAGTGCTGAAACTGCGGGCTCGTTTATGATGTCATCGCCTACCGGAGGTCGACTATCGTTAGTCCGATCCTTATTTTCGATGCTGCGGCTCGGAACCGGGATCTCGTACTGCTTTGAAACCACGTGCGAAGATTTTTGAGCTACGAGTGAGGTAGTTTTCAAAAAACACTTTCCCACAGGGGTTGTGCAAATAACAAACAAGTTGAACGGCTTGCCCTTCAACACTGAAGACGAAGAGATATTCAAGGTTTTCGTCAGTTATTGCTCGCTGATCGTGCACTTTTACAACATGCAGCAGAAGAAAATATATCACGTGAGTAGCCTACTTCTCTTCTAGTTTTAGGGTATTTCCTTCCGATTCTGATAAACTTAGGTAGGAGAGGTACTTCAAGCATGTGAGAAATAACAGTAGGTATAGGTATGTACCTACAGATGGGAATGAGACTATAGGAAATTGTACCTCTCCAATCTGATATCCAATCCAATTTCCATTTAGGTTTTGACAAGTCTTTATCTGCAGGGTTAGCACGGACGGTAGACAAAATTGTCTTTCCCCTATTTTACTCCACTTGACATGTAAATTGTATGAAGAATTTGACATAAAACAGGGAAAGACAATTTTGTCTACCGTCCGTGCTAGCCCGGCTGATCTCTTAGCTAGTCTGAATTTTTTTATGTAAGAAATGACGTGACGAGGTTGTCAGTAGCCTGATGTTAAGCGCCACGGCCGCCCATAGCAGATTCAGGCCAGTCGGAACCACATTAGTAATGACGTTTTTAACAGTTGTATGAAGGTATCGGAAGGCGCAGCCTAGGGAGACCCCGTACTACCCGGACCGATGACCTGCTGAAAACCGTGCGGAGTCGATGGATGCAGGAAGCGAGCAGCCGGTCAAAGTGGCGCTCTCTGGGGTAGGCCTATGTTCAGCAGTGGACGTCTACGGGCTGTTGTTGATGATGATGATGTAGGTAATCATAATAGTATATGGCACAAAGGTAATTTAAGCTGCTGTATCGCATAACTACGTCGTAGGTACCGGTAGCTTAAAGTAGGTTATCCTACCTACCTAGTACTTTTAAATACTTCTTGATCTTTAAGCTTTAGATACAAGTTATTGTGTATACGTCCAGGAGAACCTCAACAAGGTGTACTCCGCGCTGATGAGCTTGCACCTGAAGCCGTGCCACCACGACATGGACGAGCTGATGGAGACCCATGGGGTCGTGCTTGCGCCTCCTATCTTTAGGAGGTTTGTAATTTCACTATTTATTACTTACTGTACTTATAGTTGCGAAGGACTGTTTCAGCTGTGAACTGTACTGTAATGCGCTAATGGTTATTGCTTGTTGGGTTGTTGGATGTAAGTATTTAGAATACGCGTGAAATGCCGTTTGCACAGCACCAGCCCATTTATAAATATCGATTCGGGACTAATATCCATCAATATTCCAGCTACGACTACCATATCAGCGAAGGCAGCAAAGAAGACATGCCAGGCTTGGTTTGCTACATGTACACGGAAACATTCGCCGATAGGAACTTCGAGCGGGGCTTGTTGGCAGACTTCGCGCTTACCGTCCTGCGCTGTTACCGCGACAATCCGTACCACAACGCGGAACACGCCTTCGGTTTTACGCACACCATGTTCTTGATACTAGTTAATAATAACGGGTATTTTGATTTTTATGAGGTAAGATCTTTCTCTAATTTGCAGCGTTTTTAAGATGGATCTAAATTTCTAAATGTACTGTCAAAGGGTAACCAACGCATTAGTGGCATTAAATAACAGTGTTACAGATGTACATAGGCTACGGTGACCTCTCCCCAGCAGGAGGGCCGTATGCTTATTTGCTAGCTTGGGTATGAAAAGAGTTCTTATTTAAATACTTAATCACAGTTAGGGTGAGGCGAAGGGGTTTTCTTAATCTTCATGGAATGATAGGATCTCTCAGTGATCCACTGTGGCTTAGCAGCAAGCCAAGTCAGGCGCCTTGGGTGTCCTAAAAATTCTGCCACCAGACCCATTTGTATTGAGTAAATGTTATTCTATTCTTTTCACTTGCCTACACGAGAAGAAGATTATTAATTTGCATGAGTACCTACCTACCTAACTACCTATCCCGTAATTTGGTGGTAAAAGTTAAAGGTCTTGTCACCCGAACATGTCTTGGGCATTGGACAAATGCATGAGAGTTCAAGTCCCGTTCGTAATTCAATTTTTTCTTTACCTTGTATAATTGCATCAGACAGCGGCCCTCATGCTGTCAGGACTGTGCCATGACCTGGACCACCCGGGGTATAACAACACTTTCCTCGCGCTCTGCAAGCACCCACTTGCCTCCATGTACAGGAACTCCATTCTGGAGTACCATCACTACTTCCTGGCTAAAAAGATTATTGAGGTAAATTAAATGTGGCTTGAGTATTTTACTATAGAATATAGAAACGCGTGAATATTTTAACAGTCCAGTCTTCAGGCCTTAACGCGATGCCATCTTTTATGTCGATACTCCAGTCATCGATTCGTAAAGTCATGTAGATAATTCGATTGGACTAGTTAATTTATCATCAACAAAGCTTAACAAAGCTTAACAAAGCTTAACAAAGCTTAACAAAGGTTGACAAAGCTTACTACAGTGTAGATGAATTCCTGACAGACAAATCGATCCATGATCCAACCTTAACTATGTCACAGGGAACTGTTGGATAATTTATATTTTAATTATTATTATTTTTACAGATATTTCTTGACTGAAATATTATGTAGGTACTTTTATAAGTATTAATACGATCAAAATTGACAATACAATACAATACAGTACAAATTTTTTTTATTGTACACCAAGCATAAAATAAACAATAACAGAAATAAATAGCGTAATCTACAGTACAATCGGCGGACTTATCGCTAAAAGCGATCTCTTCCAGTCAACCTTTGGATGGAAAGAAATATTGGAGAGATAGAGGTCGGTGGTGTAAACAACTTGTAAGACTTGACATGTAAGATATCCTTATAAATAAATAAATAAAGGCATCCCCCATTAAACGTCACTTTGGACGCTTAACATAAGGGGAGGGATTTGCCATAATCACCGCGCTTGGCTTGGTGATCGCAGAACATTTTAATGTACTACCGACGAAATTTCTGCTGCCATTCCCTGATGCATATTTTGTTAGCTGGCTCTTACGAGAAGAGATGGGGTGGTCCATAAACCGGGACCACGAGGCCTTTACTTAGGAACTGGTAAACTAGTGCAGAGTTAGTCAACTTCCTGTCCTATACAGGATAAAAACATCCTGGGCAAGCTGGCCACATCCGACCGTGCGCGTATAATGAGCGAGATAAAGTACAACATAATGTGCACGGATCTGGCGGTATACTTCCAACTGCGCGCGCAGCTCACGCCGCTGCTCGCTGACCATGCCTTCGACTGGACAGATAACTCGCATCGGAGGATGTTCAAGGTACTCATCAAAAACAGCTGGTAAAGGCTACACTTAACTTTTTGCTGGATTAAGAACTTTATTTCTGTCAAAAAATCTTTTAAGTCATCGTCATCATCATTTCAGCCTGTATCGATCCACTGCTAGACACAAGCCTCTGTTTATCACACCATCACACCGCCGATATCATATTCACGCCTTGACCCGAATTCTAACGAAGCTATAGACAGACGAAAATGTGCGAAAAGAATAACTTTTGAAAACCGACCTTAATTAGTAAATAAATGGCCGACGAGAAATACTTTTCAATGCTAACCCTACATCCTAATACATGTATTTACCTAAGGCCTAAGGCAAATTTCAAAGATTTGACCTTTGAAGCCTTGTCTTGTCTTTGTTTGTCTTAGGTAGATAAATACATGGGCGACGAGAAAAACTTTTCAAGCCGACCTAAGGTGGATGAGCGACGAGACAAACTTCTAAGATTAGCTTAGCTTAGATTCTAACCTTAGTAAATACACGGGCGACGAGAATAACTTTTCAAGCCGACCTAAGGTGCATGTACGACGAGACAAACTTCTAAGATTAGCTTAGCCTAGATTCTAACCTTAGGTAAATACACGGGCGACGAGAATAACTTTTCAAAGCCGACCTTAGGTAAATACATGAGCGACGAGAAAAGCTTTTCAAAGCATCGACCTCGAAGTGGTTTTGGTACTTATACCTACTAGAGATATTATAATAGTACCTACATAGTGTTTTGCATTGCTTTTCCCAGGGAATACTAATGACTACCAGCGATCTATCTGGATGCTGCAAGCCGTTTGGTATCTCGAAAGTTATCGCTCAATCGGTTTATGAAGAGTTTTATAACCAGGTACATTTCTTTTAAAGTAAAAAACACATGCTATTCTAGCAAAAAGTCTTTAGTCATACCTGAAATCATTTGACGGACGTCCATGCTTAAAACATAGAAGTGAGAATATTATGGACCTCTATTTCCAACTACTACACTTCACAATCACATATAATAATAATTGCGAAGGTTTGTGTGTATGATTCTCCCTTTTCACGCAATTAAACTCTGGATTAACAGGCAATGCGAGAATACTTTCTAAACGCTCGTGAATCCTCTAGGGCGACAAAGAGCGTGAGATGGGCTACACCCCACTAAGTATGATGGACCGGCGGCGCATGGTGAACCAGCCGGCGGAACAGATCCAGTTCCTCTCTGTGGTGGTGCTGCCTTGCTTGCTGCTGCTGCAGAACCTCTTCCCCAACACGCAGCCGCTTATTGACAACTGCAGGTCACTTGGGAAATACATCATTGGTGGTTAAAATGAGATTAAAGCTCTTTACAGCGCCTCTGCTATAGCAACTATTCGCTTCCATCGCTGCCCGCGGTATCTTGGCACGGCCTTCTACAAACATGGGCAGCGATAGCGATAGTTGCCGAATCGGCGGGATTTGTCGATTCATTGACGTGTCGATGGCTGAAGCTTTCAGTAAAATTAATTTACCTAGCATCAAGGCTCCTGATGCTAGAGGTAATAAGAGACGGTGTGGTCGAAAGTAAAACACGTATATTTAAAATGTTACCAACCAGCAGTATTTCAATTTCAGTCTTCCCTTTTAGACGTTTTCCCAACAGAGCTATCGTCTCATCGCAGACATTCCCGCCAGTCAAGACTAAAAAATGTTACCTGTAAATTCACTGATGTATCGCCATGCTTTTTTTTCATTAGGTTTTTTTTGTGATTCAACATGTTGGTTTCATCACGATGTTTTTCTCCATTGCACCACTGTAAGAGCGAGTGCAAACTAAATGTCATTGTTGCTAGACCGAGCAGGATTCGAACATGGGTGCTACAGTTTAAAAGCCGCAAGAGCTACCACTGATCCATACTCGCTCATTACACCCAATTAACTTCTATTTTCCAAACAGGAAAACTCAGGCAGCATGGCACGAAGAGATCGAGATCCGTGGACAGAAGTTGTGGAAGCAAGAGGAATCGGTCGCAGGCCCAGGGCGTGCTCGTTACTTATCTAAACGCAAATCCGACACCGTGATTGAAAACTGAATTGTTATATTTACTATCCTGTTTAGTAAAGAAACTTTCTTTCAAAATCAGAGTTTTAATAAGTTCTAATAAATATCTACATACGTATTAACTAACGCTTTTAATTTATACGAGAGCCGCCCTACGATTCGCGTTGATTAGACAATCCATGTGCAAAATTTAATCCAAATGGTTTTTATAAATGATAGGCTAACATTTGACCACGCTCACCCGATGTTAAGCGACGCGGTCGACGATGGAGCATGCTTGCCTAGAAGATACAGATTCAACCTAGCCTTAATACCTCCCAGATTATATTTACGTTTTGGCGTGAAAATCAGATCACGCACCGCGAGTAAACTGTCGTCACCGGTCACTCACTGTTACTGACACATTCAAGGTCTCACGAGAAAATTTTATCGCGATGCGCATGCAATGCGGGCAGGATAACTTTTCATTTAAGGCGCTGAATGCTCCCAAATCGACTATTTTGAACGCGATTATCTCAAAACGTATACCATTCACAGGATTGAAAAAAAATGCACGTTAATGCTGGTCATATCTTCTTTCCATCTGCCGAAACCAAAACACGTTTACGAAAAGTTTTCTCGATAGAAAAAAATCGTGAAGTGACCTCTAAAAAACATTCAAACGTCCTAAAATGTTACATTATAATAAGACACCCATTGAAATAAATCATAGTGATAAGATATGTTTCAATGCATCCGTCTATAAGCTTATTTTTTTTTAAATAGTAAGCATTTCTTTTATAACTAATTATTTGTACCGAAAAATGAAAAAGTCGAAGTGCAACGCAACGTAATCGCCATATTTTTGCTATGCATATAGCGACCCTATAAGGTACAAAATGAGTTTCAAGTTTGTCTGCTGTAATAAACGTGCTCGCATTGGGTCCTGTCAGCGTCTTAACTGTAGCATAGGGTAGTTACTAGTTAGGTTAAGATAATTGATTGAATCAGGCGTGACCTCGCGGAAGTTCATCTTAAATACAAAATGAAACAAGAATACCTAGTGTAATTCCGCTAAAATAAAACTATAAGATTATATATATTAGAAAAGCTGTAAATTGTTGCTGGTAAATGTATGTGACAAAGAATAAGAAAAATATTTGTTATGAGTTGGTCCAAATTTTTGTTGCGCAGGATTAGGAAAAAAACGCCTTTTTATCTTAGAAGAATTATACTAGATATTCTTGTTTCATTTTGTAGTTAGGTTAAACCTAAGCCAAGACTAAAGTACTTTATAAAAAAAACAACATTGACATAATAGCAAATTTATTATCCTATTATATTATGATCGACATAATACATACCAATTTAATCCGGTGTTCATAAAGTACACAAAACTCATACTTTTGGGAAACCAATAGTCATTATCAGTATCATCTAGTGATAGAGAAATAAACATTAACTAATGCAATTAAATAAAGTTAACTTCTACAACTCAGCTCCAATTAATAAACTACCTTTTATAATGGGACTCTATAAGGCCGGTATATTTGTGCATCCTCTATCTCGCTCGCGCAAAGGGACATTTTTTAAGGTAATAAATGGTAGAATTAACTTACAAAAAATCTAGTCGTCGAAAACCTCATAAATGACAAAAAAACACATTAAATCAAAACTAGTTTGCATACATTACAGCAGAATCAAAAGGTTTTTATTTAAAGTTCTGTCCTGTTTTGTGTTTCCTACGGATCGATTTTTAGTAAGTAAACTATACCATTTAATAACTTAAAAATGACGCAATGCGCGAGAGAGATAGAGGATACAAGATAAACGGGCCTTAAGGTACTTTTCATAGCCGAAAACACCCCATGTAAACAATTTTTAACTAGGAAATGAAACCATATCCACTGCTACGTCAAACTAGCACGTAACCCAATCTTTAAGAACCTGGGTATAATTTATAAGGCGTGTTTTTGATTTAGGTTTTCTGCCGGCAGTGAATATGACATTCATGTTTTTAAAAAGGTAAAAAGTGCCACACAGCTAACAGCAGGCCGAAAAACGATTAGCCGTTTTAAATTTTCCAATAAATACAATACACTTATCAAAATAAAGTAAAATAACTCCGAAATTACATTATTAATGAGATTTATAAGGCGTATTAAATAATAACGGCAATCCACAAGTAATATTCATTTTATAACCATGGACCGATTATACATAAACACTTTTTAACAATTCCAATAAGTATTGCTTATAGACAATAATCATAATAAATTAATACAACGAACGACAAAAAATTACTGTTTATACAAATGATCATAGAAATCATAACAAAACTTATTGTTCAATATTTTTTGTCGTTTGCAACAACAATTTTGTTCTAATATTTATTTACGTAAATGATGTTGTTACTATTAAACCAAAATATATTAAAAATATATTCCGTGGAATGCAGTGCTGTTTTTGTCTCAAGTTGAATCTTAATGTAGATATATTTATTTAATCTCGGAAAATTATTGCAAATTGTGTTATCTAAACTTAAAAATATTTTATTTATGATATTAATTTATTTATTGATATATTCCACAACTGCAATAACGTTCAGGGGGACCTTTCAAACTATTTGTGAACTGAATTTCCTTAAATTTTTTTTAAAGTTTTTTATTTATTTTAAAATAACTTTTTACATACATCACAAAATGTAATACCAAAACACTTTACCATGTCTGTTATCTGTAGTAAACACCTTTCCACCACTATTTAGTGTGTATCAATTGAAGGCAGGTGAATCAACTACAATACAATATGTACTATAGCAATTCACTTTAGTCTTCTTTAATTTATTTATTTTGAATTGATCTAGGTAATAGTTAGGTTTGGCCCCAAGTCATTGGAGCAAGCCCTAGACATAAATACTAGTGAGGTATGTTAGTGCAGACATTTAATTTTATCTTTACCTTGGCAAAAAATCAAGTGATTGACCACTTAATATTTTTTCTAATATAAATAGGATCTTTAAAAAAAAAATACATGATAACTGACTGACCTATATAATAAATAGGTAGATATTGTAATAATAAAATGAAGGTAATAAATTAATCAATGTAATCATTGCCCGAAGGGCCCGATAGCTCAGTTGGTAGTATCCCTGCCTTCTGAACTGAGGGCTGTGGGTTCGATTCCTACTGGGGACAAACATTTGTGTGATGAACATAGATGTTTGTTCTGCGTCTGGGTGTTATATTGTATTAAACAAAAAATTATACAAGCTACAAGCTATGCTTAGTTTGGGGCTAGATGGCGCTGTGTGAAAAAAAAAAAAACAATTTTTTTTGTAAATAATGAAATAGGATTTTTACAAAATTATCAGTCAGCTTTTATAATGAAAACAAAAATCACTTTAATAAATGGTGAAATTGAATAATGTTATATTAACAGATAATAATATGCACTTTTATAATAAATATTGTGATTGTAAAATAAATATAAACCATTTATCCGATTAAAGCGTGAGTTTAAGATCACTAAACAATATATGATTTACAAATAGCCACACTAAAGTTCAGTTCACAAACGTTTCAAAGGTTCGAAGCTCGCACACCAGTACCAACATTATGTGTTCCGTATCTTGCCCGGAACATAGTTCTTATCAATGTTGGGATCCTGTAGGAACATATGCAAGGATCGCTCGTTTTGCGCCAGTGGATGGCCCGCTATCTTGTTTATGAATACTTCCAGACCTGAAAACGAAATAGATGTGTTAAATAAATAAATAAATATGTGTGGACATTTAACACAATGTCATCTAGCCCCAAACTAAGCAAAGCTTGTACCATGGGAACCAGATAACTGATATAATACTTAGATACTTTTTTGTTTGTAAATCATCATCATTTACAGCCTGAAGATGTCCACTGCTGAACATAGGCCTCCCCCAGGGAGCGCCACTTAGAGCGGTTGCTCGCCTCCTGCATCCATCGGCTCCTCACGGCTTTCACCAGGTCGTCGGTCCACCTAGTGGGGGACGGCTTACGCTGCGTCTTCCAGTTCGTGGTCGCCACTCGAGAACCTTTCTTCCCCATCGGTTGTCAGTTCTACGAGCGATGTGGCCTGCCCATTGCCATTTCAACTTGCTAATTCTGCTAGCTACATCAGTCACTTTAGTTCTCCTGCGGATCTCCTCATTTCGGATCTTATCTCGCAGGGAAACACCGAGCATTGCTCTCTCCATAGCTTGTTGCGCGACTTTGAGCTTAGTAATGAGGCCAACAGTTAGAGACCACGTCTCAGTTCCATAAGTCATCACTGGCAACACACATTGATTGAAAACTTTTGTTTTCAGGCTTTGTAGTATTTTGGACGAAAAGATAGGTCGAAGCTTCCCAAACGCTGCCCAGCCGAGTTGAATTCTTCGGGCGACCTCTTTGTCGAAGTTGGATCTACCCAATTGGACAGTCTGCCCTAGATAGACGTATTTGTCGACAACTTCGAGAGCATCGTTCCCAATAATTACCAGTATAGGTGGAACATGGGCATTTGACATGATTTTCGTCTTGTCCATGTTCATCTTAACCACTCAGGCGCAGTGCGGCGGGCGTAGGTAGGTCCCAAAGCACTCCTCAAATAGCGCAGTATGGTTTTGCATATTTACGGTTTATACGAATAAACTAAGCAGTGTTTTAAAATTTCAAAACTAGTTTTGATAAGTAGTTATTATCAAACTTTTTACAAACTAGTTACTTGGCTATCTAAATAAATGCATTTTTACGTATGTTGCAGTATAAAAAACACACACAACAACACTACACATGATAATTGACGCTCCGCCGTACCTAATGGAAATTACTCCGTCGCCGGCGCGCGCCGGATCGGCGCGAGATGCAGTTTAGACTGAGACGTTTTTTTTTCTCCTGAACTATAGACTTTTACTTTATTCGATAGCGATGTTCAACTAGTTTCAATTTTAGTCGATTTATAACGAGTGACATCTCTAAAAATTGATTGCCATCCCTAGTAGCGCAATCAGCTGTAAGCCACAATTGTGGTGGGGAGCGGTCCACGTTGCGCGATGCCGGCCGCACATGTGGTTGAAGCGCCTGAGCGGTTAAGACCAACCTGTCGGGAGACTCTACTGAGGTCATTGAGCATGGTGCTGAGATCATCGAGCGACTCCGCTATTATGACTATTTCTCGGGCAAAACGAAGGTTAGTGATAACCTCGCCATTTATGTTGATGCCAAATCTTTTCCACTCCAAGAGCTTGAAAACATCCTCCAATGCGTTTGTGAACAGTTTCGGAGAAATAACGTCTCCCTGTCTCACGCCTCTCTGCAATGAGATCTGTTCCGTACTCTGGTCGGTGGTCCTGTAGTTGGACTGACATAGTGGCCTTACTGTACAAACACTTCAACACTTCGATATACCTATAGTCAATTTGGCATCGCTGTAAGGACCGCAGCACCGCCCAAGTCTCGATTGAATCGAAGGCTTTCTCATAGTCCACAAACGCTAGGCATAGCGGCCGACTATACTCTTCGGTCTTCTGTATAATCTGGCGTAGCGTATGGATGTGGTCTATAGTGCTAAAGCCTTTTCGGAAACCGGGTTGTTCGGGAGGCTGGAATTCATCAAACCTGCGTGCGAGACGATTCGTAATGACCCTCGAAAACAGCTTATACACAACTCAAGAGCGAGATGGGCCTATAGTTCTTCAATAAGGTGTTATCACCTTTTTTGAAGAAGAGCACCATCACGCTCTTGTGCCACGGCTGTTTGTAAATACATACATAGAATACAATATAACACATCAAACATCGATGTTCATCACACAAATGTTTGTCCTGGGTAGGAGTCAAACCCACAGCCCTAAGTTCAGAAGGCAGGCCTGCTACGAACTAAGCTATCGGGCCTGCCGTTAAAGTAATTCCAATAATTTTTTATATTTCCAGTTTATTTGTATTATTTTATGTTCTATTTTTTTTTTTTTTTTTTTTTATTTATTTAAATCAGAAAAAAAAAAGGTTTACAACTTGCCTAAAAACACCAATAAAACCAAATAAGGTTTGTCTCTGGTGTTGTATTCCTCTATTTTACCGTAAGATACTTAATATAAATATATATAAAGTGGTTACCAAAAGACACTCAATAATATTAGCATTATTTCGCATTGTTATCGTCACAGTGGTTCATTGTTATTGTATATGTACGACATTTTATATTATATATAATAATTAGTTGTACATACTACATATACTATTCCATATAATTTTTATTTAATGTCCCATAGTTGATCATCACCAATAAGTAGCGGCACACCCACATTTATGTTTCACGACCTGCTGGGCTAGCATGGACGGTAGACAAAATTGTCTTTCCCTGTTTTATGTCAAATTCTTCATACAATTTACTTGTCAAGTGGAGTAAAACAGGGGAAAGACAATTTTGTCTACCGCCCATGCTAACCCTGCTGGAGGACTGGTAGATAATGCTATTTAGCATTAAATTCATTGTACACCTTTTGTGCAAAACTATTAAATAAATAAATAAATAATAGGCATGATGAATACCTTTTTTTTTGATAAGTTAATTATATTCCTCAAAAGATAACTATTTGTGAAAACAAAAATTAAATATCTCAAAAAATTACCAAGTTACAATACAAGCATTTTATAAACCGGAATAGAAAGAGACAGCTCAAACGGCCAGTGACGTCAGAGGAAGGTCGTTAAGTACGTCATTACTAAGCTGTGGTAGTTTTTCATACAATCTCTTTGGCATGTGACGTCACGAGTAGATTTTTCATAGTAACCGTGGGGCGCTCTGTTTCGCGAGAAAGGGACAGGAGATGCCTTCTGTAGAAACTTTAAAAGCTTATTACTCCGTGATTTATTTACCGATTTTGCTTATTTTTTTCAATTATTGCATTCATTTTTAATCTTCCTTATGAAAGTAATATTTACTTGTTCATTTTTAATAGTAGTCATCATGCCTATTTAACAAACCAATGAAACAATATTTTTTTGAGACGAGTGCAAACAAGCAGACGGGCAACCTAATAGTAAGTAAGTGGCGCCTATGGACCTCAGAGAGGACTCCTTTAACACTTATCTTGAAGCTCCTCATGCTGTAGTTAAGCGGAATAACCTCAGGTGGAAGATCATTGCATCCATTGGCCAACTTTATATTTTAGGGTCCCCAGTGACACCTGTTATGGGCGGCCGTTACGCTTAATATCAGGCGAACGACTAGCTCGTCACGTCATTAATTAATAACAAAAAACAAATTGAGTGAATTACAAATAATAAACCAAAAATTGAGTATTGAATTTTTTTTTTTTATAAGAATGAACGATGTGACGAGCTAGTCGTTCACCTGATGTTAAGCAATACGGCCGCCCATAACAGTTGCAGCGTCACTCGGAACTTTAAAATAATAAAGTTTCGCGTGACACTGCACTGCGCACGTCATCCTGACACATCACACAGTCTAGTAATCAGATTACTACACTGTGTAATCACGACATGAAGTCTCATTTGCCCAGTAATTTCACTAGCTACAATGCCCTTCAAACCGGAACACAGTAGTGCTTGCACACTACTGCTTGGCGGAAGAATAACTGGCAAAGCGGTGGTACCTACCTAGACGAACTTTGCAGAAAAGTCCTACCACCTAGTGTTGGGCATATTGCTAGTTGTCAATGACATCCAGTGCAGATTTAACTTTATTCCTTCAGTAATAATGAAGTAGTGATGAATTTGATAAAGAGTGCCATTGCTGGCCCTTCTGTGGTTTTTCGAGGGCAGGAAGAACTGTAGGGTCACACAGGTCAAGTTGATGAGTCATAGACATAAACACTAGGAATTTTAGGTGACTCATATCTAGTGTAGTTGTTTATTTACAAACTTGCATGAATGAAATGTATTAGTTTAATATGAGACACAAAGAATATATGCGAATGATTTTAAAGTGTAAATGACACTTAAGATATATCTATCCTTAAGATTTTCGCAGCTAGCGGTCGTGTAACTATAGCTCAGCGTCCAATCCGGTGAGTTGGAGGGTGCGGGTTCAAATCCTATAATATCTTAATAAAAATATAGTAGTTACCTTTTCTGCGGTCTTCAATGAATTCTTCCTCAAATATACCATCATCACCGCGGAACGGCAACTGTCTCTTCAATGCTTTACCGGGTAAAGGCGGGACCACAATCTGAAACCAGATTATATGAGGTTAGATATTAGTTCTCAAGAATGTTTTCCCTTTTTCTCCTGCAGGGCTAGCATGAGTTACAAAGATCGATATATCTTATGTCTTCTCTTGGGAAAGGGTTTGACCAATGAATGATCATTTGGATCACATGATGCGTTTTCTTTGGTCATACACTTTAAAAAAAAATGATGATTTGTAAATGATATAGAGATATAACGATTTTATAACTCATGCTACCTGGCCTGGGTGGTTATTCTCTATGGAAACACAGATTCCACACGATACGAAACCACGTCGTTATCGTGTCTTGTTCAAATCGTGTCACAGCATCAGATATACCTTCACTTTACATTAAAGTTATCTTTATTTTGAATAAAATATATTGATATAAGTGGTCATATCTTTTGATGTGTTGATGTTTCGGAACGCGTCTCGGTAAAACATATGATTTTTGACAGTTCAAATCGCGCCAATTCCAAATTTATTTCGCGCGGTTTTGTTTTCGTTTCATAGGGAATACACTTTTGCAGATTTCTTATGTAAGACAAGGAATTCGCGTGATTTCGAAGTAAGGAATCGATACGGAATAATGGCCCTGGTCAGACTCCATCTATTATCTGCTAACAGCTTTGACATGTTTCATGCTCTTTGAATATGTTGAGCAATATGAATATGAGGCAGTTGAACTTCTATTCAAATAATATAAGATTTCCAATTTCATCGTAACTGATATTTTGATATTTTCAACAACACCTAAAAGTATAATAATCCCTAACCATACTTTTAACATTATTACTCTTTGTTCATGTTTTAAGTCACTTGGATTGGGCTTTAACAGGAAAATAAAAGGAACATGATTGTGTTTATCTTGATTCTGCTTTTTCTTTTATTATTATAAATGTCATTGACCTTCAAATCATTCTAAGCTTATCACCATTAATGTGTGGATGCAAGATTAAAAAATTATACAACTAATTATTAAGTTTAATGATTAAGATAAAATATTAGTAAGGGGAGCTGATGGATGCAGGAGGCAAGCAGCCGCTCAAAGTGGCACTCTCTGGGGAAGGGCTATCCTCCAGAGATATATCAGCAGTGGATGTCTACGGGCTGTTGATGATGATGATTTCAGTACTTCCCCACTGCTCAACTAAATTACTCAACCAGTTGAGCAGTTGAGCAGTAGGACATAGTTTGTATTACCGACCATTTTATGCCCTATAGCTCAACTGTATTTTGCTCAACTAAGTTGATCAGTAGGTCATCCTGTTATAAAATTGTGCTCCTTCCCCACTGCTCAACCAAATTGCTCAACTGCATCAAGTTGAGCAGTGGGTAATACCGATGGCTCAACTGGTAATTCTCAGCAGTGGAGGATAATAGGGTTAGGGTCATATCGTCTGGGTTGTAAAACGTCCGTGTGTCCAAAATATCGTAGTCGCAGAATCACTATGTAGCCAAAATGTCTAATTTGTGAAATGACATGCCTTTGACAGATGTCACTTTTGACAGGTGTCATTTTTGATAGATGTCGCTTTTGACAGATGTCATTTTTTAGTTTTAATTTTTTTTTTTTTTAGTTTTTTTGACTGACAAAATATGACTTTGACTTGACATAACCATACAAATTTTACTCACTTGATGCTGGCAGAATTATTGCAAACAAGCGATAGAAAGCCATTAAAGAAGAAGAAGAAGAATTTTTTTTGACAGATTTCATTTTGATAGATGTCAGTTTTGACCGGTGTCATTTTTGATAGAGGTCACTTTTGACAGACGTCATTTTTTGACAGCAGATGTCATTTCAGACAATTTTTTAAATTTGATTTGTTTTGACATATGTCGTATTTTTGACACGTTTCATTATTTAAAAACTTGAATCAACCAAACCACGTCAGGAAAACAATTTCTTTATATTTGATATCTCTTAGAAATTCTATGGTTGAAGTGGTTCCGTTAATTACTTTTATTAATTCCGCAGCCTTTTTAAAAAAATAAGTCTTTTTTTCTGTATCCATATGAAATAAAACTACAAATCTTATAATTACTTATTTACCATCATTAATATGAATCTCGAATTATCGATGATTTTCATCTCGTTGTCCTCGCTTGGTGCTTAAACGTAATAGATAAATTAGTATGGTCGCTAATATACTACTATTAAGAGATATATATTTCAAAATTGAATATATAACTGCACATAAATACTAAGTACCTACCTATCTAGTTATTTTTCACTTACACGAAGTGGTTGGAGTCGAATCTTCACCATCCATTTGCATATATTTAATTTTATAACAGTTTGCGGATATGAAAAAATTGATGCACGAGTATAATAAATATTATACTCGTGCATAAATTTTTTCATTATTACTGCGTAAATAAGTATTTACTTAAACCCAACAATGAAATTCTTATTACATCAATAAACATAACTTTTACAATAAGTGACAATAATAATGTCAATTACAAAAAAGGGTTTAAAAGGTCTCAATAGATTATAAGCAGCCAGTGCCGCAAGAGCAGTTGAGCAGTAGGCTATAAATTCGATTTTATAACAGGATGACCTACTGAACAACTAAGTTGAGCAAAACCAGTTGAGCTATAGGGCGTAAAATGTTTGGTAATAAACTATGTCCCATTACTCAACTGTTTAACTAATTGAGCAGTGGGTAAAAATTTAAAACTATGATAGTTGAGCAGTTACCAGTTGAGCTGTCGGTATTACCCACTGCTCAACTTGAAGCAGTTGAGCAATTTAGTTGAGCAGTGGGGAAGTAGTGGATGATTTAGTAAGATTTAGAATTTTCTTAATGTTATGGAACTTGTAGAGTATTTGCGCATTGTAGCAATTTATTTATGAATGTAAACCGTATGTGCAACATGCATTATTATAGTTTAATTGAACATTATATAAGATAAGATAAGATAATTTTATTGCCAAAATGAAATGTTACAGTTTTGTTTCATAATATACAATGCAAGAATATACATTTCAAGAATATATATACAGCACACAAGTAGGTACATATCTATTTGCTAAAAAAACTTGACTTATTTTATTAGCAACCCTTATAATAATAATGAATTAATATTTACTACAAGCTGTACAAATCTAGATATTTAAATTGTAGTAATATAATATCTTTACATACAGATTTTCATATAAAAAAATACACCTCATAAAGAAAGAAACAGTAAAGTTGTGCAATGATAGTATGAGTAATCATAAGCTTGAGCCATCAATTATGTTGTTTATTGGTTTCTTTGTAGTTTATTTGTTGGTAGAGCTTGTTTAACCTTGACATTTATCCCTCACAGTGCAGCCAATCGCAACAAGCATAATGAATGAATTCACAACTGCAACTACAGAGCGGTCATACACAAATCGAACACAATATCGATTGTTTTCGTCCATAGATAACGCCGAAACGAGGTTTTATCAGTTAGTTTGTGTGGACAACAAAATGAAAACCATGCATCTCACCTTACTGTCTCGTTCTAATTCGTTTCTTAACCATTCGAAATCACTGTACCGCCGTCTGACACTGGATTCTTTTACTTTGAACACGGGGAGGTTCGTCTGGAAACCAGAACTTGGTGTTAATCACTCGCAAGCGGCGATAGACGCGTCGGCATGTTACCCTATCCGCCCACTTTCAGGGCGTGATTATGCCGTTAATGCACACTTAATTTAATTATCCCAAACTAATAATAGACGAGTTTACTTACCCTCATGCGAACTTCGTAATCCGTATAGCGTTTTTTTCCTACTCCCATAGACGTGACTGGGTTTACTACGTCGATTTCTAGGAAGTTAGCTGGCGCTGCGTAAGCGTCATCCAGGGTCTGTTTCTTAACGTTTAAACGCCTAGTTGCGTCTGCTGTCGTATCCTCAGCCATCATAACGATTTATTTAGTGTAACAATCACAAAATAATTAAAGAACGGCCCACTTCAAAAACGAAATGAAAAAATGACAAACTTCAATTCAACTTGATTTGATGTTTGACATAATTTGACTTTGACGTTTGTAAAAAAATGTTGCATTATTGTGAATGAAATTACTACCAAATTGATACTGGGGCTACACTACGATATCATAGTGCCCACCCATTCTATTCTTATAATTTATCACTATTCGTTGAATAGTCAAAATGATAAAAGTGCTTGCAGTCAGATGCAACAATTGAGTGAGCATAACTGCATGCAGTTGCTTGTTGGCATATATGTAGACATTTCACACAGCACCATCTAGCCTATTTTTTTTTTACGGGCAATATGCCTTTCTTACTCAAGCTGACTACTACAATAATAAAAACTAAACTAAAACTAACTACACTACACATTAACTAGTACTATAACTACTAAGAACATATGGTCTGTATAATAGACCGCGATGGCCTATAGACAGTCCAAATGCTCCAGCCCACTGCTGGTAGGTAGCGTACCCAACATGCTGGCAGCATTGCCTCGTTGAATTGCAATACTGATGCGTTGAGCTAAATAAGTGCCAGCATTTTGGTCACGCGTCGCATCGACCAGGCGCTCTGATAGACTTTGGAAAACGCGGTGAGCTCCCGGTCCCGACGACGGACCCAGGGTCTCAACGCCAAACGGCTCAAATATAATATAACCACTACCGAGGTTACTCTAACTAAACATAGCTTATACTATGGGGACCAGACAATAGATACTACATGATTGTAATATACAATCAAAAAAATGCGTGTATTGTGAATTTTTGTCTATATCACAGGTTAGAGAAAAAAGAATTGATAGTCTTTCTTCATTTTAGCCATATAGGTGTGACCTACTGCATGTTTTTTGGCTAGTTCTGCCCTCATATTATATTTGCTTTGTAGCTATGTCTGATATAAAGGAGAACATAACGCTACGCTTGTTGCAGGTTAAATTCAATCTTTGCGGCCTACCCAACCTACCAACATTTCTACCACGTATATGCCATGGCAACATTCATATTTTTTAAATTCTAATAGTCCATCTATGGCAGCTTCCGATTTAGCCATCTCATCACTTTCCATCCACTGATGATTCACCTCTTTTGTTATAAAGTTGTTATCCTATTGTAAAAATGCTGCATATTTTTATGCAAATTGTTAAAAAAACACGTATTGTCCTTAAACATACGTTTATTTATAAATACACACCTAAAACTAAAGTTAACATAATCTATCTACAAAAATTGGCTCATTGGATCCTCCTCTCTTCGTTTCTTCATTTGATAAGCCTCTACTTCCTCCTGGGTCGGTTCTTTAACTTCAACCATGCTGTTGTAAGGGCGTTTCCTTTCGTCTAGAGACAAAAGGAAGTCAGCGCGCTTTTGACTTCTATCTTCTTTTTCCAACGCCTGTAAAATATTAAAAATTTGGGTAGTCAGGTACCTATTCAATTTATTTACTGTGGACATATAAAAAAAAAAGACTTTTTGTGGTAAGACGGAATATGTTACCAAACCAAGCATCTCAGATGTACACATGAAGTGTGCTGGTACTGGGAACACAACTCATCATCATGTCATGATGCTGGAACACTTCTACCTTTATTATAAATGACCTACAAATATAGGTAATTTTTTAAAATTCAATGAATCATTAATGAATGATAGTTAAAAGTAAGTACCTTTTTCAGTTTGTCCTCTTCACGTTTCACTTGCTTTTGCATCTTTTTCTTCTTTTTCTTGGCCTTCTTTTTATTCCTCTTCTTTTTACTTGTCTTCTCTGTTTTAGTTCTGATCTCTGATTCCGAGTCCGAGGAACTGCTCTCGGAGCTCGATGATGATGATGACGATGAGGATTTTACTTTTTCTAGAACAAAAAACAGGAACACTGTTACGTACATGGATACTAGGACCATGGTTATGGATTTGTTACAATTTGACAATACCTCATTGATATTATAACCTCAATTACTGAGGTCTTATATCTGATGCATTCTTTTATAACCAACTTGCAGGTTTTTAACTTTTTACCATAGGCTTTAAGATGTATCAAAAATATTTTAAGACGTTTTTACCTTTATCTTTTTCTTTCTTATCCACTGCGTTATTGCTGGGTGCTCTCGCGTCTTGAGGTACATCCAATACCACCGTCTTACCCGCTTCTCCCACGCAATAAGACATCTGAAATAAACAAAAAATGAAACAATGAGACGTTTGATTAAAAAAAAACTAGTTCCCTTCTGTTACTAGATGGCGTAGTAACCACGTATTTCAAGCAAGGTCGTAGTTTCAATCAAACCACGGAGTACAAGGAAAAGTCAAATTCAGTTGAGTGGATCACAGAGTACGTTGTCAATTTGTCAATAGAAAGCCATTAGAGTTATATGCCTTCCATAAAATAAGGATAGAATACTAAACTCGATACATAATTATCTTAACAATGACAGAACGTAAAACCCCCATTTTATCGCCATCTATGGGGGTCTTTATAAAATTACAGTTTTTTTTTAATAAAACGCCTCATAATTAAAGTATCCCCCTACTAATAAACTTTGCATAAGACCCCATTAAGGGTGTCAAATATTTTATCTACACGATTTTTTTGTTGAGTAACATTCCCATATCAATATAATCACCAAATGTGAAGAAAAATTTTTGAAAATACCTTCTTCGGTGTTAATTGTTTTTTTATGATAATGAATGACGTGAAGAGCTAGTCGTTCATCTGATGTTAAGCAATACGTCCGCCCATAGCAGTATTAGCAGTCGCAGTGTCACTCGGAACTCAAAATGTACTTTCGCGCAGTGTACATTTTGAGTTTGAGTGCGATGTCTCAGTGCAGTGGCACTGACCCATCACACAGTCTAGTAATCAGGTCATAAAGTCTCATTTGCCCATTAATTTCACTGCCTACAATGCCCTTCAAACCGGAACACAATAGTGCTTGCAGTATAACTGGCAAAGTGGTGGTACGAACTACCTACCTACACGAACTTTGTAGAAAAGTCCTACCACCTATTATGTTGTGTTGTTGTTATCATGTTGTTGTTTCTGTTGTTGATAGCGTAATAGTTACCTTTATAAAGGAATGGCAGCACTTATAGCCCCACTGTCCGTCTCGCCAATACGATCCCCAAACCGATGTGTGGTTATTTATCAACCCATCCTCTTCGTATTTACTCCTGGAATCAAACACAGGTGATTGTATTTCTAGTATTTGCGTATTTATATACATGAGAGACAAAAAAATATATGGCAATTTGCGTCAAAACGATAGTACATCACTGGACATTTCTTAACTCTTATGGTTTTATTAGTAAAGCTTACAGGGAATGGCCTGTTGATATCAGGATTATTAAATTTACTTTTTGGTCTAGACTTGAAAAAGAGTAATACAAAGTGACCTTGAATTGGTATGTTATCCCGAAACCGGGTAAATCTACAGCCCAAGGTAGACAATGTTTCTTCTACGACTTTACTAAATTAATAGTTTTTCATTGAAGAAATGCCATGTAAAGCTTACGTTCGAAAATACCCTTAGCGCAGCTGGGTGGTTGAACTTCGTCCCTGACCGAGTTATGTTATGTAAATGAGTTTAACGACCTGTGTTTAGAAATGGATTTATAGTATATTGTTAACTCTCGTAGCGATCGCACGTGCAATTTTGCGAGTCCATTTATTTTTTACCATGGAGGTTTGGAAACGCCCAGTTTCAAGTAAGGCTCTCTACAACTTGTAGGGTATCATGATCCCAGTCCCCCCATTTCGGGATAACATAGTAATTCAAGGTCACCTTGTATACCATCATATTGCTCTAAGGTCAATAGTACCTCAACATATTCAAATGAGTTGTGACTCAGGTGGGTTAAGCCACTCAAGGGTATTAATATGTGCTCTAGAAGGTTCACTTTACTAACTAAGTAGGTTAACAGTACTAAGTAGGTTAACATAGCACTTAAATAGATTAACAGTCATTCAAGCAGGTCAACAGTCACTCACACTCGCTTAAGTGGGTTAACTGTCACTCAAGTGAGTTAACAGTCAATCAAATGAGTTGTACTCAGATCCACGGCATACTCACTTGGCCAGTTGCTTCTCAGGTCCATTAACAAGTGTTCCATCCCGGTTGTACCGAGTGAACACCTCAGTTTGTGCCAACAACAGCTCCCGAGCTGGTACCTGGAGGTGCTCCTCTCCACCATACTTCTCCAGGATTGAGTCTTTCACCTGAAGACAGATTAAAAACACAATAAATAAAGGTTTATCATTAAGTGTGAATGGACATAGTTGCTACTTTGAGACTTGAAAGGTGATAGTAACATGAACTGTGTTTCACTCTCTATCCTCCCTTACCTGTGACTTGAACTGTTTCATTCTCCATCCTCCCTTACCTGCGTCTTCACTCCCACCCTCCATTACCTGCGTCTTCACTCCCACCTTCCCTTACCTGCGACTTCTCTCCCTCCCTCCCTTACCTGTGATTTCTCTCTCCACCCTCCCTTACCTGCAACTCCAATCCCCACCCTCCCTTACCTGCGATTTCTCTTTCCACCCTTCCTTACCTGCGATTTCAATCCCCACCCTCCCTTACCTGCGACTTCTCTCTCCACCCTCCTTTACCAGCGACTTGAACTGTTTCACTCTCCATCCTCCTTTACCTGCGACTTCTCTCTCCACCCTCCCTTACCAGCGACTTGAACTGTTTCATTCTCCTTCCTCCCTTACCTGCGACTTCTCTCTCCACCCTCTCTTACCAGCGACTTGAACTGTTTCACTCTCCACCCTCCCTTACCAGCGACTTGAACTGTTTCACTCTCCATCCTCCCTTACCTGCGACTTCTCTCTCCACCCTCCCTTACCAGCGACTTGAACTGTTTCACTCTCCACCCTCCCTTACCTGCGCCTTCACTCCCCCCGTCCGTTACCTGCGACTTGAACTGCGCCTTCTTGTGTACGTAGTCCCGCTGCAGCAGCTGCAGCTTGGTGGGCTCGGCGAGCAGGTGCACGTCGAGCCCGCGGCCGGCCGCCTCCCACGCGAACACGGCGGCCGCCGCGTGCGCGCACGTGTCGCCCGTGAACCGGACGAAGTTCTCGCCTTGGTACTCGGACCTAACATAAACAATATCATGGAATAAATAAATAAATAAAATAAATAAATATGTGTGGACATTTCACACAGCGCCATCTAGCCCCAAACTAAGCAAAGCTTGTACTATGGGTGCCAGATAGCTGATATAATACTTATATACTTTTTTTTGGTTTGTAAATACATACATAGAATACAATATAACACCCAGACGCAGAACAAACATCTATGTTCATCACACAAATGTTTGTCCCGGGTAGGAATCGAACCCACGGCCCTCAGTTCAGAAGGCAGGGATACTACCAACTGAGCTATCGGGCCCGTCAAAATCACGAATAGGCATCACGACAGGAAAACGACAGTCTCGTTTGGACAGGAACATGTGCCGCTACGTTGCCCAGCCACAAAGGAGACGAGAGAAACGACACGTTTACTCGACGAGCGAGAACAACGACCATGGGATCGACAGCGATCGGTCCCCAAACCATCCATAACACCTGGGAAAACACCACTGGAACAGTTGTGCCAGCGACCCAAGGCCGTGCTCCGCTACATAAAGGAGCTGGGCTGGCTCGGGTAGGGGCTGGCAGGGGGGAATGCACAATACACCCCGTGCGGGACGTCAGTGCCGGCCTCACCGCCCCCAATCAGAATTAGAATTAGGCATGATAACTACTATTAAAAATGAACAAGTAAATATTACTTTCATAACGAAGATTAAAAATGAATGCAATAATTGAACAAATAAGCAAAACCGGTAAATAAATCAAGGAGTAATAAGCTTTTAAAGTTTCTACAGGAGGCATCTCTTGTCCCTTTCTCGCGAAACAGAGCGCCCCCACAGTTACTATGAAAACTCTACCCGTGACGTCACATGCCAAAGGGATTGTATGAAAAGCTACCACAGCTTAGTAATGAGGTACTATAACGACCTTCCTCTGACGTCACTGGCCGTCACATCTCTTTCTATTCCGATTTTTAAAATACTCGTAACTTGGCAACTTCGTGACTTGGACATTTTTTGAGATAATTAATTTTTGTGTTCACAAATGTTTATCTTTTGAGGAATATAATTACTTATTCCAAAAAAAATATTTTAGTTATCATGCCTATTATAAATCCTCATTACACGTAGTACCTATAATCAATTCGATTTGGCCTACATCATCATCATCACAGGCTGAAGATGTCCACTGCTGAACATAGCCACCCCCATATTTGGCCTCGATGTCATGACATGTAGGTACCTAATGTTGGTAGCGCCATTTATTGAGTGATTCTTAAGAATCATCCCAACTAGCATGGTCAAGTTACATCAACACAAATGCTGTACAGATAACGCCTCCCAAATCAATATTTATGATTAAAAAAATTGATTTGAAACGAAAATTGGAGCCAAAGGATGCAAGAGGCAAGCAGGCATTCATACAAAAAGTAGGGAAAAAGAAGATGAATGAGAAGATACGAAAATAAAATAGAGGATAATATGGAAGAAGATGGCAAAGCAGAAGGACGATAGGAAAAGTATAGAGAAGAGAACGCGACTACAAAAGAGAAGAGGCAAGATGTAAGGAGAAGCGAACGATGAGGGAGTGTGGATTCAATGGTTTTCTACTTACTCTTGAGCTACAGCATTAGGGTTGTCCCTCATGGATCTTGTCTTAGGATCGTAGTACGCAGAGTTAGGGTCCAAGTTACGTAGATACTTCGCTGTGTCCTCTCTGATACGCAAGTTTCGTACCGTGATACGTTGTTTTGAGTCCACCTACAATATATGAAGACTGGTCAGAAAATAGGAATTAACTAAAATAACAAAACCACATGTCAAAATTTAACTTTAACCTATTGATTAGCTTATTAGCGATTTTATCAGTGTTTCTGAGGATTTCTTCCTTATTGATGGTTTTTTTTATGGTATGAGTTTTATGTCAATATAATCTCTGTGAGTGTGTAATAAAATAAATATGTTTTGATACTAGTTGCGGCGCGCGGTTTCACTCGCGGATAAAAAGTATCCTATGCGTTAATCCAGCATATAAGCTATCTACATTCAAAATTTCATCGAAATCGGTTCAGTAGTAACGGAGATTAATGGTGACAACACAAACATTTGTATTTGTAATATAAGATTAGAAAATAAATGTATTTTATTCTGTATAAATGTATTTTGCTTCTGTATTTACCCAACGCAACGGTATCACCACAGAGCAAGAAAAAAAATATGCTTGCAAAAGTTGCGAAGCATTTTTTTTCTTGCTCTGTGGGTATCACTATTACCTAGAATACTTTAGCACACCACAGCTTTTAAATTGTCTACATGAAGAGATATTTACCTTTGTACCCGGCATGTCTACTTCATCCACGTATTTGTCCTCATCTTCTTCTGCCAGATCATCGTCTTCTGTGGCGGTTGGATCTAAAACCAAAAATGAAGCTATAAATAAACGGATAATATTTTTTTTTAAATTGTGTGATATTTTTATAGAAATTTAGTAAAAATAAACTTTTGTAAATCAATAATTAAATTTATAATGAATTGGGAATTTCAATAGTGCATGTGAATGATACACATCTAAACTAATTGTAATATTAGTGAAATCATTTAAAAAGAAAAGTTTTTCTCAAATCGGTCCGTAATAGAAATTCAAGATAACAACCATCAAAATAAAAAACAAATTCAGAACCTCCTGTATTGAGGGTAGTTGAATACCCATGAAAGCATAAGTATTTTCAAAAAATGGTTTTTTATCAATGATAGGCTAACATTTGACCAGGGTCTACCTGATGGTAAATGACAACGCGGTTGACAATGGAACATGCTTGCCTAGAAGATACCGGTTAATTCAATATTCCTAGACATAAGTTTAAATGTTGCACACATACCTTGTTCTAGTTTTTTAGCTCTCATTTCCCTTTTAGCATCCTCAACTTTCTGGTACTCTTCAATAATGGCTTTGTGCTGCGACGGGTTGTAGCCATTCCACCTGTCTCGCTTGCCATCGTAACTGAGGTTTAAGTTGGGTTGGTTGAACTCATCTGCGGCAATACCAGCATTTGAAAATTTTGCGCCAATCTGTGATAGATACGACATTATAGTTATTACAAATGCTTCCTTATTTTCTTTGCAGAAAGGTTAACAAAAGTATTAAGTCCTTAGATACTAATCACAAACAGTATTTGCAAACATCCACATTGTTTCAACCATTGCCCTATTCCGATTCACGCTAAAATCGATAATATCGATATTATCGCGCTTAAAACGTGTACCGAATTGCCGTGAGCGCGACAACGAAATCTCTTGTAAACGTCATGACTGATGCCATCTTGCGATATCGCCGTCCGTGATTGGTTGTCCTGAGTCATTAACAACAGTCAAACTCATTGAGCGTAATATCGTGAATCGGAACGCTGAAAAATCAACGTGAGCGCTGGAAGCGCTATGAACAATTATAGAGTGACTCGGAATACGAGGCATATTGTAGGTAGGCTTAGGGATAAGGATAACAGTATAATATTTAGCACTATTTGACTGTGCAAATAGAACCTGTATCACTTACTTTTCTTGGCCTCTCCAAGCAATCCTTTTTCTGATGTGTCAACGCTCCACAGTTTTCGCAAGCGCCTTTTCTGTATTTTGTTGATACTTTTGACTGTCAAAGAAAAACATCTCTTGTTATGTATCTTCGTGTAATAAAGGGTAGATTATAAACTGTGATGTTAGTAATTAATTGATTATTATAATACAGGCCCCAAATTGTATCTTCTGTCAGCCCAAATTACATTACTAGAAGCATATAACCTATAATAAGGTCATCAGCAACCCTATCATGGACCTGGGATAAAATCTACTTTTTTTGCACTTTATGTTCCACTAAATCTGATAAACCTGAGGATTCTAGGTTTTGTCTCCAGTCCCTGCTTAAACTACATCTAGAAACTTTTATAAGACCAAACAAAACCTTAGCACCCTTAGTAATAAGTGTGGAGTAGTTTTGGAGAAGTTAAATGTTTCGATCGAGTTTGATATTGCAATGACCAAGATAAGACAAAAGTTGGAGTACTTAATCCAGAGCTACTATGCAATTATTAATAAGACTGTATTAGTGAAAAATAGGTTATGTTAAAAGATTTGTTACAAAGAGAAGATTAGGTGTGTAGTTATTATCTTTTCTATTACTTACTGTATCAACCCCCTTGTTGTAATAGGTGTCTAGGCGAGTAAACTTAGCCTCGGAATCCTCTTGGGGCCTCTGATGTTTCAGTGTAGGCCCGGCCGTGCCATAATACCATGGTGCCGAAGATATGTATTGAGGAATGTGAGGGTTTATATCCTTGCCTGTAATAATATATGTTTTGTTATAAGCTTGTCTATTTTTAGGATTACATTAATGACTTTGTTTATTTGGCATTAACACATTGACGTGGGTGAATTTGGATGAAATTTTGCACACAGATTGCTGGCATCACCAAGATGAACATAGGATACAAGTTATTTCAGGAGTTCACTTAGAAAATTGGTGGTAAATAGTAGAATATTAAACCCATACAGGTGCATCCTTGGATGATAACTTTTGGTTATTGTAAGTAATGTTTGTGTGACGAGTATTACAACTAAAAGGAAAAGTACCTGTCTCGTCGACAGCAGCGGGGGCTGTTCCAGCCTTACGAGCCTCTTCCAACTCTTTAGCTTTTCTCCAGTCTTCCCTTGACTTCTTCTTTGGTTCGTCATCTTCTTCAGGTACGTCGTCCTTATTCCGTAGGATTTGCGACACGGACGCGCGGACGTTTGCCGTCATGTTATTTGTGGTTTAGCTATATTATGGGCGATTATAATTTTAGTATTTAATTACGAGCAACGCACATTATTTCAATTCAAATCACGGATTCAAATGCATCTTTATTTATTTCATTTATTTTCCATTCTCAACAAACCAAAGAGTATATAATTTACTACGTAGACAACCAAAGAGTATAGCACAGAGTACAATTCTAAAAATTGAAAGAGTATATAATACAAGTAACCATTAACCAACAATCCCAACCAGTGCTGCCAACGACGACGGGACTAATGTCGCCATTTTTCTCAGCTTAAGTAGCATAAAGTAGCCGAATTTCAGGTTCCGTCGCCTAAAAAAGTAGCCTAAGCCACAAATGACAAAATATCGTTAAATCAAATATAATACAGTAGTTTTTGACGAACTTTAATTTTTAAATAATAGCCTATTCGCCCCGTCTTCGTACCGGTTTATTAGTTTTACGCCTTATCTCAGAATATAACACTGATAAAACCAATTTGTCCACGTTCATTCCAGTCACAAACATAATGCAGAGAAGGTTAACATTATGGCTCATAGCCATGATTATACATATACATCGCTCTATTCCCGGTATCACGACTCCCATGTACATCAAATTGCCCACAAATCCAGCAAGTGACAGATCACACTTACCTAGGTCTCGTCATAGACAACAGATTTAGCTGGGCAAACCATGTTGATAAAATCTGCACAAAGCTTCGAGCAATAATGACTAAGTTTTACACATTAAAAAGTCGAGTACAATTTGCAGTTTTGCTTATTATGTATAAAGCCCTAGTTGAAAGTATAGTGTCTTACGGGCTAAGTAGCTATGGACGTACATACAAACCTACCTGGATCAAATCTACAGTATCCAGAATAGAATACTCGAGTTAATCGTGCCCCAGTATAAAGCGAAAATTCAATGAAAATTTTTAAGTATTGTGAAGTTTACCTATCCATAAGAAAGTCGAATATAGTCTGCTTCTTGATCAATTCTTTAGGAAAGAGCTTCAGAATGAAATAAGACACACCACTATTACCACTAGAAAAGTTACGAACCAAAAAATTAATAGTACCTAGATATTGCAATAGTTATGGCAAACCCACCTCTCAATACTTAATTCCTCACCTAATTAATTCACTTCCCATTGACACTCGTAATAAAATAACAACAATCAACATCAAACGTATTCTCAAACTGTACTTTTTGAATATTCTCTCACATGAATAATATGGAGCATCCTATAGTTATGGCGCGGCGCGTATGGTCTCGCTCGCGCGCAGATCTTGTTTTGTTTGACGTTTGGCCACTTTGTAGTTGAGGAGACACCTGCGCATTGAGTGCAGTAATGCGTGCTGTGCTATCGGTGTTTTTGTCGTCGTTTTTGCCAGGTTATGATTATGTATGTAATGAATAACGATAAGAGCTTATGTTTACCACTGTGTTATTGTCCTTGCACAAGTGAGTGTATGGTAGCATGGGTAAGAAAAATGTCATAGGTTGTATTTATTTTTGTCTAGCTTTTAGAGGATCCCTAGTGCCAAGACAAACCTTTGCGAGGTTTACTGGCCCTAGTATGTAATCCCATGTAAAACTTGGTACGAAATAAATGAATAATAATAAAAAGAGGAAAAAAGATAGGAAAGTTTTTGGCTTCAGTATCGATTATAAAAAGCCCTAAAACCCTTACATTTAGTTGATTTTCTTTATTTTGTTACCTTTTTTAGCCAGTTTTTTTTCTAAAGATTTTAACACTTTACCTACATATAAGGCTAAGGTGATATGATAATAAGCTTGAGTAACGTTGATAGAAAATGAAGCTAACTTGGCCGGTCGCTCAAGTTACTTTAACTCGAAATTTGCCTTATTTACATAGTTTTTGCAATACAAAATTGGTCACTTTTATTGTAGATTTGTTAGTAATTCGTGTATATTTCGCAGTCACGTCATAACATCAACATTTTTTCCTAATTTTTTATCTTCTTTATTAATATCACACTATACTGTAAGGTGGCTATGACTTTTATGCAAAGTAGTTTATTTATGATTCGGCCAATTTAAATGACTTGTCCCTGAAGTAACCTACCAGATTTTTACGTCGCCGGTTCCTAGTTTTGATTAGCCTAAATGGCGATATATCGCCTACGTTGACCACACTGACCCAACATTTGTCATAATGTCATTTCCATTCCATTAAGTATGGATGGGTGCTAAAAATAATTGGTTAATAATAAAATCGATTACTTGTAACTTATAAATGGTTATTATTTAGATAAAAATAGTCTTTTGCATCGCTGCTTTTTGATTTATTCCTACAGGGGTAGGGTACAGAGTTTTATCTCACGTTCGTGTTATTTTTCGTTTGTAGTTGACGAGTCCCCGTGACTCTAAACGTGTGGGGCACGGCACCTAAACAAACGGTCCGTTACACAGAGTACATTGGTGTCCGTTACCATAATTACGCAAAATGTACAATATGCATAATCTCAACTCGCATTCGTAACACACAACTAAGCATACAACTTATAACTTAATTCAAAATCAGCCTTATCAACTTAATCAGAATAAAACTACGAACTAATTTTAATAAGTACGTAATACAATTTAATATAATATATCAATTTTGTCATTGTCATTTTAATCGTTAACATTATTAATATCTCTCACCACAGGTATAATTATTATAATAACTATTAAATCTACAGCTTGCGTCGAGCGCGGGTGCGATGGTAAGACGGACGCGGAACGTATAGACGCTCGTTGCTGTCTCCCACTTGACTGAGAGACTCTTCTAAAGGCTCGGCGCGAGGAGTGAATAACTTCCTACGGCTACGGGTCACGCTGAAAACAATACTTTATTTGAGTAGCTGCTTATGTATGCGCCAAATTCTGTGGCGGCTGTGAAGTGCACTGCAATCCCCCGCACGCTGCGCACAACGCTTACCTCTTCCCGCGCACATCTAATCTTTGCAGCGTTTCGCGCCAACTTCACAGCCGCCATTAAGTTTGGGTCTGACTGTACCTGCCTTTTAAATAATTTTATGGGATAAAGTGTATCCTATGTTCATAACAGTGTACTTAGCATGCGCATCGCGAGAAAACCTGTCGAAAACTATATAAACTCACGATCTTTTACACCATTATTTCAAACGGCCTTTACTGATAATTTATTACATAATTATTAAATATTCTAGGTCTATTTTTGTCCCTATTTAAATAACAATATAAGGGTCTATGTACTAAATCCTCTATTCCCCTCGCACATTTCGTCATTTTTGAAAATATAAATACCGAATCGACAAATCTACCAACCAAAACTTCCCCAAAAATAACATAACAAAAATTTTCAAGAAATGAAATGAAATGAAAATGATTTATTTGTGTCTAACACTATAACGGTAGTAAGTAATACAAATAAATTTAACAAAAACAACTTAAGTGCTTGACACAACCCGGCCCCAACTCAGCAAAATGCTAGTTGCAAAACAACCAGCGCTGGTCTTCCGTTGGCACCGGCAAGTGACGTCACGCACGAGTCGCTACTATAGGGCAGCGCACGCATAATAAAAAAAACAATGAACAAAACAAATGAACAAAAAAACAAGAAAAATATCAGGATATTCTAAGTAAATGTACATATTTCACGATTGAATTCAGTCATTTAATATCTTCAAAAATGTCGCAATGCGCGAGCGAGATAGAGAATAGAAGACGCAAGTATAAAAAATATACCCTAAAAGTATTGAATAAATGTTATTCTATTCTATTATATTCTAAAAATAATATACCTTTTCATTGGACAACTCTGTATGCCCATCACTGGTCGACAGTTTTCCTCTTCTCCCGGTATCTTTTCTGGCGAAGGAATATCTTTTATTTCTTTCTTTATTACCGGGAGATCCATGGTGACGTCAGCAAATTCCTCCTTCAAATTAATTATATCTTTCAGTTTACACTCGTTATCTTGATCTGAAATGCCACCATCTTGGTTCTTCTTTCTGCGCAAGCGCAAGGTTCTTTTTGCTGCTGTTTTAGTTTTAATATCGCTTTTAGCGTGGCTTTCCGCTCCGATTTCCTCAACGTCTTTCCCTATTTTATGATCTTGATTTACTGATTTATCTTTACTTCTGAGATGGTATTTAGCTTCTTCAAACTCTTTTGTTCGTTTAGCCTGTTCCTGGTCATTTCGCACTTTCGAAGTGTCAGCGATTTCTTGCTCATTTGATTTGTCTTTTATATTTAGGGTATCATCAGAAACAAGTAAATCGAACTCTGTAGCTCTTACTTTCGACAAGTCCTTGCAAATATTTTCAAATTCGTCGATAGTGTTATTTTGTTTCGAAGACTGCGTGTCATCAAGTTCTTGTGCTGACGATACTTGTATTTTGATATTCATTTGATTGTTTACTTGACTTTCTTCCAAATCAGTTTTAGTTCTTGGAATATTTTTTTTTATAGGTGCTTCAATAGAAGGTTCCAGTTTAAAATCTTTATTGACAGTCTTTGCTTTTTGCTCTACAACAAGCCTTTCAATGGAATTGCAGATGATTTCAACATTGCTTAATTCTTTTGCTTTTATATCAGATGCAATTACAAGTTTTTCTCCATTTGGCTTATTATTTCTCTCATCTAAAACGTCACTCTTTGCAAAGTTTATTTGAGGCGAATCGAATATGTCAACCGATTCATGGTGTTTCGCTTTTTTCTTATGTATGGATGTTAATTCAGGCTTTGCATAGCTTTCTCTCAGGAGATTTTTGACAGCTTCGCTGGGAACATAATCTTCGACTATTAAATCTGCTACAATAGACGGAGACCTTTCGTGATTTTTAAGAGAGTGATTTATTATATCATTCACTTTTTTATTGGTAGCAGAACCAACATTAGTGTCAATATTTTCAAAATACGGTCGCTTTTCGACACTAGAGCTTGAAAGTAAAACATCGTTAGAACTCGTTTTGTCACAATCATTAAAATACAAATTGGGCAGATCTTTAAGAGGTATGTCATAATTAATTGGCTCTTTATCTTGGTTCTTTGCTAATGTGTCTACAGGATTTTCATATCTATCGCAATATAGCAGCTGTTCTTGTTTTTTGGCTGCACTAGATAATTTATAAGCACCGTCTGTTTTGTTGTTAAAATATTTGGATTCCACTACATTTCTATCTAAAGCCTGTTCGTCAGATATTTCAGGTTTAACGGGTAAGCGATCAATAGCAGTTGGTTTTGTAGGCATTATGTTAGACATTTCATTGAAGGGTTCATCAAAGTAACCGCGCTTTTTCTTCAATATATTTAAATTAACTAAGTCAGCTTTGTCTTTTGATGTATCTATATCATTCGCAGCCAATTCAAGCTGCTCAAATTGCCTCAGTGAACTATCACTTCCCTGGCTGATTTTCAAAGATTTTATAATTTTGCTTACAAATGTTTCAGGTGCTTTTTTAGGATTGTCGATTTTATTTACTACGTCTTTTTCTTTTACTTGTACGTCTTCATCAACTCTGTTGACTGAATCATTAACTTTGTTGACTGAATCATTCACTTTGTTGACTGAATCATTAACTTTGTTGACTGAATCATCACCTTTGTTGACTGAATCATCACCTTTGTTGACTGAATCATCAACTTTGTTGATTGATTCATCAACAAAATAAGTTCCTCTGACGGGGTTAATGTTTTTAATTTTTCGATCATTTTTCAAATAACCTTTCTGTAGTTCATCGGTTTTTACGAAATAAGTTCCTCTCGGATTGGATGGTATTAAATTTTGTACTTCATCGCGAATTTTAGTTGACTCGAGAAATAATTCTTCGCATTCGCTTTTATCCTTATCAGCATCAGTATTATTCATAGCACTAACATTGGACACGTTTACTCCGTTATCTATTTCTGAATCTTTTTCATCGCTAATTGTTTGTGTGAATTTCTTTACGGTATTACATGCGCTTTTAATCAGCTTATCACCAATTTTACTGTCATCATCGCCGGTAGCGCACAGTGGACTTTTTGGAGACTCTGATAGCACAATATTATCAGATTCGTCGCTTAATTTATCATCGCTATCAGAATCTACTAAAATCGATGTTCCAGTATTTTCTTTAATAGATTCCTCAATTGGTTTATTAATAACTGTGATCTCAACATCCTTTGGTGTTTCTGCAGTTTCTATTATTTGATCTATATGCATAACGCGAGATCTATTTATGCACGCCTTTTTGAATACTGGCTCAAGGCTTTCGTTGAATGGATCGGTTTCATCATCGCTTTCGTGATCACTATCTGTAAGTACGATTTCCTTTTGGTTTGCAGTTTCTGTTGATGTTTCTGTGAACGCTTTATCTGTAACAAATATAATTCTGGTTTCAATGTACACTTCATGTATATTCAAAACGCGAATCCAAAAGTTCCTGCTACTTTCAAATTGAATGACCATTACGGCATCGGTTACGAAGAACATGGATTCTTTTAGAGCATATCTTACAATGAATTTCTTCAATTATATTTTGGGTGTATAAAAGACAAGTACCTAAGTAACTAAATACTTTTCATTCTGACTATGACTATGTATGCAGCTTTTACTATCTGCGCCACTGCTAGCGTCTTACCGTCTCTTTCTTCTATACAGTTTCGTAAATGCTGAACTTCCTTCTCTAACCGTGCGCGTGCTAATTTCTCTTCTGAGAGTTTATCCTGCAAACACAGTCATAGGAAATAAATTACGGTATAAGGTACATCAATTAAAAACAGGTAATCTTCTTACGTTGACTTGATCTTACCTCCAAAACCGTTATTTCAGTCATAAGCTTGGCAACCTGTAAAGTTTTTATAAATTAATTAAGTCTTCTCATTTAAGAAAGAGAGAGTTAGAAATGAAATGAAATAATTTATTAGTAAGAATTTCGGGTTACAGTATTGCAAAGATGGATCAGCACATAATTCTTCCAATAAAATTCTGCCTATAGGTGCAGGAAAGAGAGAGGGCCTCAGCTAGGCGTCGAGTAACTTGATTGCAACCAATAGAAACAATACAAACAGTGATTTTTGTATTTCCATTGAACTTTGATTGCAATGCAACATTAGATATTTCCAACTTGAAAATTTTCACAGTAACTATATGCACGTAAACCGCGTATAGAAACTCCTACTCTTAAGACCTAATTGATGACTGCAGGCAGGTGCATCCATTCAAACCTGTGACTCGGGGTGGAGTCCCGTACCCTGAGATACAAGTTGATTCTTAGTTCGGGGACGGCGATTTCACTTTTGGGAAGCAGGTGTACAAGGAAATGCAGCTGCCTGCAGTCTCTTGTTCAATATAAAAATATTATGCTTTGTATCTCACCTAACCCACCCTTTGGCCTTACATAAAACTTGTAATATTCTTAGAAATAAAAAACTTGATTGAAAAAAAAAACTTGATTGAGAAACCGTCATATCTATACATTTTTGTGTTTCTATCGGTTGCAATTCAGTAACATGATCGCCTAGCTGTAAGCTCACGAAATAGTAGCGTTAGTTACCTTGCTCTGCAGATATTTAGAAGGAGTGCCTAAACCAGTCGCCGGCATCGGAGGCTTGAATAGTATGCTTCCCGTTACGTTGTTTTCGGCTAATACGCTTTCGGCTGGTCCGTTTTCCGATAGTCTGCTTTCGGCTAGCCTTATTTCGGCTAGCCTTCTTTCGGCTACGACGGTTTCGGCTAGTCGGTTCTCGTATTCTTCTGCCATGTCCTCCATCTGTGTAAATTAAAATGTAGTTTACAGATTAATTTGTGTTTGTTTTGTTTTTGTAGATTTTTTATATTTGTGTTTTTGTGCTAGCTTAAGTATATCGCGGCTTAAGAGATGGATGGATGCGGGCCCAAGTCCTGTTCGAGATTTAAAATTTTTCGTTAAAAATAATTAATCTGCAGATTACACTGACGCTGACTGCTATAAAATCATAACTATTTTAAAAAATGTAGTTGTAAGATTATGAATCAAGTTTTTTTTCAGATACAGCCATATAGCTAGCGCCCGCGTGCGTGGTGGATAAATAACTCGCAGTTCTTGTTGCTTACTGCCGCCGTCACCGCACGCTCCGTAGTTTGCGTTCTTTTTCTACATCTACCGCCGTTCGACTACTTGTTGTGTTTATTCTCAATATAAAAACGTATTGCTTGTGCTAAAGCTTTCGTAACGACCCTATGTAAATGATAAACGACACAGTTAAATTATAATCAAGTTCATTAACATAAGATTAGTAGTCACCAGCAAATAGTTTTATATAAGCATCCAAGCTTGCAAAACAAATACTAATTATTTATTTTAATGTTTTGTCGCTTCTAGGATTTATACTTACACTAGAAATGCTCAATATGTATTAATTTTGATGTCAAATAAAGATTTTTGGAAATAGAATTGTTTTTTTTTTTTTTTTTTTTTATTGATGGGTTTGCGTTTGGCAACATCTCACCTGATGGTAAGTGTAGATGAAGCCTAAGGTGGGACACGCTTACCTAGAAGATACCTATTCACTCTGCTCTTGAATACGCCTAGATTATATGTGGAAGGAAACACCATTATATGAAGCAATTGAATATAGGGTTATATTATACAAGGTACGGGCAACAGCATTTTCCTCGGCACATTAAAATCTAGGATCACCAAGCCGTTTGCCAAGCCTTATGATTATGGCAAACCCCCTACGCTAATCATCCTTAGTGGCGTTGTATGGGGGAGATCTATGTTCAGCAATCTTTTGAAGATGTGATTGATGTCATCATCATCATCATCAGCCTGAAGATGTCCACTGCTGAACATAGGGCTCGCCCAGAGAGCACCACTTTGAGCAGCTGCTCGCCTCTTGCATCCATCGGCTTCCCACGGTTTCCACCAGATCATCGGCACTGTGTTGACTGATGTAAATTACCTCATTTTTGAGGGCCTGTATCTGAGCCTCGTAGTACTGCCTCATCATATCTTTAGTCTCTTCTACCAGTTCCTGCATTGTGCTGGCTGTTTGCTGCTGGCTCTCTTCCATAGAAGATAGAAGCTCCTTGTTCCGGGCTTGAGCTCTGTGAAGGTTATCACTTATCAAACAAAAACTCAAACATTTCATTTTTGTTTTTAGGTTTTCGTACCCAAAGGGTAAAGCAAACCCTAACTAAGGCTCCGCTGTCTATCTTTCTGTCCGTCCTTCACCAAACTGTATCTCACGAACCGTGATAGTTAGTTGAAATTTTCCTAGAAGATGTATTTCTGTTGCCGCTATAACAGCATAATATTAAAAAACAGAATAAAACAGATATTTAAGGGGACTCCCATACAACAAATGTGACTTTTTGCTCGTTTTTATAAATAATGGTACGGAACCCTTCGTGGGCGAGTCCAACTCGCAGTTGGCCAGTTATTTTGTAGATAAGACTTTTTTCTCTTTATGGGAAGATTGGGATTTGCAACACTAAACTTACTGGATCAATTCAAAGTGCAGCCTTTCATTGTCCGAGCGCAGTTTGATGACCTCAGCGTTGCTACCGATCGTTGTATCTTGGGTACTGCTTTCTAGTGTAGATAGAGTCGTTGTGTACAATGTGTGGTTTATTTCTAGAAAAGGAAAAATTGGACAATGTTTAATAATGCATAATGCAATATGACTATTTTTATCCAACTGTCCAAAAAGGTGAGTGTTTCTTGAGTGATATTGTTCAATATAGGTAACATATCCGTTTGTTTAAGCGATGCTACACTAGTAATTTAACTACACATCTCCACATACATCTCCCAGTATCATCATCATCATCATTAGCAGCCTGAAGACGTCCACTGCTGAACATAGGCGTCCCCCCGGGAGCACCATTTAGAGCGGTTGCTCGCCTCCTGCATCCATCGGCTCCCCGCAGCTTTCACCAGGTCGTCGGTCCACCTAGTGGGCGTCGGCCTCCGCTGCGTCTTCCGGTTCGTGGTCGCCACTCGAGAACCTTTCTTCCCCATCGGTTGTCAGTTCTACGAGCGATGTGGCCTGCCCATTGCCATTTCAACTTGCTAATCCTAAGAGCTACATTGATCACTTTAGTTCTCCTGCGGATCTCCTCATATGGCAGGGAAACACCGAGCATTGCTCTCTCCATAGCTCGTTGCGCCCCCAGTATACCCACATGCACCTCCTAGTATACCCACATACACCTCCCAGTATACCCACATATACCTCCCAGTATACCCACATACACCTCCCAGTATACCCACATATACCTCCCAGTATACCCACATACACCTCCCAGTATACCCACATATACCTCCCAGTATACCCACATACACCTCCCAGTATACCCACATATACCTCCCAGTATACCCACATACATCTCCCAGTATACCCACATATATCTCCCAGTATACCCACATACATCTCCCAGTATACCCACATATATCTCCCAGTATACCCACATACACCTCCCAGTATACCCACATATATGTCCCAGTATACCCACTTACACCTCCCAGTATACCCACATACACCTCCCAGTATACCCACATACACCTCCCAGTATACCCACATACACCTCCCAGTATACTCACATACACCTCCCAGTATACCCACATACACCTCCCAGTATACCCACACCATCCCCCAGTATACTCACGTATATCCTGAGCGACGGCGGCTAGCGACAGCACATGTTTGGTCTCCTGTGCGTATCGCGGCGAAGGGTTGAGTGTGACCACCATGCTGACCGCTTCCCCACGAGACCCCGACAGCCCGGATCCCAGCAGACGGGTCAGCTTTGACTCCCTGACAAGAAATATACGATAAAACACTAGCTATGCTAAGGTAGACATCGCTATCACTATCATTTTTTGGGTGTGTGTGTGCGTGTGTGAAGTAATTTTTCCATACATCATGATAATCCAAATAAAGCAGGTTTTTACCACCTATCAAATAGCATTCACATCATCGTGTTTAGAATTAAGTATCTACCTACCGGAATAATTAAAATTAGCCATTAAACTCAACCTTATACTTGATAAAATCTTGTCCGATTTTTTGCACATATTTGATGAAAAATGAAAAATGTCGCAATTTGAAAAAACCAAGGATAAAAGAGATTAGTTATTACCTGTAAAGCACCATAGACAAATACCCATCCCGGTTATGCCTCTGCTTCCTCTTGAGCATATGCAGACATCTCTTCAGCATGGCCATGGGAACAAGCATAGACAAACAATCCAGGACTATGAATAAAACCATTAGTTATTACCTGTAAGGCACCATAGAGGAATGCCCGTCCCGGTTATGCCTCTGCTTCCTCCGGAGCATATGCAGACACCTCTCCAGCACATGAAGTGAGGAGTTGATGGCGCGAGACTCCTGCATCCTGGTCCCGGTGTTCCGTGCGGCGCGCTGCCGTTCGCTACCCGCCAGGTCACACAACCGGACATGGGAAGTTCGTACTCCGCCATCTATATTGATAATTTTTACCAAGTATCCCTAGTATCATCAGTTTATTAGCGCTTATGCCGCCTGCAACACAGGTATACCCTGGTGCAGGCACCATACAGTGTAATGAATTCTATTATATTCATAAGACCTGCCCCCATATTCTAAGTCCTTACCACTTGATTACTCTACTCGACTCAACCTCGAGTTAACCTCATTTTTGTGTTTTGGTATTTTTAATTGACATATATAATCGTCATGACATTTTTGCGTCACTTTTTTCTCAAACGAAGCCACTGTCAACTAAAGGTACGTCGCGATGTACCTTGAGTTTCCCTCAAAGTTAAGTGAAAGTCACGTGAAGGATTTTTGGTGAAATTTTTTGGAATACGGGGTAAGACACATACCTATGGTATGTTCCTTATTGTATGACACTTACCTACTGTAATTTTTGAATAAATTTTATTATTTTATTATATTACTGCTCAACATAGGCCTCCCCCAGGGAGCACCACTTTGAGCGGCTACTCACCTCCTGTACCTATCCATCGACTCCTCGCAGCTTTCACCAGATCGTCGAAATACTCTGGCTCAAAAAATAACATATTATTATATTTTCTCTGCTGCAAGTGAAAAGTAACTTGAAAAATGTTACTTATTACTTTGAGTAGCTGATGTCACTATTATTGCCAAACGTGCAACAAAAGAGGAAACTATTTTCCTAGTCTTAGTGAGAATGAAATTTAGAAAAAACGTGACTTTTATTTTATGTGAATCGTAAATGAACCTACACTGCATAGTTTTTAAGATATGGTCAAAAATAGCACTGTGAATTTCATGAAGGACCACCACTCACCGTTCTCAGTAAGCATAGTGATGGTAAATATGCAGTGCGATCGCGAAGAATGCGCATGGATCCCGGTCGCGGCGACGATCAAGTTGAGTTTCCCCGCGGCCATCACATCGTAGGCCTCCTCGCCGGATCTCACGAACGCTTGGGTCACACCCTGGAATCACAAACACCACAACAATTTACAGATATGTACAGGAAAAATATGAATCACGAACGGGACTTGATCTCGAAAAAAAAATTAAAACGAACAAACAAAAACACAAGTTTAAACTTTACAAATTAAGCGAGACTGCTATAAAAATCATTAATATTACAAACATTTTATGGGTGCTAGGACCTTTCTGCAAAGTTCGTCTAGGTACCACCACTTAGCCAGGTATTCTACCGGCAAGCACTAATGTGCAAGCACTACTGTGTTCCGATTTGAAGGGCGTTATAGCTAATGAAATCACTGGGCAAATAATGCACTGCAGTGCCACGCGGTACTATTATTTTAAAGTTCCAAGTGATATTTTTTTTCATATTTATAGACTTTAAAGTAATATTACGTTTGTAAGTATACATGTACATTTAAAAAAGGCTTGTAAAATGTTACCTTCACATAAACGTTACCGGAAGCGTCTTCCCTGATGCGCATCTTGATCCTTTTATCCGGCGGCGCCAACAAGTCGTATATGGCTTCGTTGTAGATCTCCACAAACGATACCTGAATACGTATTACAATAATAATAATAAATAATAAATAAATAAATATGTGTGGACATTTCACACCGCGCCATCTAGTCCCAAACTAAGCATAGCTTGTACTATGGGAACCAGACAACTGATATAATACTTTTTGTTTGTAAATACATACATAGAATACAATATAACACCCAGACACAGAACAAACATCTATGTTCATCACACAAATGTTTGTCCTGGGTAGGAATCGAACCCACAGCCCTCAGTTCAGAAGGCAGGGTTACTATCAACTGAGCTATCGGGTCCGTCAATACTTTGCAGGTATTATAAAACACACATCAAGCTCATCAAGATCTTTTCAAAGTGGGGGTGGAGTGGTTGCGGTGGTGGTGTTCAATAAAGTATATTTGTATTATAATGTGGAACTCATTCCGGCTTCCTTGTTTACTGCTATTATAAGAGTGAGTAGGCTCCTCTTATAATGTGCTACACATTCGACTGCATCATTGCTTAACATCAGGTGTTACGGACGCACCATGAGCTTTGCGCATAACTACAGAGATACGGCCAGTCAGTCCCAAGCAAAAGGGTACTGCTGCTACCTGCTTACGAGAGACAAATGCTGCCTCGTTTTCCCGTTACGGGTTCCATAACTACTAGCTACAGTTGTTTGGGTTGCGTCAGCTGCATGGTATTTAAAGACATTATTATTACTACATAATATCACTAGTTGCAGTCAAACATTTTTTTTTTTTTGTTTCAAAGATTTTTATTTAATCAATAAAATATTATCCTACTTAATAACTACAAGACACCGTCAAATAGCTATTTACTTATACTTAATGAAGTGACTTGGCAGGCTAAATACGCCTTTATTAAGTCTTTTAACAAAAATATATTTAAGTGCTTAAATACTTTGTAAAACATAAGCGTAACAAGTTAGAAATTTATTAATATTCCTACCTTGTATTGCGTAGTTTTGTATGTCCCCTTTGTGTCAGAGCACATTTATTGCTAATACACACACACACTTAAGTGGTTAAATCAACACGATAACATACATTTTAGTGTACAAACGTTTTTGATACGTTAACTAACATAACAGAACGTAAAACATCAAGTTTTAACAGCATATTTTAAACAAAATCAGAAGTTAAGGACGGCGAACGCAAAAGTACCCTCAATTTATATGCGGATACTACCTACCTACCTGCAATGGCTCACTCAGTATCGTCATCGTCTTCGAGGACGTAGTGATGGGGTAAGCGATATCTTTTGTAAGTATCGAAATATGAAAGTGATGATAGCCTAGTTTTGCCAATTGATGAAATTAAATTATTTTTATGGTTTTTGTTTGTACATAGGTAAAATGATTTTGTTTGATTTAATATATATTGTTTTAGTAACGGGAATTTGGTTTCATCGTGAAGTTTCTTAATATATGTCCGAAATTTTGTATTGAAAGCGATTTTAAATGCTTTATTTTGTAATATTTGTAATTTACGGTGATTAGTTTCACAGGTACTGCTCCAAACTGGTGCAGCGTAGGTAATGCAGGGACGTATTAGAGTAGAATAAATTTTTAATTTTGTTTTAGAACTTAAGTTGCTTTTACGGTTCATAATTGAGCCAAGTGCTCCAAACGCTTTTAGGCCCTTTGTTCGTATGTAGTTAACGTGTGGAGACCAGTTGAGTTTAGTGTCTAAATGGACACCGAGATATTTTACAGACTTACTCCAGGAGATATCATGTCCGTTGATGACTAATTTTTTTATCAGGGGGCTTACGTTTTCTTGAAAACATGATGGCTTCAGTTTTGGCTTCATTCAATTTATGTTTCCATTTTTTTAAATATTTCATAAGTGAATCGATGGACATTTGTAGCCGACTCACGATTAACTCTTCATCGTTAGAAGATGAATACGACGCCGTGTCGTCAGCAAAACAAGCCAAATGTGTTCGAGGCTGCTTAGGAATGTCATTAAGATAGACCAGGAATAATAGAGGGCCCAGTACCGATCCCTGAGGAACACCTGCAGGGATGGAAAAAAGGTCTGAACATTTATTTTCTAAATGTACCTTGAAGTTCCGGTGACACAGATACGATTTGATCATTCTGACAATGTTTATAGGCATATCTGATTCTAACAGTTTGTGCAAAAGACCGTCATGCCAAACTGTATCAAACGCTTTTTCTATATCTAATAGAAACATCCCAGTAGATAGTTTCATATTTAGGTTATGGGAAACATGTTCGCTGACGCGCGCCAGCTGTTGAATGGTTGAGTGAGAACAGCGGAAACCCAACTGTTCATTGATAAATCTATCGCCCAGGAAACCCGTTAGTCTTTTCCCAATTGTGGGTAACAAACTAATAGGACGATAGTTGATAGCATACTTGTGATCTTTACCAGGCTTTGGCAGTGCTATAACTTTGGCTGTTTTCCACACCGACGGAAAAAAATTGAATTTAAAACATGAATTAAAAATTTTAGTTATCAATACCAAGCATTTCTGGGGCATATTTTTTAACATGATATTATGTACGTTATCATCACCCGGAGCTTTACGATTTTTAAGAGATTTGATATGTTTACGAATTTCATTAGGTCGGGTTAAAAAGTTTGAAGATGTATCTGAACACGAATTTAATATTTTGATTGAGGAAGATACGCAGTTGTCTATTTCATTATCGTTCCAGTCAGTCGTCAAAGTCATGTTTTTGTTAAAGGCAGAAGCTAATTCATGGCATTGCTCAGCTACGGAAGTCGTTGGGCAATTATTTGATTTGGTGAGTGGTGGTATAATAACAGACGATTTGTTTTTAAGAGCTCTAGTAACACGCCAGAGATCTGTACAAGCGTTATCAACTTTAGCCAATTTATTGTCCCAAATTTGATTGTTGTGTACCTGAATATCAGTTTTAATTTTAGCTTGTAAATAGTTAATTTCAGACCTAATTGTTTTGCGTTCGTTTTTGTTTATGGAACGGCTTTCACGTCGACGCAGTTTATCTTTAATTTTAATTAAAATCTTAATAAATTTAGGAAGGGAAGTCAAACATTGGCCTATGCGTAAATACACAAAAAAGTACCATCAAATAAAAAAAAATTACTGTGTAGCTAGACATAACAAACTCATAAGAGCCCACGCATGCAAGCCGTTCGGTTGTGGAATGCGCTTCCCACAGAAGTTAAATGAAAATAAATGAAATGAAATATATTTATTTGTGACATACACAATGCAACACAAATTATATAAGTACAATAGAAATATGACAATAACAACAGTAAAAATTAGACATGCTAAGTCATTGACCATATTTAAAAGTATGGTGCATCCAAAGACTTTTGTAATAGGGGGGGGGGTATCTGTGGGTGCATCTTTATTATCTGTTGTTATAATTGCTGCTATTCCATCATTTTTAAATTATGTATTAGGATGTAGGTATATTTATTAGTACCAAATTATGTATTAGGATGTAGGTATATTATTAGTACCAAATTAGGTAATTGTTTTTATTTATTTATTATCTATTTGAGTATTTAGTTATTTATCTGAATTTACCTTATCTATTAAATTGGTTTGCACCACCATTTATTCTCTCTACTGATACTGTCCATCCAAAGGTTATCTGGAAGAGATCGACGTCAGCAATAAGACCGCCCACTGTTGCACTAGTATGTAAATTTTATTGTATTCCTATTTGTATGTTTTATTTGTGGAACAATAAAGAGTTCTCTATCTATCTATCTATAAGACCTTGTACTATGGAACCCTGAAGACTAATCAAAACACTCTAAGACTGTGATAATAGGTTTGAATGATCAGATTCAAAGTGGAACAAAACATAGTATTAAGTCAGACTAGATCATTGCAGGTATAAACCATATTCAAAAATTCCATATTATGCAGGACACAAAGTAATAATGTCACAGTCTAACTGGTATTTTGGTAATACTCTACTACTCACCCAAACAAAATATTTAGTTCTGTTGGAGAGGTCCACATTGCTGACTGTGAGATCATTTTGCAGTTGTGCACTCATGCGGCGGTACTTATCTCCCAGGGGCGCTGATACATGCCGGAGACGTTTCACCCACTAGGACCAAAACAAACTTGACTTGTAGTTAATTAAAAAGTAAGTATTTATTTATACTTTATTTTATTTATTTATTTAATATATCTAAAGTTAATATTTACGAGAATTACACTAGGTATTCTTATTTGTATTTAAGATGAATTTCTGCAAAATCACATTCAAATCTGAGTAAAGTTTAGAAATTTACAGACATCATCTTAAATAAATAAATTAACAATCTGGGGATGTTCCAGGTTTAGATAGTGTAGAAGAACTAAAAAGTAAAACATGGCCTAATCAAATTTAAAAAACAATACCTGTAGCTCATACTCCTGCTGAGTAAGACTAATTATATCAGCACCATTGTCAGATGGCTTGTATGTCGGCATCTGGGCAGCATCCACCAGTTTGAACACATATTCTAGTGACCTCGGCACAAGACCCGGCGAGGAGACTGTGCCCATCAGGGTGTATGTCTTCCCGGAACCTGAAGCTCCATATGTGAGAAGAGTGAAGCTATGCCCATCAGGCAACTTCTTCAAATTCTCTTTGACAACTTGTTCAAACACTTCCTGAAAATGATAGAAGTGGTTGGATATTTTTATTCTATAGTATTGTAACAAAACTGTGAAGGTAAGTTTCTAAGTTTGAAACAGAAATAGATTTAATCAAACTTTTTTAATAATACGAACAGACAAACAAGCTGATGGCCAGTCTGATGGTAAGGTACAATGGGTAGTCTTATCAGAGTTATTTCTTTCAGAAAATCTTCGGATGATATGTAACTATTTACAATATATTATATTCAAAGTAGCTATAGGCAACATAAATGAAATAAGAGCCCAGTTTAGGTATTACATCAGTCTCGTCAACTTACTTTTTGACTGCATTCAGACGTAAATATCTTTGAGAATGTGTACATTTTGGGCACATTGTGCTGTGTGCGCCGCCCGTGGCCAGCGGTTGTCGTGTCCAGAGATGTAACCAGAGTTTTCTCAGACCTCACTTCATACAAGTTGCTAGCGACATCACAAGGCTTCATACGCAAGTAAACTTGCACCAGCTCAGGCTCTTCAATTTCCGAGTCCTCTTCGAACTGTTCCAATAAATTTAGGCCTTTCTGAGGACGAGGTCGCATGAAGGGATTCTGTATCAGTGGAGGCCTAGGCTCTATGAACGATGGTATGTCCCGCCGTGAAGTATCATTGCCGGAGTAACGTTGTTCCACCATTTTTTATCACTTATACAAGACAAAGACATTAAAATTAAAAACTACAAATAACATTCGAACTAAACAAACTAGACAAAACGGTTCAACTTTCAAAAAATTTTAAATTATTCTTGACCACAGATATATCATTCATTTGTCATCAAAGAGGATATAATCCACAGAGTACATATAATCACTTCGTTTCTTATCCTTTAATCTGTGGCTACATCATAGAGAAAAAAACATGTTGACCCACAGATAAGAGAAAAAAAAAATACCGTAGAGAGATGGTTGAGCGGCAGACGCCCGTCAGCAGCTATGCTAGCTCAATTGTAATAGGCTGTGGTAATAGGGGGGCTGCCTCCCTATTACGAAGGAGTTAGCAGCGCTACTGACGCGCGTCTGCCGCTCAACTGCTGTCAAAATTGTATGAAAATTGACAGCAGTTGAGCGGCAGACGCTCGTCAGCAACGCTGCTAGCTCGTTCGTAAAAGGGGGACAGGTCTTTGAAGAAAATCCGACAATGGCGGTTGTAAACTTTGAATTTTTTACCAAAACCTGTGAATTTTTGAATTTTAATGTGTAATAAGGGTGGATTATTATTCGTTAAGTGTTCATAAACGTGCACGAGTGTTGGCAAATGGTTCCAAGTTTATAAGACCATGCATTGCCGTTTTCTCTTCAACGGCTTTTTAGAGCCTTTTCTGATGGCTTTTTGACCTGACAAAATATGACTTTGACTTAACATAAGCGTATAAATCTTTACTCACTTGACATTGTCAGAATTATTACTAAAAAGCGATAGAAAGCCCAAGGAACTTATACGTATACTGTATAGTATACACTTTTTTTTTCTCTAATCTGTGATAGTATACTTAAAACTTCCTTGAGGTGAAACTGGCACAATACACAAACCGTGTCATGGCCAAATGAGCAAAAAAAAAAAAACCATTATTGAACCCCCTATTCCGAATCACGCTGTAATCGCTATCATCGCTCACAACGCTCACGTTGATTATTCAGCGTTCCGATTCAGATATTGCGCTTACGACTTTGAGCGCTGTCAATGACTCTGAACAACCAATCACGTCCGCGATATCGCAAGATGGCGTCGGTCATGACGTTTACAAGAGATTTCTTTGTCGCGCTTACGGCCATTCGGTACGCCTTTTTTTTTCTTATATTTTGGCTTCACACATAGTGTATTTAGCCAGTGTCAAGCATTTGTAATTATTCATCGTTAAAGAATATATCACGTAAATTCAAGTCTTAGTCATAGTCATAGTCCAATCTAAGTCAGGTAGTCGTAATCCAGTCTAAGTCATGCTCCATTAAAGTGGTGGCAACTTTACTAGAAGCTTCTATGGAATTTTGGAAGCAACACGAAAACTCACGTTTTACCACATTATATCACTTGCCCACACTCATGCTCGTAATTCAGCACTTAATGCGTAAAACGCCACCAATTTTAAACATTAATACTGGAAAAAGCACAAGTTTTGAGAAATAATACAATGCATACAAGAATAAGAATAAGAATAATTTTTATTGCCAGATAAAAACAATAGTGTTAATCATCATTACAAATAATACAAAATCAGACTTTATTAATTATACTATAGGTAAAAAGTATCCCACGGGCCCCAAACTAGGCAACAGCCTGTATCTTGGGTGCTCTAGATAATGTATTACCTGAGCTATTGACGCGTATATATATTATAATAATAATTCAACCTACCGTACATAATTTATGCCATGGTACATTGGTGCATCATTGGCGAGGTAGGTCTAGGAGCCTTACATATTACACACCTACTCAAAATTTTACTGCCGACGTGAACATTTCCGCGTTCCCGCCAAAACCCCGTACGCCTTTTTAGCGCGATAATATCGATATTATAGATTTTAGTTAGGGTATCTCGGAATACAGCCGAAGAAGAAGAGAGGATCGTTCACTCATGACGTCATGTGTCAAAAAACAATCTGTTTCTGTCATTTTTTTACAAAAAATACAAATGTCGGATATGTGTTTGATTCACAGTTGTTTATTTTTGTTATTGCTAGAAATATAGAGCATTCCACCGCGAATGCATTTTTGTTGATCTTATATTTCACTATATATCCTTATTTATTGGGGCAGTTGCTACGCGAAATACATGATTGTAAAGAATTTGTGAAAATGTGATAGTTTTTCGTATTTGGCGTCGTGCCATAGTGTTAATTGGAGTTTTAACGGAAATAGGCGTCATGAAGTGGTGTACGATTATTATTTTGGCATTGGTATGTGTGTACCCGGCACTGGGGTATTGTCCTTCGTTATGTTTGTGTAAAAGTAACAAGGCGTCGGAAGGGGCGTTAGCAGAGCCCCTGCCGGAAGAACTTCTAAGGCTCAAGTGCGGCGGCAGCCCTGCACAGATCACCGAACTGAAAGAAATAGATCTGAGCAAGTTGTGGACTATTGTTGTCAGCTTGTAAGTATTCATGTAAGTAGCAAGCTCACATAATAAACTCTAACCATGAAATACAATGTTTACATATTTTTTTCCAGGAATTTATCAGGAAATGCCATCTCTATACTATCCAGGGAACTGTACTTGCCTAATTTACAGAAGTTGTGAGTAATCACCATTTATTTTTATATATTTCATTAGAATTATAGGCTACTCTGAACATAAGTCAAAATTACGATGTTACGTTTCAGAGATCTTAGCAGAAACCAGATCAATCTGATAGAGTCAGATGCTTTCTACAATCTGACATCTCTGCAGCGACTAGACCTGTCCAACAATCAGATCAGCAATGTCTTCAAAGAGATGTTCAAAGGGCTGGTCAATCTGGAACGGCTCATTCTATCTCAGAACCATATCTCTGTGATGGCTGCGGGGACTTTTGACCACCTTGTAGGGTTGAAACAATTGTAAGTAATAATATTTAACAGCCAATAAAAAGCACAGCACTATGGCAAAGGTTGGAAGAGGCATTTGGTGAAGGGCACACAATGTCTAAACAGAATAACAAAATGAAGCACTGAAAATTTAAAATTATTGTTTAGGTATTTACTAAATTAAATATATCTTAGGGATAAATCATGAATATAAGTTGTAAACAATGCATAATGAGAATGTTCCTACCATGAGCAACCTAGCTGAACAATGTAAAAATCTTAACAATGTCACCTGTGACCTGGCAGATGATATTGTGAAGGTTTGTAGAGACCAACATAATTGCTATAAGGATTTGTGTTTAATAAACTTCACATTAGTATTATGAGTACAGAAATAACCCTTAAACTTCTTGTGCATTGAGCAGATAAATTGTATGTGTATCATTTTAATACATAGGCTAACATAAGGACAATAATTTGAGCACTCATTTACTATAATCTCAAAATAGAATTGTAAAGTTAATTTTCTACCTCTATTGAACAAACTATTATTCTTTCAGGGATATAACAGACAATCCTCTTATCTGTGACTGTGATCTCCTCTGGGTGAGCGATTGGGCGAGGAACACGAGTGTCAAACTTGTAGGCAACCCAAAGTGTGCCTTTCCTGAGAACATGGTCAATAAGTTTGTCCGAAAACTCAAGATATTCCTAGACCTATCAGCCTGTGGCAACGCTTTACCTTCTAGCACTTTGATCGTCAAACCAAATCATGACCAAGTTGTATTCGAAGGAGATACATTAGTTCTGACTTGTAATGCTCCATTTGCATCTGTTATTGCTAAATACGAACTGAAATGGCTACATCCAATGTTAGAAATCTGTGATGTTAACACAACAAGCACGGATATGCAAGAGGAAGGGATGGCGGAGACAACATTATACTTTCCGAATATAACTAACCATCACATGGGAAATTGGACTTGCATGTATACAGATCAGAATCATTTAAAGCATAACCATACGGTACAAGTTTTGGTATTGTCGAATCTAACTCAGTACTGTATATCTGATCATACCACAAACAATAAAGGGTTGTACTCATGGCCTCAGTTGTTGGTTAATAGAACTGCTACAGTACCATGCCGTAGTGGTGAAGGATTGGCTTACCGGCATTGCTTCGCTGACAGCACATGGGGTGTAGCCAACACTACGGAATGCTCATACATCAGCAACGTAACAAAACTGCTACAACAGTTTGCCTTATTAAACGTAAGCCTAGTGCAATATTCAGCAGTGAATGCAACGGAAAGATTGTCCATGCTCATTCAGGAGAAGACGTACCCATTGGCTGAGATAAATGATGCTGACGATGTGATGTTTATTGACCAGGCTATCAGGAATTACATGCAGTATATTCCAGAAGAGAAAGATTTAGGTAAGCTTTTGATATTGTACTAAAGATGCTTTTATATTTACGTGTGTAAACATCTTGTTGCTGTTTAAATTGTACAGAAAATGTATGGTCATAACTTAACATTAAAATAACCTATAAAAGTTTTTACATAAGTCATGTCAATGGTTAATTTTATATTTATTTACATTAAATAGACTTGGCATTGAACTGTATTAAGATTTACTATTATAATAAATAATATATTTAGGTTTCATTCTCAGCTTTATATTTAAAAATGTGGAGCGGATGTTACGGGAATAATTTATGACAGTCTTGAAATAAATTCAAATATTCAATGCATTTTTATTGTGAGCTAACAGTAAATTCTTTTGCCGCTATTCGCGGAGGTAATGTGGTTTTGGCTAATCGCAATACATACAAAAAGAGAAACACTTGTGCCAGCCACAATTAATTTTGCTGCCATAACATTTCAAGTTAACTAATGAATTTCAATAATATGCATAAGCATTTAGCTCTCAACTATTTTTCAGGGCCTACCCTACTAGAGGTGATAAGCTCAGCGATGAACATCTCCCACTCGGTGATGGCCAAAGCGGAGGAAATGTATGGATCATGCACAAATATGATGAGGGCAGCTGAAACCATATCCACTTACATTAAAGATGCACAAGGGCAGAAGGTAAAACACATGTTTAGAATTTAGGTCTTAAAGAGAGATAAGTCCTTTTTAGTTATACACATGGAAATGTTGCCTTGAGTGTATGGAACAAAATAACAAAAGGTAAAAAGCCTGAAAACAAAAGTTTTCAATCAATGTGTGTTGCCAGTGATGACTTATGGAACTGAGACGTGGTCTCTAACTGCTGGCCTCACTACTAAGCTCTGAGTCGCGCAATGAGCTATGGAGAGAGCAATGCTCGGTGTTTCCCTGCAAGATAAGATCCGAAATGAGGAGATCCGCAGGAGAACTAAAGTGACCGATGTAGCTCTTAGGATTAGCAAGTTGAAATGGCAATGGGCAGGCCACATCGCTCGTAGAACTAGTTCTCGAGTGGCGACCATGAACTGGAAGACGCAGCGTAGGCCGGCCCCCCACTAGGTGGACCGACGACCTGGTGAAAGTCGCGGGGAGCCGATGGATGCAGGAGGCGAGCAGCCGCTCTAAGTGGCGCTCCCTGGGGGAGGCCTATGTTCAGCAGTGGACGTCTTCAGGCTGCTAATGATGATGATGAACAAAATAACTTGTGGAAAAAGTAAATAAAAATAACGCCTGTTGATGACACGATGAGGATTATAATACGGTGGAAAGAAATGAAAGAATTCAATGGATCCATATTGTTGCACCCGTATGTCAATCCAATGTTTTAGCAACTGTTCTTGTTTTATAGGTGACGTACGAAAGCCAAGGTTTATTTAAAATATATGATAAAAATGTCACACTTGTCCATTCGTGACTCCGTAGTTAACAGCACCCAACAATCACATACATAGATCCTGGACCCTAACTAGAATTCCCTGTGTCTAGAGACCCAGGAACTATATGGACCATGGTCCCACAACACCCAGACACAGAACAAGTATTTGCGCTTTTTTTTCTGTGCCCAAATACTTGAAACGAACCCACTGCCTCCGAGTTATGAGCTGACCTGTGGCCTTACCGCGTAAGCCCGGTGGCAATCGTATTCGTGTACTCTCTTGCTCGCACTCAGGGGTGTGTACATTGGCGCAAGCAGGATGGCAGGCGATGTTCATTACCAGAATGCTTACGTGGTAGGGCAGCTGCTCAACCACCACACCACAGGAGGAGGGGGGGGGGGGGAGGAATCTTTTCGTATTTTATTTATTAAGCTGAACATGAAGCTCTAGCAAAATAGGAATTACATTTAATTCTTAAAGGAATATAACTGGGGTGTTTCAGGATAAGTTAGCGGTTGAACAATTCCGCGTGGGCGAAGGCTTCAGCGGCGCGACATGCGTGTGGTACGGAGGCGCGCCTCGCCTGCACTGCACCACGACCAACCGCACTGTGGCGCCTCTCTTCACTCTCTCGGACGCTGTCATCCATGCCAGCGTGCAGGTATTGACACTGTCATCATTAACAGCAGCTATTCTTTCTTTCATTATACACTCTGTAATTGTTCATTCTATCATTGTTTAGTCTGTTCACTCTGTCATTGTTAATTCTGTAAAAATTCAACCTGTAATTATTTACTCTGTGATTGTTTACTCTGACATTGTTAACTCTGTCATTGTTCACTCTGTAAATTATTCAATCTGTTATTATTCACTCTGATGTCATTGTTCACTCTGACATTTTTCACTCCGTAATTTTTCACACTATCATTTATTTGATCTGTAATTATTTAGCTGTCATTAAATTATCTCTGCTATTATTCACCCTGACATTGTTCACTCTGTTGTTGTTCATTGTCATTATTCACCCTGTCAATTATTCAATCTGTAATATTTATTCACTCTGTCATTATTCATTCTGGCATTGTTCATTCTATCATTCTTTACTGTGTCATTGTTAACTGTGTTATTATTCACTTTGGAGGCTTTTGAAGAAACTCCGACAATGGCGGTTGCGAATTGTGAATTTATTTTTAAAAACCTGTGTATTCTGAATTTTAATGTGTAAAAAGGGTGGATTATTGTCCGTTATGTATTCGTGAACGTGCACGAGTGTTGGCAAATGGTTTCAAGATTATAGAAACATGCATTATTGTTTTTGCTTCAACGGCCGTTTTTAGAGCCTTCAGTAAAATATCCACCATTTTATTGTTGGCGTTTTGACTGACTGACAAAATATGACTTTGACTTGACATAACCATACAAATTTTACTCACTTTACATTGGCAGAATTATTGCAAAAAAGCGTTAGAAAGCCATTAAAGAAGAAGAAGAATTCACTCTGTCATCATTCACTGTCATTATTACTTCTGCTATTATTAATTTTATCATTATTCACCCTGTCAGCGGATATGCGATAACGCGATTTTTAGCAGAGTAACACTATTATTCTTGTATCATCACTTTCCATCAGGTGAGACGATGGGAAGTGATGATGCAGTCTAGGATGTAATAATGTAACAAATGCCGCATTTATTTACCACCCCGTAAAACCTTTCAGATACCCCAATCATTACTGTACAGTACAACAACAACCGGTGAAATGCTCCAACTGGAGCCCCACGATTTAATAATATCAGTGTACGAGAGCGCAGCCCTATTCCCATTACTGCCCGCGGTGGAAGACGAGGCGAGGCTTACAGGGCACCGGGCGAAGGACTACTATGGACGGAGCACTAAACGCGAAGACATGAATATGGAAATATCCTCGCCGGTCATAGGATTTCAGTTGAGTAAGTTGCAGTTGATTTTGTTTTGTGTTGTTCCGCAGTTTTGAATGATTTTATTATGAATATTTTTATTATTATGTGATTTTGTCGTCACGTAGGTAGATAGTAATATACTACCAGGGGGTCTAGCAAACATCCCTTTCCATTAGCGTTAACGCCAAACGATAACTCAATGTATGGGAATGACAGAACTTTTCCGTAGCTAATGGCAAAGCGAATGTCATTCTCCATACATTTTGAGTTATCGTTTGACGTTAACTCTAATGGAAAGGGATCTATGCTAGGCCCCCGTGGTAGGAATTTTCTGCAAAGTTCCTCTAGGTAGGTACCACCGCTTTGACAGATCTTCTGGCGCCAAGCAGTAGTGTTTTCCGGTTGGAAGGGAACTGTAGCTAGTGAAATTATTGGGCAAATGAGACTTTATGATCTATTCTCACAATGTAGAAATCTTATTACTGGAATATGCTGATGTCTCAGGATGACGTGCGCAGTGAAGTGTTACGTGTTTTTTTTTTTATTTGAGAGTCCAATTGACTGGGCGGCCGTATCGCTTAAAATCAGGCAAATGACCAGCTCGTTAAACATTTAATATTTAAAAAATTGGCTTAACCCCTTTACTTCTTTACGCCTTACGTAACTTAGGACGCCCCAGGGTTAAGGTGTTCCATTCTTCTGCTGTCTTGTTCCTATGTGCAATGTAACGTTATACTAGCGTACGTAGTTAGTTATACATCCATACCGTACACCGGTATGAATGCTGAGTTAAGACCTTCTCAACACCACTGTACCTATACTACCTGATTTTGAATTGGTATATTATCCCGAGAGGGGGTAAATATACACTTCAAGGTAGACATTGTTTCTACTGCGCCTTTTTTAAATTAATAGTTTTTCATTGATGAAATGCCATGTAAAGTTTACGTTCGAAGATAGCCTTAGCGCAGCTGGGTGGTTGAACTTCGTCCTTGACCGAGTGTGCATAAATGAGTTTAACGACCTGTGTTTGGAAATTAATTTATAGCATCTTGTTAACTCTCGGTAACGATCGCACGTGCAATTTTATTAGTGGATTTATATTTTACCATGGAGCTTTGGAAACACTCAGTTTCAAGTAAGACTCACAACTTATGGGCCATCATGGTCCCAGTCCCCCCGTTTCGGGATAACATACCAATTCAAGATCACCTTGTATATTTACCTCTATATCTTTTTTAATACTTAATTACTATTCCTACGTCATTTTGTATTCTTGTGAGTGTTGAATAAATATTTTTTCTTTCTTTCTTCCTTTCCATAGGGAACGTATCCCTTGTGGGTCCGCTCCTGGAGCCGGTGATAGCGACGGTACGTGCGGCCGCCGCGCCCGACGCCCGCGCCGCCGTCTGGGACCCGCGCGCCCGGCGCTGGCGGGACGGCCCAGGTACCGTACATACACCGCGACATTACTGTGCCTGGCTACTGGCAGAGATACCGCCGTCTGGGACCCGCGCGCCCGGCGCTGGCGGGACGGCCCAGGTACCGTACATACACCGCGACATTACTGTGCCTGGCTACTGGCAGAGATACCGCCGTCTGGGACCCGCGCGCCCGGCGCTGGCGGGACGGCCCAGGTACCGTACATACACCGCGACATTACTGTGCCTGGCTACTGGCAGAGATACCGCCGTCTGGGACCCGCGCGCCCGGCGCTGGCGGGACGGCCCAGGTACCGTACATACACCGCGACATTACTGTGCCTGGCTACTGGCAGAGATACCGCCGTCTGGGACCCGCGCGCCCGGCGCTGGCGGGACGGCCCAGGTACCGTACATACACCGCGACATTACTGTGCCTGGCTACTGGCAGAGATACCGTTTATGTACTTTATGCCGTTGTATAAGCGGTCCCAATACATTCTTGAGCGCCAATGTTGAATGTGATATTTTTTGTGATATAAATGGCAGCAGCACTACTATTTTGATTACCCATTTAATTTATTTTTCAATTATTTAATTATTAACTGTAATGAATTTATTAATATAAGTGTATTTAACATAATTACCGATTAAATTATGATTAATAGATACAAAATAAAATTTAACGACCCAACTTCTCAATTCCAGATTGCAAAGTATCGCACGTGGTATCAGAAATGATCATCATAAGCTGCACCCGACTTGCTTACGTCGGTCTTATACAAAACGTAGAGACAGGCATATACGGGGCAAGGACCGATGGAGCTAGGTTCAAGGTTTCCCATCCAGCGGTCTACGTTGGGAGTCTCATACTCATCGGATGTCTCAGTTGCACCACTCTCACTTATATCATGTGCTATCAATCTATACAAATGGCGAAGAAAACCAAACACGCTCTGATTAACACTTGGATTGCAATTGGGTTGTTGTGTTTCTTGTATACGCTTGGTATCTACCAAACTGAAGATGTCAAGCTGTGTCAGATTTTGGGATTGTTGATACACTATTTGTCTCTCTCTTGCTTACTGTGGATGTGCGTATCGGCAAGCAATATGTACAAGTGGGTGACAAAGACGCACAATCCGGTTAGAACGCCCGACGACGAGTTGCCACCAGATGTTCCGGTGCAGAAGCCAATACTTGGCTTGTATTTGGTCGGGTGGGGGATCGCTTTGATTGTCTGCGGGATTTCAGGAGCGGTAAATTTGAAGGACTACGCGGGTTACTCGCAGTGTTTTTTGAGTACCGCCCCAGCGTTGACAGCTTTGTTCGTACCGGGTGGGATTCTACTCATATTTTTGCTGATTCTGTTCCTTCTAATACGGTGTACGATAAGGAACCTTAACGTGCAGCTTTCGGAAGGTACACAAGCGACGGAAAACGTTGATTTAGAAATGTGGGAGCCGCAGACGAATGACAGAGCGGAACGGAGAAGCGTAAAATCGGCTTTGGATTCAGAAATTGAGGATTTAGAACATACGCCAATAATACAGCTGAGAGCTCAGGTTATAGTGATGTGTTTGTACATGGCTGTCTGGTCTTGTGCCGCTATAGCCGTCTACAGACCGTTGCCGGCTTACTTACCCTACCAGGAGGACATCTGCAGCATTGTCTATGCAGTTTGCGCCACGATCTTGGGCACGTTCATACTGTTCTTCTACGGCATAGCACGTAGTGACGTCAGAGCGCAGTGGGCGATGATGCACTGTTACTTTTACAAGAGCAAGCAGTGCTGTAGAAACAGGAGCGTTTTTGATACAAACCAGCAAAATATCCCCGCGAATCAAACCAACGCGCCGACCTTGCAAGCTATCCCCAACGATAATAGGTCCAGATCGGGCAGCCGGAGTTCAAATAGAACAAATACTAAAACAAACAATAGTGGGACCTATAAGGGCGGGGCTGAACTCAACGGGCAAACTTTGCAGAAAGATCCGCTCAAAAATACCAACAGCAAAGCTCCGAACATCAATCTTGTCGTTCTACACAGACAGCAATACAGGTCTAACAACTCCATGATGACGTATCCGGACACGGGAACTGTGGGACCAGAAATATTCTACAATCCAAACCAAATGAACGTCGCTAAGAAGTTTTTCAAAAAGCAAAGGCAAAACATGAAAAGAAATTGCTTAGAGTTACCGACGCGGCGAGATTGTGACAACGATTCACACTTTTCCTTACCCCTGCCGACGAAAGAAGCGTACAATGGCGTCGCAAATATCATTAACTCCGGATCGAAAGTAAACAACACCAATATTCACGTGGAAAAATTCAATACTGGCATAAAAGAGACGAGACACGCCCTCAATCCTAATTTACTCGAAGACGACCAGCAGAAGGATTACAAAAACTACTCGGTTGAAAAGAAATCGTGGAACAAGAACGATGATCCGAAATCTAATCGGGCTCAAGTAATGAACATCTATACTAACGTTCCAGAAACTCAAGTGCCGCAACACCAAGTTGTCAAAGCCAATGTTCCTAAAACGTTCAACGCTCAGAGAAGTAGTGTTTCCGAAGAATGTTTGCAATCTCACGCCGAACAACCTGAAATGCGGACTATATCTCAGCAATGCAGCTTAGAATACAGCTCAGCTTCGGAGATAGCAATGCCGCACACGTGCTCCGATCAAACTTTAAACACTCATTCAGAACTGACATCTTTCCAAGAAACGCACAGTGCTTTATGTTCGACCAACGAAATTACAGACACCGAAAGCTTCGGGCAGTACATAGATTATTTACAACCAACCAGCAATAAAGACAGCAAAGATGCCATAGACAAATCATTGCAGGATATTTCCGAAGAGTGCACTATGAACAGCGACGATATCAACAGATCTAATACGCCGCAGATTCTAGAAGTAAGGTCGGGAGAGTTGGACAACTTACTTCAAAATCCCGAAGACTTAGGCCCTAAAGACAACGGTGACAAAGATACGTTTTTCATGGCAAAAACGACGTACGATTTCGAGACTTGCAGCACGAACGCCAGCGAGCAAGGTTTTGAAAACGAAAGTGACATCTACTGCCCCAATTACCAAATGTCCGAAGTGAGCATACGAAGCCACGGCTTATACGCACCATCCCCATCCTCCATGTGTCCGAACGAAATAAGTTTTAGCAATGAGGACGTTTCAAACATCGAGAGCCAGTATGTCAATTACGATCCGGGGTGGCGTAAGACAATAAAAAGCAATCCTAAGCTAGGGAAGTACGTTCCGACCCCGGCAGTCAGTTGTCCGGAAGTAAACCGTGATAGTAGCCCTGTCTCTTTTTCAAGCGAGATAGATGAACTTTACACGCAAATAACCAGTAGGAGTAAAGATAGGGAGAAAGATAGGACGCCGAGAAAGGACACAGGATTGGATGTGACATTGAACAGTGACGTCACGCTAAAACCTGACAGTGACAGTTGTGTCAGTGAGGCTATCTCAGATGTCGAAGTCAGAGGTGAAACTACTGTGTAGATAACCTAGAAATGTGTGTAAATAGTTGCTAAAGTGATGTTTTATATGGATGATTACGAGTAAGAAAGTATTAAAGTTGTTAGCTGAAAATATCAGTAGCGTAAGTAGTTATGATTTTACTGCCATTTATTTTGTAATTTTCGATGATATTGTATTTAATTTAAAGGCTATGTCGTCCTAACTTGGGAAAGACAATTGTAATTTATTGTACTTACTTACTTTTTATGACAACAGCGTTGATGATCAAAAATATATTTCTTGTAATGAGGATCCGTAACGTTTTTAGTTGTGAATGTTGATTTATAGAGATAAGAAATCCTTAACATACAGTGCAAAATTTTTTGTTCTACGACAAAGTCTGATGAAGTTATGACCAAATTACTTGCGAAGTTCACTTATTGGCCGTGACGTCATTGTGACGGTCACCGCCACTTAGCCGTAGGCCGTATTGCTGTAGCAGTGTTTTGTTTCGACCGGCACAATGACGTCACACGCATGATTTTATGTCATAAAGAATAATGTGGATACTAGTTCTTCTGAATTTGCTTTAACTGTACTGATCTTCATTTTTATTTATGGAGTACACACACACTTGTATGGAGTACAGGCTTCTTTTGTGAAGCAAAGTTAAATATTTCTTTTAAATGAAATTGTAGTTTGTTATTGGTTTGATGTAAGATATTTTTGACCGGATTTGGTAACGTTTTGTAAATTATTGACTGGAGAATGGTTTTCTTCATGAAATATCTTGTTTCAAGAAATAAAAGGTTGTATAATTTAGTTTTAACATGTACATTTTATTGTATAGCTATTTATTAAGTTTCTCTTGAGTCTGATAAGCTATGTCGCTTTTGTATCTGTGCAAAGTCTATTGCTATGTGAATGAGAACTTTGAAATGATGTGCCAAATTCTATGGAATGTTGTGTGAATTTTCTTTTCAGTTTTATATGAAATCTTAGATCATTTGAAGGTTCTTTTGTATTATAAAATGACTGAATTAACACCCCGCCTTAATGTAGTAATAAATGAAGTGAAGAAATATTTTTAATGCGTTTCTGGAGGAAAATTATTTTAGTTAGCTACTGACTATCCCTGCGTGGATCTTTCATCAAAGTCAGTTCAGGGGTTTAGTGGTAATTAACATACATACATACATACACACACACACACACACACACACCACATACACAAACATTTATAACATTAATACGTAGTAGGGTTTTAAGTACATACTTACTCGATAATGAAATTAAAATATGATCTCAGAAATGACGAAGTATTACAAGAGTTCTTTATTATTATTATTTTTATTTATTTAGTATTTCTTCACGTCATTTACTTTTTCATTTATTTCTCAATCATCTCATTTTTGTAAACACTTTTACAAGACAAATTGCGAATCGTACAATATTTACGCGTGTGCCTATTCAGTGTTGTAAGATGTGGCCTAAATTTTTTTTGGCATTTTTTGATAGACGCTGTGACGAAAAAAGTGTAGCTCGATAATGGGGTATATATTAATGGCTTTAGTTGACAAATCTAAAACTCTTAGAACTGTTGCTGTCCTTGTCAAATACACGGCAATGTAAGAGACGGATATATATTTAGTATTTTAAAGACTGTCAAATAAAACCTTCAAAATCAGGTCTAATATTTAGGATAGCTAATCCATGCAGAATCATTCGTTGTCTCTTGAATTGAATTGAATTGAATTATTAGAAGTAGCTAGCGAATGCTGCATCCCGATTCGTAAAAAATCGGAATAGACATGATGACTACTATATTTTTATTTCATTAGTTATGAATAATATTCTGCAAAAAATAAACAGTCGTAAATCGTGTAAACAAACATAAACCGTCTTACCACAAAAGATTTAGACGCGCCTTAAACACTTGTTGAACAGTTGTTTCATGAATTCCATACCACAAATCCGCGCCTAACACTCGTTTAAGATAGACGGGCGTTAAACACGTGCTAAAATTTAAACATACTCAACCCTTAGTTTAAGAGGTGTTTAACTATCGCTGTCACCATAACACACACAGTCAAACTTCACGCTAATAACGTTCCGTTTTTTCTATGGTCACAGCTAACATGTATTGGATTTACAAAATGAGTTCTGCGCGGAACGAAATGATTCGTATAATGTCACCTTATTTAAAAAATGTGGATCGAGTTAGACAGTGTTTAAGTAAACGCGGTATAAACATGGTTTTGTAGTGACAATAATAAAACATCCGTTTAAGGAGCATTTAACTTTTAGACGCTGTCTAACTAAACATGTATCTAAGCGATGTTTAAAATTATTTTTGTGGTAAGACAGAAAATATTTCAAAAAACGACAGTTACAAGCATTTTAAAAACAGGAATAGAAAGAGACATCTCAAACATGCAGTGACGTCACAGCTGGGTCCTTCATAGTATCTCATTACTAAGCTGTGGTAGCTCTACATACAATCTCTTTAGCATGTGACGTCACAAGTGGTGTTTTCAAAGTAATTGCGCTCTGTTTAGCGAAAAAGGGAAGGGCGATGCCCCCTACAGAAACTTTAAAAGCTCAACTCCGTGATTTATTTAACTATTTTACTTAATTTTTAATTATCGCATTGATTTCTAATCTACTTTATGAAAATATTATTATCATTTTTAATAGTAGTCATCATGTATAATGTTCCGATTCTATATCTACACTTCCCTTAGTACGGGTAGCATAAGCCGTAGAAGAGAAACCGACATTTCTCGTGAAAGCGTTTGACCAGTGAACGATCGCGTATCACGTCAATCGTTTTCATTGGTCAAACGCTATCTCCATAGAAGATATTATGTTTGTTCTACAGTTTTTTTAGTCACAGTGTTGTAGAAAATTTGTACAGTGCTCACCAGAAAACATCGAACATCTTGAAAACTAAATAAATAAATAAACTTGACGGGCCCGATAGCTCAGTTGGTAGTAGCCCTGCCTTCTAAACTGAGGGCTGTGGGTTCGATTCCTACCCAGGACAAACATTTGTGTGATGAACATAGATGCTTGTTCTGCGTCTGGGTGTTATATTGTATTCTATGTATGTATTTACAAACAAAAAAGTATCTAAGTATTATATCAGTTATCTGGTTCCCATAGTACAAGCTTTGCTTAGTTTGGGGCTAGATGGCGCTGTGTGAAATGTCCACACATATTTATTTATTATAAAAAAAATGATGGATAGGTAAAATCCATAGAAAAAATGTCTAAAAATACCATCCATAAATGCCATGTTACAAAACGCGGCAAAGTTTTGTTGTTTGCGCCATCTGCTATTATATAAAATAGCCACACATAAAATGGCGAGTTGATGTGTAAAAATGTTACAACCCCAAAAGGGTTGTAATATTTTGTAAAAGGGGTATGGATATTTTAGTATGAAGCTTGGTACCTACTGACCGCCATCTTGTTTTTTTTGTTTTTTCTTTGAAATAGCGGCCACTCAATATGTATCGGTAAATAACACTACTAAGGAACAAGGTTTGTATGACACAAAATCTTCTCCAAATTCACCTTTCCAAGATTATGGTTTAATCTTACACCAGTGGCGCCACCGGTAACATGACTTAACCCCGTTTTCAGGTACACGTGACTGGAGATTTGGCTCAAACTAATCTTGTTCCTATGAAATCGGGTCCGCTGCTCCATTTTTTGACAAAATATTGTTCTTGAACAATGTTTTGTTCAAAACATGGCCCAGCGGGAAATGTTTTGAACAAACAATGTTCAAGAACAATATTCTGTTCAAAACATGGAACAGCGGTCACGCCTTTAGTGCTAACTATCGATTCATGAAGTTTTATAAGTGGCCGCTATTTTGAAAAAATAATTAGATGGCGTAAAGAAGGTATACCAGGCTTCATACAAAAGTATTCAGGGCCCTTTACAAATAGAAATCAAACGCTAGGATTTATAAAATATTTCGGTTTCTAAGATTGATTTATGTTTTCGAGTGAGCACTGAATTATCAGTACTATCAAGCTATTGTGATAAACATATATCTTCCTAGACGCAGTTACATGCGCTCTATAAAATGTACTGTAGAGGTTTTGTAGATTTCTAAAATATATTAACAATTTGTGAATATTATTATAAAGTATTGATTGATAGTGAAAAATTTATGAACGGTTAGCTTTTTGTGGAGCATTTTGCGTAATAAAACGAGGCATTTGCACTTTATATGGTATTTTATTTACAAAATTCATGTAAAAAATACATAAATATCCGAAAATAAATAAAACATGGCAACTTTAAAATTGTTACCATTAACTTCCTGCAGGAATAAAAACTATTTACAAACAATGGTAAAAACTTTTTTTACTATGGCAATAGGTAAATTCGAGCATACAATTATTATTATTTGGGTAATAAAAATGGCACCAAGCTTAAAATCTACGTAATTATACTACAAAATGGTTAAAATATTTTTGTGACACTAAGTTAATTTATAGATCTTAAGTAAGCTAACATTTCCGTAATTTTGGTCCTTCGAGCTGCTATAACACTCCATTTAAACACAATTTAAAAGTAGATACAATAGTCTACATATGCAGCTTAGTCTCTTTCGCTCTAATGAATATTGAAAGAGACAGAAACACCATCTAAAGTTTATACTGCTAATATAGTACGAATTATTAAGTAGGTATAATAAGTGTTAATTTTGTAGATTGATCGGAAATGTCCATCCTATAGATTTTCATATTCTGGGCAAGCATGCTTTTGGCTTCCAGATTATTTATATTGAAGACTAGGCATATCCTACCCCCATGGATTCACTCCTTAGCTTAGGCTTACATTTTATCCCGGAAAATTATGCCCTAAGCGGGATAAAATGTATTTATCTCATCTAAAATTTATTAACAAAGTTATAACACGGGAATAAAAAGAGGCAGCTCAAACATGCAGTGACGTCGGTTCTTGGTCCTTCATAGTATCTCATTACTAAACTGGTAGCTTTACATGCAATGTCTTTACCAACAGAATCACATCTATCATAGTAACTGTGGAGAAGCTCTGTTTTGCGAGAAAGGTCAGGCAATGCCCTCTCCAGAAACTTTAAAGCTTACTAGTCCGTTGGACCACTTATAAAAACAGGTATATCCATAGTAGATATTCATAGACCCCCCTACACAATGACGTGTTATAACTAGGCCTGAGCTGGCGGTAGGACGAGCCTTGCGGTGAGCCCGGTGAGCTCTCGGCCTCGGCCGGCCACTGCGCCGATCATCCTTCCCACTAAACCGCGCTGTACTTCTTCTGTCGACTTCTCTTTTGGTTTACCTGATGATATACATAAACAAATAAGGCCCAGAGATCACATACATAGATCCTGAACCAAACTAAGATTCCCTACATATCTAGCCCAGGAACTACGAGGACAGTAGTCCCAACACAACTAAACATGCACCCAGGCACATACAAGTCATCATCATCATCATCACCAACAGCCTGAAGAGGTCTACTGCCGAACATAGGCCTCCCCCAGTGTCTGTTCGCCTCCTGCATCCATCGGATCCCCGCAGTTTTCACCAGCACCCCGATTCCCAACCCATCGATAACGTTTCGGTTCTAAATCTACACCCTCCATCTCCTTCATCCTGAATGTAGATGAAGGAGACGGAGAGCGTACATTTCAAATAAATATGTTTGTTTTAGATGGTTTGGGAATCGGGGTGCAGTTAGTCGATCCACCTAGTGGAGGCCCGGCTTGCGCTGCGTCTTCCGGTTTGTGATCGCCACTCGAGCACCTTTCTTCCTCATCGGTTGTCCATTCTACGAGCGATGTGATCTGCTGCCATGTAGGTACCTAATCATAGTTTGGCCTATATTCTACTGTAACTTACCAAGTAGGAAGGCCAGTACTATCCTAGACAGGCCTACGTCACGAGGCTCGGCCTTCGCCACCAGCTGCAAGGTCGGTGCGGCGCAGTGTCCCGCGCTCGACACCAGTTGCGCCGCGCAGTGCTTGGACCCCACCAGCAGGGCGGGCGGAGATACCTTGTGCTCACTGACGATCCGCCACCATGCAGCGCCTGAAATAATTCCAACGCTAACAAGCTGAAGGAGCCAGTATAAGTACCTAAACATTTTTTAATTTAATTCGTAACCAAAAATATACACTGCATCATAGAAATAGCGCTGGTAACTCCCTCCAATGCATGCTTTTCATATATTTTTCGCATATAATACGAAAACCAAAACCCAAAACCAAAACGAATTATTTGCAGAATGGACAGAATTCTCTCGGTACCTATATACATTAAAACCTGCGATTAGATCCTGTGAAGAGTTGGTGGTTATGGCAAACCCCCTCTATGATGCCGAAGTTGCGTTTAACAGGGGAGGCTTGTGGTTAGCAGTGGTCTTTTTAATGTGATACCGGCTGTTGATGTGATACCGCGCTGGGAAATGCTCAGAGCCTGGAGCGCTCCAGGACTTAAGTTATCATTAGTACCTATATAGGCTCGTGGCCACGCCCTCATAGTGCGAGATCCAACAGCACAAATCCATATAAATACCTACGTCACCGAGTACCTCAATAGGCTATTTTTAGAGCGTTAGCTGACACTTAGGCGCTGAATGCTCCCAAATCGACTATTTTGAACGTGATTATCTCAAAACGTATACCATTTACAGGATTGAAAAAAATGCGCGTTAATACTGGTCATATCTTCTTTCCATCTGCTGAAACCGAAACACGTTTACGAAAAGTATTCTCGATAGAAAATAATTGTGAAGTGACCTCTAAAAAACCATTCATACGTCCTAAAAGGTTACATTATAATAAGACACCCCATTGAAATAAATCATAGTGATAAGCTATGTTTCAATGCATCCGTCTATAAGCTTATTTCTTTTATAACTAATTATTTGTACCGAAAAATGGAAAAGTCGAAGTGCAACGCAACGTAATCGCCATATTTTTGCTATGCATAAAGCGACCCTCTAAAGTACAAAATCAGTTTCAAGTTCGTCTGCTGTAATAAACGTGCTTCCATTGGCTCCTGTCAGGGCCTTAAACATGAAAAAATCAGGTCTTCCTAATTTCCAATTTCGGTCCTGCCGGGTCATAGAAATCCAACTTCAAATGCTTTAAACACTAAGTTCCGGAAAGTTTAGACCTGGCAGACCTTTTAATCTATTATCAGGGACACCTTGGCTATAAATGGGCATAGGTTTCATCGGGGTAGTCGTTGAGGTAGGTAAATGATGTGAAGGGCACTTCTTAAGGGTCTGCCAGGTACTTCCGGCGGTGTGATGGCAGACCAATTTTATTTTAAGTAATTAGTCAATGGTTAACTGTTGTCTGGATTTTCATCTGGCTAATTTTGAAAATAAAAAAACGTCAAAAAAATTCTCGGATTTCTATGACCCGGTAGGATCGGAATGGGCAGACCTGATTTTTTTACATGTTTATGTGTCGGTTAACGATCTACAGATAAGCTATTGAGGTACTCGATGACGTAGGTATTCCTACTGTGGGATCTCGCACTATCATAGGTAGCTAGATATTTATATTGTTAGTTTAGTTACCTCTAACATAGTTGAGTGCCCCGCTCCAGTCGCAAGCCCGCGAACTGGACCACCGTCCCTCGCCTTCCGATGTCTCGTTGTCTGCCAACCATCGCTCGGGAAGAAAAGGCCACTGCAAACGGTATTTACCTGCTTTTAGAAATGTATAACTAAGTTACATTTCTTTCCCATATACTCCGTGAGTCCATTGTAAAAACAGCCGTGGTAGAGAGAAAAGGATTAGTATCATAAGCATAACCCTCTATACCTATGCTATATGTGTAGTGTATAGGTACCTACGTAAATAATTAATAATAAATAAATAAATAATAGCATCCACTGATCACATAGGATGTAATGTATCTAGGGACCCAAGGAACTACGAGACCCATGGTTCCATAACACCCAGACACAGGACAAATAGGTAAGTTTTTGAGTTTTTTTTACTGCACAAATAGATACTCGCAGGATTCGAACCCGTAGCCGCAGCTTCCGGGTATGAGCCGACCTGTTCAACCCCACGCTACCGAGCCTTTTATTTTATTTGTTTATTTAGGATAATTTTAGGTTAGTGAAAAAAAAAACAACACAGTGAAAAATAGCACAATTATTACATAATTTAAATAAAAGATAAGTATAAAATATCGACGTTCAATAGATAAGGTACTTGACTTAAGTACTAATTAAGTAGGTAACATTAATTAAGGCCCATCGAACGATCAATTAACAAAGAGAATGTCAATTTATTATTATAAGGAAGCTTTGCCGAGGTGCCTCAAGTATCGGGGACTTTGGCCTGCCATAAACATGATAAAATAATTGCCGAGGGCACCTACTTTAGCAAAAGTAAATAATATAATATAAAAAGGTCAAGCTGAGGGTGCCGTCTAGATATCCTCGTAGTAAAATAAAATTGTTCTCTGCACCTTTTAGAAAAACAGTTCTAGGTAGTAACTCCACCATCCCGTGTTTAATCAAGCTTGTAAATCTTCACCATAAAATTGATATATTCTGTGACAGCTTGGCACAATTGCGTTCTGAGGTCGCAGGTTTTTAGTAGTATATTAGTATGCAGGCACTTTGAAGTTTCCCCTAAGTAGGAATAACTCGAGGTCTTTCAGACTGCTGTGTTACATGTTATATTGTTACATAATTGTAAGTAGGTAGGTATTTGTTGTAAGTTGCTTGTAAAGTGCGAAGGATAAAGGACATGAGATCGCTTGTCAGAAGTTTGAACAAATCATGTTTTGCCATAGGGCCGTGTATAAAGGCGGGCTCAAGCCCTGCTTGTGATTCGTGTTTTTTCCTTTGCATTAAAATTCTATTTGTTAAAATATCACGTTTCATTTTCTTTTCACCTTTAGTGTTTAACTATACGTAGTGCAGTATTATTACACACTTTATACAAGTTATATTATAGGTGCATGCGGTGTCTGCCTGTAATCGGTTGAGCATGTAGTTTAGATATCTTAAGTGATTTCCATTAGCATAAGTTCATGTTTTAACTGTTGGCGGACCTAAATAAATAAATAAATAAATAAATAATAAATAATTGATATGTAAGCAATAAGTTACTCGAGAACCTTTCTTTACCATCGGCCTGCCGTTTCACCTTGCTATTTCTAATCTACCTATCGGTAACTTTAGCTCTCCTGCGGATCTCCTCGTTTCGGATCTTATCTCGCAGGGATACACCGAGCATAACTCTCTCCATTAGCTTAGCTCGCTGAGCGACTTTGAGTTTACTAATTAACCAGAATAATCCAGGGCTTACAGATATATTATATAAAAACAGGGAAATATGTTTATAATTACCTGTATAAAATGTAGTGCGCTTTTGCAGAAATCAGCTGGTGGATACTGCCAGTAAAGGTTTGGATGAGGCGCTCCGATGACTGCAAACTTGCTGACTAGAGGACTATAGCTGTGAACCAGGTACCTGCAAACAAGTAACATAATCCTTCTACTTTTCTGCGAGTCGTCTAGCTATCCATTAAGATTAGGATTTTTACTTACGAAATGTCAACACAATTTAAATCAATTTAGATAAAACGTGGCGGTCACTGCACTGCAATGGTAATCGGTGACCTTAGAGATTAAATTATATCGAAGTACTTACCGTTCCATGACTTTCATAGTATCTACCATCACCTACTTACGATGTATACGCGTGGTATTCACGTATTTACGCAACGCAAGTACCTACCTATGCCCAATGATATTCCTATGCCTGTGTTAGGTACGTCACGCCATCACATCGCATTAGCTTTAATGTCAGATGTTGTAAGAATATTTGTGTCACCTTGCTGTTCTACGTAAATGGGAAGGGTAAGACATTACACTACATGTCTTAAGTAATATGCCAAATAGCCCGAATTCTGTAACCTGTACTATGAATAATCTAAATAAGTACTTAGGTAAAATAGGTAGGTACGCATTACGCATTTGTTATATTGTAAAGTTATAACGTGCAAATATCTTATGAAAATAGGGTCTGTGTTATGAAAAACTTTCTATACACTCGATACCAGCTCATTGAAAAGCAATTCCCAGATCAAACACAAATCGAAACATTCAATAAGTAGCTTACCTAAAGTAATAAAGAGGAGAAAATCCCCAGAAAAAAAATTGATGAGAAAATCACGTCATAATTAGATCTGTCTCTGTAACTCGGTTTTCGTAGCTATCAGACTCAGATGCATGTCAGACGTTTTGGACTGTGGCCTATCGTAATCCGGGTGATAACAAAAATAGGAAGTTCTTTAAATTTTCGTAATACGTTTTTACTGCTGGGACATGGGCCTTCCCTCTAGGGAGAGTGAAAGCCTCAATATAGGCGAGTTGCGAGGGATTCGAACCAGTCGCATGGGCTGCTGATGAAGCTACCTCGCTCTTTTGATGTGAGTTGTTGTTTTTCATGCAACCTTTAGGTACTTACCTATTAAAGCCAAATTGTATGAAAATGCTATATCACAAAATCAATGACTAAATAGGGTGAGTTCTGTGGAAATACAACGGAAAACATACCAAGCAAGCATTCCTCCAATACCAAATCCGACAACCACCGCTGGCTTCACATTGGACACCCCCAGCGCTTCCAAAAGCGTTGACACTTCTTCCACCACCCTTGGGGGAGACAGGTCTCTCCTGCCACCTCCCTCGCTGCCCCCCGTCCCTCGCAGGTCCAGGGTGATCACGTGGTGACCACTCTCCGCCAGTCTCCGGACAACATCTGTCCAGTTCGGGCACCATAGGTTGCCAGTGTCTGGAGCGTCTCCCAAAATGAGAACCACTGGGCCGTATTTTGGGCCCGTTTCGACGTAGTGGTATTTAACGCCCTGGAAATAAAGGTCAAGGCCATGAACACGAAGCACCCTCCCTATTTGTTTATTTCTTTGTTTGCATTGCATTTGTAGCCAACACTACCAACCAGGACACCATGTTGAGAAAATAGATAAGTAGGATGCGTTTTATCTCGGAAAATTAATTTTTAGCGAGAAAATTTGTAAATTATAAAATTACCTATACTACTGAAACAATACTACCTACTGATGAAATGAGTAGGTAGGTACCTAATGCATAATTTTATTATTATACTGATTCATCTTACCGTGACGAAAATTATAACGTCAGATAATTTCATGGAAAAGTGTCATAATTATTTATGCCTACAAAAAAATACAGTTTTCTTTTATGTTAATGAATGATGGACGATCTACATCGTTCCCTGATGTTAATCGTCTCGTTAGCCCAAAACAGTTGCAGTGCCACTGGGAACACTAAAATATAAAGTTTCGCGTGATACTGCACTACTGATGCACCTCATTCCAAGATATCAACTCCAAGTAGATACTAGACTGTAAGATCAGGTCATAAAGTAGGCACCTATTATTTGCCCAGTAATTTCAATGGTGTGCAAAAAGATAACTTATCAATGGGCAAATGAGACATTCGCCTGATCTTATAGCAAACCCTTAGGTACCTAAATAGGGAACCGTCAAAGGGCGTATCTCCAGCACGCTTGGCAGGCGTCGTGGGAATCGCAGAAGATTGTAATGCAGACAGAGCTAAGGAGAAATCCCTTCCCTTTGTCGGTTCGAGGGGAGACTCACCATAAGTTTGATATAACAATGCGTGCCAACAGACGAGTCCACGGTGAGCTCAACCGGACGGGAGTCCTTAGATTTTCTTCGGTGCCCTTTCCACAACATCTTCACAGCGATCTGCATCACTTCCCAGATCCCAACAAATATGCATTTGAACACCAACTCCACCGCCTGCCATCCCGACACCACTTGCAAAACTTTGTTCCTTGCACTCATTTCACTAAAATCACTAAATTAATTAAATTGTTCACAGTTTGTATTGATTAAGTACACTGGGAACCGTCCGATAAGCTCAAAGGTCTTCTACCGAGTGATAAAAACAACTCGCCTGACGCATTCTTATCAGTTGAAATTATTTTATTTTATCTATAGGTACTTACTACGCTTTCGTTGCGAGTGTTACTCTTGGTGTAGATTTTTTATGTGGGTATTTTTTCTAGGATAGCTCATTGTGTCTATCTAAACCAAGTGTGCAGGACAACGTCGTCGAAACATCTATTTAATGAATAATTATGTTATACTGTAATACATAAGCTACCTATGTAAAATAGATTAAGTCTCGATGGGTAAATAAAGCAATAATGATTGGGATAAACAGACAGTGCATAGGTACATAGGTAGGTGTGTAGGTAAATAGGTACGTAGGTACATAGGTACATAGGTACATAGGTAGATAGGTAAATAGTAGGTCGGTTATATCAGTACCAAAATAGTAACATGTAGTTAATCATAGTTTATAATTACATGTTAGAATAGTGTTCTCTTCTAAGTAAAGATCCATGTTAGAATAGTAGAGTGCTCTCTAAAAGGTAAGGAAACGAGGTTAAATAGTAAATTTGTATAGAAAAGTGTAGCGAGCTCTGATTGGTCATTGCATACGGAAATTTCCATAAAAAGAAAGACGGGGACAGAAAATGTAATGGAAAATTCCACAAAGTCTCCCAATTGGTTGAAAGAGTACGTCTGTAATTGGCTAGCGAATAAGAACGCAGCTTTTCGTTAAGGAAATATTGTATAAATATAGAGCGCGTAGCCGCTACTGGCATGTATCGTTCCAGCCTCCAAATAGGAAACAGCTCCAAGAATAAAAAGTTACCAGTAAACCAGCAACAGTATTTTCTTCATGCTTCAAGAGCTCCTGCCCCTCCAACCCAGCAATAGTTAATGTACATCTGGTACATTGGCTGGTCCATCGAGCGCCGGATAACGAGGGAAGTCTCCGAACTGAAACAAGAAGAACATCGAAGCTGCTCGAAATGCCGAACACCCGCTCCAGCAGCAAAGGCCGTCTCATTGCGGAAGAGGCCAAGCAGTCGTCGTCCTCTGGTACCACCGCTACTTCACAAAGCGTGTGGACCGAGACGACTGCAACCACAGCCTTAACTGCGGAGACGGCAACAACCACGACGACAGAAGATTCGACAGCGACGATGGCGGACGCATCCGCCGCCAATCCCTCCGTCACACGCTCCAACGTGACGGAGGCTACTGGTACAACAGCGAAGCTCATCGTGAGGCCGGGTACATCAACAGCCGAACAGCCCGTCCCGCCTAAAGCCAGGCAGGGCGAAACAGAAAACAGAAGAAAGGAAGCTTGTGTCACCGCCGCAGACAAGCCCCCGAACCCACGCAAGCATGGGGGTTCGGTCAGAACAGTACAGTCGCGCTCAAAAGCGAACAAGATCGCGAAAGCCAAAGAAGAGCTTTTGCGTGTCCAGGTGGAACTAGCCGCAGCACGGCTAGCCACAATAGAAACAGAAGATACTGATGATGAAGACGTCTCCGTTTACACCAAGGCAGAAGTCGAAGCACGTGTGAGCACCTGGTTGGAACATCAGGGGGCTGAACCTCCGACTGAAGAACAGAACAAAGGGCCCGAACCACAGATCGATAAACAGAACACGGGACCCAAGCCATCGGTCAAAGAACAGAACACACACGTACATAGAAGAAACGAAGATAATGAACAGCAACAACAGAAGATACCATCAGTACCGGCGGGAGTCTGCCTTCAACCAGACTTCTCGCAACTATCGTCAGCAATCACACTCGCAATCAAAGCAGCCAGCCAGCCGAAGTACGCCGAGTTACCCTTCTTCAATGGTGGCCATCTAGACTGGCTATCATTCAACGCAGCCTACACCGAAACCATGGCCTCTTATACCAAGGTCGAGAACTTGAATCGCCTACGAAGAAATCTCAAGGGAAGAGCCAAGGAAGCAGTCGAAGGTCAACTTGTCTCCAACGCAGATCCAGCCAACATCATGCAGACTCTAGAAATCAGATTTGGAAGGCCTGAATCCATTGCCATAACAGAAATGGATGCACTCAGAGCTTTGCCACGTCTTACAGAGTCACCGAGAGATGTCTGCATTTTCGCCAGCAAAGTAACCAACGCCGTGTCTACTCTCCATGCGCTGCAATGCTACCACTTCCTGCACAACCACGAAGTTGCCAACACAATGGTGGAGAAGCTACCTCAAACGCTACGCGCCAAATACTATGACTTCGCTGCACTACAACCGAAAGGAACTCCTGAGCTGATAAAGTACGAACAATTCTTGAAGCGAGAATCTGAATTGCGTGCACCCTATGCACAACCCGAACAAGTGGGCTCACAGCCGCAGTCCACTCAACAGAACAGGCGAACACACAACGTGCACACAGTAACAGAGAAGCAGTCAACAGCAAAGTGCCCAGTATGCGACGACACTGGTCACACCCCAATGGACTGCGAGAAGTTCAAGAACGCGAATGAAAACTCAAGATGGGACATCGCGAAGAACAAGCGTCTGTGCTTTCGATGCCTACGCTACAGAATGAAGAATCACAGCTGTCGGTCGAAACCATGTGGCATTGACGGCTGCAAGTACTATCACAATAAGATGCTGCATTACATCAAGAAAACAGATAAAACAGAGAGCAACGATGAGAAATCAACAGAAGCCATCAACTCTACTTGGACCGGAACCCGAGAACAGTCATATTTGAAAATAATTCCAATCCAAGTGAAGGGACCAGCAGCAGCAGTCGATACATTCGCCCTGCTGGACGACGGCTCAACAGTAACGCTCATAGATGACAGCATCTGCAAGAAAGCTGGCATAACAGGACCCGTCGACCCGCTACACTTAGAAGCAATCAACAAAATAAAGACAGCGGAAACACAGTCAAGAAGAGTCAATTTTGTACTCAAGGGACTGAACGGTCACGAAGAACCGGTTCAAGCAAGAACAGTGAACAACTTGCAAGTCTCAACACAAGAAGTATCGACGGAACAAATAGAAAAATGCCAGCATCTACGAGACATCAGCAGCATCCTCACTTATAAGGATGCGAAGCCACGAATCCTGATAGGCCAAGACAACTGGCACATCCTCATCACATCGAAGATCAGAAGAGGTAACAGGAACCAACCAGTGGCATCACTCACGCCACTAGGTTGGGTGCTTCACGGGGGTCACACTCGTACCCTCGGACATAGCATCAACTTCGTCTCACATGTAACAGAAGCCCGAGAAGAGGACAACATAGAAGACATGATGAAGCAATACTTCTCCATGGACGCGCTCTGCCTCAACCCAAAGAAACCGAAGACAGATCCAGAGGAACAAGCCTTACGTATTTTAACAGAAAATACAGTCCGCACAGAAGAAGGAAAATACGAAACGGCTCTACTCTGGAAAATAGAAGACATCACGCTTCCTGATAACTATGAAAACACTCGGAAGCGGCTGTTCGGTATAGAAAAGAAGCTAGATCGCGATCCACGTCTGAAGGAGAAATATACAGAACAAATGGAAGCCCTCATCACTAAAGGCTACGCTGAACCTGCACCAAAGATGAAGACGCAGAACAAAACTTGGTACCTGCCACATTTCGCAGTTATCAACCCGATGAAACCTGACAAGCTACGAGTCGTCCATGACGCCGCCGCCAAAACCAGAGGAGTAGCTCTCAACGATATGCTACTCAAAGGGCCAGATCTACTTCAGTCCCTGCCTGGCGTCATCATGCGATTCAGACAACATATGATCGCAGTGACAGCGGACATAAAGGAAATGTTCATGCAGGTCAAACTCCGGGTGGAAGACAGAGATGCGCTCCGCTATCTTTGGCGCAAAGATCGACGAGACGACAAGCCTCCAGAAGAATACAGAATGACTTCGCTGATCTTCGGGGCCTCAAGTTCTCCATCAACAGCAATATTCGTAAAAGACTTGAATGCCCAGAAACATGAAGCCACAAATCCAGAAGCTGCAGCTGCGATAAAAAAGAAGCACTACGTTGATGACTACTTGGACAGCTTCGAAAATATAGAAGACGCAGCGCGAACCGTGACAGAAGTTCGAGACATACATAAGAAGGCCTGCTTCGAACTCAAACAGTGGAAGTCGAACTCACCACGACTTCTCCAAGCTCTCGGAGAGAGTGACGCTAAAGAAGATACTGAACTCTACAAGTCCGAAGAAAGAACAGAACGAGTGCTGGGGCTCATATGGAAAACAGATACAGACACGCTCACCTTCAATCTCAATCTCACAAGAATACCGTCGCAATTAATCGAGGGGAAGACACCAACCAAGAGAGAAGCTCTCAGGGTCGTCATGTCATTATTTGACCCACTTGGCTTCGCATCTCCAGTCACGATCAGAGCGAAGCAACTTCTCCAAGAAGTCTGGCGAAGAGGAACAGATTGGGATGAAGAAATCCACAAAGACCTGTCTGAACAGTGGCAAAACTGGATCATCCACCTGAAGAATCTGCACAACGTGGCAATCCCAAGGCGCTACCTCAACTACAGTAACGCCACGATTCTCCAACTACACGTCTTCACAGACGCAAGCGAATCTGCCTACTCTGCAGTACTATTCTGGAGAACAGTAGCCCCCAATGGCGAAGTCAGCGTGTCACTCATCCTAGCGAAAGCGAAGGTAGCACCTCTGAAGCTCACCTCCATTCCAAGACTCGAGCTTCAAGCGGCCGTCATGGGAACACGCCTCGCCGAAACCGTCATAGAAGAGCACGAGAAGAAGCCACAGTCCAAAATCTTCTGGACGGACAGCAAAACAGCACTCACCTGGATTAAGACGGGGTCACGTTCTTATAAACCTTACGTGGCTCATCGTCTTGCGGCAATAGAGGAGAGTTCAACAGTCAACGAGTGGCGCTGGGTGCCGACAAAACTGAACGTGGCTGACGACGCAACAAGGGACGTGCCAACATTCTTCAACAAAGAACACCGATGGTTTAAGGGACCAGAGTTCCTGTACGAAGACGAAGATCGCTGGCCAACAGAACTGTCATCACCTATCCCAGAACCAACAGGCGAAGAAAGAGTCAACCATGTCGTCATCGGCAAAAAGAAACAGAAACTGTCCGAAGGACTACCCGAAGTCTCCCGTTTCTCCAATTGGGAAAGACTTCGCTACGCCACAGCAAGAGTACTGCAATTTATTCAATTGTGCAGAACTAAGAAACAGATGGTTCACTACACAAGAACCAAAAAGAACACAGAAGCGGATCCAGCATGGAAAAGAAACAAAACCAAAGCGTCAACAGTACAGAAACAGAAGAAGACGACAACAGAACAGAAGAAGTTCCATCCTGTCTCCGCTGAGAACCTGAAAACAGCAGAGGAGCTTCTCATGCGCTCCTCACAAGAGGATTCCTTCTCTCAAGAAATTGAAGATATCAAGAAAGAAAAGACAGTCAATAAAGAAAGTCGCCTTCATCAGTTGAGCGTCGAGTACGTCAGCGGGGCTCTAAGACTGAGAAGCCGTATAGAAGCTACAGAACAAGTTCCAGAGAGCATCAAAAGACCAATGATCGTCGACGGAAATCATCCTACGATAAAACTCTGGATAACGAGCATTCATCGACAGCTACATCACTCTGGCGTCGAAGCTACAGTAAATGAATGTCGCCAACAGTATTGGGTACTACGTCTGCGACCAATAACCCGCACGTTAGTACGCCAATGTCTACACTGCAGAATGAAGACTCAAGCACCGCCGTACCCAAGAACAGGAGATCTACCGCCGTGTCGTCTGGCGCACCACAGACGAGCCTTCACGTTCACGGGCGTGGACTACTTTGGCCCGCTGACAGTCACCGTTGGCCGCACTCATCAAAACCGATACGTGGCCATCTTCACCTGTCTGACCACGAGAGCGATACATTTGGAAGTGGCAGCATCGCTCACCACAGATTCAGCGATCATGGCACTCAGACGCATGATTGCACGACGAGGCTGCCCAACTCAAATCTGGTCAGACAACGGCACCAACTTGAGGGGAGCGGACAAAGAGCTGCGACGAGCCATCGACGAAGCGACATCAGAAGAAGCGGCGAAACGTACGATCTCATGGCGTTTCATCCCACCTGGCGCACCGTTCATGGGAGGAGCCTGGGAAAGAATGGTACGATCGGTGAAGACAGCCCTGACAGCAACTCTCCACGAAAGAAGTCCTTCAGAAGAGGTCCTCACGACACTGCTGGCCGAAGCAGAGTATACGGTCAACAGTCGACCATTGACACACGTCTCAGTCAATGCAGAAGATCCGGAAGCCCTGACACCAAATCACTGGCTCCTGGGAGGACCTGGGCGAGTACCAACACCAGGCGAATTCAACGATAAGGACACCGTCTCAAAGAACAGCTGGCGAGCAGCACAAAGGTTAGCCGATACATTCTGGACGAGATGGGTGCGCGAGTTTCTCCCCGAGCTTCAAAACCGGCGGGAGCCTCACGGACGAGGCCCTATAGTCAAAGTTGGAAATCTAGTCCAACTGATTGACGCCAACTTGCCTCGCAACATCTGGATCCGAGGCAAAGTTATAGCAACGTACCCCGGGCCGGACGACATCGTGCGCACCGTGGACATCAAGACCAAAGGAGGAGTCCTGCGAAGGCCAGTACGGAAAATGGTGATCCTGCCGATTGAAGACGTTGATCCAGCACCGGTAGAAGATGTGACAGAGCCACACGGCGGGAGAGATGTGCAGGACAACGTCGTCGAAACATCTATTTAATGAATAATTATGTTATACTGTAATACATAAGCTACCTATGTAAAATAGATTAAGTCTCGATGGGTAAATAAAGCAATAATGATTGGGATAAACAGACAGTGCATAGGTACATAGGTAGGTGTGTAGGTAAATAGGTACGTAGGTACATAGGTACATAGGTACATAGGTAGATAGGTAAATAGTAGGTCGGTTATATCAGTACCAAAATAGTAACATGTAGTTAATCATAGTTTATAATTACATGTTAGAATAGTGTTCTCTTCTAAGTAAAGATCCATGTTAGAATAGTAGAGTGCTCTCTAAAAGGTAAGGAAACGAGGTTAAATAGTAAATTTGTATAGAAAAGTGTAGCGAGCTCTGATTGGTCATTGCATACGGAAATTTCCATAAAAAGAAAGACGGGGACAGAAAATGTAATGGAAAATTCCACAAAGTCTCCCAATTGGTTGAAAGAGTACGTCTGTAATTGGCTAGCGAATAAGAACGCAGCTTTTCGTTAAGGAAATATTGTATAAATATAGAGCGCGTAGCCGCTACTGGCATGTATCGTTCCAGCCTCCAAATAGGAAACAGCTCCAAGAATAAAAAGTTACCAGTAAACCAGCAACAGTATTTTCTTCATGCTTCAAGAGCTCCTGCCCCTCCAACCCAGCAATAGTTAATGTACATCTGGTACACCAAGAGTAACACTTGATTGTTAAAATTGAATTATGATGGTTAACTTGTCAATCCCGGTATTATTTTGAGGGTAGACAAAAATTTTATACGGAGGTTTCAAAACAAACTCACTTCTCTTTGCACTTTTTATGATAGTTATAATAAATATGATGAATTTTCTCGAGGATATTATCCAGAGAATAAATTGAGGGAAATCAAATTTATACCATACGTTCTTGATCTTAATAAGTAAAAGGTACTCTATGATTACCTACATGTCGACATGTAGACATGTAGGTAATCATAGTAGGTACTTTTACGATCGAACGCAAGTCGAACGGATCGTTTTATTATCTATCCCCTCAACGACAAACCCAAGTGACCAAAAATGTAAAAAGTGGTTTATTAGAATATTTTGCGTAAGTAGAGTAGAGTACCTAAATCCAATTTCAGTAGTCAACAAATCAACAAATATAAATTATAACCAGTTAATACCTGGCAGTTATGTATGATTTATCACCTAATTTAAAATTTACTTGAAGCTACTAGCTAGATAATGATAACGAAGTTGGTAGGTACCTAAACTAACTGCTTAAATGCATAATTTCTTTTTGATGTGGATCCTGGCCAGATAAAGCAGTCGTACTCGACGTCGCGTCGTTTATCAGTATTAATAAAAAAACATAGTACCTACTAGAGAACAAACAAACTACAACTAGAAGCAGTCTCTGGTCTCTGCAACGCTTGTGGAACTGAGGCAACGAAAACTACTCTAATAGAGTTTAGTTAGCGATTTCTTTTCAAAATGCTCTAAGATCCGCTCACGCTCTGCGGCCTCGTTGCCTGTACCTACCTACTGATATATTTATTATGTAGTCTCATAAAATTTATTTATGTAAGGTTGTGTCATGTAGTTGGGGGACGGGGACAGAAGCGTTTGCTATAAAAGTGGCTTCAGTGCGTGAAATGCACACGCTCAATCTGCCTTTTCATTATATCCATGTAAAATGCTTTACCAATGAGTAATCGAAGTCTACCTACACAGTCGCAGGCTCACAAGGGTTTACTTAAAAACGTATTAACCACACTGGGCACTCAACCGCAGAGGGTAATGACAGTTACGACAAAATACAGAATCGCCAGTCACCACCACTAACGATGCGATGGCAGAGCAAAAGCATTCTTAACATGGTACTTACAGCCTTCAGGAAACGTTACGTAGATCTTATTTTCAAGCAGTAAGGTATAAAATGAAGCAATTTTTCAGTTGTTATTATGTTGGTAGCACTGAAAGGATTGGAATTGTCTTCAAACGCCTATTGAAATGTGTGAGCAGTGATTCGAATGTATTCTGTCTGCTGATATTTGCGCGCTTATGTTGAATGGAAGGAAATGCCTTTGCGCTCGTTTGTCTGATTTTCTTGCACCAACATAATAAAATTTATATTTTTTTTTATTGTGGTTTAGTTCGATGACTCGATGACTGAGTCTGAAGTAGTGAATCGCATTCTATTAGGTTTGTGACACGATTTGATGTGCCATAACCTGACGGACTTTAATAATTATTATTTTCTTTATTATAATAATTATACTAAGCCAGATTAGCCACTCTCATCATCGTCATCATCATCAACTTCCTGAAGACGTCCACTGCTGAATATACACCCCCCAGAGAGCGCCACTTTGAGCGGCTTCTCGTCTTCTGCATCCATCGGCTCCCCGCGGATTAGCCACTCTCAGTCTCACACAACCCCTGCATCATTAGGCGAAAGACTAGCTCTTCAACTGGGTACCTATATACTTAGCATTTTTTCTCTAGAACTATTAGGTATGTTGTTACCTGATGTTCCAGTCTCCCCTGAAGGGCAGGCAGTTCAAATGCGTTGGCACGTACCGCCGCCCTTGAGAGTATCGTAGAGGGGAATGCTGATGGATTGATTGTATATCTTTATTTCGCGCACGATTTGATGTCTTCGTGGTGATAAATAAAGTGCCGATATTATGTGATCTGCCTTCGCATACGGTGAGCTTTTTTAAATAATACATGCTTGGATTAAGGAGTACTTATACTGGGTGTAATTGAATTCATTAGCATCCTTTGAAACTAGGTACCTACTCCTGATACCGGTCACGTGTGGACCAAAATTTTTGAATTCTAACACATTGGTTTGGAAATAATAATAACTCCAAAAAATTGAATAACTTACTTAATCCAATGCTACAATACCAAATTTAATTGGAATAATGGAGTACTGTTTGTATATAGTACATACAATGTATAAAACCGTTTAAATGTATCAAAATCATCCGTGCCAACCGCGTTAGGCGCCGCGGCAATCTTCATAATTTTCAATAAAAGTATTTTCATTTACACTCTATACTCATTAATAATCATCTATAAACGAGGTACTATCATGGGATCAATTTATGCTAATGAATTAAATTACATCCTGTATAATATATGAGGAGATCCGCAGAAGAACTAAAGTGACCGATGTAGCTCTTAGGTATGGCAAGTTGAAATGGCAATGGGCAGGCCACATCGCTCGTAGAACTGACAACCGATGGGGAAGAAAGATTCTCGAGTGGCGACCACGGACCGGAAGACGCAGCGTAGACCCCCCACTAGGTGGACCGACGACCTGGTGAAAGCCGCGGGGAGCCGATGGATGCAGGAGGCTAGCAGCCGCTCAAAGTGGCGCTCTCTGGGGGAGGCCTATGTTCAGCAGTGGATATCTACGGGCTGCTGCTGCTGCTGATGATGATGATGATATAATATAAATAGTTAGGTACTCGTAGAACTTTTGACGGGCCCGATAGCTCAGTTGGTAGTATCCCTGCCTTCTGAACTGAGGGCTGTGGGTTCGATTCCTACCAAGGACAAACATTTTTGTGATGTTGTTCTGCGTCTGGGTGTTATATTGTATTCTATGTATGTATTTACAAACAAAAAAGTATATAAGTATTGTATCAGTTATCTGGTTCCCATAGTACAAGCTATGCTTAGTTTGGGGCTAGATGGCGCTGTGTGAAATGTCCACACATATTTATTTATTTTTATATATATATATTTTAGTATAGATTTTTGGTACTGTGTGACGTCGCTTTTCGCAGATGATGTCATTCCAATACATTATGAATGTGGGTTATCGTTTGGCGTTAACGCTAATGGAAAGGGACCTTTGCTAAACGCCCAGGATATTTTATGGTAGTCCAGATGCTGTGATGCGGGCCATAAGTGCTTGCCTACTTAGGTAATAAAATTTAAAGCACTTCACACAACAGCCGGAAGATATGTCTACTGCTGGACATAGTTAAGCAGGATTTGAACCTGCAAACATCTGCTCCTGAAGCCTGGAATTGCTTTTCCGCGCTTTTATTATAACTCAATAGGTTTGAATTTAACCGCAATCTCACCTGATGGAATGTGACGATGGCGGTCTACGATGGTACATGCTTGCCTCTAACATTTGCAGACGGGTTTACTATGGGCTTAATGTAAGAGCCAAAGTTTAAATTAGATGTTAACGCTGAAGTGATCACATGCATGTATGGCCAATGTCCATATTTATCACTTAGGTACGTACCTACAGCGTTTTTTTCACTTAATCTAGGCACCTACCGCAGGCTGCATGAATAAAATGTGTGAATGTAATTCAATTAACTTAGCAAAAGTGTCATTCCAGCGGGCAGCCAACATGGCGGCTAATGGTGTCTCCCGGGCCCTGGGGACATTGCAATTGTCATGTAAATGGAGACACGACACGACTCCGGGACGACGCCGAGTGGGGGCGGCGCCCCGTGTCGTGAGCTGATTCATAATTTTGATGGACCCTTATGTACTAGATACTTAGTAAGTACCCTTATATTATGAGGTGCTACTAATTATGTACTCGTATCTAGGCATTTATAGGCACATACACATACACATACACATACACATACACATACACATACACATACACATAGACAGTCTGACGCGAAGTCATCACAAAATGTAACTTTTTTTTTTGTTAAATTTTCCAAATATTTTTTTTTTGTTGTTCTGACATAAATCACTTTTAACTGTTAATTAAGAGAAGCCACTGACTCCTGAAACACAGTGAATACTAGTTCAGGAGTCTATGGATTCATTACATAAATTGCTGTAACCATATTTGTGTTAATAAATAAATTTGTATTTGTTTGTTGTGAATGACGTGACGAGCTTGTCGTTTACCTGATGTTAACCGACCCGGCCGCCTTGACAGTCACTCGGAATTTTAAAAATAATAAAGTTTAGCGTGACACTGCACTGCGCACGTCATCCTGAGTCTGATAATCACATTACGAGACTGAGGTCGGGTTATATAGTCTCATTTGCCAAGTGACTTCACTAGCTACAATGCACTTTAAACCGAAACACACTTGCAAGTAGCGCTTGCGTTACTTGCTAGTAGCCGCTTGGCGGCAGAATAACGGCAAAGCGGTGCATGGTAGGTACAACGACCTACCTAGACGAACTTGGCAGAAAAGTCCTACCACCTAGGTACACAGGGATCTGATCGTTCAGACCAGATGTACATCGTAAAAATGACTAATTTAGGTAGCTCAACTTTTTGTTTTTGGCTTACGTTAGAACCTTGTAATTGTAAAGGGGCATAAAAAATTACTTGATCCCATATCCCATCGGCCGCATGCCTCTGCCCTGGTGGGTTATTGAAAACATGAACCCAAAGCTACCACCGTCACATCAAATTACAAGACTGAGTTATCAATAGCACAAAACGATATTGAAAGCCTCGGTATAGAACGCCTTGTATTCACACCGATACCACAGAATATATCTGACATACTAATAGTACCCGATACCCAGATATTTATCGGATTCTACTCACAAAAGGCCAGGTAATGCCGGGTGGGGACACACGTCTGTAATACGATGCCCATAGGGTATTGCGGCTGGTAAAATGGTTCAAATACGTTTTTATAACTTTTTTTTTTTTTTTTTTTATAACATGGACAGACAAACAAGCAGACGGCCCGCCTGATGGTAAGCAGTTACCGTCGCCTATAGACACCTGCAACACCAGGAGCGTTGCCAAAGCGTTGCCAACTATCGAATATCGATTTTTAATCTTTCATCGATTGATTAATCGAATTTTGTAGATTGTCGATGTTGATGAAAATGAAAACAAAAACTGCCAGAAACGTTATAAAGCCCAAATGCAGCAAAACATAGCTCAGTAAGCAAAACCCACATTAGTTCAGTAGCTTAGTTACAGAATAAGTAGGTATAATAATGTTTAGTCCAGTAGTTTGCCATTCATTTGATTTAAGTATTCATTATTATTTTTTAAGCTAAGAGCTAGCTAAAAGAGCGGAACGAGAAGTGGACAAAATTAATAACAGTGGTATCCCAAAAGAAGTACTTATAGGAAGACAGACCAAACGTTGAGAAGATGACATTAAAAGAGTAGCTGGTCCAGAATGGATTAGCAATATAGACAGTAAAGGACAGGACAAAACGGAAATTCTTAGAGGAGGCCTTTGTCGAAAGACAAGCTGTTACAAAGAGAGGTTGAACCGGTGCCGATATTATGAATAATGAAAAGTAAATAAAATACATAACAATAACAAAATTTATCGTAGTGTTAAAATGTAATTTGTATAACTAACAGCAATAAAGGCTTATTTTGTTTTTTATTTATTTTTATTATTTTTTATTTGGTTTGGTTGTAAATCAAAATCAAAGCCATCATCATCATCATGATCAACAGCCCGTAGATGTAAACTGCTGAACATAGGCCTCCCCCCAGAGAGCGCCATTTTGAGCGGCTGCTCGCCTCCTGCATCCATCGGCTCCCCGCGGTTTCACTAGGTCGTTGGTCCACCTATAGTGGGGGGTCTGCCTACGCTGCGCGCTCCGGTTCGTGGTAGCCACTCGAGAACCTTACTTCCCCATCGGTTGTCAGTTCTGCGAGCGATGTGGCCTGCCCATTCAATTTCTGTTTCAACTTGCTAATTTTAAGGGCTACTTTAGACCTTTAGTAAAATCAATGTGTTTTAAATTGCAAATAGGCTATCTATTCATAGCACTTTTACAAGTCAAATATCGTTAGGTGTCGTTAGGTTGTCAGGTCGTGTGTTTGGTTGTTGAGTACTTATGACAAAATCTGTCTGTAAAATTTCAGAAAGTGAGGTAAACGCACCCAGTTAGTTGCCCCTGTTACAAATAAATATCGCAGCATCACCGTCCACGTTCAAAAAAAGAACAGATGAAAGTGTGGGAATTCAGTTTCATCTGACGGAAGCGAAGCGCGGGAGGACACCGTATTTTTTTTCATATAGTCGACATTAGCATGCAACTCGAGGCGGTCGGTAAATGCGTTATGCGAGTTACCGACGCGGCGACGGTTAGGACTTCAAACTTTTTGCTGTTGCGATAAAAGTTTAATATATTTCAGACCTTATCTTCTTACGACTTAGGTTGATTATAGTGGGCTTTGAATTTGCATAGGATGTTGTTAGCTATACGGTGTTGCATTCAGGGTACAATGGGGCTAGGGCCTCACGTTACCTACTTGACTGTGTAACTTCGTTTGTGAGACTGTATTGCTGTTGTAGGATGCTACGGAGCGAAGTGGACATTTTGAGAAGGTTTAGCATTATGTATTACATGGTTAATATAATCATTTACGTATCAAAGTTAATATTTAGATATACGTGCGGCTAACACTTACTTAAGTACTTACTGAAGCTAGAAATGTTGTTTGCTATGTTGGTGTTCAAATAAAATAAAAAATAAATAAATAACGCCCAACGATCACACACATAGATCCTGGACCCTAACTAGGATTCCCTGTATCTAGAGACCCAGGAACTACGAGGACCATGGTCCCACAACACCCAGACACAGAACAAGTATTTTCGCTAAAAAAAATAAAAAAAATAAAAACAGAGTCAGAGTAAGTAGAATTTATGTTATGTTGTACTTATTCTTGCTATTTTTTTAGTTGTTTTGTAATTTCGTGGTTCTTACACTGTGTTGTAGTTTGTTAGTTTTTAATTATTAGTGATGTGGTATTTCAATAAAGAGTTTATCTATCTATCTATCTATCTATCTATATTCTGTTCTGCCTTTTTTATTATTTGATAGGCTTGCGTTTGACCACTTTCTGGCCTTTTTTATTACATGAGCCCGCTGGACCCATGCATGCGTACATAATCTAAGCATGCACCTAAATTATATGACTAAGTTCTAGTTTCCATTTGAAATTATTAGAGGAAGGTAGGTACCTAGGCCCTACCTATGTCCGATTCACTCGTGTACATACACACCTAGCATTTAGATTTTTTGGAGGGCACGTCACTCGTACCGTAATGGCTATTATGGCGCCCTCTACCCAAAGATTTATTCAAAATGTTATTTTACACCCAGCATCTACCCACTGTGCAACATCTATTGTGTTCAATCGTTATTCTATGTAATCACATTGCGTTGACATCGTAATAAGAAAAGTTTTTATTCGATTTTCAACTTTATCTCGGCGGGGATAATTATATCGACGCCATTTTGTTTAGGGTGCATGTAACTGTCATTGACTCGCGTTATTGAGTTAGATTGAGTGGGTAACGCTGGCTGGTACTGCTGTGATTTAAATGGACATTTTGGTGATGCGTTTTGATTATAGTGTATTTTATTGTCTGAAAAATTATGTCATTTTCATTAAGATTATTGATAGGTATTTTATTGATTTTGCATTAGCAAGTGTCACTTAGATACTTATCAATATTTATGTATTGTAAGTGGACTGTGGTACATACTAAGTAATAGGTACAGTACAGGCAACACTCATGCTTTTGGTTCATTTTTATGTGAACGAATGATGTAACAAGGTAGTTTTCCTGTTGTTGTTATTGAGGTCGCAAGACCTTGATTGCATGCTGAGTCGGGACCTATATTATCATGACGTCACGCAACTTTAGGTACATAATAGCAAGATGGTACCTACCTAACTATTATTTTTGTTCTCTGTTTTATTTTCACGTTGTATGTAATGTTGTGTGATGTCTTAAATAAATGTATTTCCTTGCTTTCTTTGGCAGCCAATTTTTGCGTTAAAAGTACCTACTAAATTGTACGCAGGCACACGTCATCAATAAAACTTGCTCAAGTAATTATTTACTTAGTTTGCTCTTTTAATATATAGGTACCTAACTACAGTAGCAGTATATAGGTATTATAATGTCATGTCTTTCATGCTCTTTCATACGACACCTTGAGTGGCAGTGAGCGTTTTATTAATTAGCATGTCCACTTATAAAAGAAAAGTCCCAGCTGTTAATCAAAAGCTGATGGAAGTTAATTATTTTCCAGTTGTGCTCACTTTTAAGCCTCACCGGTCATGCAAAGTACGAACTCTGTCATCCGGGTATCCGGTAACGAAGGCAATTTGCCGTCCGGTCCTCTGCTGGTAATGAAGCACCCGGCTCTCCGGACACTCCGCGGATTGTTAATTCTGAGCCGTTTTTCTTTTATTGCCACTGTTTTGTTGCGGGTCGAAGTGAATTTGGGAATTAGACCAGTTTTGTAATTGTCAAAGTAAGGCATTTTTGGTATTAGGTAAGTAGGTATAAGTACCTAATACCAAAAATGCCTTACATTGAAAACTAGTCTGCTTGTCACTCAGTAACAACACATAAGCAAAAGAACTTCAATAAAGGCAGTATGCTTAATCGTCGACCGCGTCATCAGGTGAAACCGTGGTCAAATTTTAGCCTATTTGATAAAAAAACACACTACAACCATAAATCATAACCATCTAATCATCATGATCTCTGAGATACTTTATTACTGTAACAAGCTTACCTATTCTGTAAGCAAGACCAAGAACAGGCCAAATTCTAAAAGCTATAACACAAAGTAAGTATATGTTTAATAAAAACATACACATAACTAGGTTTTATACGTGAAAAAAGGTCACATACCTGCAAAGTTAGTTCGTGACAGGCAGCTGCCAGTCCCAGAAGTGGCTTCGTTACCAAGAGAGGGCGCTCGCGTCGTCTCGCAGTTTCCCAGCCTGCTCTCCAAATGACAAGTATTCAGTCCGATAATGGGCTAGGTGTCTGAGTTAGTGGGAACTACTGCTTATATTCATTGCTAAGTATATGATACTTATTTAAAAAGTGTTTCTACATAATTTTAGTATACTTACCTTAGTGCCTCATAGACATTAATATAAGACTTATTTATACAATAGGTACATAACAACAAAAAATGGATCTTGAGTAGGTACCCTACTTATTTAGTCTGTTGGATGACTAAGTAAACAATGCTCATCTTTAAAACCTTGAAAGGTACTTAGGTAGGTGTTGGTATCTACTCAATCAAACTCTAATTAGTAAAAATTTTCAGCCAGAAATAATAGGCTACACGATTTATATTATGTTAATTAATGAATTATACTATGTAGAATTGTAGGTATAGAAAGAAAATCGCAACTGGAATTTCCTACGAGCTGTCAGCACCCATAATATTTCCATTTAACTGCTCCATAAATTACGGTTGTAAATAGATAGCGCTCGTCTGCACCGGAAACTGCGGTCTTTCCGTCGGCTAGACTGTGACTACTGTACTGACTACCTAATATTTTAAGCCTTCATACAAAAATAAAGCATAACTGCTTTTAGATACTTATAACGACACACTTAATTCCGAATTCAAAATCTTATTGTTTATGGTAGCAATAAAAGTATCCCGACCTGTCAATGTAGCCAATAATAATACAGTGACTGTTATTGGATCATCGTCAACATGCAGCATTGAATTTTATCCATAAAAATATTGAAGGACTAAATTTTTTTATTTTACTTGCCAATGCAAATGAGACAGCTGACCAAACTAAAGCCCAAGTTATGGAAATTACGATATCACCTTTCGGTATTCATTCCATCTATACTTGAAACCTCTTAAATTTTTTACTGCATTGTCTGTGGTCACGTACGGACACTGTCAAATTATCATAGGGTAGACGATATTGTTGGCGACTGCTTTAAAATGTTGTCTAGCTCTTTCCACTAAGCTTTGTTATAAAAAGACATAAATAACAATTTAGGGACTCGAACATAAAAACCTGTTTTCATCTAAACGGGATGGTTAAGTAAACATAGGATGCTGCGTGTTTTTTCAACTGGACCACAGACTGGACAGTGCGTGACCGCTTGCGTCGTGCTCGATGACTTGAATTTTAATTAGGGTCCTTATCTTGAATAATATTTACTTTAAAATCGGTATAATGGAGCTCTAATAGCTGTAATAATAACTGATATCATAAGATGAGTAGATAAATAACTGCCTATTAAAGTCCGCGTATAAGTAATTTTAATTTGCGTTTTGATTATCATTATACTTAGGTAGGTAAACATTTTTAAATTATCATTCTTCATTTAAATATTTTACTATTTGAACGAAAAGGAACACATATTGCAACGGGTTTTACTTGGGTATGTTTCTAATACTTTCTAGGTAGGTAGGTAGGTACTGTTTACTTATGCCAACAATTCTTCTCAGCAATGCTACGACACAGAATTATAGGTCAATTAAATTTAATAGATTCTACCATCTTATAGGTAACCTATACATATTAGAGCGTAAATAAATGTTTCTGATATTCAAATTACCATTTGTTAACTGGATGTGGATAGGCAACCAAATAACTACTCATAAGGCTTTAATAGCACCTTTTTTAATGTATTTTTTTTTGTTGATTTAAAGGTCAGCGGCGAAAATACGTGTTTCATTGGTTATGTATGCTACTTACGCGCTGTATCGATTTCATGTCGCTATATAATGTGCCGATACAGTGGGTGGACTCTAGGTGTCGTGAAATGGATACCTTACCCTACTGGGCGGGGTTATTGTCAGCCAATCCTGTAACTGATACCCTACTTCTTCTTACCACGCTCTGGTCGAAAACCAAATCTATTTGTTGAACAGTAAGGTTTATATTCGAAGTTGTGTTTATAGTGAACTTGTAAGCGATACCTTCCTTCTTTTACGACTGCTGTAGGAGATTGTAGTTGCTATGTGGTTGCAAGAGAGATGGTTTTTCAATGGTAGAGAAGTGTAATTGATATGGATGGCCGAAATTGGTGCTATTTGAATAGATTGTTTAGGTATTTGGTGGTTCTTTATGTGGGTATAGTTTATTTACTAACACCCTAACACTGCTGTAGGTATATTTGATAGAAGTTAAGAACGTCCTTTTTTTTTTAAATCGGACGTAAACTGGGTACTTTACCTGTAGGTACTTACCTACATAATATCTACAAAAATTGATTTGCCCCCGTATTCCAAAACATTTCTCCAAAAATCCTTCACTTGACTTCTACTTAACTTTGAGGGAAACTCAAAATACGACGTACCTTGAGTTGACAGTTGCGTCGCTACTAGCGTTTGAGAAAAAATGACGCAGAAATGTCAAGTTGATTATTAATTGTCAACTAAAAATACCAAAACACAAAAATGAGGTTAATTCGAGGTTGAGTCGAGTGGAGTAATGTCGAGGTAACGTCTTAGAATATGGGGGTTGGTCTCTTCTATTATTCTTATGCTAGGTTACCTAACTATTACCTATACCTACAGTATACTTACCTTACAGACTAATAATACACACTTATAGCAAACTAACCCTCTTTTCTATTTATATTAAAATCTTTCCCTAATAAGTAGTAAGTATAATACCTATACACAGGTGTATAACCAATTCTATGTTTATTAATGTAGGCCACTTATTGTAGGTACTGTAGTACCTACTTAATTAGGTTTCGTAAATGTTTTTTTAATTAGGTACCTAGACAATCGTCATTTATTTGCCGGTCCTTAGAACTAAGTAACTGTTATTCTAAGTTCGTGTAAGTTCGTGCAATAAACAATGTTATTTTAATTGTAAAATAAGTAATGCAGGCTTACTTCAACGGTTAAACTTACTCATTTGATTTTTCTATTACCAAAATATTATATGATGCAGTCAAATCCACGAGAATTCTTGGCTCTACAAAACATCAAAGCTCTTAGCAATTATTAAAATGGAAAGGCAGGTGCTATAAACATTGCGATCTTCAAATAAAACCGTTATCCAAGGTCAACAGGCTAGGCATTATCAAACAAAAAAAATCATTACAAAGGGGAGGCAGGGCACCTGACGCCGGAAGTAATTAGTAAATAGATGGACATGACGAACGTCGATAACACCCCACTCTCCCCGAAATTACTTATCCACAAAAATACTTTTACAACCACTCAAGATTATTAAGAGAAAAGTAATCCCTACCCTTTAGAGTTAGGGTTGAAAATAGGGAGCAAAAAACGGGGGTGAAATATTTGTGAGGTTTGTATAAAAAATGATATTGTATAGCCAACAACCCTAATGTTGGGTCGGATCTATTGTTACAATCTTAGACCTCCTTTGAGGATCCTATTGATTTTTTTTTGGCTGTGAATACATTAGGGTTTTAGCCATTTCCTTTTCCTGTACTTTTATATTTTGCAATCCATTCATTCGTATAAATATGTTCGTGGCGTAAGTAGGTAGATAGGTAGCTATAATTATTATAAAAATAGGACCACCCCATCTTCCCAGCGCTGGGTGCCGTAAGATGTAGGGAATGATGCACAGAGCAGCTAGCATTGTCCTCGGTATGCATTATATCTACTGAAATCACCAGTACACCTGCCAACCCCATAGAAATATATAACTGTGGGGTAACCCCTTAAATAGGGGAGGTCTAATAAATGCCCCCCCCCATAGTGATAAACATTGCGTCAGCGTTCTCCTTGGTGTAACGGAATAACATTACCGATACCTACATTACTTACCCATTTTGTGTTTTGTTTCTCTTTATCAAATTTGAAATAGGCAAAGAGAAAATACTGAATAGCTATTCCACTGTTACAAATTATAACAGTAAGGGGTTCAGTGTTTTTTTGCAAGCTTTACAGTGTCGTGAGCGAACTTGACGAGATATGGTAAGTAGGCCCGCGCCTCCCCAGCCCGGCGTTATCAGCTCCGCTGTGGGCCGAGGTTAGTTACCTTTGTCACGCATGCATGCCTTCGGTGTATTTCATAACAAACTCCCATGTTATTGTGATATTTTTAATTTTACGTACATTTACTACCTAGGTAGGTGGTATATCGCTCGTACAACGCACAAAAGATGGGGAAGAAAGGTTCTCGAGTGGTGACCACGAACTGGAAGACGCAGCGTAGACTCCCCACCAGGTGAACCGACAGGTAGCGCTCTGTAGTAGTAGTAGTAGACCCCCAGTCTACTACCTATAATGCGGAAAATTTTAACCTAACCCTGCGTAGTTTGCCCGGGGTCATAAATATACCCACTCATGTAGCGGCAGCCGCGAGAGGGCGCCACAACCCGCTCGGTTATTAACTTACTAAAACCAACAATCGTGATTCAATCGCGCGGCAACTAATAAAATAATAAGACTGTACTCTACCGCGAGTGGAGAAGCTTGGTTTACATGGAGGCTAATTTAAAACAGACATGGTTTGAAATCACTGAAAAATACATATCTGTCTAAATAAGTAGGTCTAACATAAGTCTACATTGTGGCAAACATGTTAAAGTTGATTTTCCAGATCATATCGACCGTTTAATTGTCTACTCGATGCGTACTTCTTAGCAACTAAGTAGGTATAACTAGTATAACTAATATCTATTATCACACATTTTTAAAGTAATTTTTAAAACGACTCACTACTAAAATGAGATCAGTGATCAATACTACGTTTATGTGTTAACTTGACAGTAGTTTGGCAACCAACGTAAGTAGGCATAAGAATCCGAGGGCTAGACTAGAGCGGTATGTGCGAACTTATATAGGAGCTATCAAACCTTAGTGCAAACTTTTATGAAAATGCTTTAACGTTATATTTTTCTACCAAGCATAAGTAATATTTTAAGCTTTCATGACAATTAAAGATAAATAAATCGAACGAACGTTCGGGAAACTTCGACCTATCTTTTCGTCCAAAATACCGCAGAGCCTGAAAACAAAAGTTTTCAATTAGTGTGTGTTGCCAGTGATGACATATGGAACTGAAACGTGGTCTCTTACTTGTTGGCCTCATTAGTAAGCTCAAAGTCGCGCAACGAGCTATGGAGAGAGCTATGCTCGGTGTTTCCTGCGAGATAAGATCCGGAACGAGGAAATCCGCAGTAGGACTAAAGTGACCGATATAGCCCTTAAAGTTAGCAAGTTGAAATGGCAATGGGCAGGCCACATCGCTCGCAGAACTGACAACCGATGGGGAAGAAAGGTTCTCGAGTGGCGATCATGAACTGGAAGGCGCAGCGTAGGCAGACCCCCACTAGGTGGACCGATGACCTGGTGAAAACCGCGAGGAGCCGATGGATGCAGGAGGCGAGCAGCCGCTCTAAGTGGCGCTCTCTGGGGGAGGCCTATGTTCAGCAGTGGGCGTCTTCGGGCTGATGATGATGAATAAATAAATAAATGACAAGAATAAATCCGCCTTCACACTTCAAAATCGCAGCATATAACCCGTATCCAGCGAGAAGCGAGCGGGCGTAAATTTCATTACAATTAGCCGTGACGCGGCATGAATTATTCAGCGCGGGGCAGAGGCCGGCCGCGCGGACCGCGCAAACACTGAAGGGTTGATTGTGCCGCCGTACCCGTGTTTGCCACCCGGGCTGTAATTTGGCACTGTTGATTAACAGATTTGGCACGGTTTGCGATCATTTGGCCGCTTCATTTGTTGATGATGGACAGTGGAACGCTGGATGACATTCAAATTGCATTCAAACGATAGCGTGCTATACAAAAAGGGACATCAATTATTTTACCTAGGCAAAGATAACAAATACACAAAAAATATTTTTTTGTTCCTTTGGATTTTTTCTTTTTTTAGTAATAGACAGTAGCAAAGACTAGTTTTATTTTTATTTTTATTTTGTGGACATTTCACACAGCGCCATCTAGCCCCAAACTAAGCATAGCTTGTACTATGGGAACCAGCTAACTGATACAATACTTATACATATACTTTTTTGTTTGTAAATACATACATAGAATACAATATAACACCCAGACGCAGAACAAACATCTATGTTCATCACACATATGTTTGTCCCGGGCAGGAATCGAACCCACAGCCCTCAGTTCAGAAGGCAGGGCTACTACCAACTGCGCTATCAGGCCCGTGATGGGCCCGATAGCTCTGAGGCCCGGGAATTAATAAGGTAGTGCCTAATTATCTCACAGAACAAAGACGCTAGCAGCGTTCCATTTTTTGTCATTTACCTGCCTAATTTTTTTTTTTTTTTATTAGAATGAATGACGTGACGATCTGGTCGTTCACCTGATGTTAAGCAATACGGCTGCCCATAACAGTTGCAGTGTCATTCGGAACTTTAAAATAATAAAGTTTTGCGTGACACTGCACTGCGCACGTTATCCTGAGACATCACACAGTCTAGTAATCAGATTGCTACACTGTGTAATCAGGTCATAAAGTCTCATTTTCCCAGTAATTTCACTAGCTACAATGCCCTTCAAACCGGAACACAGTAGTGTTTGCACACTACTGCTTGGCGGCAGAATAACTGGCAGAGCGGTGGTACCTACCTAGACGAAATTTGCAGAAAAGTTCTACCACCTAATAAATTACCTATCACTTCCAATAATTTTAGGTTTAGGTTTAAGAATAATTACTGCAGGTATTATGTGGGGAATAATGAACTTGCCTATGATATATCTAATATATCTTTACAATGCTTTTCAATCAAGATTCCTTGTTGCACTCCAAAGTGTAAATGGGTTACGTTGATAATGATAATTGTTTCTATACTTTGGACAGCTATTTCATCATCACTAATCATTACCATCATCATCAACAGTAAAAGACGTCTACTGCTAACAACCGCTGCCCCACAGAGAGCCACTTTGAGCGGCTACTCGCCTCCTGTATCCATCGGCTCCCTGTGTAATAGTTCTGGCCAGATTGGCGGCTGACCTACAACGTTGCGTCTTCCGGTTGGTCACCACTCGCGAACCTTTCTTCCTTGTCAGCTATTAACCTTTATTAATTTGGAACCACAGCTGGACAAAAAGCTGGACCCTCACATCACACTGAAATATAATCACATAGGTATACAGTGCAACATAGACTTCAGCTGAAGTTTCCGAGATGGGACGCAACGGGTCGGATGCGTGGCGCCGGCGCATCGCACAGTTGGGACGTGTCCGCGCGGTGCAGTAGGAACGGTGCAAGGTTTGAGCGGAGAGCGAGTGTCGAGTGATTAAGTGGCAAAAGAAAATAACTGCATTGGCACCGCATTACAATTTCAACCTACCTATTCAATACCGTAGAGACCTCCGTGAGTACAAAATTCATCATTATTTTTCTAGCGTTTCTTGTTTTTTTTTCTGATATACCGAAGTAACCTGCATAGTGAGTCTAATATATAATTGCATTGTAGCTTCTTACAGATCGTTGAATTTTCATGAAAATGTTGTTGATTACACAACAGTCATATCCTTTCAAATGAGAGATGTTGTGGCTTTGGCTTCGAACTGTTTTTGAGACTTTCAACTGCCTATAGAAAGCTAATAGCACTGTAAATTCGTTCATCAAATACGTATAGGTACAATTTTATTATCCCACGAAAAGCATGTGATATTAAGAAATCGTGCCATGAATCGCTGAAATCATACTGGATGGTAAAATGAGTTTAACATCGGCAGCCCAACAATGTTTTACATGCGCTTATAACTTGTACCCTGTAACCTGATCGCTGAAAGATGGTTGACTGACACGGTACTGTAATGAACTGCTAAATGCAGTGTCAACACATCACTGCGGTAAAATTAGTCGGGATATAATAATATGCGGTTTGCACCCTTGGCGACAGAGTGTGAGCTGCGCAGCCTGCATAATATGCGGTTTTATCAAACCGCGGGTTTATATTAATGAGACGAACTTTACTCTAGATGCTATCGTTCGCAGCAGCAACCGATGGGAAGGAAAATTTATCGAGTGGCGACCAGAAACCGGAAAATGCCGACTTCCCGCTAGTTGGACCAACATCAAAACCACGGGGAGCTGATGGATGCAAGAGGAAAGCTGCTTAAAGTGGCGCTCTATAGTCATCAGTGGATGTCTTCAGGCTGATGATGATGAGGTAGTACAAATTCCAATGTAACACTCTATCCATTTGTTACCTCTTCACAACTAAGGGTGGTTACCAATAACAGAACATTGGCTAGAATTTGTTAGAGTTTTTAACCTTGGTTACCTTAACAGTTGGTGAAAACACCCACCCTTAATGGCATAAGTGTTTTTGATGAAATTCGTCAGACAATTTTAATTCAGAAGGACAGGTTCTGCCGAACCGTGGGTAGCTAGCTCTATTCATATAAGTATATCAATATGACACTCCTTTTCAGACTAAAGAATACCGACTATACATCAAAGTAGGGAAAACGCGTTCCAAACCAAACCTAGAACAACATTGAGATTGAGACATACCTTACTTAGCATTTTCACGAGCATTACATTACCATTCTCAATAGGGAAACTCATCAACAAATCTAAAGCACCGCTAGTCGCCAGCCCCTAAGAGGCTTAATAATGTCTCCGGCGAGGTCTCAAAACACACTCGGTTTGCAATAAAAACATTTTGAACATCGTATTATATTTAGCTACGGCCTCGTACAAATATTATCGTCCATTACAGCACAGACGCCTAAGCAAACACCCCTACTTCCGATTCGATATTAAACTTTGCAAAAACAAGAAAATACAAAGTATTAAATTACTGGCGTTTGTCTGTAGGAATGGGGAGCTCTCACGGAGTGGCGCCAAGTTTTTGTGTGACTGTCAAGTGCGTGAGTTGACAGATTTCTCTGTATTTTTCTAAATGTGTATCCCCACTTATTGGTAGAATGTTCAGTAATAGCGTTGTCAAAAATAATTGGGACAAAATGACTGTTGGAGTAGACCAACTCATCTTGGTAGATTAGATAGCTGACTGAAGTGCTGACTGGTGTAATGACCTAGCCATCGGTCAGCTTGACTGCTAGCAACACCACGCCACGTTGCCAGTCGATCACGTCGCTACTACATTAAATCATGAAAATGTTTATCCATTAATTTAACTATTTCGCTATGTATAGAGCCCATTGCCTATTGCCGATATATAGCTTTTAGAATCAGAAAGTCGAAGTGGCAGCGGGCAGGCCATATCGCTCGTAAAACTGACAATCGATAGTGAAAAAAGGTTCTCGAGTGGCGATCGCGGACCAAAAAATAGTCCGTTCTATTTTCCCAAAAGAGCACCAAATAACTATAAAATATTGATCATTTGGGAATAACGCCAAAGTACGGTAGGTAGGTGGCGTTATGGAACATACTGCACATGAGTATAGGTACCAAAATATACCTATGTGTAAAGACCACCCTAATGAAACAACGGAAGTAAGTTAAAACGTGGTCATTAACGTAAAATGAAGTCATCAATTTCTTGGGCCCTTCTAAAGCTCATTCTCACGATGACAATTTATATTATTTAATATGCCTCCCGATATGCAAAAACATGACGTTTTCATTAAATTCAAAGGGTTTATTATCAGAAAGTTTAGGGGACAGTCCAAAACGTGTTTGTACTTTTGTAGCAGATAGTGTAGCCATGTAGTAGTATGTAAGTCACAGAGCAAAAAAAAAAAAGTGTCATTTGTTTCATAGCTCTGTGATGTAAGTAGTCGGTATTATTGTGGTTAGTTAGTACCTACATTCGCTCCGGTACCACATAAGCATAACACTTAGCTTACAGTACCTCTACAAAGACCTTGGTAGGGTCGTCAGCGTTCGTTATATGTTAGAAAATTTAGATATGGATATGCCCAAGTAAGTGAGCGTTTATTGTTAACGGCCATAGCTCATAAAGAGTCAAAAACACTGACTAATAATATACAACTGCAAACCACGCGATGTTACGTTTGCCCTCTACGAACCATTCTACGAGCTGTTTTAACGTAGCTCTCTGTAGACCTAACACGAATATTTACGCGCAAGTAAGTGTAACGTTAACGTAAGGCAGTTGTATAGGGCGCTGATCAAATGCCTTACAACTGGCTTACGTTACACTTACTTGCGCGTAAATATACGTACTGTAGAAAAAACCCAGTACAAGTAGACAGTGGGATCTCCGACAGCCCTATTTCACTGTCTTCTGTTGACGTGTGTTTAAAACTGAGTAAATATCCGCGGCGTCGGGTTACGGGATCGATTTTAAAACAATACTTGGTACCCTCGCCGGGCGCCTGCCAGCAAACACAAAAACTATCTGAGAAAATAAAGAGATGGTCAAGGAATTTCTCTTTTATGATTTAGAGTTCCGTATATTGATCTGTATAATATTTTTATTGATTGAAAAGTAGGTGGTTGAAGCCGAGAATCGTTACTATTGCAAAACAGAATAGGTAAACGAGGTGAAATGTCTTGAGTAAATGTTATTTTCTTTCTTTGTTTCTTTATTGATTAAATAGTGGCCTACTGCGGTTTTACCATAAACGATGTAAAAGTATTATACTTACACTAATCCAATACCTAAAGTCTTGAATTTTTTATAGATACTTACATATCATTATTGGCATCTAATATATTTATTTCACTATGACTGTTCAACGAGTCAAAGATTTTTTATAGGGTTACTTGTAGAAGTGAGATCTTATGGAAACTAGACCACAAACGAAATTCTAGCTCGGTGCTTTAGACAGCAACTTTTACCACGGAACCCTAAAGCTTTCCATGAAAGCTCTCAAACAGAATGACAGCGTTTGTTTGACGCTCGATGATAGCCGAGGCTGTTTTGAAATCAATTATTGTACGGTATCAAGTCAAGAAACGAAACGTCTTCAATGTTTGTATGTGGTAGGTAGCATCAGTGAGATCTAAGTAAGTAATAGGTAGGTATGGTATGAGCGCGCGATAGGCAAGTTGAAGTGGCAATGGGCAGGCCATATCACTCGCAGAACTGACAACCGATGGGGAAGAATGGTTCTCGAGTGGCGACCACGAACCGGAAGACGCAGCGTAGGCAGGCCCTCTGCTAGGTGGACCGACGATCTGGTGAAATCGTGGGGAACCCTATGTTCAGCAATGGACGTCTTCAGGCTGATGATGGTGAGGCGTAGTATATTAACCGGAAACTTCATCAAAAAATTTCTTTACACGCTCTACAGGTTATACCTACAACCATCTATATAACTCTATCTGTCTATTCCGATTGCATTCACTGTACAATCCAATGAGCCAGTATTATTACAGTTGTTACGAGAGTTCCCATAGTGACTTATTGCGTGTCTCAGTGTTACTCTAACTCTAATCGCCGCGCCGCTCGCAGCCAAAGCAGCCCGTCAGTAGATTACGCTGTAACGCGGACAGGTGTGCGCAAAAACGCAGGTTCGATTGGACTGAGAAAAACAATCAAAAGGCGCCGCGTTTTGCCGGCTTTGATCCTGCCGCAATTACCCCCCTCTCCCCCAAGCCACGCCACCCCACGCACACCCGCGAGGAAACTCATTTTCCAACGCCGACTCAACTTGCGCTCTTATTAGGCCGCGACAACATTGTTTATTACCAACTTTAACTACACTTTTCGGACAAACTCATAGAAATAAAGCTCAATTTCCATTGCACGACTTCTTACGAATACTTGTTACTTTATACGCTGACAACAATAAATATTCTCACAGGGAAATCTTTGTGAACCTTACGCGATTGTGTTAGAGTTTACGATTCAGTGAATCGTGTTTTGTAACAGCATAGTACAGGTGCAGTATGATTTCTCGCGGCGCGAATCGGCCGTCAATCATCTTCGCGATCGCAACACTGACAAAGGAAAAATCCTTTGCGCCAGCAAAATAACTCGCGCGTGATCAAAGCGCTGAACACTGCTGAGGTGCTGAGGTGACACCGTAAATAAACTCCTGTTGAGTTAATTTCGTTCGCGAGTAAATTCATGACGTTCAATTGCCTGATATGGCGCGATCCGACTTGCAAATCTCTTCGTACCAAACTCAGCTGTTTGTATCGACTTTTTTGTGACAATTGAGTAATGCCGTCTAAAAATGGAGCTAAAAACATTCTGCTGTCTCTGTTACCGTCAAAGGAATATCTTTATGGATAATCTTAAACCAGCCGCATTCTATATTATTTTATTAATACTGTAGTCAATTCAATAAGGCAGGTGGTGTTGTGAGAACAACGAGTGCAAACAAAGCCACTGATTCCGTAATAATTCTAAAGTAAATGAACATTCCACGTCTTGAAATATGACCACAATCCAGTCTGGCAAGCCATTCTAATTCTACCACCTGCGAAATGCGACCCTGAGGACCGGCGCGATAACCTCTCCTACTAATTTCACCTACCAATTTGCTTATTACATTTATTTTTACATTTATTTTATAATACGACTTCATACAAATCGGCATCGTTTGACAATATTGTTCTGCGCTCCATTTCCTCCGGTTTTGTTACCCTTTGTTCTGTGGATGTGAGAATCGCCGCATTATATGCTCATTTGGGGTAGCATTGTGCGCGCGTCGGCGACACTCGTATGCGTTTCCGCCGCGCACCAATTAGCTGTGTGTTGGAACAATGCGCCCGCCGATCGGGATCCGTCATCTGATGCGTTCGAGTGTCGCTGCATCTTCTACAAAAAGGAATGCTCTTATATCGATCCTGATGCCGTCTGGATTTCTCCATAGCCTGGTAACTTATCTCTAAAACCCTGCGATTCGTTTTTGTTTTAAACAACATTCTAAAATTAGTTTGGTATAGTGTTTTATCAATGTTTAAGCTGCGCTGGATTCTTCATCATCTATTTCAAGGTTTTTAGGCCTGAAGTCATCCACTGCTGAGCATAGGCCTACCCAAGAGAGCGCCACTTTGAGCGGCTGCTCACCTCCTGCATCTAGCGGCTCGCTGTGTGGTGCGGTGCAGTTTGTAGTTTGTTCTATTGTGATTGTTTATTTTAGTAATTAAACATACAGCTAGCTTATCCCTCTTTTGTTTTATTTTAGTCATAAAAGTTTTGAGTAAATTATGGAATGAGTAAGTATATACCTAGGCAGTCATAGGATAAATTCTAAAGCGAGTATTTTTGGCAACTCTGAAAATTGAAGAGTCATGGTCAAATCTCTTAGACTATCACGTCTTTCAATAGCTTTTAAATAATAATATCCGATATCAAAGCACAACTCGAAGGAACAATTAGAGTCATCTAATATTAAAATTACAACGCGGCATTAAATATTTGATCAACCGGACCTGATCCATGGGTATCATTATTTGATAATCTGCATGATCTAATAAGCTAACTGGTGTATGGTGTATCAGTCATCACGGTGGAGCAGTCAGCGGAGACGGCACGTGGCCTGATCAGGAGCCTTTGTCGAATTACACGGGGGTGGGATAAAATGGGTAAAAGCACAAGCAAGAAGAGTGAGGATGCGTTCGATTTTAAAAGTTGTCCACTAAAATTAGGTGCAATACGCGCAATTTGCCGTGACCGAGAAGAAGAGGTTAATAGAGTATGATGGAATGCTTATTTAAAACTGTGGTAGGTAATAGGAGCATCACCAACAGCCTCAAGACGTCCTCTGCTGAACCTAGGCATCCTCTAAAGGCTGCCGCTGAATTTCAGGGCCCTTACCACAACTAATACAAAACCATCATGGTTCGTGACAGTAATGCTTCAAGGTTACAATAACATTGTTCGAATTCGTACCATGAACTTATAAAGTATTCCTGCGTGAGAACGAGACGTCTACATTTTTATATAGTGTTATCACGGTCGCACGACGTTTTTTTTTTTTCATTTTTCAATGTATGGTTGAAGTAATAATGCTATAAGAGGTTGTGGTAAGGCCCTAGTACCTATGAAATGAAATGAAATGAAATATAGTATAGTATAGTATAGTATAGTAGTATAGTATAGTATGTATAGTATAGTATAGTAGTAGTAGTTAAATAGAACCCAAGCTGTAGTCTTGGGTGGTTTTACGTCGTCCTGGATGGTAGTCCCGTCCGGTGTTCCCCAGGGATCGTTGTTGGGTCCCCTGCTGTTTGTGGTGTTCATTAATGACATTGGCGCTTGTTTTAAGCACTCTAATTTCCAACTGTTTGCGGACGACATGAAGATTTTTAAAACTGTTAACAACCATGATGATGCTGAACTCCTGCAAGAAGATTTGTTAAGAGTAGCTAGTTACTGCACGACTAATAACTTAGACTTAAATATAGCTAAGTGCCTTGTTATTAGTTTCACCCGCAGAAAGCGCCCTATTGAATATGGTTATTCTATAGCAAGCCAACATCTGTCTCGTTCTTGTGTTACTAGAGATCTTGGTGTATTTATTGATAGCAAGCTCACTTATGAAAACCATATCGATCATATTGCGAAAAAGGCCTCCTCAGCTCTGGGGTTCGTTATGCGTAATGCCGGTTCCTTTAAATCGATGAAAACCGTAAAGATATTATACTGTGCTTATGTTCGTAGCCACCTCGAATATGCGTGTCAAGTATGGAATCCTAATTTTACAGTACACTCTTTTAGGCTAGAAAGAATTCAAAAAAAGTTCACAAGGTATTTAGGCTATAAGTTTAAGATACCAAGAGTAACTTACGAAAATCGTTGCACTCGCTTTCATCTCCTTCCGCTTGCAGTTCGTAGAAATATAGCAGATATACGTTTTTTGTTGAAATTGGCACAGTCTAAGGTAGACTGCCCTGAATTGGTCTCTAAAATCTGTCTGAATGTTCCACCTCGACACTCGCGTCCTAGAAACTTGCTACATGTCCCATTTGCACGCACTGTTCATCGCCGAAACTCTTATATCTTAAGATCCTGTACTTCCTTCAACAAGCTCATGAAGTCTGATTTTTCGTTTATAGACCTGTTCACAAGTAGTGTAGCGTCAGTAAGCAAGGCACTTTCCCCTAATAACGAATGTGATGCACGGCATCCGCTCGTCGATTTGTAAATGTTGTAAATTACTTAAGTTAGTTTAAGTTCGTATTAGGCTATTGCATGAACGTTTACTTTTATAACTAGTTGTGGAGGCTTTTAATTGGCTCTCTATGTTTGTTTTGATGCTTAATTTGTTATGTTAGCTGTAAGCCCCCCTAATAAAATAAAATAAAATAAAATAAAGTATAGTATAGTACTCAATACTCAATACTCAATACTCAATTATTTATTGCAACATATGTACATATTTTTAATACAGGTGGTATGTATGAGAGTGCAGGACATATAGTATAGTATAGTATAGATAGTATAGTATAGTATAGTATAGTATGGTATGGTATGGTACGGTATGGTACGGTACGGTACGGTACGGTACGGTACGGTACGGTACGGTACGGTACGGTACGGTACGGTACGGTACGGTACGGTACGGTACGGTACGGTACGGTACGGTACGGTACGGTACGGTACGGTACGGTACGGTACGGTACGGTACGGTACGGTACGGTACGGTACGGTTCGGTACGGTACGGTACGGTACGGTACGGTACGGTACGGTACGGTACGGTACGGTACGGTACGGTACGGTACGGTACGGTACGGTACGGTACGGTACGGTACGGTACGGTACGGTACGGTACGGTACGGTACGGTACGGTACGGTACGGTACGGTACGGTACGGTACGGTACGGTACGGTACGGTACGGTACGGTACGGTACGGTACGGTACGGTACGGTACGGTACGGTACGGTACGGTACGGTACGGTACGGTACGGTACGGTACGGTACGGTACGGTACGGTACGGTACGGTACGGTACGGTACGGTACGGTACGGTACGGTACGGTACGGTACGGTACGGTACGGTACGGTACGGTACGGTACGGTACGGTACGGTACGGTACGGTACGGTACGGTACGGTACGGTACGGTACGGTACGGTACGGTACGGTACAGTACAGTACAGTACAGTACAGTACAGTACAGTACAGTATAGTATAGTATAGTATAGTATAGTATAGTATCTTTCCTACGTACCTGTATGTAGTATCTGTGGTAATTGGTAGCAATTACGCGATTAATATAAAATATCTACAGGTGTCTCATCGTTAAATCTTGATTTTCACTACAGTATATTGCAACATTGCTACATTGGACATTATTATGATAATAGCTTTCTCAAATTCCCCTAAAATATTGTCTCTACCCTGACTCCGTACCCCGGTGTAATTGTCAAATGAGCGGCGCAGATCAAAGGATTCGGCGAATCAACTCTTTTTGATAATGTGATAAGTTTCGCGAGCGATTATCTACGGGTGAGGGCGCAGTGTGAGCGAATAAAGAATACTTACTGAACTCAAAATGATTTCGATATGACAAGTAATTAACTACTGTCATCATTATTAACAGCCTGAAAACGTCCATGGATGGCACGAATAAGGGACATAATAAGAAAAAGGGCCAACCGCGAACAGACCCTACTGAACACAGGCTTTCCCGAGGGAGCACCACTTTGAACGGCTGCTCACCTCCTGCACCCATCGGCTCCCCGCGGCTTTCACGCAGATAGTTGGTCTACCTACGCTACGTTTCCGGTTCGTGGTCGCCACTCGATAACCTTTCTTTGTCAGTTCTACGAGCGATATGGCCTACCCGTTGCCATTTCAACTTGCTAAGATCCTAATTAACTAATGTACTACATTAATAATAAGAAACATATAACAATGTCAATCAGACGCGTTTCAAGAAAACACTTAACTGTGAAACTTAAGTCATTTTGTAATACCTACTTAGTTAAGTAACTTAACTACCGCAAAATGTGTAAATGTTAAATGTGGTTAAATGTTTTCTAACACTATTATCCTGCAATTACTAACTACTCTAGCTTAGAAAATTAAATTGGAATAAAAGCACCTGTGCCATTAATTTAACCATTTAATTGGGAGCTAACAGCTGGCAACACAGAGTTAATTGAAAAAGCTTCAATTTTACCCCACTATGTGGTAATTTGCTAAATGAAATTACTTAATTGTCTTTTAAACTGGGTTAGTGTTATTTTATGTTGCGTCAACCAATAGCTGCTGTTATTATATTGCTTCAATGTCAAAGCTCAAAGTTTAGAAACTATGACATACGAGCGAGCCAACATGCCAAAATGTTGAAACCGTTGATTGTATCATGGTCAAAAAGATTTCAGATCAGCAAGTTGAAGCAATTTTATAGAACGAATGTCTTTTACAACGAACTCGGGTAAGGGCCGGGCATGGGCCGCGCATGAGGCATTGCACCCAGCGTTGATCGGGCAATGAGAAAGGCATTACCTCATCTAATGCAGAATAAAACAAACTTATATACAATAGAATGGCGATCGTTGTAGAAAGGCATGCTACATAAATCGGCCCAAAATAATCGAAACCTGCTATGTCACTTTAAATAAGACACGCTTGCAATTTCACGGTATGCCATATTCCTTCGCGTAGGGTAACTTAAAAAGTGTCGAATAGAGTAATTTGTGCTTTGACACGACATAAGTAATGACAAGAATTAATATCATACTGTGAGTAAAAATTTTGAGTTCGACAATACCCGTATCGTCGATTTCAGTGATCAAAAATACGTAGTACATAATTACTTCTTTGAAAAATACTGAAAGTAAGAAACTTACTGATGAGTTCATGGAGCTAATAAAAAAAGAAGGAGGGAATCCCGTCTGATTCGAAACTGAAGCACTCTTAGGAAGCCGGAACGCTTCGTACGTACGAGCGGGGCACGCACACATTCACATCATATGCAGCCGGTCGCCATACTTTCATCTGACACACATATGCAATATGTCCGCCATTTGGGCTTCAGTTCGATGTCAATCAAAATTCAATCCTTTTTTTTAGTTCATCCATGGATGAGTTCATACATTTTAAAAGGTGCGATCGTAAATAAATATATATGTATAACTATTTTCCAAAGCTCCTATAAATAATTCTCACACTCGATTAATTCGAGAAAAGTTCGTGAATAATTTCTATATTTTCATTAACGTCCTCATATATATAAAACCTCCAAGTTATTCCTCTTCACACGTCAGTAACCCGTTCCAATAACAGGCTACGATAATTACTTCCCGCGTTTTGACATTCCAAATTATTAATGTTTATTTGATTAACGAAAAAACGGGCCCTCGCTCCACTGTTAACAATTAGGCGTAGAACCGATCCGCTTAGGCACAATAGTCTAAATAAACCACAGCCTAAACGGAAGCTTCTTAAATTGTTTTCTAAAAACAGTTTGATCGTTAGTATTCTGTGGAGTCAGCGGTGACGGGCGCACAATGCGCGGTGACGGCTCGCGCCGGCTACCGAACGGAACGCCCGCTTTCGACCATTATTACTTTATTTATTTTATTTAATTCCTATTCAAGCTGACTTCGGGCTCGGTAAGCAATGAGTAGCGGTTTTTACTACAGTTTTATAATGATAGCAACGGTTTATTTTCGCCTTTTGGATGGAATTATAGTTTGTTTGTGGATGGCTTGATTGATCGCTGATGTTGATGTGCATGACTCATGTACGTAGATACTTCCATAAGTAGATTACATATTCTTGGGATATCGTTTGCTTTGTATGTGTGACCGTGGCGTGGTCTAAAACAAACTATTTTAGAACCATCTGCTATATAGTCTCTAAGTGGTAGGTTAGGTAGGTATTATTTTGTGCTAGCGGTATTAGACTTTGCAGGTTCAATTATCACGTCAAACTAAACAAGATGATGCCATTAACCAATTTTTTTTTCAGTTTAGCAAAAAAATAATACTGATTTTGAGAGTGAGTAAGTATTTAGAGCTTAAATTGTGGTCTTAAAAATAAATGGTAAGTCTAATAGGTAACGCAAAAGTGAAGTCACGCTTTTATAAAGGAGTTTCATAATCAACACGCGTCTTGGTTTTCGTAATGGATTGTATATGTCACTATATAGATAGTCATCGTCACCAGCCTGAAGACGTCCACTGCTGAACATAGGCCTCTCCCAAAGAGCGCCACTTTGAGCGGCTGCTTGCCTCCATCGGCTCTCCATGGTTCTGAGTAGGTCATCGGTCCACCTAGTTGGGGCTGGCCTAAGCTGCGTCTTCCAGTTCGTAGTCGCCACTCGAGAACCTTTCTTCCTCAACGGTTGTCAGTTCCACGAGTGATATGGCCCGCCCACTGCCACTGCAGTTTGCTAATTCTGAAAGCTATATCGGTTAATTTAGTTCTCTTGCGGATCTCCTCATCCATATTATAGGTAGTATAACTCTGTTTACGGCACAATATACAGCATAAATTAAGTACAGAAAAGCACTTCGAGAGTTACACATGCCACTTATGTGCCTTGGTGCTTCCAATCATATCGACCATACTAAGTAGGTACCTATAGGAACATCTAAACCCAAGGCACCACGGACAGATGACAACTGCTGACGGAAAAATTGCCGTCATCCTGACTGCAATGAGGATGCTGCCGCCGAGCTGATTGGCGGATGTGCTGCATACTCCTCCCGCTAGCGTCAATTTTTATTGGCTGATACTTAACTAATCTCACTGTCTATCAAGCAATGTCTATTTCTGCTTTTAAAGGCCACACATCGGGCTAAGTGGTTGCCAATCGTTGGCGTTGGCACATATTATTAGTCTAGACAAAAAATATACACCTATGCTTAGTTGTTTCTTGTAGGCAACATAGGTAGTACAAGCTAGGTATGTATGCTAGTATTCATTTTGTGTTTCTCAAACAATCGGTTGAAATTATTTCCATTAAACAGAATATCAGGGAATAGTTGTGACTTCGTCCTTTCATTTTGGAGCTTCGACGCCGTAATTTTTTGGGCTAAAATCCAAAATACGTTTACCATTGAGGGTTATATCAAGCTAGCACACATATTTAAGGGTATCTCCAGACTATGACGCCCAAACGCCCAAACGCCCAAAGATCACATACATAAATCCTGGACCCTAACTAGGATTTCCTGTATCTATAGGGACCCAGGAACTACGAGGACCATGGTCCCACAGCACCCAGACACAGAACAAGTATTTGCGCTTTTTTTTCCGGCACAAATACTTGTCCTGTCGCGGGAATCGAACCCGCCACCTCCGGGTTATGAGCCGACCTGCTCAACCACCACACCACGGAGGCTCTCAACACAGTTATAAATTATTTTCAGGACTGCTGATAATTATTATACAATCTTAAAGATCTACCTTGTGGTAAAACCTATGCAACTTCTGCAGCATTTTTTTTTTCTTATAATTTGGCTCCACACATAGTATATTTAGCCATTGTCAAGTATTATATTTTCATCGTGTTATAAAATATTAGTAGTAGTCCAGTCCAGTAGTAGTTTCACGCAAAGTCATGACATTGCGTGAAACTACTACTGGACTATGACTAGGACATGTCCTAGTCATAGTCCAGTCTAAGTCATGCTCCAGCAAAGTGGTGGCAACTTTACTAGAAGCTTCTATAGAGTTTTAGAAGCAACACGAAAAATCACGTTTCACCACATTATATCATTTGCCCTCACTCATGCTTGTAATTCAGCACTTAATGCGTAAACATTAACACTGGAAATAGCAAAAGTTTTGAAAAATAATACAATGCAACGACGTGAACTATTCCGCGTTCCCGCCAAAACTCTTATTTGAAAAAACTTCACAATACTTACTTACTGCTTTCATGTGTAATTTCACGTATTACCTACATGTCTGAGGCGATCAAATTCGAATATTTAAAGCACGTGTCAACGTCGTGACGAATAATTTCAAAAGAAAAGAAAAAACAATTTAAAGCTGACAGAAGCTCATTGAACAGCGAAACGTATTCAAATATCGAAAATTGTTGACAAATTAAGTTCCCTGCCCGGAGTCGAACTCCCTTACCACTTGAGAGCGCGACTCGACGAAATTTGACTGCCTAGCATATCTACAACTACCCTCCATCTAAAAAACTACAGTCATTATTCCTAAAGAAATACAACATAAAATGTTAAATCTCCAACGTTAACCGAAGCACGAGTATCTTTGTAAAGTAATACGGAGGGACGGCACACAGCCGTTCGTTTTACTAGTTACTCAATTAGGCCCTTTGTATTTGTTTATCTGAGTTTGTATAGCGTTGGAAAGGAACACCCTTATGCCTCTACACGAGCAGGAAAAGGAAGGGAGATGCAAAGTAATTTGAGACAGTTCACTGGCGATGTAATAAGTTCCTATTTTGAATAGCAACACGAAACGGCGGGAAATGCATTTAGTTTTTTTTTTTACTTTTCTTTTTCTAATTTGTATAATGGCCACGGCCGGCGTTGTGAATTTCCTTTGATGCGTTTTTAAGTAAAAGTTTCTGTGACGATTTCTGGTTATGTATGATTACTGCAGTTTGCTTGCTGAAAGTACTTTTCAATGAGTTTAGTCTGTTTTACAATCACAGAATTCTGTAGCTTACAATTAAAATCAAATTTTAATATGTAAAGTATGTTTCCATTAAGTATTAAAATAAGGTACCTACCTACTTCCAAATTTTTTTTCAGTGACAGTGCGTGTGTTAACAATTCAAGTCTTTAGTCAAATATTGTCACTGCACGTCCATAGAAATGTATTCAGCATTTTACAATCAATTTAATTCAAATAGGGGAGCTTGCTGGATCCGTCAGCGCGAACGTTCTATTGACATTGGATATTTTATTCGTGTCATACCTTCTTATCGTCGGACCTTTTAGGGTACGCTAGAAAAATTAACTGTGTTTTAGAAGAAACATAAATGTATGATTTTTATAGCAGTTCGCCTGCTCGGAGTAATCTACCAACTCCGAAAGTTGGTTGTAAAGGTGAAGGAAAAATTCGGATATGAGACCACTTGTCACGGTAGCTTATAGTAAAGCATATCCCGGCTTGAGAGATGGATGGAAGCGGGTTCAAGTCCCGCTCGTGATTCAAATTTTTCCTTTACAAATTAATCTGAACATAAACGTACTAGAGCCAGACTAACAGTGGTATTCATAGTCAAGGAGTGAAGAAAGCCCCAAAGTCTATCATTCCATTTTCACATAGAGGTTGAATTTTGAATCATTCTTTCACTTTTATAGTATCCTGCTTTTGACAATGTCAGAATAGACAGATTGGGGGCTTCTTAATCTTGTTTATGAAATGCATAAAACTAGACTTCGCCGCACAGCGCTTGAATCATCCCCTAGAGGAGCCTCCACCTTGACTATGAATTTCAGTGTTAGACTCAGAATACAAAATTTGACTTTATTGAGCTAATATATTTTTTGTCTAAGACAAGTTTAGTGTAAAAACCACAGATTTTTAAAAGGTTATAAAAGTTGCGAATTTTACCCTCTAACTAAACCCTCAACTCTTATGATTGAGTCGTGCCGGTGAACCGACGATAGATTCAGCAAATATAGTAATGTTACGTCTTGAATATCGTGATCGACATAATTTACACCTACTTAGTTTACCCGACGCGTGAGGCAATCGATGGTGCTTGAACATCGCACACGATGAGGCGTGCTTAGACTGTGTAAGGGTTAAAGTTAGTTTTTGTAAACTTGATTTGTTGACTAAATATATGTAAGAAGTAAATAGGTATTTTGGTTATTTTATCAGTGACCGATATACCTATGGCTCACATGAAATGGCAGTGGGCAGGCCACATCTCTTGTAGAACTGACAATCGATGGGGAAGAAAGGTTTCCGGGTGGCGACCACGAACTGGAAGAGGCAGCGTACGCCAGCCCCCCCACTAGGTGGACCAACCGACGATCTGCTGAAAGCCTCGGGGAGCCGTTTGGATGCAGGAGGCAAGCAGCCACTCAGAGTGGCGATGGCGCTCTCTGGGAGAGGCCTATACTTGCTAATTCCGAAAGCTAGTATATCGGTGACTTTAGTTCTCGTCTTTAGTCATTTCGGATCTTGTCTCGCACACATTTTGCACACGCACACTTCCATCAATAATTGACACGGCATTGACTCTGAGTTAGGTTACATAGGTATATGTAGATGCCTAATACTAGTCGAATCTCTGCCTTGATTGCCAACAGATCTTGGTATGTTGCAGTATGGTATTCTTGGTCTGTCACCTTTTTTTTAACATCGGACTTATCTAGCATTTGATCACGCTCTCACCTGATGGAAAGTGATGATGCGATCGAAGGTGTAGCATGCTAGCTAAGTCAGTACCTATTCACTCTTCTCTTCAACGCGCCCGGGTCATATTTTGCCGGAAACGGGAAGACGCTGGCAGGGCATTCCATTTCTTAATTAACGTAGAATCTAAACCACTTGGTACGAATGGGTGGTATTTCGATCATGAAGGTATGGCACCTAGCCGAGCATCTAAAGGTCCGGTGATGGAATGGTGCAGAGTTCTTTCTTACATAAGTTCTTTAATCGGCGTAGCAAAGTTCTATTTAAGTATAAAAGCAATACAAATCCAGCCGGCCGCTTGAACAAACAATGTCAGAAACGGCCATTTTCCACATTCCCACGTGAAAGTTCCTACGAAACGGCAACAAATTATTAATTTAAATGAAGTTTAACTGTTGACTTGAAGGAATTGCCTCTCGCATCGAGTGCTGTTTGCAAAATACGGCTAAATCGAGTGAAAGGCCGATCCTTTGTCTTCGAGCGCCCCTCGCTTTACCGGCTACTTGATTAGTGGAGGGTACTAGAACAACCTTTGTAGCTGTTTTGTAACCTCGTATGAGAATATTACAATTTTTTAATTTGTGACCTCTTTAACTGTTAATTTTTGACTTTGTATCGATTCAACAGCACTTAGGGTTAAATTATATTGTTATAGGGTTCGTTTGTTAATAGGTTTTTGATTTGGAATGAATTGTGCTTGAAACAATGATCGGTCATTGATTTTGAAAGGGCAGGGTGTAGGTACTGCGAATGTATTTTTTGAGACTTGACTTATAGGTCTCGTGGGAAAAGTCAAGTTCTTAGCCCCTCCTGTTTCTCTGCCTCTTGAATTGTACAAAAATATTCACTGTTAAAGATTTTTAAAATGTGGCTTTTGTTTAATAATATATTCGAATTTATAAATTAGGTAAGATATAGGCAACGCAACCGCAACCGTGGGGAGCTGATGGATTCAGGAGGCGAGCAGCCGCTTAAAGTGGCGCTCTCTTTCTTCCTCTAGATTCAGGATAAAAGAGGAGAGAAAATTTGAATTAGAATTCTGAGGACGTGCGTACTGCTTAGTAGTAGTTTGTTTATCCGTAGATACGGTGCACCTAACTAGATGACAGATCTACGTGGTACATACTTAGCCTTTATAAAATAATGTTTTTATACATATATTGTAACAGTGAACAATATGCTAGTGTTCAATAAATAAATTTAAAAAAAAATGTGTGGAAATTTTACACAGCGCCATCTAGCCCCAAACTAAGCATAACTTGTACTATGGGAACCAGATAACTGATAGAATACTTATACTTTTTTTTGTTTGTAAATACATACATAGAATACAATATTACACCCAGACGCAGAACAAACATCTATGTTCATCACACAAATGTTTGTCCTGGGTAGGAATCGAACCCACAGCCCTCAGTTCAGAAGGCAGGGATACTACCAATACCAACAGAGCTATCGGGCCCGTCATAATAAACATTTTAGAAACAAGTTTAATAATGTTCATTAATTTATGTACCTGACTGTACTTCAATAACACGATCCATCCGACTGGCCACCACTGCCAGTAGAAAGATCTCATTTAAAGTGAAATATGTTATTGTAAAGGTTCAAAGGTCACGTCGCTTTCGCCACAGACTGTGGGATGATGGGAACTAGTCAGTAGACACCACCAACTATTGTATAACCTGTGTCACTATGGATTTTGTAAGGTTGAGTCTTGAGGTCTGATTGATATCAGTTAGATAAAAATCACTTAGCTTAGGCAGTGTTTTGTTTATCGTATCGTATGACATAGAATTGTATTTATAGACTTATGTATTTTTATAGGTTAGTAATTTAGGTACCTACAATCCTATGTAGCTATAAATTCTATGTCGACACATAAAACTATGGTTTTTATTCTAAGTTATTGTTTTTATTCGTGGCTTACGCTTACCTACGTCGTCGGCGGGAAGTAGCAGGTCATTTTAAGCATTGATTAATTTTAACCATCGTTTATAAGTGAGGCTGTTAATTGGTTGAATTAAAGTTAAACGAGACTATGAAGAGACATCCACTTTAAAAGTTCACTACTTGAGTATTTTTAAAATTCTATAGTACCTAATATATGTATTTTATAATTCTACTGCACAGAGTATAGGAATCTGTTTAACTCCTAATTTGCTATTTTTTTACAGCATGGATATTACAAGGAATCCTAGCCCTAGGCTATCGATAATATGCCTAAGATTAAACGACTAGGTCGTCACGTCATTCATTCTCATAAAAAAAAAATAGTCTTTGCCCTATCACCTACCTACTTACTACGGTATCAGGGTTTGACGGGCCCGATAGCTCAGTTGGTAGTAACCCTGCTCTATGAACTGAGGGTTGTGGGTTCGTTTCCTACCCAGGACAAACATTTGTGTGATGAACATAGATGTTTGTTCTGCGTCTGGGTGTTATATTGTATTCTATGTATGTATTTACAAACAAAAAGGTATCTAAGTATTATATCCGTTATCTGGTTCCGATAGTACAAGCTATGCTTAGTTTGGGGCTAGATGGCGTTGTGTTAAATGTCCATACATATTTATTTTATTGTAATTAAATATATAATCGGATCAAAATTAACATTTCAGCAATTTTCCAAATAATACCTACAGTCCACAGACCTATAACAAAAGTAGAGGAGTAACCACTGCCACAGGAGGGCACTTCAACATTTAACGATGCAGAGGCGATGCCGTCCAAATCTGAAGCGCTCATTAGAGGAGAAACGGGTCACAGACGTGAAAAACTCAACTCTTGTGAGGTACTTTTACGTGTCTATTCGATGATGGGTCTGTGGCGCCTTATAGTAAAAAAGTGTCAAATGACATTCTAAAATCTACTACGTGTGGCAGTAACGCTTAACATTAGACAAACGTCAAGATTATCATGTCATTCGTTTACAAAAAAGTACAGTCAAGTAACAAACTTGTCAAGGGTATAGGGTAGCCTGGTCTAAGAGTAGGCACTAAGTTTGCGAATGTTCTTAAATAAATATTTGAAAGTGGAAACAAGTCAGCTAATCATATATTTTAAGCAACATTAATAGACCTATGGCTCTCAATTAGGATTTTAAAAAGTAATGAAAGTATTCATGAGCTCCTGAAATACATTAAAATATGAATAATTGGAATTGGGTACTCTTACATAAGTAGCTATTGGGTAAGAGTACGCACATGTATGGACAAGATTACGCAGTTTTATATATGCCAAAAAGTAACTCCTATCTAATATGTAAGTAAATATTTTTTTAATGGGCAATATGCCTTTATTACTCAAGCTAACTACTACAATAATAAAATCTAAACTAAACTAAAACTAACTACACTAGACACTAACTAGCTACACTATACCTACTACAAAGAACATATGGACTGTATAATAGATCGCGATGGCCTATAGACAGTCCAAATGCTCCAGCCCACTGCCAGTAGGTAGCGTACCCAACATGCTGGCAGCATTGCCTCGTTGAATTGCAATGCTGATGCGTTGAGCCAAATAAGTGCCAGCATTTTTGTCACGCGTCGCATCGACCAGGCGCTCTGATAGACTTTGGAAAAGGCGGTGAGCTCCCGGTCCCCACGGACTCAGGGTCTCAACGCCAAACGGCTCAAATATATAACCACTACCGAGGTTACTATATTTGCGCCGCTTTAGCTGCTCACCTGTAAGTAAATATTTGCTAATAACATTAAGTATTTCCAAAAAAAAAACAACTCCAACTCAACTCGAAGAACAACTGAAGCATTTCCTGATTTGACAAACATTAATTTAGAAAAAGGAAACAAAATATAATTGAATTCCATCAGCTACTTGATTGTGTTTGTGTATTGTATATTTTTCTTGATTATTACCATTCCGTTTACTTTACGGATCTTGCAAACATGGATCACTGGGTACGACAGGTTTTGTGAATTTGGTAAAGATAAATAAATTTAGGTAAGTTAGCACGTTAAGCCGTCGGTCCCGGCTGTTGTCGTTAAGCCAAATCAGAAGACTTGGGCGGCCTAAAAATTCTGACACCAGGGCTGACCACTTGCTTACACGAGAAAAAAAAAGAAGAAGTAAGTAGAAATGAAATTCGCATGACTTTTAATTAGCCTTAAGCACTATATTTGTATATTTATTCATGTAATTGGCTGTAAGTTTTCCAAAAATTCATAAATAAAATAAAATAAAATAATGTCAAAAAAGAAAAATGACCAAGAGCAATGTCTAAATTATACAACAGATCAAATTAAAGTTATAAACGCAGAGCTGTTGGTAGAGGCAAAGTTGAGACATAGAGATTTAGGTAGGTACTAGCTACTACAGCTTATGCCTGTCTGTACAAAAATGCACAGCTCCTAAGCTTGTACTTATCCCTCTACTTATGAATTTATGACGTACCACTTCAATGCATATGGGTATGTCTTATGCGAACTTTACCGTATTAAAAAAGGGAGCTAATGTAAATGTTAAGACCCAAATAATAATTATAATAATAATTAAATAAATATGTGTGGACATTTCACACAGCGCCATCTAGCCCCAAACTAAGCATAGCTTGTACTATGGGAACCAGATAACTGATACTTACAATACTTATATGCATTTTGTTTGTAAATACATACATAGAATACAATATAACACCCAGACACAGAACAAACATCTATGTTCATCACACAAATGTTTGTCCTGGGTAGGAATCGAACCCACAGCCCTCAGTTCAGAAGGCAGGGATACTACCAACTGAGCTATCGGGCCCGTCACAATTATGTATTTGATATGAAAAATAGAAGTAAGTAAGAGTAGTAAGTTATAAAGACTACTTACCTACTAAATAGAGTATCACCTGGTAGCACTTGGTTTTCAATTACAAAAACAGTAACAGCATCAATTGTAATTACTAAGCTAAAGCAAACCCGAAGTATAAGAACAAAGCAGAGTTAACTAACAAAGGCGGGCCAGCGACGCGACAAACATTGTTAACGACGAGTCAAAAATACGACTAATTTTAATTGCAGTGCTGATAGAGTCCGCATTATCGTGTTACTTACGGTCTACGGTCGCTACCCCGCGGCCGCGGCTCATTGGGGTGCGCGTGCATTAGCCGCCCAAGACCAAGTTCAAAAGCTTTGGTTTTGTCATGTTAAACTACACTAAACCAAAGCTCTTGAACTTGCTTTCTTCAGTAGAGTTCAAGAGCATTCTTCAGTAGACAAGAGTGAATTGAGAACTTAGAGCTAGTAACAAAAGCTTTGACTTGACTAAAAGTTTGACAGCTATGACTGAATATTAGATTACTAGTTATCAACATTAATATCTCACATATATTTCTAGTTATAATATTATCAGTGGTATAACTAAAACATCGGAATCTCTTCTACTCTAAGTATTTTGTATGCGCTAATGAGTAGTAGACAGGTATCAATGGTGCGCTGCGCATTATAATATAGGTACAAAAGGATTGTATTTATGTTGTAACAAATAGGTGTGTTTTCAAAAAGTTAAATTTATAAAACACGTAATTCCTAATTGCATAGAACTTATCTACGTATCTATTTATCAACATGTGTATCTGACCTGAATCATTGTGTGTGGTTTTTGGTAACGTTTCAACTTGCACCAAAAGTTCTTGGTCATGTCATGATATACTTGTAGTTTGTAGTATAGTGCATGGTTACCCGAAAAGTAGAGGTTTATAATAATATCGTATTGTGAGATATTATTATAAATTAGTCTACAGGTCAATCCTAGTTTGGGTACCAAGATGTAACTAATCTTGGACCAGCAAACACTGTTTGTGACATATATGTACTTTAAGGAGATGTTTGTTAATTTCTAAATAAATCATTCATTCATTCATTCCATGGTGTGGTGGTTGAGCAGGTCGGAGCCCGGAGGTGGCGGGTTCGATTCCCGCGACAGGACAAGTATTACAAATACTAAAACTTACAAACAAACACTTAATACTTGTTCTGTGTCTGGGTGTTGTGGGACCATGGTCCTCGTAGATCCTGGGTCCCTAGATACAGGGTATCCTAGTTAGGGTCCAGGATCTATGTATGTGATTGTTGGGCATTATTATTATTATTATTATTATTTCTTTGGGAGACTCGTGGAAAATATTAATTGCTTATTTTTTACAGCAGACGAACGTTATTGGTCTCTACCGACCATAACAGTATCATCTTTTAATATTCTGGGCATCTGTTCCACGAAGTTAACAGTTTATCAACTCTTTTAAGGTGGATGTAATTACCCCATTCCCGACATTATTTCTGGCAGATAGGAATAGAGCATGAGCAATGTGTTCTGAGGATTGCTCTGATTAGATTTGATCTCGTTTCGCCTTTGGAGCATTGATATTATGTTGATAAGATAAGTGAGTGAGTTGTATAGTATATTTATTTAAATAAAAATATCATATACCAATATGTTATTAGATTTAATTCAGGCAAACATCATTTTTTGTTAGTGTTAAATTACTCTATTAATTAGTATTTACAGTTATTGGATTTATATTATCATCAATGATTACGTTTTAACAATAAAAATACTAAAATATTTTTATTGAATTGGCAAATTTAGGTTCTACTTAAAATAACATATAAAATTATAATTAAAGTAAACTACACTAAAACTAAATACTAAACCTAAAAATTAAACCTAAAATTAAAACATTATAATAAATAAAAAAAAAATACTTATTACAATAATTCCAAAAAAATTTAGTCATGAAATTGAAATTAATACCATTTAGAAATGGAGATATCAAAATAAATACTTCACCAATAGCTAATTAAAAAGTTGTTTTAAAATAAGAAGTTAGGTTCTGAAATAAAATTGATATAAAAATATTAAAATGCATTAGGTAAAATGCTGGCGGTATTGCCCGGTTGAATGGCAATGCTTAGCCTTTGGGCTAATTATAAATAGAGACCAGCATTTTGGTCACCTATTGCCTCAACTAGACGGTACGTTTCGAAAGGTCGTAAATAAAATAAGATTTAGGGACATAAGAAGTTATTATTTGGGAACTACTTATAACTTTTTACCCGAATTTACTCTAGATTAAAGAACAACAAGCTCTTAGACTTGGCTTGACGTGAGGAATCAAGCTAAGTTACCAAAGCAAGAACGCAAGCAATAACAGCTTTTATCAGAAGATTTATAAAACAATTGTTACATATTTTGTAAGAAGTTTGTTTTACCAATCTATTCCAGCCTCGAGTACGGATTGAAGGATTGAGAGATCACAATATGTCCCGGGGTTCGAGTCTGATTGGATTTGTCTCCGCTCGATTCAACTCGTCTCGGCGCGTCTGCAACAATGATATTGGTTTGATAAATTACACAGATTTGACGGGGTCCTTACAAGTATCTGAGTGAGTGAGAATATTGGTAAAATGATTATTGTATTCCAGACGGAAAGTACCAAACAAATGTAAGTTGCAAAAGGTAGCGCTCATTGCAATAGCAAAATAAATATAACTTAGGTAATAATTATATCGAAGAGAAAAAAATGACTTGGTACCTACCTATTATAAAAAACCCAGTAAATTAAGAAAAAAAAAGAGCAGAAAACAAAATAAAGAAAATAAATAAAATCATGATAGAATGCGTAAAGTTATTGAATTCCAAACTTCGAATGGTAGTGGTTGAATGGACCAATTATTAATTAATAATGTTCTGATAAGAGAAACCAAGAACGAACTAATCGTTGCGGTCAAATTGATGGCTGTGAATATGGGAATGTGGGAGAAAAATCACTAAATCCGTGATGATTTTTCGAAAATGTGGGACAAAATCTTCCAATTGTGAAAAATACAGAATGTTATTAATTTTCAACAGGCTTACTTCCTCAGTTAACAAGAGTTACACTGATGCCCTGCAAAAGTACAATTATTTTCATAATAACAACTCAACCCAAACCATCTTTAAAGTAACTCCATTCGTGGTCTTTTTAGGTTATGATTTATAACTATATTATAACCACTCATTGTTTTTTCCGTGCAAAAACAACCACAGAAATTCACTCTCCAAAAACCCCATTCCGAAATGATAAAGGCTCATTCATATTACACTAACCTAATAACAAAGTCTGGGACATGGAGATAGACTGCAGTGTTCCATAACGAGATCAGAGCTCGGTCCGTCGACGCACAATATTGGAAACGAGCCCCGAGGGCCCGGCCTCATTGCTACCCGGGCCTGCCCGGGAAATGTCTAGTGTGGATGCGGTCTTACAAAATTCTTGTTCTAAGAGTATAGGTAAGATATAGGTTGTAAAAGAAATAAAAGTAATGTAAATAGTTTTAGTTGTTTTGTAAGTGGTGGTGGTGGTAAATAAGACAAGGAGCACCATTTTTTTTTGGGCACGCTACTGCCCATTGCTCAATCGGCTAGTGAACCATACTTCTTGCCTTGCTGCAACCAGTGTATAATGTCATTGTGTACCTATCGTGTATAATGTTCTACCTACTTATGGACCATGACTAAGTATGCCTTGTCTATTTATTTTATGAGAAAGAAAAGAAGAAAGAAAATAGCATTGATTCCAGACATATCAATTATTTTATCAATGACTGTACCAAAGTATCAAAATGGTAAAGTGTCCGGTAAGGAAAGTGTCGAATCGAGGAAAGTGTCGTAGTCAATTAGGGAAAGTATTGAATTGTTACCGGCCCCAAATATCTGATAAACACATTTAAAAAATTGTTTGCGTTTAATTGCTCCTTTTTCTGTCTTAAACTGCAATGATCGATTTTATATTACCGTAGTTCACCTAATCCTTCGTCGGCTACTGATCTATTTAACCTCGTGTGGAACCATCAGTAACCTGATGCTAATCCCCTACAATACGGCAGCGTCTAATGAGAAAATAACCAAATGTTTTTCGCTCCGGTTACTAGAACCCCGCTCGGTAACTGACTCGTGAATAAGTAATGCTGTACCGCATTTGAAGCTGTTGAGATTGCGAACCGATTGGATTTGATATCTTGTAACGTGATCGAATTTTATTTCCCGTTGAATGCCTACTTAATGGTTGTATGTCACCTACCTATGAATCCAATAATAAGTTGTCAATAATCTAGTAATTTAACAACGAGTATTTTTCCTGGCTAACCAGTTATTATACTTGGTATTGTAATGGGAATAAACGGATATTTGGGTCTGCCAATGTATCACGTCACGACAGTAACTATCACAAGTGGTGCTTGAAAATAAATACTAAACTATCGTTTTAGTAGCCCAAATCTTTATTAGAGGTAACCGTTCTATAATAAGTAAAATACTTATTGCTTGCATATCTCCTTTAGGTATATATAATTATGTCTAAAACTGCTGCTAATATCAACGATATATCACGTAAGAAAATGTTTATAAGGTAGTACAGCTTCTAAAAGAGAAGACGGTTCATAATCAAGTTGTAAAAGCTATTAAAACACACTGAAACGGTACGTTTTCGTGTAATGGCTACTATAGTCTCAAACGGAATTTAGTTAGCGATGTTTCGTTTTCAGGAAGTGAGCGATACAGAGTAGCTTCGGCAGGCTAATTGTTGCTTGCGGGCGTTGGATGTAGGTACAGTCGGTGCAATGAGAGAAATTTGTTAGCTGATCGATAAAGCTGGGATGTTCATAAAGCCATCCTTATCAAACGGGAAAATGACGAAGTGGGATCTGAAGTTTAAGAATTCTCAAGATAATCGTGAAAAATACTTAATTGACTTAAAAGAAAATGATCAAGATGAGGAGGATGATTAATGATTATGGATGATTATTGATATTGACGGATGATTTAGAATTACGCACGAATCGTAATTATGGTGAAACGCAACTCTATCAGATGTGAAAAAGTATAGTAGTAGTGCGTAGTATCTTTAAAGCTAAAGGTATTTAGGGGACTGCTTTGTGCAATGTGCAGTGCAATGTAAGTAGGAATGCTATAAATGAGTGAGTGTAGAGTAGGAGTGATGCAATTTGCAATTAAACGATTTGTTTTTTTTTTGTTTTTTTTTTTTCAACGATCACATACTTAGGTCCTGGATCCTAACTAGGATTCCCTGTATCTAGGGACCCAGGAACTACGAGGACCATGGTCCCACAACACCCAGACACAGAACAAGTATTTGCGCTTTTTTTTTCGGGCAAAAATACTTGTTCTGTCGCGGGAATCGAACCCGCTACCTCCGGGTTATGAGCCGACCTGCTCAACCACCACACCATGGAGGCTGTCAATTAGGCGAATAATCTTCAGTACTGTAATTTTCATAGCTTTTTATCGACATGAGCAAGAACTTTATGACCATAAAAGTTGTGTAGCTTCAGCTAAAAATTTATGTTTGGGAACCGATGTAGGTACAATTTCAAAAACAGTGCTAGATAGTTTTGACGGCGACTGTACGTCTCGTGGTAGATTGTGATTAAACCGTTGTTATACAAGCTCATCTTGTACAAAGGCTCGTTTACGTGATATTCAGTATTGTAGCCGGGTCTGAACGTGGGGGATTTGGGTCAAATATAAAGCGGTTAATGCTAACAGGGCCTTGTAATATGGGACAAATTGCTTTGATTTTTGTATAATTACATGGATACATGGAACAACTAGATTTTGGATGTTAGGATAAGCATTAAAATAAGTTTCTAATAATATTTGATAGATACTCTTAAGGCAGAATCATGATATGCCTGCTTTTTATGAACGCAATTAGATTGTTTCTTTGGAGGTGTTTGAATACATATCCAAAGGATGGGTCTTAAACATAAATAAATAGGTATTATTAATGATGTGAGTTTTTTATGTTCGATTTCAACTCCACCAGCAACATTATTAATAAACAAGTAAGGCAAATAAAAAAAAATAGGTCTCCTTTTATATGTAGCTTCAAAGAATGCTTTTTAGAAGCAAAAAAAAACTGTCACTCAGTGTCGGTCTGTCTCTGTTGTGTGGGGGTGTGTGCATGTATAGTTCAGACAGCAGAGTCTGTCTGTCTAAGCAAGCGATTTTATAGATAGAAAACTCATAAATATTATAAAAATCTGTAACCTAGAACAAGTTGAAGTAGTTCTTTGATAAGAGAATAAACGCAGTTACATTTCCCTGCTCTGTATAAAATTAAAAGCAAGACACTTACAACCATACTTATCCATGAACAAGGCTATAAATTCAGAATTACCATTAAAATGCTACGGGACCATTAAACGTAATTGTCTTTCCGCTTGTCAATAACACTAAATACCCCGCGGAACATCTGCTTTTTAGTTTAGTATGAGATGAACGAGTTTTTATATCGATAAAGACTGAGAATAAGCATTCATCTCTTGAACAAAATGTATTAATAAGTATTATAATACGGTAAGATAGGCGGGATTTAATCTAGGTGCGTCTCTGTTTGAATGACGACCTTCCCCTTAAGAGTTTCGATAGTTTACTAAAACTTGATTCGTTTTACTCCTGTGTCGGTCGTTCATTTTCGGAGATCTCGGTCGTTCGTGATTGACCAGCCAAGTGACCGAGTCAAAAGATTCGATCAAAACGTCGGTCATCGGTCTCGAGAACCAATGTAATGCGGAAAAGTACTTTATATGTAAGCACTTGAGGTTGATTTCAGAATAATTGTTATTTAACCGAGTCAAAAGATTCAATCACGTCGTTCGGTCATCGGTCTCGAAAACCAATGCAGTGTGGAATAGTACTTTATTTACCAGCGGTTAAGGTTGATTTCACAATAATTGTTGTTTAACTTCGTTTCAGTTTGAAGTGATACCGCGCCGCTGTGCCGGTCGTTCGGTCGGTCACGGATCGGTCTCCGTGCAGTCATTCTCACTCACTCAGTCGGTCCTAAGGACCCGCGTCTTTAACGATTGAACGACTCTGTCGGTCACGAGAGGGCATGATTCGATCATTTTGATTCGGTCAATCACGATTGACACAGGACTAATTCGTTTACGTTTTCTCCCTTTTCTCCCATACATACCTGTGCAGCGCCCCGTTGATGAACTAAAAATGGCAGTACCTACAAATTTTAAATGGATTCGCGCGTATTTACGTAAAACTCGTACTAAGGATACCTACAGGTAACCGTTGAACTCTACTCGCGCTCCCTGTTATTCTGGTACACCATAAAGTAATTAAGTCTATGTATTCTGCTAGTTTGTCTATTCTTCGCGTTGTACATTGCAACTCCACGTTTTGCTAGTTTACCTTTTAAGTTTTGTAATGCATTGTATAGCGTTTGTAGGTGCATTTTGCTGGTTTGTACATTTAGCGTTTTTACAATTTACTAGGTTGGCCATTTTGCTACTTTGGACATTTTGCGTATGTTGTACATTTGGCATGTTGGGTACCTACATACCGGAGCGATTCCTATAACAAACTTGCACAAACTTCTATAGTCCGCCAATTTAATTGTCTCCTAATAAGGATGTGAATGGAATGATGAAGTAATAAATTAGCATAATGTCCGTTAGAGCCATTGTTTCAATAACTGCGATAACAGCCACTTCTTGTGTAGTGTAGGCAGATGCGGTCAGCTGGATACGGCTGTGTCTACATTAACTATTTGACTACCAAATAATTTATTGTAAGAAACAAAAAATAATGTAGGTAAGCTTACAAAACAACGAAAAGATATAAAATTGTAACATAGTACATCGATTAAAAACCTTTATTTGGTGGTCTATCATTGATAATCTTAGCACACATAAACAAGTATAAATATTAAATATAAAAGAAATGGGATTTTTTAGTTTTCAAAATATATCCTTAAGGGGTGAAACAAATAGTCAAAGTTTGTATGGAAATTACAAAAAATGAACCGTGTTTATATTGTTTGGCGTGTATAAAGAATAACAAAACAAATAAACAATTTGTGAATTTTATCCCTCAAAGGGGTTAAAGTACACGGTTCCTGAGAGATCGTCCACACAGGCGAAGCCGCGGGGTAGAAGCTAGCAATTTATACAATTTGGTAGTGTGTACCGATCCTTATACTAATACAATTGACTTCCGATAGATTGCGATCAATTGACGCCTTCGATGTGACAGACGCGACAATTTGTCGCGACTTTCTTTTTTTTCGGGTGACTGATTGCCCATGTCGCGACCTTTCGTCGTTGTGCATACGCCTTACTGGGACATCGATTGTGTTTCGTGTGAATTGAGTTGTTTAATTGGGGAAGGGTTAAAAGTTTAGCGCCATTTTAGAATCTAATTATTATCCATAATTAATTAAAAAAAAAAAACATAAAGTTTAGAGCTCGCAATATTTTCACCCAACTACGAATTTACCACTGGAGATCAAAATTCATTTGGCTGTTTCATTGCTATAAAACAATTATTGACAGTTCTATTACCTATATAAGTAGGGTACTCACTGTACTATTGACTAACAAAATTGCTTAATTACCGATCCTATAAAAAAAGTTTATAGGATCTGTGGCCTAAATTAATTTTTGTTCAGTTTTCGGTGTTGGACAGATTCTGGATTGGACTGATTCCAAATACGGCAGATTCCCAATTCGACAAATTCGTAGATTGGGCATATTCTTTTGGCAAATATGTTTATGAGGCCGATGAGCTGCAATGGATTCAAATAAAAGAGATATCCCACTATCATAATTGTCACGTATTTTTGTACTTAGGTAGCTATAAAACGTTTATACAGGGTTACAGGGAAAATCGTGCTAGATCCGTTTAGGGCGTGGAGTACCCATCATTTCTGACTTATTTCACTATGTAACACCCTAGCCTAAACTTAACCCTTTTCGAGATATTCGATTTTTAATAGTTTTTGTGAAAATTGCCGATTTTTAGGCTACAAAATTTAATTTTGTTTATTTTGTGTGTCTTATTATTATGATTATTGCATTTTTACATGTGTATTAAGATGTTTTAGGACGTCAATCATTAAAATAGTACATAAGTTAATTGAATAGACCGTAGTAGACAAGTGAAAGTTAAGAAATACAAAAAATATTAGAAACTGTATTTTTCTCTAAGGAATATCTAAATAAAATATTAAGTTGAGACTAGGTTGTTTCATAGTGAAATAAGTCAGAAATGATGGGTACTCCACGCCCTTAACGGATCTAGCACAATTTTTCCTGTAACCCTGTATAAAGAAGAAATATAACAAAACCCAAGTGCCTACAATCAGAGTAAATTACTGCAATGATTACGTTATTTTATGGTGTTAAAATAACACCATATCAGTATCAGGTATCACAAAGCAAGATCCGAAGCAGTGATACAGTGGAACAACTGATACCATCAGGATGGTAGATTTATTCGACACCTCTCCGATCCGCCCCGAAAGACCCCGAGACGCTATATCATTGCTAACCACCATCTCCTAATATCTGATCATGGTGCTTTGGTTTTAGGAGATTTTGATACTTACATACACTAAGAAAAAATCTAAAGCACCAAAGAATAATCATCATGCTTGTTGGGCCCGTTTTTTATTCTAATTTATTTTAAGGTTACTGGATATTCCTACTGCGATCACCAAGCCGCCGAACAAGTGTGGTTGGTATCTTTGCTAGACCCCCTGCTATCCAGTGGCTACGGTAGCGGCCACGGTAACGGCAGGGCAGGGGGTGCGAGAAGAACCCATGGCAGACGCCCGGCTACCAACCCCGACCACAACCTCATAACCCACCTCGACACAGTCTAGGCTGTACCCATAAGGTGGACCGACGACCTGGGCCTTTATTCCGTATCGATTCCTTAATTCGAAACCACGCGAATTCCTTGTCTTACATAAGAAATCTGCAAAAGTCTATTCTTTATGAAACGAAAACAAAACAGCGCGAAATGAATTTGGAATTGGCGCGATTTGAACTGTCAAAACTCACATGTTTTACCGAGACGCGTTCCGAAACATCAACACATCAAATGATATAACCACTTATGTCAACTAATACAATATACAATATATTTTATTCAAAATAAAGATAACTTTAATACAAAGTGAATGATATATCTAACGCTATGACACGATTTGAACAAGACACGATAACGACGTGGTTTCGTATCGTGTGGAATCTGTGTTTCCACAGAGAATAACCACCCTGGTGAAAACCGCGACAAAAGGAAAAAGGGAAAAATTTCCTTCGCCATTGTGTGACTTTTATGCCATACTTAACGGCTTAGAATCTGATGAGGTTAGAGAGTCCACAGCTTAAAAACACAACTTCATTGACACCACAACCTTCCTATTGTTTGTGGGATGTTTTTGCCCTCTAGCAATATCCAAGGCACCACTATCGGTGACTATATTCACCGCTATCGGTATAATTACAATCGGTAAGGTGTTACATTCGTATCGCCGTCGGCCGGTGTTTAGTCTGATTCTATATGAGGATTAAGTCATCCATATCATAATAACAGAGCAATTTGGTCGGTTTAATAACAGTTTTGCTTGAACAGCCGTATAAATCAAAGTTTTCGATAATAGAGACCTATTGGATACCGATATATTAAGGAGATATGCGATCTTCAACTGTTACGCGTAAAGTATAAAGAGGAGTTTAATTAAAAAAACAGCTGTAATTTTAAAAAGACCCGATAGATGGCGGTAAAATGGGGGTTTTAAGTTCTGTCATTGTTAAGATAATTATGTATCGAGTTTAATATCCTATCCTTATTTTATGGAAAACATATACTCTAATGGCTTTCTAACGACAAATCGACAACGTACTCTTCTTCTTCTTCTTCTTCTTTAATGGCTTTCTATCGCTTTTTTGCAATAATTCTGCCAATGTCAAGTGAGTAAAATTTGTACGGTTATGTCAAGTCAAAGTCATATTTTGTCAGTCAAAACGCCAACAGTAAAATGGTGGATATTTTACTGAAGGCTATAAAAAGGCCGTTGAAGCAAAAACGAAAATGCATGTTTCTATAATCTTGAAACCATTTGCCAACACTCGTGCACGTTCACGAACACTTAACGGATAATAATCCACCCTTATTAAAGATCCACACATTAAAGATCAAGATACACTAGTTTTGAAAAATAAATTCAAAATTTACAACCGCCATTGTCGGATTTTCTTCAAAGACCAACCAACGTACTCTGAGATTCACTCAACTGAATTTGACATTTCCTTGTACTCTGTGTATTGAAACTACAACCATGTTTGAAATACGTCGTTAGTACGCCATCTAGCGACAGAAGCCGAAACAGGTTGTTTTTTTTAAATAAAACTCCTCATTTTATTAGTATCACTCCGTGGCATGACAGAGGGAGTATTCAAGGCATAAATGATTGCCTGGGCAATGAGTGTTTTATGAGGAGGCCTATGTTCAGTAGGAGACGTCTTCCCGGCTGATGATGTGTGTATTGTGTATATGTGTGCAATGCATAAGCCATAATATGCTTATAGGTTCTTAAGTATTACTTCCAGCCACCTATAATCAGAATCCTCCCTCGATAGGCTAACTTCAAAGTGGTACATTACACAGCATTCGATGCGGCTCGTCGCCTCGACACTCGACACTTGTGGAATTTTTATGAATCCGTTCAACCCAAAATATTGTGTTGAATTTTTTTCATCGTGATTGGAATACCCGTGTTTTCAGTGCTTTTTGTTCTGGATTTGGGGTAAATCGATTTAAAAGTAGCATTTCAAGCAATTTTGAATTATTTTACTGCCTTTAGAATATTTTCGATGGGAGGTTTTGACTTAAAATATGATCTTTAATTTAGATAGTCAATGATGTTGCAAAAACATGCAATTATGCAGTTTGAAGGATAGCTTATTTAAATTTCAGGCATTGTGGGATTAAGTCATTTTGGGTTTCATACATTACGGTTTCAATCATAATGAGAGAAAGACGTCTTCTTATCAGGTATTTTGAGATTAGGTTGTATGTAACGAACCGGACGCTTTATATTTTGGGCCTGAATTACTAGTTATCTACCAATTTTATTTCTCAAATACTTATAGGCATTTTGCTGCTAGTTTAAATCCAAATATTAGAGAAATAAAATCTAATATATAAATCTTACCAATTATTTTCAGCCAGAAGCCAGAAAAAATTGCGATTTGAAATGCAAAACGGATAGGATAGGATAGGAAGGACCTATCGTAACAAAAACAAAAAGTAAACAGCATTACTTTTTAATCGCTAAAGGGGTGTGTTCATAATATCGATTTCGTAACAAAGGAGGTAGGTAATAAAAGTCTCGTGCGTGCGGGCGGAAGAGCCATCGCCTTGGGCGGGGACGCGGGCGGCGGTGGAGGTATGTTTTATTGACAACGAGATAGCGTTCTGTCCCAAATATCTTCATTAGCGAATCGCTACGGTCTGCTATAGATGTATGGATGTGACTTGATATAAAAAAATTACAATAAAATCTGGTGAAAGCCGTGGGGAGTCATTGGATGCAAGCGAGCAGCTGCTCAAAGTGGTTTTATCTGGGGGAGGCGTATGTTCAGCAGTGGACGTTTTAAGGCTGCTGCTGATGATGATGATGATGACAACAAAATAAGAATAATTGAATCGATGCGCTTCTGAACTAACCAATCATTGCCAAATAGGTAGGCACCTACTTATTAACACTTATGTGGTTTGGTTGTTATTGAGTTGTTAGCTCTTCATCGTTTCTGATGCCTAATACAGAATATACAGAATACTTTAGAAGTTTTACTAAATTACTTGTTTATATTCTCCTGATAACTGCTGGAGTAGACGAGTTCTCGAGTTTAGGCTTGCAGACAGCAGCTGGTTACAGAGAGCTGAAGACCGAGCTCAGCGATGCTTGTCGGTCTTTTATCGTCTACGTTTTGGGGAGTGCGCACTGGAGGTGGCATAATCTGATTCCGCCATCACCGTTCCACCATCGGACAACCAGATGTACAAAAAAACATCACCGTTACATGGTTAACATCCCACATGTTCGAACAAAGCGTTTTGCTTCCACGTTTATCATGCGAACAGCCAAAGAGTGGAACGCTTTGCCGGCGTCAATGTTTCCCAAGAACTACAACCTGGGGGTCTTCAAATCGAGAGTGAACAGGTATCTTCTAGGCAAGCGTGTTAAATTCTAGACCGCATCGTCACTTTCCATCAGGTGAGATAGTGGTCAAGCGCAAGCCTATCAATCGTTAAAAAAACTCTTTACTATTCAAAGGAATGCCTAATAGAGATCGTTTATAGCAGGGCAGGTAGATAGATAGATAGAAAAACTCTTTATGGACACCAAGATAATAAAATAAAATATCTAATACAGAATCTAATAAAAATCTTACAAGGTTCCAATAGGCGGTAATATCGCTAAAAAGCTATCTTTTCCAGACAACCTTTGGATGGACAGAGATAGAATAATGAGCAGCAGGTAGGTGCTTACTGCTTACTCTTTATAATTTTTAATTTTATTTTTGGTGTGTACGATTAATACTTAGTTTGGGTAACCAGTAACGTTTCGTTGTAGTATTAACGTAATAATTATTTTTTTAAATATCCAGAAACGCTAATAGGGTCTCATATGACTCGGAAATATGAGACCTCACTTCCGTCTTAAACGGCTTATAATACGAAATAAAAATAACAACAGGGCGAACGACAGATCATCATTAATCTTTCCGAGGCGTCCTACTGCGCTCAGGTTCAGGAATGACCTCATTACTTAAAGGGCAGCCTTGTTGTGGTTCTGTGGGATCCGGTATAAGGAACGTTTTATTGGAATGATATGTTAATATCTAATACCTATTAGGTTACTTTTGCTGACAAAGTTTATTTTGTCGCCAAGCAGTAGGTGCCCGTGCACGCATAGCTGTTGTGTGTCATATAGAGTTATATGTTACCTAGAAGTCTTTGTTGTGTCGAAGTCAGATCATTCGCATTTACATATAAACACACACACATAACACATAAATACAAAAAAGTTCTCGACGTGTCTTCTCTAGTGGCGACCAGGAACCGGAAGACGCAGCATGACGACAGGTCAGAACCACGCAGAGCCGATGGATGCAGGAGGTGAGCAGCCGCTCAGTGGCGCTCTCAGGGGGAGGCCTATGCTCAGCAATGGACGTCTTCAGGTTGATGATGATGATGACTCAATACATCTTCTCGAATTTTGTAAATTATATATCAGAATTGATTTCTGTTTCTTCAAACATGTTTTATTTTTATTTTCCTTGCATCTATTTTACTCAGGTGAGTCAACGTTAAGTAACCCGCTGCCTTTCCATATCAGGCTGTCATGATGGGGCGTGTCAGGCCTCGGGTAATTAACGGTCTCTAATTGTCGTAGTTTACTACTACCCACCTATTTACAAACCCTACTTTAAGGTATAGAAACAAGGTTCATTTTGGTATTTCTAGGGGTCAAGCCAGTGTGGGTGGTGGTCGTAATAGCTGTTTTAAATGTGGTTGTTTGAACTTAATTATGTAAGGATTTTTGGGGAATGACTTGCTTTTTGTACCGATTTGATGGTCGGATCGAAGTGGTCAAATAAAACAGTTTTTGTGGCTGGTCATTGAGGTATTAGTTTGCTCAAGCTTATTCGAGATTACAATAAAACTAATATTTATGATTTTTATAGCAGTATCGCCTGCTCAGCGTAATCTACAGATTAATTTGTAAAGGAAAAATTAGAATCACGAGCGGGGATTGAACCCGCATCCATCCATAAAACTTTACAATAAAACTTTTGCTGTTTTCAGCACTTTATGTACCTAGCACCTATTCTGATGCTAAATATACGATATACCTGATACCAACAATTCTGTCTTGAATAAATTTTTTTTCAGAGTCATAAGTTCTTATATGAAAATGAAGTGAAATGAAAAAGCTTAAAAACCTAAGCACTTTTCACGGTTATTCCACGCAACTATCAACATTTTTACGACCAGACACACAATTATCTCAATCACAATTAGCTACCAATACGTAGCAGTTATCACGTTTTTAATGTAAGTAATTACGCCTTTTCCCGCCAATCACTGGCTGCCATTTCCCGTAATTAGAATGCACAAAATGGCGGAACAAGATGGCAGCCCATTCAATACTTTTTGCTTCTGCAAAGAGTTTTTGCTGTGCATGGAAATGCGACACGTCTGAGTAGAGATTTAATTTTGTTATCAGTCAATAGATGGTGCGGAGCGGAGGTATGAAGGATGGGCGGCCGGACTTCAAATAGCATAAATATCTGAAAAACAACGGTACTTACAAAATCTGCTTCAAAAATTATAGTAGGTTTGGTACCTATATGATTTGTACCTAGGCACTTTACATTATAAATGCAAGGTGTCGATTCTGCCTCGCTAAACTAAAATTATTGCAGTGATTTTTAAATAAACGGGAAACTGAATTCAACATCATGTACAAGCCCGAACGGACAGACAGATGGACATAAAGGTTTTACTTATAAGAGTTAAAAATTGTCCTGGAAAAATTCACACATTAAAGTAAAAATCATCATAAAATCCCACAGCCTATAAAGTATTGCTCAAACGAAGACCCCAACGAGCCTGATTTATTTCCAAAAACGGTAGCAGCTGTTACTGGTCACATATCAATGGACATGCTGGGCTAACGTCGGCGTCGCGTCGTTCCACTCGCGATTATGTCATTACACAGGCGGCTCGGAAAAACATAAAGGGCATTTTAGTATGCGATGATACGCTGCAATTATATGTGACAATAAAAAGTTTGGGTCAGGGACGAGTCGTTCTGATTATGTGAGGTTCCGTCAATAATTACCTATAGGTATGACCGCCGGCCGCGGCAGGCCCATCGATAAACGTTACATTTTTTGATTTGGTACTAAACGCTGGTATAACACTGATATACGTTTCAACATCATCAACAGCCCGAAGAAGTCTAATGCTGAAAATAGGCCTCCCCCAGAGAGCGTCACCTCAAACGACTGCTCGCCTTCTGTGTCCATTACTTCCCGCGATTTTCACCATATTGGTCACTTTAGTTCTCCTGCGGATCTCTTCATTGCGGATCTTATCTGGCAAGGAAACACTGAGCATAGCTCTCTCCATAGCTCGTTGCGAGACTTTAAGCTTACTAATGATACCAACAGTAAGAGACCGTTTCAGTTCCATTCCATATTATATCATCACTGGCAACACGTATCTATTTTGAATTCGTTAACATTATTCGAAATTATTCATAGAGCTATAAAGTTTTTAACGTTTACTATTAAGTTAGATATCTCGACTTAATTGTAATGTAATTGTCTGCGCAATGCAATTTATACGTATTTTTAGGTATAATTATATTTACAACTTTCCACCATCTTCCGAACAGAGTTTTATAGCGTACTAAGTACTATATCTAATGTAGATAAATAATTATTGCATTCATATCATAGTACATTTAATCAATAAATTGATTGAAAACCCAATACATAGAGGAACCCTAAAATCCAAAAGTTGATCGCGCTGTCCCGGGCCGACCGAAATGTCGTGTTTTGTGGCGAGTCCCTGCGCGCGCGCATTCCGTCAGTGTCGACTACCGCCGATAATTGTATGGCGCGACTTTTGTATCGGGCGTGGAGATGCTTGTTAATGTGCCGCTACTGCTCGGTTAATTAAGTAATTATAACTGCAGAAAGATTGGTATTTTGTAACTGGAATTTAATCAAAAACCAGTATGGGTATGCCGAAAACGTATATAGAACATACACCCTATAAGTAGCATGTAACAAAATATTAAGCCTTTTCTTATATGAATTTCTGAACTGAAGTTTGGTAGGAAGGCACATACTTAGGCTGAGTTGCACCATAATCACGGTTAAAGTTACGGTCAAATTTTGACATTAGCCCGCCCTGCATAGCGTGGAATGGTTATAGTTAGGGTTAAAGTTAGCGTTAAAGTAAGCTGGTGCAATTCAGCCTTAGTTATTTATCCGTACTGAGGTACGAATTTAGTTATCTGGGATTCACGTGTAATTCTAATTCTTGATGGATATACTTATTGTATTTTATATCTGACTATAATTTTCCCGTATGGCCACAGATTACTGAATATGTTACTACGCAAGTACTGCGTAGGCCTGCCCCCCACTAGGTGGACAGACAATCTGGGGAAAACCGCGGGGAGCCGATGGATGCAGGAGGTGAGCAGCCGCTCAATGTGACGCTCTCTGGGGGAGGCCTATGTTCAGCAGTAGACGTCTTCAGTCTGTTATTGTTGTTGTTGTTGTTGATGATGATGATGATGATGATGATTAAGATGATGATTATGATGAGTACTTACCTAAACTCGGCCGCAAGGGTGCAACGGCCGGCTCTATAGTTACTGTAAAAAGTACCTATTAGTTAGCAAACTGACTGGTAGGTAACGGACTAAGTATCAATAAATTACTTATAATTGAAAGCTTAGACAGTCCTTACGCAAATATTTTCAAGCAGAGCATTTTTTTTTACATTAATCGTTTCAGATTATTAAGTTGATCGAAATCTAATGAACAATCCGATAAAAACAAAAGTACATTAACATAAGATAATTAATAGGCTCTCAATGTTTAACAGCTTTCCGCGAGCGCTCCTGAAAAAACAGGAATTATAATTTGCATTTCCGGTATAGATATATAGTACTCGCATAATTACCTCTTTACGGATATTAAGTTTAATGCAAGGGAATGCAGGCGGAAGTGAATGCCCGTTGATATCAATAAAAATAGCGAAAACACTTTCGCATGCCAAATCAAAAAATTAAAGTTCAGGTTAGATAGATTACTTATCTTTAGGTAGGATTCATAAATTAATCAATAACACATGCCTATAGATGCTTATATATGAATACATTATTAACCCGTGACATTCAACAGTAAGTGTTATTGATAAGAATCTCATTAACATTCTTCCTACACCCCTAAATCATAACATTAAATAAAGCCATAAAGCCATTCCAAATACGAAGAAGAAAATGACATAAACACTTTTAACTTTTTCTGCCGCCGGCAATTCGCGTAAGGGATAAATTTCACACGAGGCAGATGCTAATTTAAATTCTTTAAACTATCTTAGTACTATTTTCTCGCGAAACGCGTAAAGGGCGGCTGTTCCTAAAAAGGCACTGTATTACGTACACATGTGTGTGTATTCTGAATGTGGCAGTAAGATTCTTTCAAGGACATGGATAGCGGGCGAGCACGCGCAGCTAAATCGGTGCAATCTTGATTGAAGATACCTTGTTGTTACCGCGTTTTAATTTATTCTTCGCCTATTACTTTGTATACTAGGTGGATCGAGATCCGCGGGGAGCCGATGGATGCAGGAGGCAACAGACGCTCAAAGTAGCGCGTTTTGGGGGGAGGCCTATGTTCAGCAGTAGACGCGTTCAGGCTGATGCTTACTTTGTAAAAATGTTGAACTAAGCTTCTCAACCTTCTTCGCTTTTATTTAAATTTAAACAGACCCTGCATTATCAGTATGCTAGTTGATAATATCATGTAAAAGATTAAGCGCATAAATTTTCTTTTCATTTTCTTACCAATTAATTTATTACTTATTCCAGAAAGGCATTAGAAATAAGTAAATATAATAGAACTACAATGTTTTTAAGGTCTTGCTAAAGTGGAGGTCAGCGGCGCAAGCCGCAAACGCATAGGTCAAATACCTAATAACCGGTAGGAACAATTGCACTTGAAATTATATAATGAATGGAACATCACTGTATACTTATAGGGAACAGCCACTTTATCTTCTAATTAAATGTTAATAAACAAAAACTGCGAATGATACCGTTCGGCCCGAGTGATAGCGGGTTGATAATAAGAGATTTTAATCTTATACGTGCTTGTATATGTCACCGTCTTATCGTGAAAACCGTTTGTTTATAAAAAAAACGAAAATAAAATCGGTTATTTATAAACTGTACAACTGAGACTGGCCCCCATATTCTAAGTCGTTACCACGAGATTACTCCACTCGACTCAACCTCGAATTAACCTCGTTTTTGTGTTTTGGTATTTTTAGTTGACAATATATAATCAACTTGACATTTATGCGTCAATTTTTCTTAAACGAGAGAAGCGAAGCAACTGTCAACTCAAGGTACGTCGCGATGTATTTTGAGTTTCCCTCAAAGTTAAGTAGAAGTCAAGTGAAGGATTTTTGGTGAAATGTTTTAGAATACAGGGGTCGGAGCTGTATGGTAAGCGCCAAGCAAGTTACAACTGTGGCAGATTCGCTTCACTGGTAAAACGATTATTTTATTAGCAAGCAAAAAACCACACAAAATAAGCATTCTATGTCCACACAAAGTTCATCCAGGATAGCATAACACAATATAAAGGCTTGCTCTCTGCTCTGGCAGAAAGTAAAGTCCTTGCATTATGGATATATGCTAGGGAAAAAACGTATAAGCGACAGCGAAATCGAGAATGAAAGTTCCACCCGCTGTCATTCACGGCACACCCCTGCCTCGCGACAAAAACTAACCGGACTCGTTGCAACGGCCTGCGCAGGCGCACCTACGTCACGGGAATGCTATAGAGTAGTTATTACTATGAATGCGGTTATGAAATACACATTAACTTTGACGTGAGAAAATTATAAATTGTCTCATTGCTTTTGGTCGAATGAGATACTGTAACGGTCATCCGAACTGATTCCGGTGATAAGTGGTTCTTACTTTTTTCTACATTTCAAAATGTGTCTAATCTTGTCAGCAGTTGTCCGCTATAAGTACGGCTTGGGTCTTAGTAAAGCGTTTCAATCTTTTTAGAGATACTTGTCTGGTGTCATTAATTAGGTCATATTTAACATTTTATTGTGTTGGTGTTGCTTTTGCGAGTTCAAGTCCAAGTCTAAGGTTCGTGTAGTTTCTTACAGTTTTGATTGGTGATTCACTTTCAATTTAGGGTTAAAAATACTTTTGGAAGTTAGTAATATAATTTTTTACACGCATGGCACATCACTACGTCAGTGTTGGTTTAAAATTCATTGCCTTTGACGCATACCATGTTATTTCATACAAACGGTAACTACAGCTACTAACCTAGAGAGAACTTCTTTTTTTTTCAAACAGTAGGCCTAGCACGAACATTTACGCGCGCGTAAGTGTAACGTTAACGTAAGCTAGTTGTATGGGGCGCTGATCAAATGCCATACAACTGACGTACGCTAACGTTACACTTACTCCCGCGTAAATGTTCGTGCTAGGCCTACTGTTATTGTAATAGGCTTGCTATAAATAGTTATAATATTTGACATTGTGCAGTTTTTTTGTTTTGTTATTTTATCCGCTCAGTAATTATGATAATTTAATTAAACTACCTAACGACATTTGACTTGTAAAAGTGCTATGAGTAGCCTATTTGCAATAAATGCTTTGATTTGATTTGATTTGATTTGAACCAGAATCACCAGAAATTTAGAATCAGCCAAGCTAGCGCACTTAAGAAACTCGCTCTATATGTATAAATCTTTTAAGTATCTTTCTTCCCACAAACAATCCGAGTAATATTCAAACCATTGTTGGTCCGATCCGAGTTCTCTCAGGCCTGTATTAATAGCCGTATTGATGAGTTACGAGTGGTAATTAAAGATTACACCGCACGGTCTCGCGTCGCTGGATCGCGGCATAAGTGAGAATTACGTGAATTTGCTCTGTTAGCTTATTTTATTGTCTCGTAATGTTGATTAATTATTAAACTTGTGTTCTACGCAGAAAAAAATAGACATTCATCACATTGTGAATGCTTTAGCACGAATAACAATATGGTCTTGTCATTATTGTAATATTGATCTCGGTTTAGCGCGATACGATCGTCTAAGTACTATATGGCTTGGGGAAAGTCAAAAGATTAAGGTTTGTTAGCATAATGTGTGTAGTAGTCAAACCATTGACATAATATTGAGGATGGCAAAAATATTCGAAATCTGTAAGTAAACTACATAGGTATTGCTAGTTGGTACTTTATAAAATCTGTGGTATTGTTAATTATAACAGAGCTATTAAGAGAGCCAATTTACAAAATACAATGCATGGTCGTTTCAAAGAGCTCGGGCCTAGCAAAGATCCTTTTCCATTAACGCTAAACGATAACCCCAAAATGTATAGAAATTACATTACCTGCGGAAAAGTGACATGCACAATTGCACAGGTAAGTCATTCTTATACATCTTGGGCTATTATTTGACGTTAAAGTTTGGAAAGGGATCTTTGTTAGCTCTACGGTTAAATAAAATTAAATTAGAGCTAAGTTCAATAAGAATGTTAATCGGATCGATAAGTTACTGCCGGTCAATCATCATCAAAAGGCTGAAGATGTCCGCTGCCGAACATAGGCCTCCCGCAGAGAACGCCGTGGTTTTAACGATGCGACGCGATCGTCATGCACAAGTGATAAGTACGATTATAAGAAGCCTGCCCTACAAGGTGGGGCGCCATTCCCCCATGAGCGAAACACCGTGAAATTATGAGCCGATGAGAATAATGAACACATTGTTTCTATACGAGCAGTAAGAAATAGAAAATCTTATGAAGATGTGGTCTTATGTGTATCAGAGCTCTTGGATCTTCTGGGAATAAAATTGTAAACACTATACAAGCAGACTATACTAACATAATCACTGAGGACGTTTAATTAGGGGTAGGTATATCCGATTGGCCCTAATAGGATTAGCAACATGAAATGGCAATGGGCAGGCCAAGTCACTCGCAGAACTGATAACTGATGGGGAAGAAAGGTTCTCGAGTGGCGACCACGAACCGGAAGGCGCAGCGTAGGCAGACCTCCCCACTAGATGGACCGACGATCTGGTGAAAGCCGCGGGGAGCCGATGGATGCAGGAGGCGAGCAGCCGCTCAAATTGGCGCTTTCTGGAAGAGGCCTATGTTCAGCAGGGTTCGTTTACGGGCTGTTGATGATGATGATGTCCGATTATCCTACCAAATTACCTACTCTTCTTCAGCGAAATAATAAGAGTTCAATAGAACATGCATATGAAAACTTTGGTTTAGCCAGAGCTAGTCGTGAATGGATATAATATCGTCGATGTAAACAATATGTTATTTTCAGTGGGAAAAAGAAAATCAATTCAGTGGGTAGGCAGCTGCGTGGTGTTGCCAGCTGTGTAACAGTAACCCAGTCATCGCCAGCAATCAGGTATAGAGCCAGTTTGCAGCTCTAGCAGGTAAATAGAGCGGTCTTTAGCTGTAACAGATACAACGATTTGAAGCTCTAGCACACAATAAAAACAAGAAACAAGAACCGAGGAAGTAACAAGAAGTACCTTAACCAGAAAACAAAAACAAAAATTAAAATGATAAGGAAGCGTTGTTTTGGAAACGGTAAGTATTTATATTAATTTCCATTACTCAACAACAAGATGATAACTATTATGACGAACTGGTTTCATCCGGTTCTTACCATAATTATGTAGATGCATTTTCACGCGGGGAGCAGCAGCATTGGACGTCTTCAGGCTGTTGATGATGAACCTAGTACCTACCTCACAGAGCTATGAAACGAATGACGCTTGGGAAGCGTTTTGCTCTATGACCTACCTAATTCATTATTATAACTAAATCTCAGTAATAAAAATAAAATGCCTTTTAAATTAATTAACTATAGCCGGTAAACTAAAATAACCGGTAAGGTTATTTTAGTTTGTATTTTATTAAATTCATAAAATTATATGTGTATATGTATACTGTCTTGTATCTTAATAGTTAATACTTACTTTAAGTATATTATTTATATTTAGTATGATCTGCAATTTTGCTCATATCCGTTTGTGCACGCCTAATCTACTTCCTTTTCTTCACACCTTGGTTGACTGGTAGAAAATGCTGTTAGCATTAAGTCCACCTTTGTACACATTTTGTGCATAAAGAATTAAATAAATAAATAAATAATATAGCGGAATACAGAACACCAATACAAAAAAATGTAAAGTAGGTACTTATATACAATGATATTTGGAACTTTGGAAGTATTTAAACTCACACTGGCAATACAGCTAGAGTGCCCGCGAATAAGTGGATATATGCGCAATAAATCTAGTCTCAATCGCGTCGGGTTCCGGCATCGATCGTGATTTGCATGCGTCGATAATCAGGTGACCACATTTTTGTAGATGTTTCTTGGACTATGATGTAGCATTTTTACAGGATTTTCATTCTTTCAGAAATATTTTAAAAAATCAAGTGTAAAATAATTTATGAGAATTATTATCGTGATAAATAAATTAATTGTATGAAAAAATAATACCTACTTACTTTATTATGTAAAATAGGTACTTGTTACATTTTATCTTCCATACTTTTTCATATTCGTATTCATTATGCATAAAATGAGTAGGTTCTTATTGATCAATTTAAAATAACAATTTTGTTTGATGTTAATATGAAAAGGTAATTTTTGTTTATTTATTTAAAACATGGACACTGAATTGAAACTCATTTTTTTATGAAAAATTAATATAAATACATAAAAATAATTAAAGTATAATTATGAAAGTGTTCAATACATCGCATGATTATGGCCTTAAAATAACAGTTAAGCGTGGCCACATCATGTTCAGTCATACATATGCGCGGACGCAACTACATGGTTAATTATGTTAATTTCGCAACATTTCCCCTTTGGAAGTACCTACACAGTCGAGCCAGGTGCTAATCACTTTGCTTTGCATACACATTGTAATAATCAACACGTTAGAAAATTACATGAAAGTATTTCATTTCGATTTATTGATGTTTAACACCGCAAATGTCATAACTATTGTCTTTATTATTTTTTCTATATTATACATATTTTACTCTAACATTGTTAATACAAGTTGCTGTCTTTTTGGATTGCCTATATTTTATGTTGTTATGAGAAATGTCTTATTAAACTTTTTTATTACTCAACCTAACTACTACAATGATAAAAACTAAACTAGCTACACTATCTACTACAAAGAAAATAATGGACTGTATAATAGCCGCGATGGCCTATTAGACAGTCCAAATGCTCCAGCCCACTGCCAGTAGGTAGCGTACCCAACCTGCTGGCAGCATTGCCTCGTTGAATTGCAATGCTGATGCGTTGAGCCAAATAAGTTTTTTTTTTTTATAACTTGGACAGACAAACAAGCAGACAGCCCGCCTGATGGTAAGCAGTTACCGTCGCCTATAGACACCTGCAACACCAGGGGCGTTGCCGATGCGTTGCCTACCTTTGAGGACTCTGTTAAGTGCCAACAATTTTGGTCACGCGTCGCTTCGACCAGGCGCTCTGATAAATTCTGGAAAACGCGGTGAGCTCTCAGTCCCCACGGGCCCAGGGTCTCAACACCAAACGGCTCAAATGCTACCGAGGTTAATATATTTGCGCCGTTTTAGCTGCTCAGCCGAATTAGCCGTGGCGCCGGCCCTAACGTGTGTCTCGAGAGGGTGTGCCGGCGCCATAGTATCGACGCAATTTAAGTACCGTCCTGCACTAAAGGCTGCCCCATCTTCCAAGAAACCAAATTCATTCCGTCAGGTCTTTATTAAACCAAATGTCTATCTATATGAAAAGTTGGTTAAATACGCGAAGAAAATAAATATAGCTAAATAATTTATAATTCATAGTCCTACTTTTTTGAGTAACGTCTAGTGAACAACGCTGCATACGAATTGCCGAGTTAATAAGGCAATGAGCTGATAATGCAAATTACATATTTTTTACTCTTCTCATAGTCTCAACTAATTAATGCTATACATGCATGCCATTATTAAGCAATTACTATAAAATAATCAACATAACAGTTTTACGAGTATTTGAGTACACATTTACCTTCTATGGCAATTTAATTAAGCGTAAGTATATCGTATACCTAATTGCTAAAATGCAGAAAAAAATAGACATTACAATTAACAAGATACATAGAGCAGGGCGTCCACTGTAAAACATTTTAACGTGATCTCAGATGTTACACGCATATTTTAGTTTAAAATAGTTTATAAAAACAGAAATCTGATCGATTGAAATTTAACTAAAGCAGCGGTTGCAGTTGTCGCTAATTCAGTCGATCTCGTTTTATTTATGTCTTCATACGCGCCGCCGATAGTTCCTAATTACGAACGCCGACGCAAAAACGCTAATCGCACATCGTACACTATCTTACCAATTTTTTTTACAAAAACACCCAAAACTACTTCATTTAAATACCAACTCTGTAGCTTAAAAAATAAAATGTAAAGTCAATTGTTACAAATTTCACATACGACGTTATTCAGTACCACCCTTACCTAACTTCAAAATCACAGCAGCACATGTGAGTATTTGATTCGTGATCAAATTTAAGTCGAAAACAAAAGCATTAAGCGCTATTTTCGTTTAAAAATAGTTTTAGGCAAGATACTTCGTTTTCTACTCAGAAAATAGCACCCGACTTTTGCTCTATTGATTTCTAAAGAAGGAAGATTTAAGGATGCTTTTTCTTTGGCTGTGTTAAGGTTAATGTGTCAATTGTTTCTCGTGGAATAGAGTTGTACAGGCGAAGCGTTAATGAGCGAGGGTTCCGTCGGATTCCTGCGCCGCTTGCAATGTTACTGTATCGGCTTTTGTCGGCGAGATGCTGCTTTTTGCGATGGCCAATGATAACAATGAGCGGTGTCGAGAAGACGCGAATTTTTATACAGTAAACAGAAGTCTGATAATTAATTAACGTGTTTGTACGTAGACGAGATTCTTGGCTATTAGAGGTGTTAGTGTGGATCGGGGATTTATGCGTGTTTAATTAGCTTTAAATTGCTTTGATTAGGTATAGGTAAATGAACTCTACATATAAATAAGTAAGTGCTATGAATAGCCTATTTGCAATAAAACATTTTATCTTTGTTTTTTGTCTTTGAATAGATAGGTAGGTAGTTAACTATTTATACAAGCAATTTGTGGATTTTTCATTTTAGTGGTTGATCGATGACTGAATACTTAACTTTGTAAAATCTACGTGGACCGTTTTAAGGGCTTTGTCCAGAGTGAGTGACTGACCGACTGACTGACTGACAGATAAGTGAATCCACTGTTTATTTATTTATTTTTTTACATGTCTTATATTATTAGCCTCAGTTAGGAGGAAGTTTTTCTAGCAACCTCCTGTTATTATGGCAGGTCTTAAACCAGAAGCAGATTAGCGTCACGTAAGAGGCAGTCCGCTTAGGTGGAACCTACATACATGACAGTTCCTAACGCAGGAGCAGATTAGACTCATTTAAAAGGCAGTTTTCCCCTAGATTTTCATAAATGGCAGTTTCTAATCTAGGAGCAGATCAGCCTCACTTAGAAGGCAGTTCCGCTAGGTACCTCCTATGGCAATTCCTAATCCAGGATCAGATTAGCCTCACTTAAAAATCATTTCTCCTAGCAGCCTGCTATAATTATGGTAGTTCCCATCCCAGGAGCAGAATGGGGCGCCTCGTCCATCATCACACACGTAAACGCTATGCATACATGCACACACTGCCACGTCAGACACTACCAAACCAACTGATACCACAGAATAACGAATAACACTAACGTACCGATACATAGCACTTGTTATGCATAACCTGGTTCCGCCGCGGTTCGCTGAGCACCCTAAAACTGAACATTGAGCGACTTTGCTCTCGCAATTTAATCCACTTAGCGTCATGTACAAGATGTCATTTTTTGCCGATTAATGTTACCAGTAATTACAAGGCAAGGCTTATTTGTATGCTGCCAATGTTTCGCATGCTGATTAACTTTACGGCAAGTGTTTAACGAAGAATAGTAATTAAGTATTCGTTGTTGTTAGTATTCTTGAATTTGACGAATATGAAGAGAAATTAAATGTAAAAAATAAATGGTCATTTTATAAGTATCAGCTTTGGCAACACAAATATAAACATGTAGATAAGTACTTAAGTAGATTAGTGATAATGATACAACTTCAAAAAGAATATAGAAATGCTTCATAATTACGTTTTTTTTTTTTATAACATGGACAGACAAACAAGCAGACGGCCCGCCTGATGGAAAGCAGTTACCGTCTATTACGTACCTACTATGTCTACTTATAAGCTATATTATTACTAGGAATGGTGTTGAAGTAACTATAAGTAGGTACCTATTGCACCTACTTGTTCAATGTACAATATAAAAAAAACGAAAAAAAAGAAAAAGAAAAAGAAGAAAAAAAGTTTTTATGTAGTTACCTACCTACAAAAAAAACTATTTAAATACGAAAACGAATATATTGCAGATTTTTTTCTAAATTAATGAACACTAAAAAACGAAACTGGTGTGTTTTGGGGCTTTATAAAATCAATAAGGGCTCTATGTCAAGTTTTACCTGACAATAACCGCACGAGGCGTAAAGTGAAATGTAAATTGTTCTGATCTACATTTTTAATTTAAAACACCAATAAACATCATACCTTTTCAAATCGAAGTGATAAATGAAGTGAAAGGAGTAGGGGAATGGCATAAGTTCATAGTTTTTGCGAATCCAAAGAGGGCTCACACCAAAAACGGCCTACGAGTTGATCCTCATCTGGCGGCGGCCTGTATGAAGCCATCAATAATTGTGGTGGCAATTTACCAGTAAATAATTATCGATGTCCAAACGAAACATTTATCGACCATCGAGCCAAATGGAGTTATTTAGCGGAAGTGATGGGAAAAAGCCAATATCGATGTCGATGTTCATGACGTACCCTTGCGTTACAATCTTACAACTTACTTGCATGTCAAGTTGTTTCTAGTACCTAATTTAGATTTTAATATAGTCTGTAAAAAAAGCCTGTGTTAATAATATTAAATAACAATCAACTTTGGGAAAATAAACTTAACAAAATGCCGATATTTCAATAGTCAGATAATGTTCTTTTTTCAAGGTTAAGCAGCGTTTAGTGTAGTAAGTAATAAGTAACTGTTAGCATTTTATCCAGCGCAATAGAAAGAATGGCCTTTAATATTTCAACATTTTCATCCTAGGTGTTATTGAAACGTAGTACACCCAGCGTGTGCCAAATGACTGTTGGTTTTAGATTAGAATTTGTTAGATTTTTTGACAAAACGATAATGTTCTGATAGTAAAAATGAAGTCACAATAAACACATACAGTAAACATACACAGTCACAGTAAACAATATTCAGGTGTGATATTTTTTTATCAAAAAAAATTCTTATCGATAAATTAGTTTGCTCGCCTCGCCCTCCCTATAGATGAATCGGAACAGGTTGTGTATGGATACGGTAGGGTTTAATTATAAGACATAACTCAGTGCCGCCTACTCCCTTTTGTGTTTGTTTATTTATTTGCACTAATTTGTTTTAATACTATCTGATGATGATGAGGGACGTGAATGTCTCGCCTATAATCATAACTGTTAAAATTATTTCAGGATGTCTTCTCAAGGTGTGCTTAAACTTATTGCCAGTCTGCTCTAAAGTTTGACAGCATTTAATTACGCACTTATCTCTCTTAAGACATACCCAAATGCGTTGCAGTCTTCGAGCATTTAACTAATGGAGATGTTTATTATAATCCGCAAACAGTCTATTTACCTTTTTAACATTTTTAGGTAGGTAGGTGGTAGGAAAAACATGAGCCAAACTTAGCAAAAGCAGACTCAAAGAAATGTTGGTTTGAAGTCAACCTGAAAATTATCAAGAGGGGAAATTACACATTCTCAGAAAATTTAAGCTTGCTTCCAAAATACACCGGTCTAAGGAGCCAAGCCACAGATCATATCTAAGGTTCCCAGAACGAATCCCGCGGCTCCCACAAGAAGTAATGTCGGCTTGGATCCCGATCACAGCGCGAGTTAATTATATGAATTACACACGTTACAATTCGCCGTGTCGTTTGAGTCTCACCATGCCGATGCCGCCGGCCCGTGTGCAGCGTATCCTATCTGCGACCGCGGATGACAAATTATCACCTGAATTTTGCACGCAATATTCACGCAAACGAATCGGTCTCTTTCACTGTAATGAGAATTGAATTGAATGCCTGATTGTAAATATTGTGAGTTTCGTGCGATGATGTATGAACCTACCTGTGTGAAAATAACCGTCTCGAAAATTAAATTTCATTTTTTATTTTGTAATTAAGTTGCGACGGGTTCTTTTGAGATTCGTAATAAACGATTGAAATTTTGATCATTTTTTATCGGTGATCAAATCGGCACACGACCTGAAACTCGCGTCGCAAACCATCAAATACATCAGCGTATCGACATTTAACACCGTCAGGATAAAGCTGCCACAGAGGGCCCAGGTATGTGGAGTGGAGATATCATAATTAAGTCGCATGGAGGCGTGTTCAAATTAAATTATGTCTGAATTAAAGGTAACGGCGTCGTAAATCGGCGTGTCTTGCGATGCGCAGGCGCCGCTCGCGCCCGTTACGCGCCCGCTTGATGTAAGTATCAGCTGAGGCGGCGGGCTATCCCATCCGATACCAGCATGGCCAACTGATGATTGCGGGTCTAGTTACAAGATACCAGCTGTGAAAAGTGTTTTCAATATACGTATTTGTAATATGTATCTGTAAAATAAGTTTATTTTTATTAGTATTTGGTATAAGTTAACGGGACTATTTAACCAACTTATAACGTAATGGAAAGGACAGGACAGGTCTACTGATAATTTATTATCACATTGTGAGGACGTAAGACAGTATTTTATTGGGTACCACCTGTCTAAGAATCTGTAATTAAAAGGATTATTGAATATTTCTTTTGGAGGGTAGGAACACATCAGAGCCAGCTTCTAAACAAGCGTAGCGTTGCGTCATCTTCGACCATAACCGTCAGTTGTGGTGACGTGATCAAACGCTGAGCTATGATTAAAGTATAAAAATATATAGACTGAGTTGCACCATAATCAAAAAAAGTTACTGTCTTTTGACATTAGCTCGCCCGGCGAAGCGTGGACGGTTACAGTAAGCTTTAAGGGTGGGGGGGCAACCCACCCTTAAAGTAACTGTTCTGCTGTAGGCATCCAAGCCGTCGAATCTCACATCTCGGACCACAAACCAAGCGAAAAATACAACTTAATCTGCAGCACAGTTTCCATTTAAACGCAGTGTTTGTTTTTATTTCTGCGAACCAATAATGTCGGCCTCGGTGGAGCGGCTCGGATCATATCTCTCACAACCGATGTTAAGATCCTGGTAATAATAACGTACGTAGGTACTTGGATAGCTGATGAATCAAATAAACGGCATTAACCAAATGTTTTGAAATTAATAATAATGAATTTGTTATATGGAAAATCTTTTATAAACATAGAGTTAACTCATGCAATTTAGACCGACATAATTAAGTGTCGAAAAAAATACAACTTAATTATTTACAATGTACCTATTGCTTATTTTCTCCAGTTCACTCGTCAACGGAGGGTGTGGTCATAGTGTGAGCGGGGACGGAGAAAACGTTGGAAAATAGCCAGCCTAGATTCAACATTGTAAGCTGTGGCAATTGCTGAACAAACGTTATAAACTATGACACATATTTATTCATTTATTTATTTTATTTAATTAATCATATCGAATTTCTCTACTTCTAGTATTTTTTTTTTGGTATTAAAGTTATACTCGTTTACTTTCCTTTTTAATATTTATTTTTCGATTTCATGATAGGTATGTAATTATCACTGTTTGTACCAGGCAGTGCATGTGTCATTGGATTATGGGATTGATTTTATTTACTGTTTAAATCAAGTTGTTTTGTAATTGTATGTTCCATTATCTGTTATGTGCACCTATGAAATAAATAAAGAAATAAATAAATAAAAATACCGGAAAATATATGATCAACAACTTAAATAATAAATAGGTAATAAAGATCAATAATACCTACATACTTTAAAAAAGGGACTAAAAATAAATTAAATCTAAACTAAAATGAACTATCTAAAACTAAACTAAAGTGAACTGAAGTGAACTGAAGTGAACTGAAGTGAACTGAAGTGAACTGAAGTGAACTGAAGTGAACTGAAGTGAACTGAAGTGAACTGAAGTGAACTGAAGTGAACTGAAGTGAACTGAAGTCAACTGAAGTCAACTGAAGTGAACTGAAGTCAACTGAAGTCAACTAAAGTGAACTAAAGTCAACTGAAGTCAACTAAAGTCAACTGAAGTCAACTGAAGTCAACTAAAGTCAACTGAAGTCAACTAAAGTCAACTGAAGTCAACTAAAGTCAACTGAAGTGAACTAAAGTGAACTGAAGTGAACTAAAGTGAACTGAAGTGAACTAAAGTTAACTGAAGTGAACTAAAGTGAACTGAAGTGAACTGAAGTGAACTAAAGTGAACTGAAGTGAACTAAAGTGAACTAAAGTGAACTGAAGTGAACTAAAGTGAACTAAAGTGAACTAAAGTGAACTAAAGTGAACTAAAGTGAACTAAAGTGAACTAAAGTGAACTAAAGTGAACTAAAGTGAACTAAAGTGAACTAAAGTGAACTAAAGTGAACTAAAGTGAACTAAAGTGAACTAAAGTGAACTAAAGTGAACTAAAGTGAACTAAAGTGAACTAAAGTGAACTAAAGTGAACTAAAGTGAACTAAAGTGAACTAAAGTGAACTAAAGTGAACTAAAGTGAACTAAAGTGAACTAAAGTGAACTAAAGTGAACTAAAGTGAACTAAAGTGAACTAAAGTGAACTAAAGTGAACTAAAGTGAACTAAAGTGAACTAAAGTGAACTAAAGTGAACTAAAGTGAACTAAAGTAAACTAAACTAAAATAAACTTAATCTTAGAAGCCACTGCCAGTAGGCAACGTGCCCAAAATGCTGGCGGCATTGCCCCGTTGTATGGCAATGCTTAGTCTTTGCGCCAAATAGAGACCAGCATTTTGGTCATGTGTTTCCTCGACCAGTCTTTCTTTCGTACTTGTAATATTTATATTAATAAAAGACTGGTCTGAGTGACCTGACAAATAATATAGAGTCCAAACTCCTGAACGCAGACTTGATATTTGAGGCTATATAAAATTTTGTTATGATGTAGTGGTCTACTTAAGAAGGGGGTTTTAAAAGATCAACCCCCAAAGGTGTCCAAAAATAGGCATCTAATATATCATCACCATAGAGTAAATATCTACTAAAAAAAAGTAGCTCACTAGCTGCTACAGACTACTAGTACAGGGCGGTTATTCTCTATGGAAACACAGATTCCACACGATACGAAACCACGTTGTTATCGTGTAATGTTCAAATCGTGTCACAGCGTCAGATATACCTTCACTTTGCATTAAAGTTATCTTTATTTTGAATAAAATATATTGACATAAGTGGTCATATCTTTTGATGTGTTGATGTTTCGGAACGCGTCTCGGTAAAACATACTATTTTTGACAGTTCAAATCGCGCCAATTCCAAATTCATTTCGCGCGGTTTTGTTTTCGTTTCATAGAGAATAGAGTTTCGCAGATTTCTTATGCAAGACAAGGAATTCGCGTGGTTTCGAAGTAAGGAATCGATACGGAATAATGACCCTGCTAGTAGATCTTACAAGGTCAATGGTTATGACCAAAAACCCCTAGCTTTTTCCTTTCCCCCGCTTATAGTGCGACCACGCTAATGCTCGCGGAAGCGTGTCTACCTACTTACTATACCGCTCTGCTGGTCACCTCATATCGCTAGACGCTTTTTGTGGCACCACATTATATGCAAATGGTATGAAAGCAACACCAGAGCATGTTTTCTTTGCCTTTTTGTCTGTTATTGTTGCGTAAATACTTACAGCTGTTGTATGTATATAAATGTACCGCCGTATAATAGAGATTCTTTTTAGATGTTTCGAAAATAGAACGTTCTCCTTTTTTTAATGGGGAGGTTAAAATCATATCTAAATATTATGTGTGAACAACCAAAACTTTTATTTAAAAGTTGTAAACGGGTGTCTTCGCGCACAGAAAATTTATCAAAAATCAACTTTAAGCAAACTTTTTTATGATTTGAAGTTGCGAAAATTTAAACAGTTTTAACGAAAGCTTTGTTAAAACAGAATAATGTCGGTTGTCAAGAGAGAAACGCAGATGGGAATCTATAGTGCGAGATCCGACAGCATAAATTTATACAAATACCTACGTCATCGAGTACCTACCTCAATAGGATGTCTTTAGATCGTTAGCTGACACTTAAACATGTAAAAAAAATCAGGTTTGCCAATTCCGGTCCTGCCGGGTTCATGGAAATCCAACTTCAAATGCTTTGAACACTAAGTTCCGGCAAGGAGAGAAATTTATCTACCGAGGCCGTGCTCTGAAGCCGGGAGTAGCGGGAGTAGCGGGATAATAAGGTCTACGATAGCCGTTTTCTTTCCTTTCCCCGTTGCCGTGCTACGAAAGGTAGAGGGGGGATTATTTCAACTGACAGGTGGAAAAAACCGGGGGAACGCCAATTTCTCCACATGCCGTGCTAGGCCCGCTGGCAGACCTTTTAATCAGGGACACCTTGGCTATTAATGGGCATAGGTTTCATCGGGGTACTCGTTGAGGTAGGTAAATGTTGTGAAGAGCACTTCGTAAGGGTCTGTCTGCCAGGCACTTCCAGTAGGATGTGCGATGGCCGACCAATTTTTTTTTACGTTATTTTTCAATGGTTGACTAGAATTTTAATTCGGGTACCTTATGACGTAATTTTTAAAATAAAAAAAAACGTCAAAAAATTTCTCGGATTTCTATGACCCGGCAGGATCGGAATTGGCAGACCATATTTTTTTTACATGTGTATGTGTCGGTTAACGATCTACAGATAGCTTATTGAGGTACTCGATGACGTAGGTATTCGTACTGTGGAATCTCGCACTACTAAGAGACCCTTTCCTAATCATAAGTGTGCATGCACAAACAAAACGTCCGTGTTGCTGTGTATTTATTGCACACTGCTCAGGGGCCGTACTGTGAGCTCTTAGCGCGATTCAAAATTGAGCCAATATTGGATCGCTTGTCAAAATCTTCATACAAAAAAAACAAAGCGATCCAATACAGGCTCTGGTTTGAATCGCATTAAAGCTCACAGTACGGCCCCTGCTTATCCCCTTTGGCTGAAGGTGCCGCCAAACAGAAAGCATCAGATAGGACAGCCTTCCGCGTAAAGCGAACGTTTACGGCGTTGTACTGATACACACCGCTGCGTAGTTAGACGATCTCACTCGTCAACAACTCAATACGTTCCCACAGCTGTAAGTGCTGTAACACGTGCCTGCGCTAAGGTTACTAACAGTTATTCTAATAATCTTGTAGACCTAGTATAGATCAAGCCAAGAAGAACGTCTGTAAGAGGTATATTTTTTTATTTAGACAATATATTTTTCAATTTTAGTAATCTTTACGTATACAAATCGCAAAAGAACCATTGCATGCATTTGCTTTATTTTTGACAAACAAAAATTAGAACTCCTAAATAATACAATTACTGCATATAAAAACAACTTAACCTACTAAAAAATCTAAAGATATCTTGAACTGCCTGTCGACCACAAAATAATCTAAACACCTACTTCACTCAAGCAATCTTTAAAAACTGGCCACGAGCCCATATCGAATGCTGGCAGCGTAGATATAAGATGCCAGCATATTGGTCATGTGCCGATTTGACGTACGGTTCAGGATATACCTTTATTAGATAATTAGTACCTATCTAAGAATAAATTACCTATAAAACGTATTCCATGTATAGTCTGATTATAATTGTGGCTGCAACCTCCACAATGCTTCGCACAACTTCGTCAAACTCACACCCCGTGCGTCCGCCTCACTAAAGGCTATCTCCCACCACGTACAGCGACAATTAACATTTACCCTGCGCCCGCGCAATCTCAATGCAGATGCAAACGACTCTTATGGCTACAAGTTAATTACTGCGCGGTGCCTTTCCCGGTCTTTGTACCATGTACTTTGGTAGAAAATGGGCAAAATATTTAGGTGTCATTCGACGATTTCCAGGATGCTTTCGCAATTGTTTAATGTTCGGCTTATTCATCAGTTAATTGATCTACCTATGAATAAACCTTATAATCTAGTCTTAATGCAATGTGGCACCGATTACATCATAGTCACTAACCCCCATATTCTAAGTCGTTACCACGAGATTACTCCACTCGACTCAACCTCGCATTAACCTCATTTTTGTGTTTTGGTATTTTTAAATGACAATTATAATCAACTTGACATTTCTGCGTAAATTTTTCTCAAATGAGGGAAGCGAAGCAACTATCAACTCAAGGTACGTCGCGATGTACCTTGAGTTTCCCTCAAAGGTAAGTGGAAGTTAAGTGAAGGATTTTTGGTGAAATGTTTTAGAATAAGCCTAGCTATACCTACATAAGTACACACGACCCGATTCATGGTTTGGTCTAGCCTTCAAAATGTGCGATGAGCTTTTGCCAGTGGTCTTTTCGGATAGAGCGGATCACGATGAAGAGTCCTTTATGGTATAGGACAGTAGGTAAGTAGGTATTAGATAGTAGGTATAGGCCTATACTCTACAGCAATGCATTTGTGATACCTCTAGTGTTACAGATATCCATAGGCTACGGTGACCGCTTCCCACAGGCTGATAGGTAGTGTATACGCTTATTTATTTATTTATTAAACAAAAACCACAGCTCTTAACTAAAAACAAATACATCTTTTAACAAAACTTACAGCCAAATAGGGTTTTACATTTTTCAAAATGGTACATTATGATTGTGTTGTTCGACTATCACCGAATAAGTAGGTATACAATGCAAGTAGGGTAATTTAACGTACGCTTGATTTTATGTACCCCTAGTGGGGTTATCAGGAAAATCTATGAAGAAGTCTTCATTACTAACATTCCTACGATTTTTTTGATTTTAAAAAGTCTTTATTTAATAATTAAATGAAATGAAAATAGTAGTACACATAATCTTAAATAAATATGTTTCACAATCATGAGGGTAGACGTGTTCTTTACAGGCTATGTTACACCTTTATAAGACAATGTTCACACTACTCAGGTAAAAACTTAGCTTGCTGTAAAACAATTTTTTTCTTTACCTAATCCGTGGTTTAATATCAAGAGACGACCGTTAACTTCATTTGTTTTATGGGATAATCTTGATGATATTAGATAAATTATTTTGCTTTGTTAAATATGGTATTTTAATTATATCCGGTATGAACTGTTTCGCTATTTAGGTAGCAAAATGCTATATATTCCCACATAAACTATGGTATGAATAAGTTATTCCATTGCATAGTTTGAATTACATTTTTATTAACAGGGACTTACATTAACGGTCGCTAGTGTTAATGCTAACAGCTGTTTGAAGCAGTTTGCTAAGCAATCAAATAAATAAACCTGTACATATAAAAATTAACATTTAGTAGGTATGGCTACAGTGAATGATGACTTGCGCCGAGTGGCTGGCATTAATTGGATGAGAAGAGCCGAAGACGGGCTCAATGGCGTAACTTCAACTCCAACTCACCGGATTGGACGCTCTACCAATTGAGCTATGGTCTCCTGCCGCTCGCTGCGAAAATCTTAAGTTTACACTTTAAAATCACTCCTATAAGTTTTTGAAGTTGTAAGTTTATGTCACAGAGCAAAAAAAAATACGCTCGGCCTCCCGAGTGCGAAGTGTCATATTTTTCAAAGCTCTGTGGCTTTTTTCTTTAAAAAAGGGTTTTGTGAAAGTATTTAGGCAGCAGTGTACGTATTCTGGCTAATGATGTGTGATATTACAGGCATGAAGTTGGGAAAAGGTAAGGTATAGGCGTGAGACGTATTTATCGTCACAGGTAAAAAACACTGATAAAAGAAAGTCACAGTCAGTCACAGCGACAAAATACCTCCGGGAGCAGCGACACTGTGACTTGTGCGCGAGTTTATGAGAGCGTGCTAAAGTAATAGGTGCATCCTTTTCTCACGAAGACGTCTGTAGCGTGCCAGAGTGGGACAAACCTAGTTTATTATTCACAGGAGCTGTGACAGCGACATGTTTTGCCAGCCGTCAATTCAAAAGTAATAAGTGCATCCTTTTTCCACATAGGCGTCAGAGAAAGACACACCTATTATATATCTACGTCCTGTAAACGTGACTTGTGCCGGGAGTAAAAAATACTCTCTAGTATTTATTCACAGGTATTTGTCACAAGTATGGCTGAGTCACAGTCACAGAGTCACCTAGTATCTCGATTTACCTAGTACGACCCACCTCTAGAAGGTATCTATAAGTGGTAAAAAGCGCTTTAAAGCAAATAAACTGTTTTCTGCCCTATTAACAGTCCTCCTGAAGTTAAGCTCAATATCCAGCGTGTGCATGTGACAGCTATTGACCGGTGCTACTGTGGAGTCAATAAATTCAATAAATCGAATCTACTTTTAAACTTTGGGGTGGACACTTGGACAGTGAAATGAATTTCGTGCGTGGTTTAAAAGGTTCTTTTCTTGACAGCATAATTAAAGACGTAAGAAACGTATTAGTTTGAAATGAATTTGTATTTTCTTTGTTTCGAAACACATAGTAATAATTATTTTGTTAGTGAGATCATATAACTTGAAATTATTCAATTCTAGTCGATACAACGAATGCAAGCAAACGTCTGCTAGGCAATCGTGTTACATTCTAGACCGTCGCTTCCCATCAGGTGGGATAGTGGTCAAACGCGAGCTTCTCAACCGCAAAAAAAATTTTTTGGAACAAGTTGGAATAATCACCCTTTTTACCTTTTGAACAAATTTTTTACACTTACCTCTCATCACTGGGGTCGTTCCTTAGACAACTCTTTGTATCCCACAGGTACTAAGACCGGCAAATGCGACATCAAACACCTAGCAATCAGTCGCATAGATGAAAAATGAAAATTTATTAGGCATCAAAATAGGACATATTAAAGTGATGGAGCACCTGTTTCCCATACTAGGCTCAAGACCCGTGACATAGGACTCAGGACTCTTTCGTCGGAGACATAATTATATAAAAGTGTAACAAATAAATTACAAGGTGATTACATGCGATTTTGCCTATTTAAAGCTGAGTTGCACCATAATCACAGTTAAGGCCACTGTGACAGATATTTGACATAACCCGCCCGACGAAGCATGGGCAGTTACAGTTAGCAGTTAAAGAAGCTGGTGCAACCCACCCTTAATCTATGTGATAACAGAATTTAAACTACTTAAGTATTACATTAATAAAATTTTAAAATTATAGGTTTTTATGATTGAGTGTGAGATAATAAATGATAGATAAGGGTGGTGGGGGGGGGGGAGTGTGAGGTGTGTGTGGTGCGTGTGTAAAGTGTGTTTGTGTGTGTAGGTACTTATGCGAAGAGAAGCGTTTGGGTTTGATGGTGAGGATAATTGTGTAAGTGCAGTGTGGTGGTGCGTAAAGTGTGAGTGTGTATGGTGTATGGTGTATGTGTGTGTGTGTGTGTGTGTGTGTGTGTGTGTGTGTGTGTGTGTGTGTGTGTGTGTGTTAGGGTGTGTATATGAAAGTGGACTAGAGAGTTGCACTTGTTTATTCAGATATTCAGTTCCATATCCGTATAGTTATGTAATTTGCGTTAATATGGTTTCCGTTTCTAGGTAATTTAACTTTGATAACTTATCAAAGAGTTTCTTTTTGCACTCATTGGACGTAAGTGCGAGAATTTGGATGGTTTCACTAATTTTGTTGTACACAAAAGGTCCTAAATAATTTGGAAATTTTGCAGCAAAAGCTGTTTTTGTTTTTGGGACAACACAAACATAATACTTAGCTCGTTTACTTGCCAGGGTATTTGGAACCAGCATTGTCAGTGAATGTTGGTAAAGCACCAATTGCTGAATATACAATTGCCTAACCGTTAAGACCTGGCATTCTTTATAAAGCTCAATTGTGGGATACCTATATGGTCTATTCGTGCTACACTTGAGTATGCCTCTCTGGGCTCTTTCGAGCGGAAGTAGATGTGTTTTATTCGTGCCTCCCCAAGAAGTAATACAGTAGGTGATCAGCGATTGGCAAAGCGAGAAGTACAGCATTTTAATGACACTAGGATCCGCACAGTCTCTAATATTTTTAAAGACAGCAGTGAGCCTTCTAATCCTCTGCGTCAGTAATTTTATATATGGAGCAAATGTCAGTCGCTGATCAATCGTGATTCTCAGGTATTTTATTGATTCCACTTTCTGAATGGAATTGCAATTACAAGTGCTGATTAAGTCATTCTGACATACTCCGGTTTTATGCCCAAATAGAGAAAAAGCATCGAAAGAGTTCGTATTTTTAATGGAGAACGCAACATATTTTGTTTTATCTACATTTAAAGTTAACCTATTATTTCTCAACCAAGAGGAGATTATGTCAAAAATGGCTTGGCCAGCCTGATACACCACATGCCAGCTCTCTCCCTGGACCACAACGGCTGTGTCATCAGCATAAGTTAATATACTACCATTTTTGACTGGCATTGAACACAGCTCGTTAATGTAGACCAGGAAGAGAGTAGGCCCGAGTATGCTACCCTGGGGCACGCCACAGTTTATAGACATAGGACTACTTATGTTGTCACCTATTCTGACACTTTGCGTTCTTCCGCTTAGATAGTCTTCAAAGAGTTTGAGTTGTACTCCTCGAATACCGACTTTCTCAAGCTTAAGTAAAAGTAGTGGAATTGACACTGTGTCGAAAGCCTTTGCAAGGTCTAGGAAGATGGCTAGACATTTCATTTTAGTATCCAAAGCACTAGCTATAAATTGGCTTAATTTTTGTACTGCTTCGGAAGTTGACTTACCTCTTCGAAAGCCGAATTGGTTAGGGGAAATCAAACTATTTCTCTCAAGATAGTTTACGAGACGTTTATTAATAACCTTTTCAAAGACTTTCGACACGGAAGTAAGTATTGAGATGGGTCTGTAGTTCCCTACTTCTTTTTTATCTCCCCCTTTATGGATTGGTACTATGAGAGCATGCTTGAGAACTGTAGGGAAGACCCCAGTTTGCAAAGATAGATTGATTAAATAGACAAGAATAGGAGCTAAAAACTCTTTATTTTGGATAAGTACATTTGAAGATATATCATCCCATCCCACTGAGCAGTTAGGCTTTAATGAACCAATTAAAGATAAAATTTCATTTTCATCCGTATCCATCATAACCATGGAGTTTACGGGTGAAGAGGACAGAAGTTTATTTGTAGAATTTATATCTGGTACTATACTGCCTGAGATGTCCGCCGTTTGCGCACCTGTCGCTGAATGTACATTCGTCTTAGACACTAGCGCCACTAGCAACAGGACAGCAATAGATGGAAACAAAGTAATGTAAGTTTTAGTTCATCGATTGTCCGACAGTCCGAAATCTAGCGCTCGATCTCTTTCTGCTCTGTCAAAGTGACGTTTGACAGCAATGATTGTGCAATTTGCGCCTGTTGCAAACTGATTGCGTAATAATCCCGCCGGCTAAGGAAATATCCACAGCAGGGAATGAGTCACCGAATCCTCCTCGGTCTGACTCTGTATTATAGTATTTATAATCTACTGGTGCGATCAATTGCGATCGACAAGACGCAACATGCCAAGCGCGCTGATTAGGACAACCAGGGGTCTAGCAGATTCCGAACGCTAACGCGAAACGCTAACTACAAAATAAATATTGAAATGAAATTTCGAAAATCGCATACTTTTATTTATTTATTACGATTACCAACATAATGTACACCGCACATGGCATGGCATGGTTTTCCATAGGTTAAGTATGTCATTTCAATACAATTTTGGAGTAGGTAAGAGTTTGGCGTTAGCGTTATCGCTTGGAATCTTTGCTAGACCCCCTGATTATTTGCATTAGGTAGATCTAGCCCCGAATTCTTGAGAAAACTTGGCAAGTACATTTCATCCAGATCTTCGTCTTATCCTTCTTATGACGGCGGTTTACTTTTCACGTGAAACGAACACAAGTTAGATGTCGTTCTCAATGCTTCAATAATTTCCAAAATTGCAATAAAACCTCTCCCTGACCGGCCAGAATGGCCTTCAAGGGATGAATGCCTGTCACCTCCACGGCGAGTGAAATTTAATTTACTACAGCTGACAGGGGCTGCCCGGGCTTAGCTCCTTAGACACTTCTTACGTGTGAAGGGTTTGATGCTATTGCTATGACTATACGCTTTCCTAAAGTCGATTAAAGAAACAGGGTAGAAAAGTATGGATCGTCGTTTGTTTGTTTGTTTGTGGAGGTCTGTTGACACACCGGAGGTCATTTATCTTGGGTTACTTATTATTACACTTATAATATTATCCACTTACGCACACTCTGGAAAAAAAAACATCAAGGTATTAATAAAACATCATCATCATCAACAGCCTGAAGATGCCCACTGCTGAACATAGGCCTCCCCCCGGGAGCGCCACTTAGAGCGGCTGCTCGCCTCCTGCATCCATCCATTCCATCCATCCATAAATAAAACGTGCATGTTAAAAGCCCATATTACATAGCCATATTGGCCTAACATAGGTATAGAAGTTATCAGCATTGAGTCAGTGGTGTACACGTAATAGTTCAGAGAATACCGTCCATCACGGGATCCACAGGGTGGATAGCCGTGATTTTCGCAACCTGAATATTCAATTTGATTCACAAACACCATGTATAAGCTACAGCGCATTCAATTTTGATGCGTCGAATCTGTCTGCTCTCTCATCTCTGTCCAACTCGGGAAGCTTTGTGTAAGAGTAAGCGTGAGGATAAAGGGATGGTCCTTCAAAGAAATCCCGGGTTTTATGTTAAGATGAGCAGGGTAAAGTCGAGTGTTGCTAGAGCTGCTGATTTGTTATTCATTTTTAATGTTTCGTGGTTTTAACCTTTAGCGGTTTTCGTTTGATATTTTGGAACGTTTGTGTTAGTAAGCTGTGGTGATGGTAAATATTTCAACATGGTTTATGAGAAGGTTGTCCGTTGCTAATTAGTATTTCTTTGATTTAAATTAAGGTATTATGATGGAACGAGATTCACACTGCAAAAGTGTGGAATGCCCTGCCCTGGTCTGAGTGAATAGGTATTTACTAGACCCGCGTGCTACACCTTAGACCGCATCGTAGCTTCCCATCAGATGAGATTGTGGTCAAAAACTGGCCTAGTTGTTGATAAAAAAATTTAAAAAAAAAACAACTACAGGTTACCTATTACTACAACTACAGATTAGAAGACCTTCATCATCATCAGCAGCGACTACTGCTAAACATAGGCCTCCCCTTGAGAGCGCTACTTGGGGCAGCTGATTCGCCGCTTAGATGCGTTTGGTGACTGATTTTGGTTGGCTTTGAAATAGCCAGCAAAATCTAAAAAAACTGGGAATTTAGGTAGTTTCTGTTCTGACCTATAAGAATCTGTAAGTGTTTTCTTCTTCTGCTTATGTTTAAAAGCAAGTGTAAAAAGAGCGCTTAAACGCTTCATCATCTTCTCATGTAGGTACTAAGCTGGGCTGTTAGTATAAGTTGGTGTAATATACAGAACTAAATTATCTGAGTATCCACGTTGTTACAGAGTCATAGCTTAGCAAATTTAAAATAGCGTCTGTAATTTTAAGTGGGCGTGACCACACATCAAACGGTAAGACAGTGCCTATAAAGAGTCGACCACTTACGACTCAATGAAACTTGAAGATTCACCGATGTATTGCAGAGTCAATATTCTCACGGTTATCTGTCGTAAGTATTGTCTGTTGATATTAGCATTTGATTGAATAATACCATGTCGTGATTTCGTCTTGGTCGTGATTTTGACGCTATATAAGTACATACATATTAATAAATAATAAATGGACATTTCACACAGCGCCATCTAGCCCCAAACTAAGCATAGCTTGTACTATGGGAACTAGAAAACTGATACAATACTTATATACTGTTTTTTGTTGTTTGTAAATACATACAGATACAATATAACACCCAGACGCAGCACAAACATCTATGTTCATCACACAAATGTTTGTCCTGGGTAGGAATCGAACCCACAGCCCAGAAGGCAGGAATACTACCAACTGAGCTATTGGGCCCGTCAAATATTATGACAACGTTTCATATACCAATAGGAACCTTTATCAGGATGTAAGTTATGTTGGTTGGTCTCGATTGATTTCATAATCTGTGTACAAAATTTCATTAAGATATGTTCTGATTTTGAGTAACTCGGCACGTAAGTCATTTACATACAGTCAAGTGTCACGGCCGCCCATATAATTTAAAGTACTCGGTACTCTGGATTATAAAATTTCGGGTGACAACACTGCGCACTTTATCTTGAGATATCAGCATAGTCTACTATGCAGTGCAGAAATGTCCTACCATGTGCTTAGGCAAAAAGCACACAAAGAAACAACTTTTTTTTATTCTAAGGGGAAGCAGGCATTTGAAAGTTAGTAGAGTAGGTAGTAGGTACTAACTTACTAAGCTTACAGGTAAAGCCTAAGCTATTTTCATCTACAGCCTGAAGACATCCACTGCTGAACATAGGCCTCCCTCAGAAAGCACCACTTTGAGCGACAAGGTATACCGTAACGCAAACAAGACAAGTTATGTCTAAAAATAACACGGCCAAAATCAAAATAATTTTTTTTTATTGCAAATAGGCTATTCATAGCACTTTTACAAGTCAAATGTCATTAGAAACTTAAAATTAATTTTTATAATTACTGAGCAGATGAAATCACAAAGTATACAATTTCATATAATATAAATATTTATAGCAAGCCTATTACAATAAGTGTTTGAAAATGAAGTTCTCTCTTCCACTACAGGTGCAAGCAATGCGGCACAATGCAGAATAGACAATTCCGATTCGTAGCTGCGATTACACCTGTAAAGAAGAAGCTACAAGGACCTTTACTCAATCCAATAAGACCCTAGCATGCAAATATTGTCCCTATGCAAATGTGATACCCTAGTACCCTAAACATTCCCTTTCATAAACATTTCACTTCTTAAACGGCAGCACTATTGAAGCATAAAGAAACATTGAGAACTTCAAACACTTGATTAAGCTTCGACACTACGGGGTTGGAATTGCGAGGGTGCGAGGGTGGCACCCTCAGGCGGACAAACACGGGGATTATGGATTAACGGAACAGAAAAAAAAATCAGGATTATCGACTTGTTTCATTTACATTTTGACGGGTTGTCGTCGCTTGTTTCTTAAGGTAAGCAGTACGAACTTAGCGTTTTGCTGAGTCATTCATAGTCCCTGCCAAGGAATGGAATGCTCTTCCACTGCAATATTCCGTAACAGTATTTCCTCTTAGGTATAATAACCTGGGTGTTTTCAAGTCAAGGGTGAATAGGCATCTCATGGGCAAACGTGATCTACCTTAAACAATTTCGTCACTTACCATCCATGACAATAGCCAAATGGGAAAATGTAGGTCATCCCAAGGCAAAGTACGATGACATTAAACATGTAGCAGAAATACTTGCATGCGAGTGGGAGAGATTGGATAGAATGGCACAACAAAAGGGAAGAAGATGATCAGCAGTGGGTTAACGGATGATTATTGAAGTTACCAACTAAGTTATTTTGGATTGAAAGTGGTAATGGATCTTAACAATGCTGTGTGATCGTTTCTTACTTCCATGCATCGACAACAGCTAATTATACTACGAAGAAATTCACAAGACAGCTCATCTCCAAGTCAGCAAACTGACATGTTCTAAGCAATAACCGGATACGCAAAAGACCTGTCGTGTAAACGCCGCTATAAAATGTCAACAATATGTCCGAGGGCGTTTAGCGGCGCAAACAGGGCTCATGCGAAGGGCCCTTCACTCTATTGTCTTAGGGCCCTCGCTCTAATGGCCCGCGCTATACTTTTCAATGAGGAACTGCGCATTTTAGCGGCCCTTGGGATTGAGAGGGCATCATTTGGTGAAATTTTAAGTAAGTTGGAGGGAATATTTTGGCAGATTATTATCTATCTCGTGTAACCGTTTTTAACAGAATATTGTAGTAAGTATTGCCATTTATTAGATTTAAGCCTCTCTCGTCATAAAAACCTTGTATACTGGGTGTAATTAAATTCATTAGCATCCTTTGAAACTAAGTACCTACTCCTGATACCAGTTACATCTGGACCAAAATTAATGAATTCTAACACATTGGTTTAATAATAATAATAACTCCAAAAAATGGAATAACTTAATCAAATGCTACAATACAAAATTTAACTAAAATAATGTAGTACTGTTTTTAATTAGTAACAAGGTATAAAAACGTTTAAATGTATCAAAATCATCCGTGCCAACTGCGTTAGGCGCCGCGGCAATCTTCATAATTTTCAATAAAAATATTTTCATTTACACACTTTTACTCTTTAATAATCATCTATAAATGATGTAGTATCATGGGCTCAATTTATGCTAATGAATTAAATTACATCCTGTATAAATATTTATTGTTATACGTATCGAAGTTCTGAAAAAAGGTCAAACCAAACTTTCTTAATGTTGAACATGCGTGTCATTTACCATGTAGTCCCGGCTTAAGAATAGAACCAATCCATCTCTTCCCGTAGGTCTGCTATAGAACCAGCTAAACGAATAGCGCGGTGATTATGTTATTATCATTATCATTATATCAACCCCTCCCCTTATACAACAAGAGGCAAGCAGCCGCTCAAAATGGTGCTCTATGGGGGAGGCCTATGTTCAATTGTTCAGTAGTGGATATCTTCAGGCTTTAATGGTGATAATGATGACGTTTTTAGTTTGCAATATGTCACACAACAATATCGATAAATCTATACTTTAAAACCCACGCCAAAGCCTTTAACTAAAAGGCAGTTCTCATTAGAGGCATATAATGAGTGCCCTCTAGCTCCCTCGTTTACATTGTACAATGTCCTTACAGCTCACAATGACACAATATTCAGTGCTCACTTTGAATACAGCGGAATCAAACACTAAGCGGATTGACAAGTGGAGGACGATTGGGGTCGTGGTACAAGCCACAGGCTTTAGGCACATCATCAGCCGGAAGAAGTCCATTGCTGAATTTAGGTCTCCTCCATGAAATGCCAGTTTTAATGCTGATCAAGGGGGTTATTGGATATACCCTTAGCTAGTTCTTACGGCACCCGCGGGAACAGTAAGGTTGGGTTGGTTTAGTCTCAGACCGGAACCACAGGGCAGGGAGGAGAAACTATTATGAATTCAAAAGCTCCTTCACTTTTCCTTCACTTTCACTTTTCAGTCAAGGAACGCGCAGAAGACATTCTCTTCTGCAACGATTAAATAAAGGATATTATTATGTACCCACAATCCATTTTACTATACGGACTAATTATCTGCGGTAACTCTACTGATCCCGACTTCCCGACAGTTTTTAGAACACAAACATTGAATACGTAGCATTTGCGGCACGCATTATTTTCCTTGCAGACAGCCCCTTGGTCCAACGGTTTGTTACCTTCGTAATTAATAAAAATCGATCTCGCTGCCACCAACTTCTCACACCAAACACAAGGCCAATATTAACTGTCATTCGCAAGAGTCGCGCTGGTGATTAATCGTGCATCCGCGCACCGACAGGCAGACAAACCGACAACCTGACAGTCGCCAGGTGAGCCCGCTCATTCGCCAACTCTTTGATACGCGCTTTATCCCCGAACTCATTGTGTGAATGATTAAAAATGCTGTTGCCGTTGCCGATGCTGTTGTGATTATGATTACATTAGTGGATTAAATTCATTAGTCAACGTCACACTTCTTTTTTTTGCCATTGTAGAATACCAGGCTCTAATCTCTATCACATTATTCATTGAATACTTATAACTTAGTGAAATCTAATTTAACAGGCGGAGGGAGGCCTATAGTATCACATGGACTATCACTACATTACTGGGATGAGATAGTGCCAGTTGTCCCATCAGCGATTAACTCGGTGTGAAGTTATTACAAAACTTCTTAAAACTTCAAAAGGCCGGCTTCTGAGCTAGCAGTACCACACACATCACTCATGGGCGATGGGTATTATTATATTAAGCATTTTTTTTTTGAATGGACAAAAATACATTGATAAAAGCATTTTTAGAATATAACTTGAGTTTGTAGTTGGTAAACCTACTCGCTTAAACTTTTAATTTGCTCCACCATTCAACTCTAAATCCTATTCAAACATTACACCGGTTGTGATAGGTAATATTAAACGATTCAACACCGCACTAATTATTTTATTTATTTCCGCTTTCATTCAATGAATGTCTAGAGTTCTCGACTCATTCACAAATGAACGAATGAAAGGTGATATTGGCGAGACAGCTAATGTGAAATTCGTACTGAAATCCGACACGACACTATAATAATGAGGACTGATTGTTCATTATAGGATTATTGTTTTGATTATAAGAATTCTGAATGACCTAATGCATGTGAATCCTTTTTGGCTGTCAGATGTTTGAATTTTAGTCCTGAATGATAATTATGGTTTCGTCTGGTATACATAACGTAAATTATGATTTTTAGGCCAAAAAAAATTGTAATTCTAAATTAGCTTATAATTTCTTAGTTTATTTTGTTTCTACGATTTCTATGTTGTTTTAAAACTATTTGTACCATAAGGGAAGACACTGCCCCCTGCAACACAGTTGATACTAAAGCAGAGGGCAGGGTTGTAACTTGTTATCTGTAACATTTATATTTGAACAATAAAGAAATTTGTAATTTGTAAAGCTGGATGTGAGGTTAGGGAAGGGATAGTTTTAATCTCACAATGGTATAAAAATGACTCCCTGTTTTTTTCGACGATAAGCTGACAGACACTTGGAATTCATATTTTATAAACACGCTTTTGGTTTATATCTTCAGCATTAAGAGTACCGTACGTATAGTAATTATAAAGAATCCCAGTTAAATAATTGATTTTATTGGAAGTTTCCGCACTATGCATATTCCATAGCATAGCAGGGTTGTATCCGCATTTATTAGTCTGTACTTAATAAACTACAACTTTTCCCATCTCTCCGACCACGAACTAATTCCGTCCAGACATAATATTATTTATCATCTGTTGTCCCATCGGTCAATCTCGCGGACAATGCACTGCCCGCGCGTTTGTCAAACACACGCTCGCGTTCACACGTTCACTCGCCGACACCGTAATAAGCCTCCTACTGTTCGGACACAACATTTACTTCCAATAAGACTTTTACGACATGACAGCTCACAACGAAATTTGAACTTTAGGGTTATTGAATTACGGTTGGCTTTAGACTGGCGATCGTTATGGTCGATTTGTATGAAAAGGAGCCTATTCCGTAGCACAATCGAAATAATGTGTCAGTGTCGAGTATTGTTTTGTGGATAATCACCCGCTGTTTTTCTTACTAATTGGGCGAGTTATCAAAATGCTGACGTAGAAGTATTTCTTAGGGCTTGTGTGTATTGATTTTGTTTGTATGTGTCAGTATTTGATATCGGTAATGAACTTGATTGTTGTGAAATCGGTAGCTCTTTAAGCTTAGAGAGACTAGGATAGAACCTGACTAGGGTGAGTTTTTTCACCAACAGTTAAGGTAACCAATGATTAACAACTCTAACAAATTTTGAGCGTTGGTTAGAATTCGTTCCATTTTCGTTCGACGGGCCCGATAGCTCAGTTGGTAGTATCCCTGCCTTCTGAACTGAGGGCTGTGGGTTCGATTCCTACCCAGGGCAAACATTTGTGTGATGAACATAGATGTTTGTTCTGCGTCTGGGTGTAATATTGTATTCTATGTATATATTTACAAATAAAAAAGTATATAAGTATTATATCAGTTATCTGGTTCCCATAGTACAAGCTATGCTTAATTTGGGGCTAGATGGCGCTGTGTGAAATGTTCACATACATACACATACATATTGCTTACCTTAATTATTGTGAAAAACCGACCCTTAGGCTACAAAAATATAAAAAACAAAAGAAGTAATTTAACATCATTTCCTTAAAATAAGTATTTTTAGGTATGTTTTTAAGTCACAAAAGTAGGTATTCGAACATGGTATCTAAAGCACTCTCACTTTAACCCTTCGAAAACCGATTGCCGATTTTACTAAATCACAAAAACTCGGCCTCTCTGACCCGCGACCAATAAGGCCCAATAAATCATCTCACGCCGCTCCGCCGCCCGCCCCTTGATTTAATATTGTCATAATAATAAAAACGCGCGTTAACTCACTCGCTAGTGACTAGCGATGGCAATTTTGCGTAAATTTCATAAACATGCTAACTCACGAGTCTTAGCATGTTAATTGCTATTGCTATGGTAGTTGCTAAAATTAAATGAAATGGAAATGAAAAATGAAATTAAAATTAAATGAAACATAAAATAAAAATGAAATGAAACTTTAAATTAAAAAACTAAATTCAAAATAAACTAAATGAACTGAAATAAAATTTCATATTTCACAGAATTTCGCAACCTGTTTTCATTTGTGAAATGCTAATTGAGTATTCACAAGCTAAAAATAAATGCGAATGCTAATTAATCCATCACTACTAGTGACTGATAATAAAGCAGATGGGTCATCAACACTAAGTAGTAGATATACCATAAATTATGACTCCTGAACCTACCTGCAAACTTGTAATAAATGAGTTAACTTTACAACCAAGTCTACCCAGAGAAATAGAATTATCTACGTCACTGTAGTCAATGGTCGCAGAACTGACAACCGATGGGGAAAAAAGATACTCGAGTGGCGACCACGAACTGAAAGACTCCTGACTCCTGAACCTACCTGCAAACTTGTAATAAATGAGTTAACTTTACAACCAAGTCTACCCAGAGAAATAGAATTATCTACGTCACTGTAGTCAATGGTCGCAGAACTGACAACCGATGGGGAAAAAAGGTACTCGAGTGGCGACCACGAACTGAAAGACTCCTGACTCCTGAACCTACCTGCAAACTTGTAATAAATGAGTTAACTGTACAACCAAGTCTACCCAGAGAAATAGAATTATCTACGTTACTGTAGTCAATGGTCGCAGAACTGACAACCGATGGGGAAAAAAGGTACTCGAGTGGCGACCACGAACTGAAAGACTCCTGACTCCTGAACCTACCTGCAAACTTGTAATAAATGAGTTAACTTTACAACCAAGTCTACCCAGAGAAATAGAATTATCTACGTCACTGTAGTCAATGGTCGCAGAACTGACAACCGATGGGGAAAAAAGGTACTCGAGTGGCGACCACGAACTGAAAGACTCCTGACTCCTGAACCTACCTGCAAACTTGTAATAAATGAGTTAACTTTACAACCAAGTCTACCCAGAGAAATAGAATTATCTACGTCACTGTAGTCAATGGTCGCAGAACTGACAACCGATGGGGAAAAAGGTACTCGAGTGGCGACCACGAACTGAAAGACGCAGCGTATTAATTAGTGGACTGATGATCTGGTGAAAGCCGCGGGAGCCGATGGATGCAGGAGGCAAGCAGCCGCTCAAAGTGGCGCTCTGTGCGGGAGGCTTATTTTCAGCAGTGGGCGTCTTCAGGCTGTTGTTGATTACGTCATCAACAGCCTGCAGACGTCGACTGCTGAAGTAAATGGTCAATAGCTGTGTGGTCACTTGTAATCTTGTTTTTTTTCTTGGTATGGCAACTTTGTTTACGTAATATCGACCAAGACCGCTAAGTATATCCAACCGTGCTGATTTTTAAAAGTAACGGATTCTATGGTTTTTCATAAAAACAGAATAAAATGGCCTATTGATAATTTTTCTACACGTCTATTAATTTTACTAGATGCTCAGTAGCATGCCCCTGATTCATCATTTCTAAAAATATTAAAAAGGAAATGATTCTACAACTTTGCCGACTCTACCTGCGACTCCATCCTTAGGCTATGACACCCATTTCCACGTGTTATAGCTGATGACCTTTTTTGCTCCACTTCGGCCGAGTTTTGACACCTGCGTGATAGCCACTTCAATTTGCCGACGGTGGTAAATGCGGTTGAAACATCAATAACACTAGGTTGGGAGTTACTGGGAGGTATCATTACTAGCGAAATGACGTGGATGTGTCATTGTGTGGATGTGTGTTTAATAGATTGCTATCAGTCAAATTTCATAGATCACATATGACTTGGTGGCCTTAGTTGACTTGGTGACTTGGTTCTAATAATCACCTATATGTAGATACGCCACTATCAAGCAACGACAGAAATGCTGATTGTTGTTGATGTTGCTATCACAGAAATTTACTTACTGTATAGTATTAGATGTCTGTGGTTGCTATAACTCTTCAACGTGATTTAGCGGCGTTTTACCCGTGAACATGGTGCATGTAACTGTACCGAAAATTCGGGAATTCAAGAATGATCCTAATCGCGGTTAATATCCCGTAAGTACTATTAAAAACGATTAATAACAAGTTGACATTATAAGATTCTACAGTGGCTCCCGGTCTACGATCAAACTCGCGTCGTCGCGGCGGTCTTTCAGGCCGGGCCGGGTAATTAGGGGTTAAAATTGATACGTTAAGGGATTCATCATGTGCAAAGGTGAAAGTTTTTACTTCCGAAGACTCGCCGTAATGGCTTTTTTTGTGATCGAGCTGGATTTCCATAAGCTGTAATTATCGTTTTAGTAAAATAACTTTTTACTTATTCAATCGAATTTTAAAATGTGTCAGTTTATTTGACAATAATTTGGATGTTTTCGGTGATAATCGCGTCATTTTTTTGTGCTTAATTTTAGAATGACTTCCATTGGAACGTTTGAGGTTCGAGCTTGATTATTTGGGATAGAACAATAGGCCTAGCACGAATATTTATGCACGCGCAAGTGTAACGTTAACGTAAAACCCCTCTATTACGATTACGTCTGCCGCTCAACTGCTGTCAAAGTTCATACAATTTTGATAGAAGTCGAGCGGCAGACGCTCTTCAGCAGCGCTGCTAGCTTAACTGTAATAGGTGGGCAAATCTAATGCTATACTGCTTACGTTAACGCACAGAATTCCCTCTATTATCGTTAACGTTACACTTACGTGCGCGTAAATATTCGTGCTAGGCCTACTGTATCTATCTCCTATAACTAATTGCACGCGCAACTCTACTGTTTTATTGTTATTAAACTTCTTGTAAGTAGGTACCTCCTTAAATGTAAGTTGTTTAGCCAACCTAAGTTGGTACTTAATAAAATCAACCAAAGTAAGTAAACCAAACTATAGCTCTATTTTAAATGTTTTCCTTTCTCCCTTTCTTTCTCTATTTGTCCCGAAAGATTTGACCAGTAATTGTTTTGTTGAACGTCAAGTACCTGTAATAACTCAATTTAGCAAAAGACTGAAAAAGTCGATTTGGATTGCAGTCACATCCCGTGGTCCATGAACGTCAGTGCCGTATACCGCTGGCTTTTTGTCTTCCATTCCTGAGATCAATCGGGTCCGTCGGACTAAAACGGATATCTTTATAAAAGGCCACTTCTGTCGGTATCTTTTTGCAATAAGAACCTCTCGCTAATCACAAATTATTCTATTCTTTTCTTTATTGTGTTGTACATCTGCGAGACAAAGTGCTTTTTACACCACCTAACCATTGCATAAATAAGAGTGGAGTACCTATTCAGTTTTCCCTCTTGAATTGCCTTTGCCTTCTTCAAATTCAATAGAAAGTAACAAATCACAACATAACTATTCTCCGCTACGTACCTAATGTAATCTATTATAGTAAGGAAAAGAATCCCCATAACAGTTTATTAGTCATCGGAATTGTTTCAACACTGCATCAGCAATAACATTATCTTAGCAAGTGACGAAGCTGTCCAAGGTGGAGTACCTTTTTCCTCGAGATGCCCATTCACTCTTGACTTGAAAAGACCCAGTTTATGCCTAAACAGGTGAAAATACTGGTGCTGGAAGAGCATTCCTTTCATTGGCCGTTCGAACTATGAATGACTCAGCAAAATGCTTAGTGTGAACTTAAGACGTACGGATGTGAAGAATCACCAAGGATTGTGGTACATACTATGATGGAAGGGGGATGACGCAGACTGGTGACCTTGCGTCTGTGTTCAAGACATTGTTTATATAGGTACCTATATAATATTATTATAGTTACCATTACCATTTTACCAATCTACAAGAATTATTATCGGTCGATTTGAGTCCCGCAAAGGAATGCATAGAATGTTGTGGTTGGCGATGCGATGCGATGTATCAAATTTGATACACGTTCTAGTTATATGTTGGAAAAAAATGTTAGTTAGTTTTATAAAAAGGTTAGTTTTATGTGCTCTACAAGTTTTTTAATAAATACCTAGTAATGAACCACAAAAAGGAGAGCGCACCCTATCATCAACATAACCATCAACAGTCTGAACGTCCACAGCGGAGCTTAGGCCTCCACCAGAGAGCGCCGGTTTGAGCGGTTGCTCGCCTCTTCCATCCATCGGCTCCCCGCAGCTTTCACCCAGATCGTCGGTCCACCTAGTGGGGGGCTGGCCTACGCTGCTACGTTCGTGGTCACCACTCGAAAACCTTTCTGGCCCATCCGTTGTCAGTTTTACGGCGTAACTTGCACTGTTATAATACTCTTTTGACCACCCTTTTAAAATGCTCCATGTTGCAGCTCTGAGAAAAGAGAAGCTTATTCCACATCTTACAGCTTTAAATACGGCAAGAAAGGGCATAAACCTAATCACTGCAGAACGTTTAAAACTCCTGACTTGCACCAAACTGTCCTCCTAATGACGCGTTTGGGAAAAACGTTTAGGAGAGAGGTTGTGGGGTACCATTAAATTAGTCCCAGTTGACATGAGCGGCCATCAAGCGATATGGAGATCAGCTTGATGATCCTCACGAGGAAGTATTAGGTCAAACGCATTCTTCAACTTGATGAGCTAAGTGACTGCAATGACCAACAGCAAATATGGCTACGGAGATGGATACCCAAGCTCTGGAATGCTGATGTCAGTGTTTTATTTACCATTTTATAATATTTATACGTATTAAAGAGCTATGCGTAGGCCGGCCCCCCACTAGATGGACCGCCGATCTGGTAAAAGCCGCGGGGAGTCGATGGATGCAGGAGACGAGCAGCCACTCAAAGTGGCGCTCTATGGGGAAGGCCTATTCAGCAGTGGATGTCTTTAGGTCATACCATCGTCAACAGATGATGGTACTTTATGCTTACTTATTGTCACTCACGTAAACAATACAAATCTCCCACCTGATTCATTCAATGACTAAAGACATTATAGTTATGCTCGCAGAGCATAGAAACAAATTACGCTTCAGGGCCAAAGCGTATTTTTTCGTGCTCTGTGGTTATGCTTAATGACCGTATGAATGAATTTGCATTTTTGTCTGACATTTTTATATTTATGCATAAAAAATTATAATTAGGTATCACTGATATTTCTGTTTATTTCAAACTGTTCAACTGTTTCTAATTCTATTTACAGACGTGTAAAATTATAATTGCTTATTGATCACTAGTGTGTAAGAAAAAATAAAACGCATAGACAGTGGAAAAAGTTTCGAGTATGGCATCTACGATAACGAATCTACGAATACACACATGTTACTTGACTGAACTTTGTTTTAGCTAAACAGCTAGGCTTAGCCCCGGTTTTTAGTACGTTTGACAATCTCATGTTCACAACTTACCAAATGCTGCTCGAGTATTGGCGGGAATGCGGAAAAGTTCACAAAAAGTTCACGTCGTTGCATTGTATTATTTCTCAAAACTTGTCCTTTTTCCAGTGTTATGTTTAAAATTGGTAGCGTTTTTCGCATTAAGTGCTAAATTACACGCATGAGTGTGAGCATGTGATATAATGTGGTGAAACGTGATTTTTCGTGTTGCTTCCAAGATTCCATAGAAACTTCTAGGCTTCTAGTAAACTTGCCACCACTTTACTAGAGCATGAAATGTCCACACATATTTATTTGTTTATTTATGACTGCTAGTCAAAGTCCAGTCTACTGGACTTTGACTAGCTTAGACTGTCCAGTCCATGACTATCACTAAGACTTGACTTTACGTGAAAAATTCTATGACGATGAAAAATTACACTACTTGATACTGGCTAAATATGCTACCTGTGGAGCCAAAAATATAAGAAAAAAAAACGTTAACAAATATACTAAAAACCGTACTATTAAGTGTAAAAGTTTGACAGCCTCCGTGGTGTGGGGGTTGAGCAGGTCGGCTCATAACCGGGAGGTGGCGGGTTCGATTCCCGCAACAAGACAAGTATTTGTGCCCGAAAAAAAAAGCGCAAATACTTGTTCTGTGTCTGGGTGTTGTAGGACCATGGTCCTCGTAGTTCCTGGGTCCCTAGATACAGGGAATCCTAGTTAGGGTCCAGGATCTATGTATGTGATCGTTGGGCGTTATTTATTTATTTAAAAGTTTTACGCTGCATTCTGTGTTTGCTATTTTAAATCATGCTGAATTAGGTATGTGTGACGCATCCGGTAATGAGTTCCGTATGTGACCTCAGAGTCAGAGCTCAAGCGTGATCCCACGGTATTTCCGAGCGATTAGCGGTTAGCTTTCAATGGACACCTACCATTCAGTCGCACTTTGTATGGTGACGTTAATGCGGCTGTATGAATAGACTTCAATGAGCTGAATCATGGCAAATGACAATTTTTTGTTTTCCTTTAATTTGAAAGATTAGTATTCATACAAGGCCGATTGTGGATCTATTTGACCGATTGGCAACTAAAATGCTTAGTTGCAAATAATATACTTAAAAAAAACCGACTTGAATTGCCATAATATCATTCTTACTGAGAAATAGGTACTTTACGTATATCTACATATAGGTACAATAATTACAATACTTGGAATCATACATTGTAATTATCTTTTTATTGTCTTTAATTTAAACCCAAAATACATACTGAATCAATTTTGATGAACCTTCAATGGGACCTACTTACCTGAAAAATTCTGTTACCTCCTCTTTGATACTTTCAAATCGAGTTTTCCAAATCGGTTAATAAATAATGGAGTTCTAAACATACATACATTTTATGATTAATGCGGATTATGCTAAGCAGAAGAGACTGCTATAAATCACGTACAAAATTCAACCATTGTCTCCTAAAATTTAAGCATCGGCTCTACTTAGAAGTTAAGCTTTTAAAAGCAATAAAGTAACTTAATGGACACTTACTAATCCATTTAATAAACCGCATACTCATCTACTTTGATGGTTAAAAACTTCTTAATTCACTTCACACCTTTAAATTTAAACATGATATAGGTAATATCATAATATGAAACAATGTAACTTTATATGTCTAACTCAAGTTCATGCCACCCTGTAACCGATCGCGTGGTCTTCCACTATTTAACATGTTGTTTATAACAAATTGATACCTATTACCAACATCAAAACATAGAACAACTTAAACTTTTATCGACCAGGTGAAACAACCTGTCTTATTATGCCCAGGAAATTATTAGTTAAAAATAAGGTTAAAATAGTTGAAATAAAATTGTTAATCGAGTCCAGTTTCAGTGTTTTTACACATGACAGTTGATTAGCAATTTACTAGACAGCGTGAAATTAATATAAAAGGGATGGTCAGTAATTTAGTATTTAATCAAATTAAGTGAAGTATTTGCTGTTTTATGATGCGTATGAAGATTATCCTTGAACTTAATATTATAATTCTTAAGCCTTGTTTAAATAATGCATAATTAATTTTAAAGAGTAGTTGTCTATCCGATATAGCAGCTTTTAGAATTAAGCAAATTGAAATGGCAATGTACAGACAACATCAGACAACTGATACGATGGGATGGGGAAGAAAGGTTCTCGAGTATTGACCAACTGCAAGACGCAGCTCTGGCCTCCTATATAGTACCTATTCAAAATCATTTAAAAATACACGAATTGATTTTATAAAAATAAAATCGATGGGGTCTAAGAAAACTGTCACATTTTATATCAAAAAAGCCAACTTTATAGCAGAGCTATTCAAAGTTATTATATTCGGTACTTCACACACCGATGTTTTCAGAGATTTCGTAAATTTTAGGGCCTTTTTTACTTTTTATGCTCTGGCGTAAGTCCCGATGCAGAACCCGATCATGAGAGTCAGTTTACACCGCTATTTCGCGTAATAAAAATAAGAACAACTAAATTGATCTTCTGTCCTTCTTACGCACGAATAAAGTAAGTAATCGGATCTTCGTTAATAAGCTACCGCGGACCGAAGCCGCAAGATGAAAGTCTTAATTTAAAGGTGAAGTAGAAACAGTTATACATCTACGATGAAATGCCACACGCACACTAACACGTTTGTTAGTACAAACGTTCTTTTTTTTAGAAGATAGTCCAACTTACGTTTATATTAGAAACGTTCTTTTACAAGACGATGATCCCACTTTACCCACGGTTTTCCGTACATTTGTTAAGTCAAATCCATCTCAACTTAAAAATACGGACGTTTATTCGTCGCCTGCTGATCATTCGCTGTCTTCAACCAATGAGCGTTCAGTATTTTTAAGTTGACATGAGTTTAAGTTTAACAAACGTTCGAGAAACCTGACGTTAGTATGAGGTCTTTAAATAAGAACTCTACGATTCTTTTTATTCCTAACTCAAGGCTACCCGCAATTTTACCGATTTTCCACGGAAAAATTTAGTTTTTGGGGCTAAAAAGTACTCTAAACTGATTTCAAAAGTGTAAGCAAACTTTGTTCGAAATTTCTTTCAAATCGGTTCAGGCATTTTGACATGAAAGCCATCATAAATAGACTGACAAATTTTTCATCACATTTATGTACAACTATTTATTAGATTCTTACTCTAATGTGGCCAAGTAGAGCTACTGCTCTAGGTACTGTCATTTTAGGTTTAATTAATAGATCACCCGCTGCGCTCATCTCTTTCGACTATTGTCTGGCTCCTGGTCAGAACCTTCCCGTTAATTATTGGTCAATGATCAACCGCCAAGTATGCCGCTGTATTCTTGTTCTTGATGCTGTATCATTGAAAAAAATTGATAGAACGGACCTGGAACACAAAACAGAGCGTCAAGAGAGCAAGAGCCGAATCAGAAATTTCTGAACAGCTTGCAGGTACTGCTGTTAATATATATAAGAGTGGGTTTTTTCACTAATAGTTAATGACCCCAATGGTTAAAAACTCTAACAAATTTTAACCATTGCTTAGAATTTCTTAGGCTGAGTTGCACCACAATCACAGTTAAAGTTATTGTCAGATTTTGATATTAGCTCGCGGACGGTGACAGTTAGCAGTTAAAGGTAGCGTTAAAGTAAGCTGGTGCAACTCAGCCTTAGAGTTTTTAACCGTAACTATTTATTAGTGGAAATCTCACTCCAAGAGTGTATTTTGTGTGTGAACTTTTAATTTTTTTTTTATGGGAATGAATGACGTCACGAGCTGGTCGTTCACCAGATGTTAAGCAATACGGCCGCCCATAACAGTTGCAGTGTCACTCGGAACTTTAAAATAATAAAATAATGTAATAACTTCTATACAAAAGCGTAATAACTTCTATACAAAAGCGTATGCACTCAAAATAGGTTAAGTTAGCCAGGCGCATATTGAGGGTAAGTTGACATAAATGAAACAATAGCTCATTCACCCTTGACCATTCCCGAATACCGATATATTTAAATTAAAAATAATATAGGTCCAGTGTGTCAGGAGCTCACAGCTCACAGGTAGACGGAAACCTAATACTTTGCTTGCACGCATGCGTACATGATAGCCTAAATGCCCTGATACCTTCGACCACCTGGCCCTGCCTCTGCTTGTTCACCACCCAGCTCATTTGCCTTGCGAGATACCGCTTCACTGAATGGCGAAATTTGACCACTCTGTTACTGTATATTAGCTAGTCTTTTTGGCTAACTGGCAGGTAATTTGACTCCACATCTTAGTGAAAAAAAATTTGAAAATTGAATTTGTTTTCGTTCATTCATCCAGGATACTGAGTCCAAAAATGACAGTCGTTTATTATAGTTTTTTTTTTTGTTCTTTGGCCATGACACGGTTTGTGTATTGTGCCAGTTTCATGTTGTTTTTCTAGTCTTCATATATAGGATTCTTGTGTCTTGTTTTTGAGTATGGTTTGATATTTTTAATTTGTTTACTTTTTACTTATATTAAAAACAGGGAAACTTGGTTTCAGATTAGAAAAAATTTAATAAACGAGTCTATTATAATATTTTACAGCTTAGGATCAGAAAAGTTGTTTTATTATAAAATTATATCTATCTACAGGTATTTAAAAGAGATGTATACATTATATGAAATATATACAAAGAATATATTTACATAGATATGTATTATACAAGTAGTATTACTTTATCAAAATACTATATTTACAGTTTTATATCATTTAAAAGCAATAAATCAGATATTGCTTTATAGATTGAAGGATTTTTAGAGGAAAGAAGAAGAAGAAAAGGAATGTTTATTGGTAGTGAAATATCCAATGACAAGAGTGTTTCATAGAAAGAGGAATAATTTATTATAGTTGTATAAAACTGACGGTGGTTATTTTTGTTGTTCTTTAAAAGAATGTGTTGCTATTAGAAACAGAGATAGATGATGATTAAACAAATTTTAAATGTTAAATGAGTTACCAACTGTATACAAATTACAAATACATTAAAGAATCCCCATCAAAGTAAGCAAAGAGCATCAACAATCATCACTCTTAAAACATCATGACATCCACACAAAATTCGGTAAAGTGATTTATTAAAAGTTATTATGTTACCTATTATGAATTCATAATGTATGGGAAGCGTATTTCGGATTACCGAAAGCACCGAGTCTGCAAACGGCTCGCCTACAATGAGGTGTCGAGTTACTGCGATCCGTAGGGACGGGCGCGGCGCGAGTGTGGGCGAATTGCAGTAACATGTGTTAATAACCGCCAAAGCAAATGGTGCAAGAGAGGGAAGCGTGGAATAAAAATATCTGACTTTGCTCAAGCTACGACAGCGACGATACCGTAGGCCCCTACCTACGTAGCGTATTTATTCCTTCGGTGGCGTAGCTACGTTTACTAAGTATGCGTAGCTAGCTACTACGAGTTAGCGAGAGGCGTAGCATTGTTATACGTGGCTAAAAGTATCATTTTCCAAAAAATATATTTTGAAATGTTATTAGCCTATGTTACCTATGTACTCTTTAAATTTTCAGAAGGGCTATTTATTTAATGTAATGTTTTATGCTATCTGAACACGCCCCACGTTTTAAACAGGACCTTTAGTTTATGGCCAATATTTGCACACTTAAGATCAAATGTACGTAGAGATTTGGATATTGAATTAAAAAAAAAAAAAAAAAAAAAAAGGTGTACGCTTTGTAATGTAGACTCCACCATTATAATTATAATAGTGCGTTAATAACCCTTTTTTTGTGGTGTTCTTGTCTCGAAAGTGTGAGCAGTTGGTAGTACTCTGTTCTGTGCCTGAATTTGTGTGCATTTTGGTCGGAGATATTCCTAGAAAACTGGATAATACGGTCGTATTTTTCTACCTACTTTTTTGAAGATTTGGAAATACGTCAATTGCTACAAAAATCTACCTTCATTATTATACTAAACGTCGTAGTGAATCTGACAAGTCAACAAAAAAGTGTGACCAGTCGAATATTATTTCCAGATTTTGGGGGAAACACTAAAACGCCCAAAATGAGTTCAAACGCCAACTCCAACACAAAGTGTTCGTGCTGTTCACTGGATATAAGTTCTTCATCAGTGGACCAGATGATATGCACGGAATGTAAATTAAAATATCACTACCAATGTGTGAATAACAACAACATGAAATTTAAGGACTTAAAACAGGATTTTAAAAATAGCTGGATATGTCCCTTGTGCCGTTCTAAGCAACCAAAGAGTAATAACTCAAATACTCCTATTAGGGGCTCGTCGTCTAATAATAACTCTACGGACGCAGGCCCTATTTCGAACGTAACAATGAGACACAAGAATACTGGCCGTGACAACGTTGCCGTTGCCGATGATGGCGTTAACTCTAGTTTGAAGGAATCACTTGGTCGCACAATTAATGCTAATGCTAACATAGGACAGCTTACTCTCGAGAATGTCAAGGACTTGATTGATCAGGCAACTGAAAAATTACTTACGAAACTAGAAAAAAAAAATGAAATCTCTACTGGATGTTAGGATAAGTAAGATACTTCAAGAGTTTAATGAAATTAAAGCATCTGTCAATGTTCATTAATGCTCAGTATGAGGAAGTTAAAAACGAGCTTAATGCAAAAAGTACCCAAGTAAGATATCTAGATGAAGAGAACAGGAAGCTGAAATGTTCTGTAAAAGATCTTACCAATCGCATGGGTATTATGGAACAACACACGAGATTGAGCAATGTGGAAGTACAGTGTATCCCTGAGCACAAAACAGAAAATTTAGCATCAGCCATATTACAAATTGGCAAGATCACGGGCAGTAATATAAAAGAGAATGACATACATAAATGTTTCCGTGTCGCTAAGTTAAATCCCGACAGCAGCAGACCACGATCAGTCGTAGTGAAATTCGCAAGCCCTCGCATTAGAGACTCTTTCATGGCTGGAGTAGCCAATTTTAATAAGCGTAACCTGGCAGACAAGTTGAATACCAGCCATATTGGAATTGGAGGTGAAAAAAAACCTATCTATGTCGTTGATCACCTAACCCCTGACATGAAAAAAATACACGCTGCGGCTAGAGAAGTAGCCAAGAGTTTGCACTATAGGTTTGTGTGGATCAAAAACGGTCGTATATTTATGCGTAAAACGGAAGCATCAGAACACATATTAATACGAAATATTCAACAACTTCATTCGCTTACATAGCGGTCCTTATTATGACGTAATATTCTTTTGGCGTATTTTGTATAAAATTCGATAAATTAAATATATATTACCAAAATGTAAGGGGACTACGTAGCAAGACTCGGGACGTTAGACTTCAAATTATTAACAGCAATTACGACTTATTAATATTTACAGAAAGCTGGTTGAACGATAGTGTTTATGACAGTGAAATATTTGATAATCGATATATAGTTTACAGACGGGATAGGGCACAAAATGATCCAAATAAAATTAGAAACAGAGGAGGAGTTTTGATTGCAGTAAAAAATAAAATTATTTCACGTAGAATGGTTGCCTGGGAAAGCATTTGTGAAGATTTGTGGGTCTCTTTGGACGTGGTAATAGACGGGCATCACACACAGCTTGCTATTTGTGCAGTTTACTTGCCTCCACCAGTAAAAAAAGAAACTTTGCAGTCCTTCATCTCTAAAGCTAATGATGTAATTTCTATGAATCATAATGTCTTAATTACAGGTGATTTCAATCAGGGGGGCATATCATGGCTACAAATACATGGCCAAAGCTACTTACACCCATCTACTAGTTGTCACCTTGAGTCTATGTTTGTTGATTTTATGGAAGAAAATTCTCTTAAACAATATAATGCAGTACACAATGCTAATGGTAAAATACTCGATCTAGTGCTTTGCAACTCAATATCTGTCACTGCCACTGTGTGTCCCAATCCAATTAGCGTAATAGATGTACATCATCCCCCTTTGGCGATAAGTGTCTCCATTGAGAAAACTAAAATCTTAGCACAGAAATCAGCTCAGAAGTATAACTTTTATAAGGCAGATTACGAAAATATAGTAACTGAATTAAATAAAATACAATGGTTAGAATTGCTCATAGATTTAGATAACGTTAATGAAATGATATCAACTTTTTATAATATACTTGATGAACTTATAAAAAAACATGTCCCTAGAACTCAAATTAGAAACAAAAAATATCCAGTTTGGTTTAATAAAAAGCTTATTTCTTTGTTGAGAAATAAAAACAAATGCCGATTTAAAGTTAAAATACACAACAATCCTTTAGACAAAATAGAGTTTGAAACTTTAAGAGTAAAAAGTGATAAATTGATTAAAGAGTGCTACAACAGATACATTGAGTCTATAGAGAACAATATCGCTAAAGATCCCAAATACTTTTGGACGCATTTAAAAAATATTAAAAAGTCACCCAATACTTACCCTTCTAAAATGTTTCATAACGGCGTTTCAGCTACGGATGGTGTCACTATATGTCAACTTTTTGCAGATTCTTTTTCTTCGATATATGAACCTAGTGTGCATTCAATTCCTTGTCAAATTTCTGCGTACAGTAATAGCTTTCTGTGCTCAATTTCACTCACACGAGCAGAAATACTAAAAAAACTAAAAAGACTTGACTTGAATAAAGGTGCAGGTCCAGATAACATACCACCGTATTTTATTGTCAAATGTGCTGAGTCGCTTTCGGTACCACTTACTGTTATATTTAACAAATCTCTACTAACTGGTTCATTCCCTAGTTTTTGGAAACGTTCCAGAGTGGTCCCTATTTTTAAAAATGGGAGCAAAGAAGATGTTCAAAATTATAGACCAATATCCATATTGCCAATCTTCGCTAAAGTATTCGAATCATTGATACACCCAATTCTTCTTAGGTATGTCAACCAGGTACTGACCGATAAACAACATGGATTTATGCATCAACGTTCTACTAATTCCAATCTAGCCAACTACTTGTCTTTTCTAACTGAATCAGTAGACGCTCGCGTACAGGTGGATTCGATTTATACAGACTTCTCAAAGGCCTTTGATAAAGTGAATCACAGTCTCTTAGTAAATAAACTTTCTGCCTTTGGGATTGGGGGCCCATTGTTGTCTTGGTTCTCTTCTTATCTTAGTTGTCGATACTCAAGTGTAGCTTTAAGAGGTTATGCATCAGAGTACTTTTATGTAAGCTCGGGAGTACCACAGGGATCAATCTTGGGACCCCTTTTATTCAACATTTTTATAAATGACATCATATTTTGTTTCACAAACTCCAAGGTTTTTATGTTTGCGGATGATCTCAAGATTGCTAGACAAATACGAAGTTTAGATGATTCTTTGTTATTGCAAAAGTATGTAGACCGACTCACAGAATGGTGTAAGGCTAACAGGATGGTTTTAAACTCCGAGAAGTGCTTGCATATTAAGTTTACTAGTAATCGTAATATATTTGGGACTCATTATAAAATTGGAGATTCAATTTTGCGGGAGCAACATGAAGTTAGAGACCTTGGTATCCTCATAGACAGTAAATTACGGTTTGATCGGCACATAGAAACCATAAGCATATCAGCCCGTAGAATTCTAGGTTTTATTTTCCGAAACTCGAAACACTTCAAAAAACTTAGTACAAAAAAGTTATTGTTTATTACGCTTGTCAGAGGTAAATTGGAGTATTGCTCTGCTATATGGAACCCTCATTACCAAGTCCACAAAGACCGACTAGAAAGTATTCAGAGAAGATTCACACAATTTTATTCATATGGGGTAAAGAAAAGAGCACCTTATACCGATAGACTCAAGTCTTTCGATCTTATGTCACTCGTTGACCGTAGAAAAATGCACGATATTTTACTCCTCTATAAAATTCTTAACTATGAACAGGATAATCCTGAGCTACTTAACTTAATTCAGTTTAGCGTCCCGTCACGCTTGCCGCGGCACCCCGGTTCAATATTAAGTACTAGGACTTATAAAACCAATCTTGGACATTTCTCTTTAATTCCGCGTTTATGTCGATTATATAAGGAATTTTTGAAGCAGGATGAGTCCATAGACATATTTTATGACAACTTATCTAGTTTTAAAAGAAAAATTTATAGTGTGTTAATGAAACCTATGGGTGTATAAATAATGTTTTTATATAGGATCTGTATTATTGTTTTAGTTTTATTTATTATTATAAGTATTATGATTATATTGTTTTGATAGATGTTTACTAATTGTACCATAATTGAATGTCAGAGTTAAGTATATTTTATTTTATTGTATTTGTTGGCATGGGTATTTGGATGCGTGCAACGGGCAACACTTCAATCACGGCTGATTTTTTCGTAGCGTTTATACTCTTTGTTTTGGGCTGGTCTGTTTTTGTTTACCTTATTCATGAACGTCTGTGATTTTTATGTTTCAATCTTGATTCAATCCTCTAATGATTCCTAAAATTGTTTATTTGATTTCTTACATCACATTATTATGTTATAAACGAGTGTATAATCAATTATACTGAAACAAAAACTTAAATGTGGCAAGAAATGCATTTTATAACGGTGGTCCATGCAAAATGAATTATATGTGTAGCAGTTTGTGTAAGTAAGGAGTTAGCTATTTTTGTGTATCTATTGTTTGTATTCCTTATCTTTAAGTATAGTATGTATATATGTAAGTAGTAGTATGCATTAATTTTTACTTGAAGGATTCTCACTTTTTTAAGGCATGATGTGGCCATTCTGTAATTAGGGCTACATGTAATTCAAAACCTGTCATGTAATCCTACATGGACTACATGACAGGTTTTGAATTACACTATTAGCTGTCACTATTATTTTCAAAAACATGTAGAACTGTTGAAGGTCCATAAATAAATAAATAAAATAAATAAAAAAATATTGGATTGCAAGTAATTGAGAATTATCGCTAGCGCTTATACTTTAGACCACCGTAACGCGATACTAGCATCACCGCTGTTGGTACCTCCCGACCCTAATTTCACGTCTCATTAACCCATATTCTTGTCCTTTTTGCGAAAACCAGTGTCTCGTGAACGCCTCGATAGTTCTCGTGAGCTCACGTAATTTCATTATGTGCGTTCGTACCGTAAAGTTTGGTATCGATTACCGTAATTAATACATCGATTTTGATGTTTAAATCTGCGCCATTATTGAGGTTTAAATGTTTATCCGATGGTAAAATATCGGTTAAATACAGCTGAAGTCTTGCGGGTTGCAAACGCGAATTTTTTTATAGATAAGTACATGGCAACATCATGTTCCAACTGTGCAAGAAAAACAATGCTGTGGATCTTTACAAAGCTTAGAGATTTCATCGCATGCGATGCAATGTTCCGTGTAGACGGGAGAAGGTGAAATAAAAATAAGGTTTATCGAATGTTTCTTAGGCTGAGTCGGGACCTGGGTCATGACGTAAGATAAGTCCAACCGTCGGCATTTTAAAAAGAAACCAAAAAGTTCTCATTACGCGTATCTCAAATTAAAACAAACGGTTTTATCGCCAATCTAGGCTTTGTAATGTTGCGATCGTCGCACCGTGCGATAATCGCAGCTCGTTCCGCCGCGCCATCGCCAGCGATCTCGTTAACATTGCTTGCGTGGTCACTGCTAATTAATCTGTGAAGCAGGAGTTGGGCAGTGTTGCCATGTGCTAACCTTTTCTCTGGATAATGTTCTTATTTTTTTTAACGGGTAGCTTAAGTTGTTAAGTTAAATAATATATTTGCATGCAAGCAGCATTGGCAACCAAAACCTGTCTGAAAAAGTCGATAAAAATTGTTCCCTTGTATATTGTCCTCCTCCTGTTCAAACTAAGGCAAAAATGTAAGGTTTATTATGAACTGTCGTGAATTTACAAATATCACCACATTATTCGAAATTAATTTGTGTTACAATGATTTTTTGACTGGCGACAATGGCTTTCACGTGATTGGATGAGAGTCAGAACCTTAATAAAAATTTTAATTGAAAAACAAGGAATAAAATAAACACATTAAAAAGCCTCGATGTACCTACTTAACACCTTATGAAGAACAGACTGAAGTTTATAAGATGCTTCTGGTTTATTAAGAACTTAACAAAAATTAAAGTACCCAAACACTAAAATATATAGGTGTATTCATGGAGCTAATAAAAAAAGAAGGAGGGAATCCCGTCTGATCCGAAACTGAAGCACCCTTAGGAAGCCGGCACGCTTCGTACGTACGAGCTCTCACATCATAGGCAGCCGGTCGCCATAATTTGATCTGACACACATATGCAATATGTCCGCCATTTTGGGCTTCAGTTCCATGTCAATCAAAACTCAATCCTTCTTTTTTTTTATTTCATCCATGGGTGTATTAAACAAATAATCTATACCTAGTACCTACCCATACTACTCAAGTGCGTCCTGGTTTTATACCGAAATGTCCTGGTTTTTAAACCTTACATCACGGGTTTCGGAAATTGGAAATGGAAATCCTAAATTCATTGTAACGGTTCTGGAAAATATTTTTCTCAAATTGTCCCAAATCTCTAATCAGCAGTGACTATGGTGACCCTACGGCACACAATTTACGGAGACATGCGCGGGCGCACCGTTACCCGGCGAAAAAAAGCTCGGTGATTACACCGCGTTCGCCGCCGTGATAAGTGTCACATTCTACGAGACACTCAGACTGAAAAAATATAGATTACGCATCTTAAACAAGTGAACTAAAAAGTATTATTTAATCGCATCGCCACATCATTTTGGTTCGTCGTTTATAATCCGCTATCTTTAATTATCAATGTTTTATTTTCTTATATTTTGGCTCCACACATAGTGTATTTAGCCAGTGTCAAGTATTGTAATTTTTCATCGTTAAAGAATATATCACGTAAAGTCAAGTGTTAGTCATAGTCATAGTCCAATCTAAGTCATGCTCCAGTAAAGTGGTGGCAACTTTACTAGAAGCTTCTATGGAATTTTGGAAGCAACACTAAAACTCACGTTTCACCACATTATATCACTTGCCCACACTCATGCTCGTAATTCAGCACTAAAAGCTTAAAACGCCACCAATTTTAAACATTAATACTGAAAAAAGCACAAGTTTAAAGAAATAATACAATGCAACGAAATGAACTTTTCCGCGTTCCCGCCAAAAGTCCTCATTTTCATTGTTCTAGTCTAAGAGAGAACGTTGGATAGTATCGCCGGCAGACATTGCTTGCTCTCAGCAGCTAGATGGCGAAATTACTGTGATAATGACCAGGGTCAAAGTTGATTTATTAATTTGGAAGGATTTTAAAAACCTGAAGTGGAGTGAGATGTTAGTTGGTTAGTTGTAATTACAACCTGTTTTTAAAATTATATATTAATTAGTATCTTATTTAAAACACCACTTGCAGGTAGAGTTACATGGTTTTAATGAACTTGTTCCAAAATTGTTGATGCATAGTAAGGCCGCGCGCACACCGCACACGAGCGAAGCTGATCACACGAGCGAAGCAGATCACACGAGCGAAGCTGATCGCACACGGTCCATTAGTCTGTAACGCGACACCGGCCGGCCGGATCTGGTGGGATTTGATCGCTTTTTCTGCAGGATGTAGGATTAGACGGTGGGATGCGTATGTACACTCGCTTGCATGCATGCCAACAGTATACTCGAGGTTTTTCTCTTTCAATTTGTAACAAAAACGGCGATATTATTTAATTCATAAATTATTCATCCGCACCAAATACCCGTTAAAAAATTTCTTATAGTATTCCATAAACAAACAAACAACATTTATTTATATATATCATTATTTATTCATTATTTATTATATTATATATATCATTATTTATTCATTATAGAAACTATGAGAGCCTACCTAAAGCAAAAAGATTACAAATACTAGAGTGTATCTCAAAGTATCATACAATCACTGTTGCGTAAAATGTTACTAATTGACATTGCAGGTACAAAACCGCTATAGTAGTGCGCGATGGTTTATCATTCTACTCGCCCGATACCTAATTCAATCAATCAATAATTTATAATAGAAAATAGAAAACTCTTTATTGCACATACCAACATAAAAAATGTTTGAACATTAGAGTACTTATAGTAAGTAGCACATTAGGCGGCCTATAAGTATCTATCTTTAAATGCAATAACATGTTTTAATGACGCAAAACCGTAGAAAAATTATAAAGGATAAAATACATTAAGATTAAAATTTATAATATTCCGAGTTTTGCCACGGTGTCTTTTATTTTAGATATTATCCAATGTGAAATTCATAAAAGTCTTTTAGACGGTCCTGCACTATACTTTGAGAACGTGTCTCATATCAAGTATCAGTAGCGGCATCAAATCATACGGCTCAGTGCGTCGGTCACTATGCCAGCTGGTCTAGTGTGCGCTTAGCTTTACTTTCGCTTCAGTGCGTCGGTCACCATGCAATCTTGTCTAGTGTGAGAATAGATTGACTATGTGACTTATTGCACTTTTTTTAATAAATAAAATATATTTTAATTTCGGTTTTGAAGGTTAAGACACGCCCGATATTATCTTGGTACCTACCTATCATAAATTACTCCATTACCTATACTATCTTGGACAATTATACTCGTTGAACTGTTTATCAAATCTATCACACACATGTAAATCGCATTTTCTACTACTTTGTTAAAGTTTGGAATTCAGACTACCTACTTAATCCGTAAAAGTCTAAAGCAATGTCCAAAGAAGTAGGTATTACACGGTGTATTTGTTATTTTTAACTCATTCCTATAATCTCTAACTCTAACTTCAATTAACGATAGCGAGGGGACAAAACAGCATCGTCTTGTCAAACGTAGGACACGCGTCAAATCAGACAAATTAAAATAAATGACGCGCGCTATCTCTCATCGACCAATCACGGCAAGCCATTTGAGTGTTGCTAGTTTAAAAAATTAAAACACAATTTGTGGGGCGTCAACTGAGCGCGTCTCAATCTGTCAATGTAAACAATTTTGTTTATATTTGGGCTCCCGATGCCCGGCTGTTTAATTAGTTTGTTCAATGTAACAGCTTATCGTTTAGATGCACTGTAGCCATAGAATAAAAAATAAGGGTAGTGTAAAGTACTCAAAGTAGTTTCATTCGAAATACATTCAACTAATTTAAGTCGCGCAGCGAGCTATGGAGAGAGCTATGCTCGGTGTTTCCTTGCGAGACAGGTTCCGAAATGAGGAGATCCGCAAGAGAACTAAACCGATATAGCTCTTTCAGAATTAGCAAGTAGAAGTGGCAGTGGGCGGGCCACATCGCTCGTAGAACTGAGAACCGTTGGGGAAGAAAAGTTCTCGAATGGCGACCACGAACTGGAAGACGCAACGTAGGCCGGGCCCCCACTAGGTGGACCGACGACCTGGTCAGAACTGTGAGGAGCCGATGGATGCATGAGGCAAGCAGCCGCTCAAAGTGGCGCTCTTTGGGGGAGCCTATGTTCAGCAGTGGATGTCTTCAGGCTGATGATGATGATGATGACACTCAACTTCCTTGAAAAAACTGCAGCTTGTGCAATTGCGTTTATTTTTATTTTTAGTTTGTGGTTTGCTCATATTTTAATCATTGCATTTGCATTTAAACTACCGTATTTTTTTTTTCATATTGAGTAGTGGATGTCTTCCAGCTAATGATTAGCATAAGACAGTTTGTGAAGTTTGGAACTTCGAATTAAGTTTGTCTACTGCACAACCATTAAAACTGGCCATCACGACCTATCTATCACGGTCAATTTGTCAGTAACTGTGCATCGACCACTCGTGAGATAATTCACCAAACACCACCTATAGTGGAAGGTACTCTGTATTGACAGGAGAGTTTATTCTTGGTTGTTTACTCTGTGACTCTTCACGAGGGTCATGCTGTCGCTTGGTATGACGTAGGTTAACTTTAACATTTACATTAAAAAGTATCATAGGGAGTTAAATATTAATTGACATACCTACATAATTTTTTCGACAAAAACGTAAGTTTTGAAACGCTAAATAAGTAATTGACCAAATACTGTTACTTAGTAATTTTCTTATAATATGATGAAAATTACTAAAAATACCGGATTAAAGGAAATGGCAACATTCAATCCTTTCAGCGAGTATTCACATATTGTTTTGGCCATCTAATCTAAACGTAGAATAGGTACATATCAGAACTTAATAACATAATAATACAGTAAAAACAAACCTATTCAACCCCAAGAGCATTCAGCTTCGTCATGAGTAGCAAAGCAACCGAAGTACCGAACAAGAGAGTCAAAACCGCGTGAACGAAGGTTGGAGGGAGCGTCAGTGTTGCACGCTTAGAATTGTTTATCCAGTACATTTTGTACGTCAGAGTGGATTAACTTTGCATGGCTGGCAGTGAGAGGGTTAAAAATCTGGAAAATCTTGCAGCAATTTTAGATTTTTTGGCTGTTATGGGTAGCGCTTAACATCAAGTGAACAACTAACTAGTCACGTCATTCAACAAAATAAAAAATCATAGAAATGTAACGATGAAATAATTATCGCATAATTCCTCTAAGTTTTGAAAGTTGTTTGGCGAATAAGCTGGAGTAATTTTAGTAATGCGAATCAAATTGAAACGTAAGTATTAAAATGTTTCGACAAAGTAATCGACATGACTAATTAACATTAAATAACATTATGGTGATTAAAAGATTTTTGGAGACTTATTAACAAACGCAACTGGGTTCGAATCCCACTGAGCCCATCACCGTCATCATCATCAACAGTCTGAAGACAAAACACCCGCCTGCTGAACATAGGCCTCCCTCAGAGAGCGCCACTTTGCATCCACTGGGTCCCCGCGACTTTCACCAGATCATCACCAGGGGCCGTTTACGCTGCTTCCGGTTCATGGTCGCCACTCGAGAATCTTTCTTCCCCATCGGTTGTCAGTTCTACGACCAATGTGGCCTGCCCATTGCCATTTTAGCTTGCCATTCCCTTGGCCCATCTCCAATGGCTTCCAATTTTGTGCGAAATTTGCCCTCAAAGAAAACATCGTGTGTAAACGGACTTCTTCGAGAATCACGAAAGAGAACATGCACCATTCCACATCCAACGTGGCATCTAATAATCCATAATCTTATGGCCTACCCTCTTGCCCTTTGACTTGAGAGACGGTCATCATCCAACAGTTGAAACGCATGGGACTGATTATACATGACGTAAAAGAATATTACTAAAAAAAATTATTTAAATACTGAATAAAAAATATCGATTTCGCAAATGCAAGCGCTAACCTTAATCATGATCCTGACCAATCACTGAAAATAAAGAACGAGGATAAATAACTAAGACATGACTCGATATAAAAGCCACTGTGTTGTGGGTTGTATCCATTCCTTTGTTAGAACCTCCTTAAAAGGGTTCAAGTAGGTACTAACTTTTTTAAAGCTGGTCTCAGACGTTCAAGTACTTAATGAGAGAGGCACAAAGATCTCGGGTACCTTGAAGCATCTTTCACATCATTCATGTTATTTTATAACAAAACGTCGAGTGTCTTTATATGAGAGGTGTATGAGTTTTTATATTTTTTTCATCGCAGATTGATGATTTGTCGTTTTTGTTGTGGTTTTTATTCAGGAGCTTCTACAGTTGCTAATAATATTATGAATTACGCCCCGCGGTTTCATTCATCAATTATTTTATCAAAAATTGTATTGTTCATAGGTATTAGGTATGTGTAATGTGTGTCCAAAAGTTCATCCCAATCCACAAAAACACTTTTATTATACAGTTAATAGGTTTGGGTCTTTCCATTACGTCCGCGTCGTCTGATAAATTACAATAAGTACTTATTTCTTTAAAATAGTGTAAAAAAACCTCAACCTAGAGTAAGGCCATGCAGAACCCAAGCTACCGGTGACCTTCTGACAATACGTGCCGTGTCAAGGAGTACCTAGGTTAAGGTATTGCCTTTTGAATCCGACTCGTGATCCAACTCCAGCGAGAGCCTTCTAAGATGTTTGCCGAGACTACGCTATAAGGCCGCTCAGCAAAATATATAATTATTATGATAGATAGTAATAGTTATTTTCAGTCAGATATGCTTACTTACCAAAAACTTACAATAGTGAAACATTAAAATAAGCAAACAACAAAGAAAAAGAAACAGCTGACCATGATCTGCCGTAAACAACTCACCAATCAATCAACTGTTCCACAAGATAAATTCAACGTTTCATTATTACCACAACTCTACTTTCATCGACAGCTCGCCGTCAAGAATGCGATAAATTAAAAAATAAAGAAGCACAGATAATAAATAATGTAGCGCAAGCAGTTCGTCTTCTTTCGGACACTTGTTTGCAAATGGAGTCATTATTGAATAACAAGTGTGAACGTGTCTGAAAGTGTTAGTGGCCAGAATTATATAAAGACACATAAGATATCTACATTTCCTAGTTAAGTATCTTTATCAGACTTAACAGTTAAGTATACAAAGATTTTAAATCACTGTGTACATTGTTAAAATTTCACTTTTGTTCACTACATTTTGTAACAGAAGGTATTTTCTTCCATTCATTAAAATCTATGCTATGGAGAGAGCAATGCCTGTGTTTCCCTGCGAGATAAGATCCGAAATGAGGAGATCCGCAGGAGAACTAAAGTGACCGATGTAATAGCTCTTAGGATTAGCAAGCTGAAATGGCAATGGGCAGGCGACATTATTTCCTCATAGTTTATTACGGAATTGTACTTGTGTCTTACACATACATAAGCTGCGCGCCATTACACAACAAACTGTTAACGGTGAAGCCCTGGCCACCATGATACAGGCTCTGCCGAGTTTGGGGCCCACTGTGAAATGTTAATATTGTATCATGTCGCCTTGTATATATAACTGGTAAACAACTAAGTAATCATTACTAATTTTCGTATTTAATTATTTTTTTTTAAATTTTGGTTTGTAGAATTTGTCTGTTGGTTATTATTACATTAAGGAATGCATGTAATCTTTCTGGCTAAATAAATATTTACTTTACTTTACTTTACATCGCTCGTAGAACTGACAACCGATGGGAAAGAAAGGTTCTCAAGTGGCGACCACAAACTGGAACACGCACCGTAGGCCGGCCCCCCACTAGGTGGACAGACGACCTGGTGAAAGCCGCGGGGAGCCGATGGATGCAGGAGGCGAGCAGCCGCTCTAAGTGGCGCTCTCTGGGGGAGGCCTATGTTCAGTAGTGGACGTCTTTAGGCTGCTAATGATGATGATGATGATTAAAATCTTCTCCGATCACCAAGCCGCCTGCCAAGCGTGGTGATTACGACAAATCCTCCCATGATAAATGTCCAAAGTGGCTTTTTATGAGAGGCCTGTGTTCAGCAGTGGACGTCTTCCGGTTGTTGATGTGTAAAGACTGACTTGTGGCTTATAATTATGTAACTTACTTAATTGTGAAGAAATTGCATATACTAATACACTACTTATCTATTTCTTACTCAAAATTTTACTTCATTATGTGGATTAAATCATCGCTTTCTATAAAATCGATCAAGATACCAATATGAGTCAGTATAAGTTTAAAATTAAGCAACAAAAATGTTCAGTGAGTAAGCTATCATGGCGAGCCCAGCGAACTGTTGCGTTTCGATTCCGCAAGTCACCGCCCGACATGTGGCGACTCAAAATTGAAACGAACGCGCGTGTGTATTTATTTTCAACATTTTTTTACATGAATCGAAGGAGTCATTAGATTGTAATTCATAACGGTCGATGTTTTTTGTCGTTGCGTCTCGAAGCACACTTAAGTCAGGTGCGTAGAGTGGGCGCTTCTGATACATTTTTCGATTAAAAGTTGTAATGGAACGCAAAAAAGTACGACGACATTAATTAGTTACGAACGCGTCCCCTCGGTCATTTGCAGAAATGCAATAACTCGAATGAGTTTTTAATCGTTATTTGTTTTTAATTGCTGGCAACTCCGCAAGGATACGCGTCTTTCAAATGTTTATTTAAAAACAAACCGCTCAAATGTAGCCTGCCAGCACGAACGCAAAATAAAACAAAACACGTCCGATTGAAACTGCGATGAATGTCCGAATCGACCGATCGGATTCAATGATCGAGTCGATCGACCTAATATTTCATAACAAATTACAAATACGTCTCAATACACGACATGGATTCGATAGGCGGCCGCCGCGCCGCCGCGCCGAGTGCCTTCTTAAACAAAAACAAGCCTTCATCTCACAATGGACGGACAAAAAACCGGTATATCGGTAACACAATCTATACATATTAAACGTACAATACAAACAATGCGATGTTGATTGAAACGTCAAGCAAATGACGTCCCGATTGATTCGGAGCGCTCCATTGTACTTATTAACATCGTAATTACTCCACGCTGAGATATAACTATTTATTTTGTGTCCAAATTTATTATTGAGACGGTGAAAAAAACAGATCAGGCTACAATGATTCGTGGTTTTTAAGGCCGGCCGCGCCTCTATCGAGTTTATATCGATTTCTATGTAGAGATGATGGCCAGTGATTACTTATTAAAAAAGATTTTTGATCTTTTGTTTCTTGATTAGAGAATCGATTTCAGTTTTGATCTATTGCGTTACTCAGACTGTCAGATTCGGAAACTTTGCGAAATTAACGTGTAATCGATGAGATTTGAAAAACTATTTCCTTTCAGACGAAGTCATGTCAAAGATTTTTTTCTAATAAAAAGATATTTCATACTGGTTTAAATTACGACTAGTCATTACCTACAGTGCTATTGCAAAAACCGTTTATCTGTAATCAAGGCGCCTACCCTTTCACAATCCGTGTGTAATGTAATGGCACACATAGAGTTCAGATTTAGCCGTCAATCTGACGGATGTCAGTCGGACGGCCAGCCGGGTCCGGGTTGGAGGATCGCCGGGTCGGACGCTGACGGCCTATGTAAATACTGATCGAGAGATACCTTATTAGAAATCAACCTCGCCCCATGAGACTTGCCGTAGTCTGTTACACTGAAATGAATGTTTTGATATTGAAAAAAAATAACATAACTTGCAAAACTAAACAATCCTGTAGCTTTAAAATCCTCGCAAAAAAACAAGTAGGCTATTTGTTTTTTGGCAAAATAATGCCATTGAGTCGGGCCAATTGAAAATGTTTTCTTAGGAATTATTTGCGGTATTTTTGGCGTAATTGCAATTAAAATCAAAAAGAGACTCGACCAGGAAAGAACACGAACTTGTTGGCGTTTAAATTAAAGTTCAATAATATTACGGTCTCATAGACCGCTTCTATCGTAGACTTTATTAACCACTCCAAGTTCACGTTCTTTACGCCAAATATTGTCCGATTTTCAACCTTAAGAACATACTCATTAGATTGTTTTATAATTTCATAAGTGATGTTTTAACTTTGCACAAGTTCAGTACATTACATGTTGTGTCAAACAAGAGCAAGTAATATGGCGCCAAATCCACCCGTTAATTGAAAAGTTGCCGGTTGTCATGGACTCCGGCGGTAGAGTTGTAATGGCGCCATTAGGATTAATTCGTGACATAAAGCTTGCTCAATGAACTATGGGGTCCGCGTTTAAAAAAGTAGTACAGTTAACCAATTCTAAATATGCAAAAAAATAGGTAGGATCTGAACATGATAGGAGTTAATACCGTACGGTCACAGGCCCGTTATGTTACAGTTTTGCAATCCCAAACAATAAGTCCCGGTCGGTCACACTTTCAAAATGATGGTATTAAGTCATAGAAGCAAATATTTTAACATAAGTAGGTACCTACGTAATACAAAACGGGAAATCGTTTGTCAAAATATTTTCAAAATATTTTTTTCAAAATAATTATGAGCTAGTTGGACTCTTACCTACCTAAAATCATCGCTACTGTTGTAAATGTACTTAGAAGGTAGCATAAAATGAGGAAACCCTGATTTGTAACATCTTCATTCAGCGAAAAACTCTGGGAGTACCTACCTGAACCTGAACCATGCTCGGAAATTCAATTCAATCTTTAAATCGATTCGTTAAACAAACACCTAATTAAAACAACGTCGGGCCGAGTCGATTCTCGGAGCGTCGATAAAATCGATAAACGTATCGATAAGCCTATATATTCGCGGGTCTGTCCGACCTTACTCATTACCGATATTATAACATCTGAAGTGCCCAGCGTGAGGTTGACTGGTGACCAGTCATGTTCGTGTCGGAGGGATAGTTATTCTTTTGTTTGAGCCCAACAACTTTTAACCTTACGGTGAAAGCTCTTCTCGTTTACCTTTAAAGCTTTAGCTAGTACGAAAACAGTTATGAACAACCTGTTAGCGAATAAGCAGGCAATCCACGTTCGCAACTGTTTTCAAAAAAATATTGGTTCTTCTTCATCACAAATTGCAACTGGGTCATGAAATTCGGTTGCGATCGCAGCTGCAGCATAGTCTAGGAAAAATGCATGACTTTATACTATCAACTCAGACTTCAAACAACTCGAAATTAAAAGTACCATATGGCAAAGGCTTTCATGATCGTTTCAGATGGGGACGAGTTGAATCCTGTAAGGAGTTTAGGGCACAGATTATAAATAGTGATAATAATAGACAAAAAATAGTGTTAGGTTTAGGGCCACTGATTCATTGAACTGAAGACCTTTATTTTTCAAGTTGATTTTATATACCTTGTTAAAGTCCCGCCTAGGTGTCGTATTAAGACATTCCTGGCGCGCTTCGTCAGTCGCCTCGTGGCGTCGCGAGGTGCCATTACACCATTACTGCAATCACGCGGGAGCGCTGGAGTCGCCGGACCGGCGCCTGCGCCTGCAAGACTGCTGTGTCATCGTGGGACGTGGGACAAGAGATACCGTGGGGCAAGTTCAGGCTAAGGCATTGACCAAATGTATATTGTGCGTCAAAACCAGCACCAGTTGTGGCATCCTGACACTCGCCAATTCACAAGTCTGTGACTGGTCTGGTGGAGGGTAGGGCATTGCAGCCGGTTAAATTACTGGGAGACTGGATGACGTGATCTCACAGTCTAATAATTTTGTTACTGTGCTGATGATGTGCGAAACTAGTATATTTTAGAGTTCCGACACCGCAACTGTTATGGGCGGTCAGTGGCCTATGCTTACGAGAAAAAAACCCTAAAAGCCAAGGTTTGACAACGTAAAAAATATTATTTCAGTTTCAGAAGACTGGCCAGGTCTACCTACAGCTCATCGAACACACACGAGCCTGAACTTAGTACTTAGTCTTAATAACCCCAAGTAAAGTGTAGCAACATGATGAGATCCCACTGGTTATCCATTCTACACTGTGGCCAGACCCCGGGCATCCTCACTTTGTTTCCCACATACTACGGTTTGACAGCACGTCGGTGGCGGCCGGCCCTGCAGACAGACCCAAACCTCTTGTTTGTAACCACAACAAAACAAAAAGTAAGAGGATCTACGAGTATTAGGTTTAGATAGGAATTGATCTAAACACTTGCCTATAATAAAATACGGCCAAAGGGTTAGTATTTATTATAGTCATTTCATCATCATCATCATCATCATCATCGGCCTGACGTCCACTGCTGAAGATGGACCCTCCGATAGAGCGCCACTTTGAGCAGGTGTTTGCCTCCTGCATCCATCCGGCTCCCTGTAGCTTACCTTACCACATCTATAGTACCACCCCAACGTGTAATGTAAAGAGCCTTACGTAAGACGATGGGGTGGTACTATTCTCCCACTGATTTGAAAAAATGCAGACTCTAATTGATATTTCGATAATAAAATTCTTAGATCAACTTGCACCTAGTCAACATTATTATCCTACGCATCTCTACGCTCATTTCTTTCTAAACTACTGCTGTATTGTTCTAATAAAAACAAAGCTCCAAATAAAACGATGGGCACGGAACCCTGCAGCACGCATTCCGAAAGCCAAGTGGCGATTTCACACAGTTTTTTCGAGGGGAGGGTGACAAAAAACGCAAGGGACGGATTGAGTATTGTGAAATGACATTGAATTAATCGGGGCCACCTTGCGGCTCATTTAAGTACTCAAATGGACTCGGCACAGTCGGCACGGTAGTGATGGAGTAAGTATCTTTAGGGACCACTTTATTCTTTGTATTTTCTAAGGAATTTTTAATTTAGGATTAGTTGATTTGCGAGACTTGCACCCAGTTGCAGAAACGATCATTAATCTTAATGGCGGCATTAATGATAATGGTGTTCTTAAACTGTAGGGAGGACAAAAGTTTAATGGAAGATTAAGGTTTAAAGTCGACTTTAAAAGTTAATGATCGTTTCTGCAACTGGGTGTTGGATGTTTACTTTTACGCTTTCTACAGAGAAAATGTTTGTGGATCTCCATCGCCATCGACAGTGATTAGGCAGCTTATGAAAAATATCGCCAAAATAATTGAATTACTATATATTAATTATATAATAATTGAATCAATTTAATTATATTATATATTTTCTTTTTGCAGAGTTCAAATATAGTAGTTTTACTACGTATACGTTTTATCTTCTTAAACAATAAGAAACAAAGAACACATCTATCCATATTATAATGTGTCCATCGCACATCACTAACTCACCTCCATGAGCAATAAAAATCGCATAAACACAAAAAAGAACTGATTAATGATATGTAATGTACATGGCAGCGACCGCTGGCGTGACACACCGCCACCGCGGACCGCACGCAAACTGTCGAGCCGCCAACAAGTTACAGAAACATGCCGCACCGAAAAACTGAAGTATTGACGAGTGCGGCGAAAGATATGAATAACAGTGCTTGCATAATTGATGAACGTTCGAGATCGGTGAATATTGAACATGAATTTGTATTTTGATTTGTAATACGATTAAAATTTGATTTGACGGGCCCGATAGCTAAGTTGGTAGTATCCCTGCCTTCTGAACTGAGGGCTGTGGGTTCGATTCCTGCCTGGGACAAACATTTGTGAGATGAACATAGATGTAAGTAGGTATTTATACTGTCGTCCTCTCCTCTAATAACAATTGTTAATGTTACATTATGGAACGCAATAAACATTGTCACGTTACATCCGTTCCTTTCGTGAAAAAGGTAGAATGGAACGCTACAAGTTAATGAGCAGCTCCTCCCCTACCTAAACAGTGCCTAGGTTGACAGGATCCTAAGAGCTGAAGAGAAAAAAAAGGAATTGGTAACAGATATTTATTTTCGTAAATTTTACAAGCTTTGTAGAAAGCAAAAAAAAGAGTCTCTAGATGATGCGGAAGAACGCGAAATTTAAGTTGTTTACGGCCTACAAGTTATCACGGTAGAATTAGAATGTTATTGGATCCAAACAAGGCCCACTTCCGGGTCTTCAGATAAACAAAGCCCGCTTCCGGTCTTCAACGAGGCCCACTTCCGGGTCTTCAAACAAACAAGGCCCACTGTCGTTATAGAGACTGAGGAATTCGTTGCCTTTAGTTTGTCCGACTTCCAGAGTTCAGCGGCTAGCTCATTCAGTTATTAGCTTCTGGATCCAGAAGAAGATTCTCGTCCTTCCACCGTCGATGAAGTATTATTACGCAGCTCAGATTCAAGATGCAGGAGCAGGAGACACGCAGGTATTAGTCGTCAAAGCTTTGACGGACGACGGGCCGGAACATGGTGATGAAGTTATATTGCCACTCAATGTTTGAAAAAGGCAAGCCGGTCGTCTCACTGGTTGACGCTCGGCGATAGATTCGTCGTGGTAGATACGGCGGCCGACGGTGACAACAGATGTAGTTTCGGCGATCAGCTCTCGGCGATAGATTCGTCGTAGTTTCGCGACTGGCTGTAGCGGATGTAGCTCGGCGATCGGCGATTTGACAATGGATATGTCGTGGCGCAGCGATTGACGTAGATGGAGATTCACTTCACAATTTTGGTGTTGGATAGCCAAAGATGGTTTTTGAAGGCGTTCTTGAGTTCCCGGGCCTTGCCTGGCCCGGGAATGGCCTTATATCAATTTAGTGTTCCTCGTTCGAGGAGTAAATTGAGACTCCATTCCATAGCGACAGCTTTTCTAAAGAAACCTCGCTAGCATTCCAAGGTTCTAGATTTTTGCAGTTTTCAAAATTTTGAATACAGAATAGTAAAAAAATAAATCTAGAGTCAAAATACATACAATCATGGCCAAACTATAAAATACCTCACTGAAATTGACAGTAGAAAAAGAAAAATATGAATTTGAAGAGAAACTAAATTCGAAACAAAAAAAACAGTTTCAAAACAACTGCCATCCGAGCAGTCGTGTCTAAAAATCGGGCCCGTGACCCGCGCGCAAAATCGATAACGTGATGTAAAATTTTGAGAAAAATCAAGTTTTTTTGTGCTTAAATTACTGTGAAAAGGACTGTCAAGTGCTGTGATGTGAAAGTTGTGAATGAATAATAGAAACCAGGTAATATAATATGATATATACATACATGTAGCATTACATATTTCCCCCACGACCCCAGAAAATTTTCAACTCCATTGAAAATTTTGAAGGTTAGGAATAAAACCTTGCTCTTTCATACTTAAATCTTGCACTTCTTCTTTTACTCGCTCACAAACATACTTAGGGGATATGGTTCACATATTTGATGACGCATACTCCACAAGGAACTATTCATTATACATAACGAAGGCTTATTTTTTTTAATTAGGTGTCGTTATCCGCACCTTTTTGAAAACCCGAGTAAAGATAATAAGTATTTACAATTAAGAAAATGTACAACACAAAGGCTTATTTAACGAGTTGTGTACCGCTCTTTAAGAATATTACACACACCCTTGGGTATTGAAGATTTCAAGGAAATTAATATTCAAGAACCTTGTATTTAAGAAATTGCAAGGAAATTAAGATTAGAGTAACAACATGTGTAACTAAGAAAGTATAAAAAAAAATGAGTAAACACAATGGCTTCTTACCCACACGACTCGTGTTAAAGGATAAAACAAAAAGAGTGAAAAAAAAAAAAAATAACGTTTGTAAAATGGATTTAAAAAAAATAAGCCGAAAGGGTCTAGTTTCCTTGTACAATACAAAAATAATATACGCTAAAGCTATTTACAGAATAAGTATACAATTTAGAGAAAAAAACAGAATACAACCGCTACACTATTTACACTTTAAAATCTTTTACATGCCACTTTCCTCTTAAGCCGTTAGGATCCTCTAAAATAAAGACGAGAGGTGAGAGCTTCTCAACAACTGTGCATTTGACATATTTGGGAGCCAACTTTGAACTGAAATATGCACCAGCGTTACTCTGGACGTAATTTTTACGCCAGACTGTGTCGCCAACGTTGAACTCTTTAAAGGTGTGTCTCGTGTTGTAATGAGCAGCATTTTTTGTGTGTGCAGTGTGTAATGCAACCTGTACTTTATCGAAGATGTTAGATAATAATCCTAAATTAGCGGCGTAGATGTCACGAGGAAGAAAAATGAAATTATCAAGGTTGGAGCAGTTAGTGTATAGTGAACCACATGGTATGGTTTCACGTCCAAAGACCAGAAAGGATGGAGAAAACCCAGTTGTAGAATTTACAGAACTGTTGAGTGCATATTGGATTTTCTGCAAATGTTTGTCCCATGAACGGTGATCATCTCCGACCAACTGTGAAAGTGCGGTGATAATTGTTCTATTATACCGTTCTGTGGGGTTTACTTGAGGGCAGTATCGAGGTGAATAAAATATAAAAGGAATTTTATACTTATTCAGAAAACTTTGAAACTCATTAGATTGAAATTGTGAACCATTGTCCATGATGATGGTTTGTGGCACACCGTGTACCAGAAACACATTATTTTCCAAATACATGATGATATTGGAAGATGTAGCGCGCTTGATAGGGAAAATAAGGCAATACTTTGAAAAAGAACATGTAACCACTAGTATGAATTGATTACGTTGTCTTGTGAGTGGAAAAGGGTCCATTAGATCTAATGAGAGGCTTTGAAAAGGTCTTGAACAAATTTTTGGTTTACCCATAGGACCATATGGAGAATGATTCGAATGCTTATAAGAGAGGCATGTTTCACAAGAAGAACACATTTTAGCCACATCTTTAAACATACCAGACCAATAGTATCTTAAAGAAAGCTTCTTGTATGTTTTGAAAATGCCAGTATGGGGATTACTTTCTGAGTCACCATGGCAAGTTTTGATGAGATTCATTCTCTCAGAGGGAAGTGGAACTTCTTTCCAAGCAAAATCTTCATTTAGATAATCAGGTGAGTTATTAAAACGGTATAAATTATTGTTGAGAATTTTGTAATTTGGATAAGCATCAGGATTATCTCGACAGTTAGTAAAAAGTCTATTATATAGTTCCAATTGTGATGCATTGTCTCTAGATATGGGTTCAACACCACCAATAATAGCAGTATCGGGTATTTTATGACGCGACAGAAGGTCTGGGACAACATTTTCTTTTCCTTTTTTATGTTTTAGGTCGAAGTTAAAACAAGACAGACGAAGACTCCATCGTGCCAATCTGCCAGAAGGATTAGACAAATTTTGGAACCACTTTAATGCTGCATGGTCAGTGTATACTGTAAATCGTTTACCGTTATCAAGATAACAACGCCAATGCTCAAGTGCAGTAATGACAGCTAAAGTCTCACGTTCTGTAGTTGAATAATTCTGCTCATGCTTGTTTAGAGATCTACTCATATATGCAATAACAACTTCTTTATTGTCTTTTTCCTGAGTCAGCATAGCACCTATCCCAAAGTTAGAAGCGTCGCAGTGAACGGAAAATGGATAGTCAAAGTCAGGGCAAGATAGTATTGGTGTTGTAGTCAAGCATTCTTTTAATTTAGCAAAAGCAGAGTCAGCCTCAGCATTCCAGACAAATTTTTTTGGAGATTTTTTTCCAGATGACGTTAATTTACAGAGTGGTGAAGCAATAGTACTGAAATTAGGTATGAATCGGCGAAACCAACTGCATGTACCTAAAAATTTTCTTACTTCTTTTTTAGAGGTAGGAGCAGCGTAAGCTAGAATCGCTTCAATTTTACTGGGATCAGCCCGCAATCCTTGCTCATCTACTATGTAGCCAAGATATTTCAGTTCTTTGCGAAAGAATTGACTCTTTTCAAAGTTAATGGTTAGACCAGCATAAGAAAGTTTCTGATGAACTTTAAGTAGGAGTGAAATATGTTCCTCAAATGTCGCACCTATGATTATTATGTCATCTAAGTAACAGAACACTTTATTCTCAAACTCTGGAGTGAATAAACTGTCCATAAGTCTTTGTTGAGTTGCTGGAGCGTTTGTCAATCCGAAGGGCATAACAGTGAATCTATACATTCCTCTACCAGGTACGTAAAAACCAGTTTTATCTCTGTCTTTGGGATGTAATGGAATTTCCCAAAAAGCCTTTGCTATATCGATACTAGACAAATATTTAGCATTTTTGAGGTTATCTAGTATCTCAGAAACAAAAGGGAGGCTGTAGGCATCTTTACGAGTAATTGCATTCAGCTTTCTGCTGTCGACGCAGAAACGCCATTCTCCGTTCTTTTTTGGAGTGATAAGTACTGGAGATAACCAAGGACTCTCACATTTTTCTATAACTTTTAATTCTAGCATTTTATCGACCTCATTGATGAGTGCTTTTTGCTTTTCTGGAGAGAGACGATAACAACGTTGTTTTATAGGTAAAGCATCACCAGTATTGATCCGATGACTAACTAAACTAGTACGGCCTAATTTACCTCGTTGTTCAAAAGAAATACTTTTGAAACGCTTGATTATGTCATTAGCAATTTCTACTTGATTCCCAGACAGATGATCAAATGTTGATATTTGATTTTCAACAGCACAAGTTGTATGATCTTTAGATTCGAGATTGAGTTCAAGAGAAAGTATCTTTGGGGAGAGTTCGAATTCTTTCCAGAAATCCCACCCAAGTATCAAAGAAGGATAAATATCAGGGAAAACATAAGCTTTGATAACATGTGTCTGATTATGAAATCTCAATGGCAAATGAAAATAACCAGAAGACATTGCTTTTTGTTTATTAGCAACCATAACTTGAGTTGGAGACTTGAATAGTTTAAAGCCTAACTTTTGGATATCTTTATGAGAGTTATTACCTAAAATAGTTATACAACTTCCACTATCTAAAAGACCGGAAAAAGGTATATTGTTTATAGACACGTTAATAAAAGGTCTGTTAAAGTCTTTTTCTTTGTCGTAGAAAACAGAAGTTGTTTTGTAGCAAAACATAAAATTTCGAATAGTATTTAACCATTGATTCCAGTCGTTAAGATCAAAATTATTGTTATGTGATTTAGTGAAACCATTCAAGTCGTCAGCTAGTTTTTTTGTTGATTTGATGGAGCACATTTTGGACATTCGCTGATTCTCACGCCTTTACGACCACATTTAAAACAAATGAGGTAGTTAGGCTTAGTACAAGTTTGTAAAGAATGGCCTGTGATACGACAGCGATAACAGAATTCTTCTTTAGAAATGTCATTAGTTTGAGATGACGAGCGTGGATGTTTATCTTCCTGCACTGCATTAGTGTACCTTACGTTTGGAGACGCTTTAGGAAATAAAGCTTTAGAAAATGAAGGAAGATAGGCAAATTCAGCAGCACAAGAAGTGTCTTCAGATCTAGGCTCATGAAAATTTTTGTCTCGTTCAGAAATGCGTTCGTAACTTTGACAAGTAGAAATTAAAGAATCTACCGTTTTAATATCTTTAAGTGCAACAAAAACTGAATAGCACGGTCTTATATTATGGAGTAAAATCTCTAATTGTTCGCTCTCGCTAAGTTTCTTTGAAAGACGAGCAAACATACCGAACATAATTGAGACGTAAACGATAATGGTCTCAGTTGCTCCTTGCGTTCTATTCCTTATAGCTTCCAACAGCTTATAGTCGTAATCATGTATACCAAAATCTCGAATCAGCAATGTGCAAATATCTTTCCACGATAAGGTAGGATTTCGATTATACTGAAAACGAAACCAATGAAGGGCATCACCTGTGAAAATCTCAAAGGCGTGCTTGCAAAGCATACCTTCCGGAATGTTTCGAGAAATCCTAAACTCGTCCAATCTTTGAAGAAATGATCTAGGGCACGATTTTCCATTGAAAGAAAACGTTTTGAGCTCCTTCACAAAATTATCCGAAGTGTGATAGTTTTGTACAGACTCGGAAGCCAGTGGTATACTAGTCAGAATGCTTGAAGGTAAAGTGGGTTGAGGAGTACTCAGTACTTCCAAAGTTTGATTGGTTCCAGTCATAGGTAGTAATTGATAAATCGAGGGAGGGCTAGGCTGAGTCTGAGGACAAGGATTGTGAATGTCAACTAACACTTCTTCAGAAGATCCTGAATAATCTGAAGTTAAGACTTCAAACCGTTTATGGAGCGTGAAGAAGCGAGATCGTATGTTTGAGCATGACTCAACAAATGGTGGAACGGCGTTAAAGCGTTCGAGGCGATAATGAAGATGATTTACGAAAGATTCAACTTTCCTCAGGTTACTTTTATCATCCGTGGCTTCGAGGTGCGAGATTTTACCCTCGACGTAATTAAACGTGATCTCTGCTTGGGAGAGGTCATGTTTGAGAGGTATTGGAGAAGATTTTATGTCCTCAGGTTGAATGTGACTCAATTTTGCCAGCTGCTCCTTAAGAGTTGTCAAAGTGTCAGCTGGTTTTTCACCTCTGATAGTCACTTCATATTCCAGTTCAAGTTTGTTTAGAAACGAGTATTTAATGGGTCTCGCCATAGTCACAAGTTGAAGTCAATAGTCAAGGATAAAATCAAGTCAAGTTTAAGTTCGTTTAAGTATTAAGTACTATGCGAGTGTTGTAGAATGTAAGTGTGATGTTCCGCGTGTCCTGCCTGTATAAAAATAAATTAAGCAAGTACCTAAGATATTACGTTAGAGCCAAAAGTCAATATCAAATTTTAGCCTACTTGAGTAAGTATTATTTTAGAATTTAGAAGAATGTTTTAGAGGGTTCATTTTAGTTGGGCGCCAAACTGTCACGTTACATCCGTTCCTTTCGTGAAAAAGGTAGAATGGAACGCTACAAGTTAATGAGCAGCTCCTCCCCTACCTAAACAGTGCCTAGGTTGACAGGATCCTAAGAGCTGAAGAGAAAAAAAAGGAATTGGTAACAGATATTTATTTTCGTAAATTTTACAAGCTTTGTAGAAAGCAAAAAAAAGAGTCTCTAGATGATGCGGAAGAACGCGAAATTTAAGTTGTTTACGGCCTACAAGTTATCACGGTAGAATTAGAATGTTATTGGATCCAAACAAGGCCCACTTCCGGGTCTTCAGATAAACAAAGCCCGCTTCCGGTCTTCAACGAGGCCCACTTCCGGGTCTTCAAACAAACAAGGCCCACTGTCGTTATAGAGACTGAGGAATTCGTTGCCTTTAGTTTGTCCGACTTCCAGAGTTCAGCGGCTAGCTCATTCAGTTATTAGCTTCTGGATCCAGAAGAAGATTCTCGTCCTTCCACCGTCGATGAAGTATTATTACGCAGCTCAGATTCAAGATGCAGGAGCAGGAGACACGCAGGTATTAGTCGTCAAAGCTTTGACGGACGACGGGCCGGAACATGGTGATGAAGTTATATTGCCACTCAATGTTTGAAAAAGGCAAGCCGGTCGTCTCACTGGTTGACGCTCGGCGATAGATTCGTCGTGGTAGATACGGCGGCCGACGGTGACAACAGATGTAGTTTCGGCGATCAGCTCTCGGCGATAGATTCGTCGTAGTTTCGCGACTGGCTGTAGCGGATGTAGCTCGGCGATCGGCGATTTGACAATGGATATGTCGTGGCGCAGCGATTGACGTAGATGGAGATTCACTTCACAATTTTGGTGTTGGATAGCCAAAGATGGTTTTTGAAGGCGTTCTTGAGTTCCCGGGCCTTGCCTGGCCCGGGAATGGCCTTATATCAATTTAGTGTTCCTCGTTCGAGGAGTAAATTGAGACTCCATTCCATAGCGACAGCTTTTCTAAAGAAACCTCGCTAGCATTCCAAGGTTCTAGATTTTTGCAGTTTTCAAAATTTTGAATACAGAATAGTAAAAAAATAAATCTAGAGTCAAAATACATACAATCATGGCCAAACTATAAAATACCTCACTGAAATTGACAGTAGAAAAAGAAAAATATGAATTTGAAGAGAAACTAAATTCGAAACAAAAAAAACAGTTTCAAAACAACTGCCATCCGAGCAGTCGTGTCTAAAAATCGGGCCCGTGACCCGCGCGCAAAATCGATAACGTGATGTAAAATTTTGAGAAAAATCAAGTTTTTTTGTGCTTAAATTACTGTGAAAAGGACTGTCAAGTGCTGTGATGTGAAAGTTGTGAATGAATAATAGAAACCAGGTAATATAATATGATATATACATACATGTAGCATTACAACATTTGAATTTGAATTTGAATTTGATGTTTGTTCTGCGTCTGGGTGTTATATCGTATTCTATGTAAGTATTTACAAACAAAAAAGTATATAAGTATTGTATCAGTTATCTGGATCCCATAGTACAAGCTATGCTTAGTTTGGGGCTAGATGGCGCCTGTGTGTAATGACCACAAAAAAAAACAGTTCCAATAATAATAATAAATTTATTTATTTCAGGCAACTAGCGGCCCATATTTACATATACCAATGACTAGGTATATACATTCTAATCTTTAATACTTCGTAATAAACTTGTTGGAAATGTACAATGGTAGTTTAAGATTGTACTGAGTCGGCGTTTCTAAAAGTAGTGAACCAACTAAGTAAATACTTAATTATATCTATTATATTATCTATTATTTTCTTATACCTAGGACAATAACAAATTGGTTTCCTATATTTTTCAACCATTCTCCCTGTGTGTCACCTAGGACTATGGCTAATATTGAAAGCATTACTAATGAAATCGTACGTTTTATTCGAAACGCTGGAATAGCTTTTGATGAAACAGCGCGATAAAATGTGTTACAGGTATGTTGTTACATTACGTCACATCATGATACAACTTACACGAGTACTACAAACGTTTACATGTAGGTAACCTTTTACATATTATAATTATTTTTGTGTTCCTTTGACACCGGCTCACCAACATAATTATAGGTACAATGGTGTTTTAGGTCTTCTAGTTTTCTTCTATAGTTTTCGTGTGAAACCATAGATAGATATTATTCTATGTGTGAAACATAATTCAAACCAAACGTTAGTAAGTTCCACATAATTATCCTGCGTGTATCTACCATCTAAATTACCTAAATCAACATAATTCCGACCTGGTGGTGTTCTACTCTGCGCTACTAGTAGTTTGTGAGCGGTATAGCATTTGGACTGTTTTTTTATTTGAAGTGGCTTAATCTTAATTCTTTAAGGTTTTATGTAGGAGCAGTTGTATTTAGCGTACATGGTGTGGAGTATTAATTAGGTACTTATGTCAATTATTTATTATTATTATTATTATCATTACTTGTAGAATTTCAATCCTTTAGGAAGATAAATTTAATAAATATTATAATATCAATTCATCAAATCAATCAATTTATTTCAGTCTTTGTCCTTCAAATATTACATAGTCAATATAAATTAAAATGTCATTTAATATTTAATAATGTAGGTAGTCAGATATTAAAGTCATTGTTTAACATTACTACTTCCATGGGGTCCCATCAGGTAAATACGAAAAATAGCCCGAACTTGAAAAAAATGTAGGTACCGTGTCTAGAGAGTTACTAGTTAGTGTCCAGTGTATTCATTTGGCCCGTGCGGAATGGATAATACTGGTGTAACAAATTTTATTGTTTAAGAACTTTGTATGTACACAACTTTTATACAATAAAGTTTATTCTATTTTATTCTATTTTAATACTTCGCCAACACGCAATAAATGTCGCTTGATAATCTTGCGTTATACAGAAATGAAATAATTCGTAAAATAGCCCGCGTTAGGGATGAGGCATCTGTGCTCTAGGTATTACATTATCTGGGCTACTACTAACTAAGTACCTACTATTTTGTAAACAAACACCGACCTATCCACCTAGCACTTGAAATGACAAAAGGTAGTTTTATACTTTGCCTACTCCTTAAAAAACACAATCGTATTTCTACTCCGACCAAGATAAGGCAATAGGCACATAGAAAATGGTGGGTTGACTTATCGCTAGTCATTCTCATTTATAGTTATACAAAGTTAAGTTAAACGTTAACGTTTAGTAAAGTAATATATTAGGCAAGTACAAAAGTGATGAAAAACAGCACATTTCCTAACGGAGAAGAAAAGGTCGAAGTCTCAAAATGCTACGATAAAGTAAGTGAAGACAGTTTATTTATTTATTTATTGTTTTTTATAGGATCTGGGGTAAAGACATTCCTCGAGCCCGGTCTTCACGAGCCCTATATTTAAATGTTAATGTGATACATCTTAAAAGCATTTTCCTTCACCTTGTCACTCGGACGCTACTATATTGAATTACAGCTGACTTTGACGTGCATATGGTTTATAAATACCTAAATTACAGCGCTGTCAGCGGCTTGCTTTGTTGCTGTAAATTCTACATATGAGACGTCCTATAGATTGTTGCAATTGGTTACAAATGGTTGACTCATTGAATAAATGAATGTTACAATACAATGTAAGTAAAGAGTTTAGAATACGTAATATATAAAGAAAGGAGTGAAATAAATCCAAAATAATATGAAAAGTGAGTTTTAAAAGACTGATTGTGTGACGGGAGCGTGAGTACGAGAGAAAAAGGAGCAGATGGTGAAATTCTGGAAAGGGAATGAAGGTACTTACAAAGTCTGGATAAAATGTGTTGATGAAACGATTACTCTTTGTTAGTTGATCGTGAAGGTCCGTTTTTTAAATAGATAAATAAGTAGGTACTTGTGTAGATATTGGATTGATTAAGTTTCCTGTGCTACTTACATCCATAATATTGGTATCAAAAATATGCATTTTGATTGGTATTCTACTTATCTAACCAGAGTTTTTAAACTTCTTGTGTATCCATCATCATCATCATCATCATCAACAGCCCGAAGACGTCCACTGCTGAACATAGCCCCCCACCCATAGAGCTCCACCTTGAGCAGCCACTCGCCACCTGCATCCATAGGCTCCCGCGATTTTCACCAGATCGTCGTTCCACCTGCCGGCCTACGCTGCTAACAACAGTATTCATACTTCATTACTAAGGAAGCAATTTTTGTCTCTGACTATGTCTGTGTCTGTGTGACACTTTTCAGGGCTAAATAGTTGAACTGATATTGATGAAATTGAACTGTACTCTGGTGTTAGTTTTTTTTCTTATATTTTGGCTCGACACATAGTGTATTTACCCAGTGTCAAGTATAGTTATTTTTCATCGTTAAAGAATACATCACGTAAAGTCAAGTCATAGTCATAGTCCAGTCTAAGTCAGGTAGTCGTAGTCCAGAATAAGTCATGCTCCAGTAAAGTGATGGCAACTTTACTAGAAGCTTCTATGGAGTTTTGGAAGCACACGAAAACTCACGTTTCACCACATTATATCACTTGCCCACACTCATGCTCATAAGTCAGCACTTAATGCGTAAAACGCCACCAATTTTAAACATTAATACTGGAAAAAGCACAAGTTTTGAGAAATAATACAATGCAACGACGTGAACATTTCCGCGTTCCCGCCAAAACTCAGCACAGCAGTTAGTTTCCCACAAACTTTTAAGAATAGTTCAAGGGCCCCTGGCGCCAATAAACACCAAATATAAAAAGAATCACAAAAAGCAGACAGCACACTATGTTCCATCTTCGGGACAAAAACCTCCTATTATCCGGAAGGTGCGCACCCCGTCATTATGTAGTTGAGACGTCTCGCCCGTGGACCTGCCAACGAGGATCGTTCATGTAATCATCGTGAATGGTAAAAACCTGAAGTACTTTGTTAATTGATTTGTATATATTTCTATCTTATTTGATGTGATTTCCATCATTGCTTAGAGGAAGTGATTTAATGACATTACATTTCTATTAATCAACTTTTATCATAAAGATGTCCTCCAAAAACATTCCATTTCTTTCCAGCCTCTAACGTCATCTAGCTGTCTTTGTTTCTCTAAGTATAGAGAAACTCTACTCACTACGTCAATATTCCTATGATACAGTCCTACCTAATATCAAAGGAAAATCAAACCATCTAAAATCTTAAGCATTTTCTCCCAACTTTTTCAATTCGTGCCGGTTTATGTCGAAGTTTTGTGGCGAGAGATTGAAACAATAACAGGGGTTGAAAAGCGAAATCCCGGGGGATTGCAGCCCCTTTCGCGCCCTGCTCACACCCTTAAGGACTAGTCCTAAAGGTGTGCCTAGAGTAAAAGCGATTCTGATTTTTGTCACAATAATAAAATATGATTGCAATAAATATTATAGTAAACAAGTTGCTAATGCATTACTGTACGTTGCTAATGCGTTACTGTAAAATTTGTTATCCTTCTTAATTGTATCATTTTTTGATGTGTGTGCAATAAAGTGTTTATCTATCTATCTATCTATCTAATGCAAAGGCTATTAATTATTAATAATCATGTATTATGATTATTGATCTTTTCCTTCAATCTTTGTTTTGTTGTTTCAGAATACTGTTTTTTGGGTAATGTATCGTTAGAATTGTCCACTGCAAGCTTTTGAGGGTTCTGGTCTATCACCCCACGGTGACCAGCCGTATTGGGGATCTGTTTATTTGTTTTTAGTGTTATTTCTGTAATGTTTATTGTTCTCTCGTTTCCGGTGTCAGGTGATTGCTATGCATTGTGATGTTGAGTGTGTTTTTCTGACAGTGAGTGTGATCTAGCTCTCATGTAAGCAAATGCATCTGTTTTGTGCAACTTGGATGGAGCTATAACATTTTTAGCCCCTCCCGTGGAACGCGTTGGTGTGTGAATGTTCGCCGGTGACAGAGAAGAATCTCTTTTCCTTTTTTCCACTTCCGTTTTTCCTTTTATTATAATTTTGTTGTTCTTAATGAAAGCTTCGTTCCCTTTTCCTCTTTCTTTCTCCACCTGTCTTTGCAGATTTTTGCGTAGTTCTATTGTTTCCTTTGAAAAATCCTCTGTAAGATAATTCTGCTCGGGCATTTTTGCTTTATTTTTCAATACCTCTACTTTCCTTTGATAAGAAGTAAAAGCAACTAGTATAGGTCTTGTTTTTCCTTCTTGCTTACGTCCCAATCTGTGATATTTATTTAATTCAATTTTTTCTATGTTTACATTCAGTTTTAGTAAGATGGAGCTTATCTTATAAAAAAGTTCTTCGTAATTATTCTCTGTTTCCATTACACCGTGTATTAACAAGTTATTTTTCCTGTTTGCATCATCTAAGTATTTTATTTTTCTGTTTAGTGTTTGTACTTCTAATTTTAATTCTTTGTTTTCTTCTATTATCGGTTGCATTTTATCATCTATAGCACGCATTAAAGTGGCAGTCACACTCTGTGTAATTGTTGCAGTTTGTTTTTCTAGTTCGCTTTTCACCATTTGGAATAGTTTTAACATATCCTCCGACATTCCACTGTTATCCATGATGAGTATGATCTATGCCTTTTGATCTCGAATTCTGGGCACTAGTAAAACGCGTTTTGCACGATTCGGAACGCACCTTATTTGTTCATACAATGTTGGCACCACTGCACTCCGACTGTAATGTCGGCTATATTTGTTGCTTTTTTCCACTATATTTCTTCATAAACGCGCTGTTATAGAGAAAATAACTTTCAGTTTGGCTTCTTGTTATTGATTTTGTATAGTTTGAGCTTTGTCCGTGTTGCTTAACCGGTATATTTTAATTAAAATCGGGAGCACTTTTAGAACACTGTCACTGCTCTGACAAACACTGAACACAAGGTCAATAAAGTCACAAGAATTTTTAATAGAGCTAGAACATGCATTGGAAAGCGTAAACTGGGACATTATAGGCTTGAGTGATGTGAGAAGAGAGGATGAGAAAACGGAGGATCGCAACAAATATATACTATACTATATTAATGAAAAGACTGGAATATACGGAGTGGGATTTATGGTTAAGAAGTACTTGAAAAACGGAATATTAGAGTTCAGGGGAATATCAGACAGGATCGCCATTTTGAATATAAAACTACCAGGCTATAAACAACCAACTTCAATCGTCCAAATATATGCTCCAACGGAGGTTACTCAGAAAGACATAAAAGACGAATTTTACAGCAAACTTAACCAAATTATGCCTAGTTTGTGTAGAACAGTTATTATAATGGGAGACTTTAACAGCCAAATTGGAAAAAGGAATAGGAACGAGGATAATATTCTTGGACCATTCTCAACGGGGAAAAGAAATGACAATGGGCAAAGACTGTTAAATTTTACAGTAGAGAATAACTTACACATAATGAACAGCTATTACAATAGGAAATATAATAGAAAATGGACGTGGGTTTCACCTGATGGGAGGACAAGGAATGAAATAGATTTCATTATCACAAATAAACCATGGATGTTCTGTAATGTCGAGGTCATTAATCAACTCAACTATAGCACTGATCACAGAATGCTTCGGGGACAAATATACGCACTAGAACCAAAACTACCGAGGAAAGATATTCAAAGTATTAAAAAACCAATATCCTTACCAATAGCTAGAAATATTCTAGAATCGTTACAAATCAATTTAAAAACAACAACAACAACAACTGCGAAGAGTGGGAAAGGTGTCCAAGAGAAGTATGATGCTTTCGAAAGAGAACTAAAGAAAGTGGAAAAAATAACCAGGACTAATAAAGACACTAAAGACAAAATAGGGCCAGAAGCAAGAAGTTTGATTATACAGAGAAAAACTCTGTACAGCGATAGGAAAAATAACAAAAAGAAGATAGAAACCTTGAGCAAAGAAATAAATGTGCAAATCAGGAAACAAAGACAAAAAATAAGGAACGATACAATCAATTATTACATAGAAAAATCAGGAGGAGTCAAAAAAGCATGGGACAAGTTAAGAGAAACTAAAGACTGGATAGATAACATGACACACCATAAGAACAAAACAAACAAGAAAAACAGAATCGAGATATTAGAAGTAGCCACAGATTATTACCGTGAGTTATATAGCGGTGACGATACACTAGAATTAGAAGAAATTCATCAATTTATGGAATACAACACAAATATTAATGAAGAAATCCCAAGCATACTGAAAGACGAAGTAGACAAGGCTATCAAATCGCAAAAAAAGGGTAAAGCACCGGGTGAAGACTGTATATCGAACGAATTCCTAATAGGCTCATGTGATGCAACGTTAGGCACAATCACAGACTTATTTAATGAAATTCTAAACACAGAATATATACCCCACCAGTGGACTACGTCAACAATAGTACTTCTTCATAAAAAAGGCAAAAAAGATAATATAGCAAACTATAGACCTATTAGCCTGATGTCTAACGTCTACAAAATATTTTCCAAGGTACTGCTAAATCGTTTAATAAAGACTCTGGACGAAAACCAACCCAGAGAACAGGCCGGTTTTCGCAATAATTTTTCAACAATTGATCACATACATACAATAAAACAAGTAATCCAAAAATGTAACGAATATGGCATTACTTACTATTTGGCATTTGTAGACTATAATAAAGCGTTTGACTCGTTAAAACACACAAAAATATGGGATGCTCTAGCAACACAAGGAATTAATAATAAATATATACAGTTAATTAAAAACATTTACAAAAGCATGAAGGCAAAAATAAGAACAGAAAGAGTAGGAGAACACTTCCCTATAAAAAGAGGAGTCAGACAGGGAGATCCATTATCCCCTAAACTTTTCTCGGCCGTACTTGAATATATATTTAGACGTCTCGAATGGAGCAAATATGGACTAAAGATCAACGGAATGCAACTCAACCATCTGAGATTCGCAGATGATCTAATTCTAATATCTCAAGATCCAGGTAGCCTACAAGAGATGCTCGAACAGCTTGTGTCTGAAAGTGATACTGTTGGACTTTCAATGAACGCTACAAAAACCAAGGTAATGACAAATTTCGCCAAAACCCCCATCAAAATCAACGGCACCAACATGGAATATACAGAAGAATATACATACCTCGGGCAGATAATATCACCGAAAGACCTTACAACAAAAGAAATAAATAACAGGGTACAGCTAGCATGGAAAAGATATTGGTCCCTTAAGGAAATTGTCAAAAATGATCAGGTACCACTCAAAGCTAAGAAAAAAGTATTCGATTCATGCATCCTACCCGTAATGACATATGCGTGTCAGACATGGAATTTAACGAAACAAAACTTGCGCAAACTACAGACCTGTCAACATAGTATGGAACGAAGCATGCTCAACGTTAAGTTAAAAGACAAAATAAAACTAGAAACACTACGTAATCAAACTAAGATCACCGATGTAACATATCATATAAGAAAATTAAAATGGAAGTGGACAGGTCATATGATGAGAAGTAAAAGAGAAAAATGGGCTAAAGATGTAACAGAATGGTGTCCCAGACAAAACAAAAGAAGGAAAGGAAGGCAGCGTCTCAGATGGGAGGATGATATTCGGAAAATCGCTGGTGTTACTTGGAGGAGGATGACCCATAATCGAGAAGTATGGCAAGCTTTAGGGGAGGCCTATGCGGGGACGCAAGACAATCTCAGCACCGGTGTTTAATTATTTAAGTCTAACTATCGTATTCATACTATAATTTTAAGATTGTTGAATAAAGGCTAATATTATTATTATTATGATTATTATTATTTTAACATTAGCATTAGACATAGGCACTAGCCTGCTTTAGCCTTATTGAGCTATTCTGTAATGATGTGAAGACGTATGTAAGTTAATAGGCTTCAATTTTACACACCTTACTCTATTAATCACAACGACGCAAATATCATAACCTGATTGGCTTCTGTTTCCACTCTTTCCAATACATTTTTCCTCCAACTCCAATATATTTTTTATTCTGTGGCTGGGCGACACCACACAACATACCTAAGGTTTTTTCATAGTATCGCTGCACCCTAGTCTAGCAAAAATATGAAAATTCAAGTAATTGTTACTTGTATTGTCACTGTGTCACAACAGATGTCATCTTTTTTCATCATCATTCCGCATTTCACTTACCTACTGACTATCAAACACTGGTCATTTTCATTTACAATTTTAGATTTTCGTACACGTTTCTATTTTGCCTCATATCGCGGTTTACTGATTGAAATCGGGACACCGCTAGCGTCCGTCACTGTGACCCCACCCGCTCGCTATATTGATTCGATTTGCCGAACTCGATGTTGATGTAACAACGGATCAGAATTGATGGTTATTTGCTTATCAACTTCTTTAGCACTTTATTTTCTTTTCCATTCGTAATAACTGTTGTGTCTCTTTCAGGTACCTACTGTTAAATGCTTTCATGTTTGCAGGAGTAAAAGAAAGGTCGTTTGCCGCTTTGTTTATAATGGGTACCTACTTATAGATAAAGTAATGTGTAAAAAACAAAATTTTAAAAAAGTTATGATTTTTGTAGGTAGATACTTATGCCTACACAATTAAGTATCAGTATTAAGTAGTTATTGATCACTTACTGATCGTCATTAATTATGTGTTTTCACTGTAAGTAATCATGTACCTATTATTGTACATTCACAATTTAATACCGAGTTGTTTGTTTACGGGCCCGATAGCTCAGTTGGTAGTAGTATCCCTGCCTTCTGAACTGAGGGCCGTGGGTTCAATTCCTACCCGGGACAAACATTTGTGTGATGTTTGTGCTGCGTCTGGGTGTTATATTGTATTCTATGTATGTATTTACAAACAAAAAAGCATATAAGTATTGTATCAGTTATCTGGTTCCCATAGTACAAGCTATGCTTAGTTTGGGGCTAGATGGTGCTGTGTGAAATGTCCACACATATTTATTTATTTATTTATTTATAATGGGCTAATTGCTACAGACACTACTTACTTACTTACAAATATAAAAATGTTTTTTTGAAGTTTAAGGGCTTTATTGCATGGAAAAATAATAAATGTGTAAGATAAATCTAAAAAAAAAACAATTAAAAAAGTAATCAGACACCAAAATAAGTATAAGCATAACCTATGCACTCTTCAAGTAGATCCACATACCGTCACAACTAATACCAACGCCACCAGTAAAACTGTAATTAGGAATCGTGCGTCAGATCCAACAAACCACCAATGTCATCCGACCAACTAATACAACGTGAATAACCACAAATATACGCAGGTAACTATTTAATGATACATCTGTAAATTACCGCAAATGAACATGTATATATGATGATATCACGGTTTGTGCATTATCGCAGAGGGTCAATTCTCTAGTCTCTAGACTAAACGTCTAAAATGGCGTAATAAACGCTCTACTATAGTGACTAAATAGTTGAGCGTTTGTTACGCCCTTTCAGACGTTGATAACGCTATACTCAGAACATCATAATCATCGTAATCTTTCGTCTCGCTTCTTCTTCTATAGAGCTCTTCTACTTTCTTAACTAATTTAATTTAATTATTACAGTAGCCAGGTGATTAAGTAGTAATTTTTTTGGAGAAATCGATGCGTTCCATTTCATAAATTCGGTTCACATGTTTCTAATGAATTCAATTACACGCAGTATATTATTACGGTCCCGACTCTACGCTATACTGTTCTGTTGTAAAATTAAGATGTAGGGAAATTACATCACTTTAATTTTATAAAGCTTATCACGTCTTAAAAAAATACACTCGTCTCAAAAACTACATGTTGGGAAAATAGGATTTATTTATTTATTTATTTATATAGAAACACCAACAGTACATGTATTAAATATTATCAATAGTGAATATACATCTTAATCCCATTATTCTGATACATATAAGGGTTTAACAGGTGTTTACAACATTCGCATATAATATAGTGGTAAGACAAAAAATTAAAAAGTAAAGATAAATATTACAACAGAATATATAAAATAATACATAATTCTATACATAGTTTCAAAATATACATACCTAATTATAATCTAACAATAAAAAAATTGATAGTAATGTAGTAAGATAAAAAGAAAAAGTTAACTTCAGTTTAGGCATAAAAAAAAATAAAAATTGTTTAATATTAGCATTAGGAGGATTGCATCAGCGTCAAAATTGCTCCTGAAAACAAACCGTGTCTAAACCTGACATAACTATTTTCACCACTGCGGCCGACACAAGGTCGCATATAATGATCAAATTAGCGTGTTCCATCCAAAAAACATATTAACTACGTAACTCAACCGCATATCGGCTGCATTTAGGAAAATTCGTGATTCGCGCTAAGCGTTTCGGTAGCCTTGACCGGAGGTAAGAACGTAATAACTATAAGTACTGAATTAAAAATACATTAAATGTTTCATGTGTGGTTGTTACGTGTTATGAAACGTCGTTTAGTGGTCACATGAATGAAAAAAGAAAAAAAGAAGAAAATTAAAGGAAACACGAATGAACTTCTAGATTTGAGTGAACATTTTTAATTTAATTTTTTTCCTTTAGTTTAGAAATTACTCTGGTTATCTTCATGGTCCTCATTTTAGTTTAAAAATGACATACTTAGTTAATATAATTCATTAACTCTGTATAAAGCTATACTGACGACCTGGTGCCGATGGATGCAGGAAGCGAGCAGCCGCTCTAAGTGGCGCTCCCTGGGGGAGGCCTATGTTCAGCAGTGGACGTCTTCAGGCTGTTAATGATGATGATGATGAAAGCTATACTTATTTACTTACACCTCTTTTATTGTCAGCCTCACGTATTCCACCTCCATGCTCGTCTCACCTCGTTTCCGTCACCGGAAGCACCGAGCCTGTACCGGAAATCCATGAGATTGGACAAAAATTGGCGCCATTTGTGCCCGTGTCGCTCCGTTACCGTATTACGATCTATGATTGGTCGCTCGCCAACAAAGTTAACGATATTCCGATTTCAAATGTTTACCTACTTTTTCTCAAGAACACGTCTTTTGGAATCAGTGAATGAATACTATGGTCTCTATAAGTACATGTGCAATCTTCGTCTATTAGATGGGCATATTAGGTAAATTAATTCATCATAATCCATCATCAGCTTTAGGCTCTAGTGTAAAAGCTAGAGAGCTCCGGCTGCTTTAGTGAATCTTGATGCTACTTATAAATATTTTTTGAATACTGGTGCATTTAGAATAATAATACTAACAATTATTTTGCATAAACCCTACAAACAAGTTGCAAAAAACAGTAAAAAAAAGCTGGCAACTCGTGCGGCGTCGCCAGGTGAAAGAAGTTATATAGGTAGGTGTTGGTGCCTTCCAAATATGGTGATCACTCTCGCACATTTACGCTATTATTTATTTAGTGCATTTACGTCAGGAAAAAGCAGAAAAAGCTTGTCAATACAGCAAAAAGACAAACTCTACCCTCTTTAAATTATAAGAACAAAGTCACAACTATCAGCGGACATTTTACCCTCACAAATGATGCTTTATGTGAATATTATATGCGGAGGTCTAGAGGTCGCAAATGAATGCCACATTTTTGTATTATAGGTACTGGTTTTGTGTGTAATCTTGATACTTAGTTGTAGTTTTGTTGAAAAGTTCAAACGACAATGTTAGATTTCTTTCATATGCAGGAAATTTTATCAAGTATACTAACGTAATCATCATCATCAGCCTGAAGATGTCCCCTGCTGAACTTAGGCCTCCCCGTAAAACGCAATTTTGAACGCTTATCATATTAATAGGGAAATTTGCCATAATTACCGCGAGCTTGTACTTGGTAATCCCAGATTTTAATGTATCTACCGAAGAAAATGGATTCTCTAGATATCCCATTTTATATCGCATTTCCCGAGAATTGGGCCCCAGCTCTTACGGCACCTATGGGAAGACATAGGCTGGTCCTTTTCGCCAACCGGAACCACACGGCTCATGTACTTAAGTACAGTGGTTTACCAATTTTCTTGTAAATCATACAAGACCAATAAAGTTATTATTATGGTAGGTATTATAACTCACTGGGTATTACGGTGAGTTTGTATTTTTAAATATAATGCGCCTAGAAAACAGACTGCGAAGGTAACTAAGGTATTGACAAAAAGTACAAAACGTTTATTTTAAATGTGGATTTTTTTGTTTGGCTTTTAGGTAAGAATGAGCGTAATGTAATTTCTTCGAATCAAAAGTATAACGTTCTTCTCAATTAACTCCATCTGTATTCCACACACGACAGCAACGCTTGGGGTGGATTGCAATTTTAGGAATTATAACAATAAGTCAATATTAAACGACATCATAAATTAGTTTCTTGTGATTGGCACCGCTGCTAGTATCCGGTTCCCAGGAAGTTGATGGAAGTTGATCAACGAACTATTACGTCGGCGCTGAGGGTTAAAATGTTAGCGCCAGGCAATAAAAAGACAATTTCATAATAGTCATAATAATCAGTCTATTAATTAGTCTGCACTAAAGCTTGACAGCTTCTAAGTTCTCACTTAACCCTCATGACGTATACCTAACCCTGTAGCATTTGGGTACGTCCTAGAGAGATAAGTGCAAACTTAAGGGCTATCAAACTTTTAGGTAGACGCTTGTCCACCAAAAGAAGGATATACCTAAAGTCATATTCTTAATAAGTAGTTACAACTCTATGTTATCGTTACCTTAAGTACTACTTGGGTACCTAGTATTAAGACCTACTTACATACTTCGATTTATCGGCACTCCTTTTGATCCCAAATAGTACCTAGGCAAGCTGATGTGTCCCATTTTGAACATGATCATGAAGCTACAAAAACTAATTATATTCTCTTCGGACATTTATTGGGATACCTTTGTTACATTTTATTGTATCAATAAGTCAGTTCCGACGGGTCCCGCTATTGTTTCACGCAATTAGTTTATATCAAAGGAGTTGCAAAAAGCTGCATGGTTTTGGTCAGAAAGGATTTGCATAATTGAGAGATGCATTGCTATTAGTATTATTTTTGAAATGTCATCATGTTTTTTTTTATTTTGATGTTGGAAAAGTGCGTAAGTAGCTCATTACAATGTTATTATTAATTTATTTGTGCTATTTTATTGGCGTTTTGGTTCGTCAGAGTCAGAATGATCAATTCCTTCAGCAGACAATACAAAAAAGATTGACGTGCAGTGCATCCACTAATAATTTTTTCCGATCAAAAAAAGAAAATAAAACACAACGCATTTCATAAGCTTTAAAATAGTAAAAATTAAAGAACAAAGTTAAAGTTAGTTACAAGTTTTAATTTAGAAAAACACTTACGCACCTAGGAACATACTACTTAAAATTCTTAAAAATCAATGGATGATGGGTATTTGAGGAGGAAAGTTCTCAAATCGCAAATATCAATGGGGATTTATATCCACTCTGAATGTATGCGCCAAGATTATAATAATTATGAAATGAGAAGCTCGCTGAAAGCTCATTATTATGACCGGAAGTCCGGAGTCGAGCCGTCATGTTGCCAGTACTGAATGTCAACTATCCGCGGGACTATCGGGTAGCAATATCCGGTGCGAGATGAGAATGACATATTAACGGGACAATATCCTGGACTGGGTAGCCCTGGGCTATGGGGCATAGTCTGAGACATATACATAACCTAGCTACAACCCTACAAGTCATACAACCCAAATAGAACGCGAAACAAACTCAATGGTGGCTGTGAAGTGGCTCGCAAGCTGCACAATCCGCATCTCTTCCCGCACACATCTAATTTTTGCTACTGCGCAGCGTTTCGCCCTGACTTCACAGCCGCCATTAAGTTTGAATCGCACTCCCAACTAAATAGTACAGTAAAATTATCCTATAACATATAACTTACCCAATTTGCTCAGTAGATGTTAAATTCTCTTTTCACACGTAAAATACATTTTAATCTAATAGCGACACAATTCGTGCATGGTATAGTCTAAAAGAAATGCTCAATTTTCAAACTGGATATCCAAAATATTCATAAAATATGAAAATATTCATAATTTATATAGCTAAGCTAAGTAGCACAAGTATTTAATCACTCTGCAGTTTAGACTTTCTGATTTTTAGTCAATCTGCCTTGGTAGGCTTTTCGCTTTTTAGGCAGAATGATCATAAAGGATAAAACCGACGCTGAAAAAGTATCAGCAAAGCTGCAACCTTCGCTTTCAATTAACAAACGTAATCTTTAAAAGTTACATAACAAATTATGAGGCATAATAAAAGTATGTCCCCCAAAGCCGCAGGCATTGGGTTACTGTGCCACCCGCCTGTTCCCGACACGGTACAATGGGGCGGGGGTCGAGGGGACCCTAATTGTAATTCGATTTTGTTGTAAAATGTTGCGTAGCATTGATGTGGAATTGTAATAAAAATGTTATTGGAGGCATGTGTGTGTAGATGTCAATAGCGTATTTAACTAACTTAAGATTGGCTTGTTAAAGTTGAGGTTATGGTTAAGAGGCTGTCAAAAACTAAAGATAATACTTTAGAGTTCCGAGTGACACTGCAACTGTTATGGGTGGCTGTTCCGCTAAACATCAGGTGAACGACTAGCTCGTCACGTCATTCATTACCATAAAAAAGGCACCTAGCTAATATCACCCCATTCCTTGAGCATTTAAAAGAGGAGGTGGCAAGGCAAGGCGTTCCCCTCTGCCGGTCATATGGCGCTACTTGGTCATCTACAATATCATAATGTGCGTGTAGACACTGCGTAACTACGCTAGTTTATATAACGGTGTGCGTGTTTTAAGATGATGTGCGGCGTGCGTTTACACGCGCGGTTTGCGCGTGTGCTGTACGTGTCTACCTCGTCCCCCGTAGAAAATGGCAGAAAAATGGTAATGGCGGATTATAACGTTAACATCTCCATTTATAGATGCTCTAAGCCCTCCCTTTTGCCTGCGCTGATATAATTTTAACTCTAGCAGTAGAGGTACCTCAGTTTAACCGCTAAGTATACGCAGTAGGTATGTAGTATATGTAGGTACCTATATTATCTATTCTGTGGTTTAACCGCGATTTAGATCGCCTCGTCTCATTTCCAGACCAAAATATTAATTAGCACGAAGTACGACAAATCCAGTGAATGAAGTAGGTAGGTAGCGATTGTACTGCACTTCCCTAACATGTCAACTTACCACAAGAACTCGCAAGAGTATTTGCTCGAGGCTCGAGGGTGAACAGCAATCGAGATTATTGAGTTGAGACGTAAAGACAGGCGCAAATCAGTTTACGAGGACTTCAAGAAGGGTCCGTTATACGAGTCATACCTACCTATGTCTTTATAAGGGTAGAATAATAGAAAAACAGCTATTAAATGAATATATTATGTTTATTACATAGGTACCTGTAGCCCATAGGCACCTAAAGCAAAATTGTCCTTTTCGATTATGATTTTACACGCTAAAATATAAGTACTGAAGTAACAAGTATACATTTATAATTTTTAAGGATCTTCAAAAACGTAAATAATACAACTTCTTCGTTGTAAATATAAAAGAACAGATGAATTTAAAGTATAATCAAATTATTATTATTATTCATTTATTTCGTACAAAGTTTTACATGGGATTACATACTAGGGCCGGTAAACCTCGCAAAGGTTTGTCTTGGCACTAGGGGTCCTCTAAAAGCTAGACAAAAGTAAATGCAACCTATGACATTAATTTCTTACCATGCTACTATACACTCACTTGTGCAAGTAAGTGTACAATAACACAGTGGTAAACATAAGCTATTATCGTTAATCATTTAGATAAATATATACATAATCATAACCCGGCAAAAACGACGACAAAAACACAACAAAAATTATGAAGTAGTAATTAACTATAATTTAAGTTTTGTCAGCGTTCCCAACCCACGAAAACCGAAAAAGGCCGAATATTTTCAGTGTTCGTAAGCCAGTTGTCACAACTACAGTTTGACAACTCATAAGTTCGTACTTACCTCTCTAAGTACATAGGTGCTAACCTAGAACGGTGCAAAACTTTTTACATTAACACTTAGCTAGAGTTTTGACTGATGTTGTTTAAAGTACGCCAGTTAAAGATAAATAAATAAATCAATAATTTGTTTACGTCCTAGAGAGATAAGTTCAAACTGAAGAACTAACAAACTTTAGTGCAAACGGGTATTAAGTAGTGTTTTATAGTAGTTAAGATTAACTTAACTGGTTGGATCTAAACTAATGTTTAGAATGTTTAAACATTAGTCTAGAACCACTTATTACATAGTATCTACACATTCCAATAAGACCTTTAACACACAGGTCCCAGGAGAAATCTGCGGAAGCACACTCGACTGTCGGCGGTGGAAGTACAGCAAACACACTAAACGTCGACTTACTGCGTCGGCGGACACTTTGACACTCCTTTGACAAATAGCGGTTAATTGAAAACGGCCTCCGGGGGTTGGCGCAAGGAATGAGATATCAAATTGGCGAAAATGGTACCTCCACGTATATAATAATTAGTAAAATAATAGCCTTGTTGTTGTCAGGGTTTTGTGAAACATATATTATTATTCCTATTTTGATATGAAATGTATTAATCTATTGCAACAAACTCGTAGCAGACGCTCCAGGTAAAAACTCCGAACCTACATTTTGAACTTAAAAAAATTAACTTTTAAACCATCTATCATAAGTCTTGTTATGTTTCATATATGCTATAGTATAGACCACAGTTTTTGAGTTATTTACGAAAAATCACTTCAATCATACATTGACAAATGAAATAAAAGTATCTACAGATTGCTCATTGATTGAGATTAATAAATTATTTCCACCTCTTTCACTACTATGTACATCCCCAACCTCTACTGTCTTTCGCTACAAAAATTATAAAAGCGGAAATGTAACAGACATTACATAAATCACATAGAGAATCAATCACAAGCAGAGTACCAAATATCAGCGGGGTTACCACAGCCAGCAGACAAAAGTGTCTTTCGCTGTTTTATGTTTTTTATGTACTTAGTTTAGTTTTATAAAATAGTTTAGTTGTATTTAGTATGATTTTTTTTATGAGAATGAATGACGTGACGAGCTGGTCGTTCACCTGATGTTAAGCGATACGGCCGGCCATAACAGTTGCAGTGTCACTCGGAACTTTAAAATAATAAAGTTTCGCGTGACACTGCACTGCGCACGTCATCCTGAAACATCACACAGTCTAGAAATCAGATTACTACACTGTGTAATCAGGTCATAAAATCTCATTTGCCCAGTAATTTCACTAGCTACAATGCTCTTCAAATCGGAACACAGTAGTGCTTGCATACTACTGCTTGGCGGCAGAATAACTGGGCAAACCTACCTAGACGAACTTTGCAGAAAAGTCCTACCACCTGGTTTATGTCACATTTTTCATACTTGCTAACATTTAAGTGGAGAAAACACGGAAGACAATTTTGTTTACCGGCCATGCTAACCCTGCTGAAGTGAGTTTCTAAAGCTGTATTTTCATCAGACTTAAATACAACTGAAGCTAATGTATTACTGAAATCTTTAAACTTAACCCACCCCCAAATACCAGGGGTACTCAACCCCGGTGCAGTGAGTGTTGGCTCTAACAACAACTTATAAGTAGAGCTCGCTCCTCCCCCTAAACCTTTGCCTAAATAACCCTCATACCTAATAATGTTTTATTTTCTACACTTATGCGTGTTTATGGCGAAATTGTTTCTAACGCTTTGCAAGAGGGTTTGATTAGCTAATTAATTTTATTAAGCTTCTGTATCAGCTTTTATTTATATCTATAGAAAACTTATTCCTTAGATATTTGTTATGGGCAGGCTGTGACGCACATAACAATACCAAGAGAGTTAACGAGTCGTAGAAAAGAAAGTGTTTAAGATTCTCCAATTAAAAACATGAGAAAATTATTCATGTAAGCACACGCGAAAGGCTCTTGTACCTCAGTTTTAAGAGTGATATTGATGATACTTTATGGTAGTGTTGTATGATGATAACTTAAAAACGTCTCACGACGACGTGAGTGCAGTTCTAATACTTACAAGATTTTTAAATAATTTAGGGTGGGTTGCACCAGCTTACTTTAGCAATAACAATCATGGGATTATCAGTTAAAGTACCGGTTAGGCAAAAAATACGTTGCACCATCTGATAATTGTTAAATGACGTCATAACTTGACTGCTAACTGTAATCGCCGTCGCTTCGCCGGTTAGTGTTATTGTTTATGTCAAATATCTGTCATACGCATAAAATATAATCGCGGAATCAAGTATTCTGAAAACCAGTCTGTCTGTCAATTATGATGGTGCAACACATGCTCGCTAAACTCCAAGGTCAAAGCTATAGTCAATCTAAACCGTAACGGTTATTTTAACCGTGATTATGGTGCAACTCAGCCTTAGAGTTCCGAATAGCACTGCAAACTGCAACAGATCCGTGACGTTTAAAACACTTATCACGTCATCTAATGACGTGATAACTGTTAAACGTCACGTAAATATATAAAAAAAACTCAATCATTCCTGGCGCGTTTTAGCTTCCTTGCCTGTTCAGTCACCATCCTCGCGTCTCCTTACTGGAGACTCCAGTCCATGTCGTTATGTCACTTCATCCACAAAACGTTACAACAAGTCCATATTTTCCACATTTCAAATCCGCGGTCAGGACCCCATAAGTCAGCGCACGGTCGCTGACTACGAACCGCTAACTGTCTGTCAACTGTCAATGTGTCCAATAAACAGGCATCTTTATGATGACGTCGGTTTGTGTGCTGTAAATAAGGATTAACTATATTAACTTGAGCCACAGAATAATTGAGAGTATTGGGTGTTTGAGCTTAGCTAAATAACGCCCAAACGATCACATATTGTATAAATCCTGGATCCTAACTAGGATTCCCTGTATCTAGGGACCCAGGAACTACGAGGACCATGGTCCCACAACACCCAGACACAGAGGGATATTTGTGGATTTTCTTGTGCACAAATAAGTAGGTACTTGCTGTCGCGAGAATCGTTCCCACTGCCTCCGGGTTATGAGCCGATCTGCAATTCTTTCTGCACCACCGAGGCGTTTAATATTATAACTGGCTGGGTTTACAACGGTGGCAGTGATGGAATGGAAACTACGTATTATATATTTAGGTTTTAAATTTTTTATTTATATTTATTCATGTAAGTATATAGGCGTTTCGCGTTTTCACTCACACCTTGTTTCCCGCTGATAACCTACTTTCATTTTTTTGGAATAAAAAGTATCTAGAATAATGTTTCTTGCGTTTGTGTATAAGCAATTTCATCAAAATCGATTTAACTTTTTAGCTTGAAAGACACAAACAAGTTATGATAGGAATAATTTTAAAATGTCCATTCCATATAATATAAAACATTACAGTTATGTTATGAGCAATCAAAACTGTAATTTATTATAAAAATACGCAAAAAAAACTCTAAGGCCCGTTTGACTAAAGTTTGAAAGCTTTTAAGTTTGCACTTAACTTTCTAAGACGGCTCCATACGCGGTGCAGGTAGAGTGTGATCAAACTCAATGGCGGCTGTGAAGTACGCTGCAAGCCCCCGCACGCTGCGGACAGCGCTTACCCCTGCCCGTACATATTTTTCCCACTGCGCGCAGTAGGAAAAAAGGTAAGCGCTGCGCAGCGTTCCGCACCGACTTCATAGCCGGCATAAAGTTTGAATCGAACTCTACGTTATACAGACTATAGACTAGCTAAAGTCAGGGATAAGTTCAAACCTTCAGACGAGCATAAATTACTTACCTAATTTTCCTACAGAGGAGTGAGAGAACAAGCCGCATAATATGAGCTATAGATAGCCCTCAGCTAGACAGACTATCTGCTTGTAATACATTCAATAAACCTTAATTTGCTGGCCACGTGGGCAGTGAAGCAACGCCGCAGGCGATACTATATCACCCAACTCTACCATCTGTGATAAATAAGTATTCTTTGCCATTATAAAGTTATTAAACTTCGCAACGACTGTGTGGGTGGTGTGGGGATGTTGAATTTAGCTTAAGGCGTGTAGATTGTTGCTGAAACTGTTGTCGCACCATTGTATACCTATATTGATAGGTACTAATTTAAAAAATTGTTTTATATAACATACCATGTTGCTCTACTTAAGGTATTTAACACCTATGGTGGACTACCGTAGGATCGCAGGTAATCGAGTGAATTATTTACTTAAAACAATTCAATAAAGTGTTATTTCGACAGCCTCCATAGTGTGGTGGTTGAGCAGGTCGGCTCATAACTCGGAGGTGGCGGGTTCGATTCCCGCGACAGGACATGTATTTGTGCCCGAAAAAAAAGTGCAAATACTTGTTCTGTGTCTGGGTGTTGTGGGACCATGGTCCTCATAGTTCCTGGGTCTCTAGATACAGGGAATCCTAGTTAGGGTCTAGGATCTATGTATGTGATCGTTGGGCGTTATTTATTATTTATTATTTAATTATCAATGGCTGTACAATAGTACAAAAAGTAGTAGTTTCTTTAAATATAAAGAATGCATATAATGTACCTCCATATACCTACCTACCTACTTACACAGATTAGATAAACTCTTTGTAAACACAAAACATTACAATGATTTTCAGGAAGTGGGTAGATTAACAATAGGCGACGTTAAGTACAAAATAAAAATAAAATTAGGTAAATACAAGAATGGACAGCTGCATTCTCAAGCCGCCTGCCAAGCGTGGTATGGTGCTCTTCCCATGATATAAACGTCCAAAATGGCGTTTTATCGGGAAGGCCTATCAGACCAGTGGACATTTTCCGGCAGTCGATATGCTGTGAGGTGTGACACGGAGAACGCGTCAAAAGTAATACATTTTCAGAGCTTTTTTCTCATTGACAGTTCGTCTCCTCACAAGCGCTTAATCAAAATGCGGATTGTCCAAATTCGCGTGACCGCCGTGATAGATGGCGGGACGGATCCATCACCCCGCAGCCTCTAAACTAATTAGCTACCCTCGGGGTGAGTAACCGACGTCACTTCATCTTGGGGATGTTAAGTAATTTGTGCAATCATTATGTTATTATGACGGCAAGTGGTTTTATTTTGTTATATTTTGGCTCCACACATAGTGTATTTAGCCTGTGTCAAGTTTTATAATTTTCATCGTGTTATAAATTATGTCACGCAAAGTCATGTCCTAGTCATAGTCATAGTCCAGTCTAAGTCATGGCTCCAGCAAAGTGGTGGCAACTTTACTAGAAGCTTCTATGGAGTTTTGGAAGCAACACGAATAATCACGTTTCACCACATTATATCACTTGCCCTCACTCATGCTCGTAATTCAGCACTTAATGCGTAAAACGCCACCAATTTTAAACATTAACACTGGAAAAAGCACAAGTTTTCAAAAATAATACAATGCAACGACGTGAACTTTTCCGCGTTCCCGCAAAAACTCTTAGGTGGTTTTCAGATGGTTGGAGAAAATTGATAATGTTGCTATGACATGCAATATAATAATCACCAATAAATAGATATATGAAGAATATTTATTGTATTAAACATGTAAAAGACCTTGTACTGGTAGTGTTACAATGAGCGGTCTTGTCGCTGTCAGCGGTTTCTTCCAGACAATCTTTGGATGGACAGTATTATAGGTACCTAAAAGAGAAAAGGTTAGTTAGTACGAGTAGGTAGGCTCTAGGTATTATATTATCTAGATACAGTCAAGGATTTTTCTGGTAAGTTTAATTTCTTATTAATGTAAAAACAAAAGTAAAACCCTGTTCTTCAAATAGGATTATAGTAAGTTGCAATACCACTGTATAGTTTTTAAATGAAATTTTAGATGCTTAAGTATTTTATTTTGATAAGCAATAAGATGTAGAAATCTACGTTCATAGGTACCTACTAAAGAGACATCAAAATTAAAATACCAAATAGAAACAAACTCGAAACCATTTTGTCAACCTCTTATAAAAATAAACCAGGCTGAATAGAGATGTGTTTAAAAATACATGTAGAAAAAAGGTTAGACAGTTTCGAGCTGTCAAAATGACAGCGACGGCGCCGGGAACCCGATCCGATGGCGCAGCAATAGGCCTACGTATGAATAAATAAAGAAATATGAAAGAAAACAAATCATCATTAGTTAATAATAGATTATTCTGAATAGAGAAACCTTCGGAGTGCAGTAAAAATATGGTGAGAAAAATAATTTGATTTAGTTTCATTATTAATGAATCAAAATTAAAAAGGTAATTTCAGATTCTGGCGAAACCTTTAGGTATAGGCACAACATTTTCATAGTTTACCCAGTATTTAAAAAAATAGGAAGTATTTTGTTGAAAATTTACTGTAGGTACCTAAGTAATGAATGCTTACTTTTTTTTAACCAGCATAAAAGCGATAAATGGATAAAAACTCCATTATCCTAGCTCATTCCAAGCTTTATCTGCATACCCTCACATTAGGCGAGTTGCAGACGTCACGTCACCCAGCAGGCTCATTAGCCAACGATATGTCCGTTAATTTGTTTGAGTTGCAATTAACATGTCCACTGTCGATGCCTGTGCCACTCACTACTAAGCTCTAAAAAAGTTAAATTAAAAAAATAACGAACGGTTCGATTTTGACAGGCGCTTACCGATCCTTTAAAAAGTTAGCGTTCGACAATCGAACTGTTTGCTTTAAGCGCTTGGAATAAAGTTTGAAATCTAACTGATTGGGTTTTAAACGGAGTGTAAATTAATATTGTGTGCCAGTGATAATCGCCTTTAAGTCAATACAAACAGTCTAATGTATTGTTATGTGACGTTACGTTTAATCAGTGATGTTTTGAGATGTTGACGGTTGTGAAATTAAAACCTTTTGGACTGTTATTTTAGTTTTTATTTATTTTATTTAAAGCTAAAAGCTGAAACGCTGCTTGGTCTATTATTTATATCAAGCTGCCTTTCCATATTTTTGAATAATCAAATCAAATTATTTCAATATTAGGGGATGAATTTACAAAATAATACCTGTGCAATACCTACTTACGTTTCAAAATGAAGACGTTATTATGTTTAAACGTCCAATTATTTCCAAAAACTAATTCAAATTAATACTTTGTCTATCATTAATTGGTCATCCATAAATACCCAAAGAAAAGATACGGAAATGGCCTTAAGAGCCCCATTGAATTTGTATCCGAGTCGAGGGCTTGTTATTCATGATGGTATTCGCGCATTCATTTTACCTTATAAGTCATATTATGTATAGTAGGCACGTATTTAATATTGACTAAGTTATTTAAAAATTCTTATGTTGGTACTAATCTTAGATGACGTACTAATAGTGATAAATTGATAATAGATCATTATCGATGAAGCTTACGAACGAACCAAATAAGCATTAATACTAAATCGTTTATAACTAAATTCTAAAACAAACAAAAAGCAAATTTTGTTCGGTAAAAACAAAAGCTCATTTTGTCGGATTCGTGAAATCTTAAACAGTGCCAAAATTACCAAATACATTATAGAACTCTCTTTTTCGTTATTATAGAACCGTTTCTCAGATTTGTATATGAACACTTCTTTCTTTTCTTATAAGAATAGGGTATTTACTACTTGCAAACGCCCTTCCAGGGCTCATGTCAACCTACCAACCTAATTATTTAAGATCTTGTGTATTATATAATACGTGTTATTATATATTACCTATTATGATTATGTACATGAATGCAGTAATAAATAATAATAATATTTTCGGACAGCTGGCGGATTTAAAATCAACATTTAATTAGTAGTATTTAATAAATCATTTTTATGATGAAACACAAATAGCCCCGTAAGAAGCCTTTGTGTTGCCTATGCGGCATGGAAAGGAACGCCTTATACGGAGTGATATCATAACTTTCACAAGAGTTATCATGTGATTAAATAAGGTCGCACATACGTACGGTTTTATTTTTAGATAATTATTTTAGTTTAATTTATAGGTAATGATTCATTTTTTCATTGGTTCTTGTTCCACAAAAGTGTAGTAGCTCAACCTCAATAAATATTACGGGGTTGCGAATCAACATCAAAGTAAATTATATAAAACGTAAATAGGAAATTATAAATCAAGTATTGGTTTATATTAATGGAATATTACAAGCAATAAATCAGGGTTACTTTACAGTACCTACGTTAATTAAACTGAGCAATTGATTCTATAATCTGTGAAATTAATTAAAACGTAGATTTCAAAGGATTAGCTTGAACCTCCGAACAATACTTCGCGGATTCTTCCGATTTTACACGAGAATTCTTAATTTTTATGATTTACAAGGTAGGGTACGTTTTAAATCATAAACTTTTTGTATTTTTTTATATGTGTGGACATTTCACACAGCGGCATCTAACCTCAAACTAAGCATAGCTTGTACTATAGGAACCAGATAACGGATATAATACTTAGATACTTTTTGTTTGTAAATACATACATAGAATACAATGTGTCTGTAATAAAACGGCCAAATAGTTGACGATTTAGATGAAAAGCCAGCCAGACATACAAACAATAAAAAAGCAATGATAACGATAAGTACCTATGTACTATTTTTGTGCCAATACTCGCCCGAATAAATTAATGACGCAGCCGCCATTATTTCACTACCTACTTCTCTTTTTCTCTCGGGCAGTGGGTCAAATCAGGTATCAAGTTAGCAACTACTTCTTTTGTAGGAACTTCTCGCTCCCACGCTACGTGTCTTTTGAGAGTAACGAAAAAATTGTTTAAAAAAATAATAATATAATTGTATATTGTATTGTATTGTATCTGTGCTTCAGACCATGTTAAAACTCTAAACATTACTAACTTCTTTGTTCTAAACTATAAGTAAGTTCTGTACAGAGTACAAACCTAACATATTCTATACTAGACTAACAGAACTTATATAACCTCCTGGGCTCATAGGCATAAATTTTCTGGTGCTCCCGGATACAACAGTTACTTCTGTTTCTCAGTAAGTACTTACTTTACCCTTTTGTCACCAATAAAGACCGGAAGCATTATATTATTATTCCACAGACAACAAAACTAATCTAGCCAAGTCTCACGTAATCCTAAACATTATGCGAGTTAAAAGATTTACAAATTGAAAAGAAAGTGTGAGAAAAAGATGAGTGAAGATTAAAATTGCATTTGTATTTTGATGTTATCTCTATGAATTTACAACAATGTGTATAAAAGTGAATAAATGTCTACTTTGTACCTATCTCTTGGCATTGTACCTTATTATTATAATCTGTGGCAATGTCGCCATTTGTTGCAACAAATGTCTATATACCTATAGCTTAAGAGTTGTTGATTTCTTAATTACTTAGTACTTATTCGCTGTGTGTCATAAATATACCTACCAACTTACAAATAAGTAAAACTTTATGTTATAAGTAGGAACGACACGTACGAAACGATACGTACGAAAAACTATCATTTCGTCACTTATGTTTTTTTATTGCTAAACATAATATGACTTTTATTATGTTTTTGTAATCCTCTTTTGATTTCCTTTATTTTGATACTCTAGGTTCTAGGTACTTGATAGGTGTGGCTATTTTTTTACTAACGTATTAACCCTTTGGCAGTCGGGTAAAAAAATCAATACAATATCGCAAATGAAAAAGCTCTAATAATATTATTATTTTTGATACATGATAAGTATAATAATATAAGATTCCTCCAATCTTCAGCACTTATTGCCGCCGCCGCGCCACGCCGTTGGTCTTTACCCTGCTGCCGGTTTAGATTTTTTATATTGCCTAATAAGTATTATACTATAATATTGGAAACAATGCTATTTTTCCTTTTTCACACTGATTTTAGAATTGTAATTTATATAAAAATAATTGTAAAACTTTATAATAAACTATGTGTCTTGGAAATTTCACATAGGTAGACTTAAGATTTTTTAAATAAATTACAAATAATACTTACCTATTCATATAATGTTTAAAATGAAACAAAAATAAGTATTATTACATAGTTATTATAGCAGGTAATATTTTATTAGGCATATTTTTGTTTATAAGTGTTTATATTTTAGATTTTATTACATATTTATATTTTTATAACTAACACAATGTATTAGACATTAATTTAAATAGATAACGACTAAAACAAAATCTTCTAAATTATTCCTTCTTTTTTTTATTTCTCTTGGTAATTTTATCACCTTTAGCAATCAATAAACGATTAGACGATGAATAATAATCATTGCAAATTAGTTGTTTCTACAAATATTACAACTAGACTTACAGCCGCACCTGCCGTAAAATATCAGACTTGTACAAACGACAGTCTATCGGGATAGAGTTCAAATTACTATAAATAAAGGATCATATTAATTATGTATTCCACTAACTGGTGCCCATTTCAAAACGTTAATTAGGAGACGTTATAAATTGTTAGCGGACTCGTGAAAAATTGGGTAAGTAAGTATTAAAGTAAGTACTTCGAAATTATACACTAGGGTTTTGCAAGTAGCAATAACCTGATGTTATTTATATAAAAAATATGTTTAATGATGATAACCAGTTAAAGTTTATATAAACCTACTATATAAACCTACACGAACGCTTAAGTGCAACCGGTAATTTTAGTTTAATTTTTTTCTTAAGTTTGTTATAACGTTGCATTTTTGTTAGTGAGTAGGTATGATTGCCTGTCCTATAGTACTTTTTTATAAATCAATATCAGATGTTTATTGTGTAGGTACTACGTGCATATTATACATTGGTAGATAAATAATTATTTTATTTTATTTTTGTTTTTTTAAACGGTGTTATTTTTTTCTATTTATAATATGGTTTACTTATTATATAGTTTTTTACTTTAGATTTAGATAAGTAGTTTATTTTAGTTTGGATTAATTTAGTTTTAGTCAATTTATCTACTTATTTTAAGCTGTTTTACCAACCAAGTTTTACAAAATAAATTTTTGAGAGTTGAAGTTGACTAACTAAGAAGAATATTTATAATATATTGATTGAGATTGTTTTCGAAAGAGGTTAGGGTCATTTTTTATTTGAATTCAACGTTGTTGGTAAAATGATACAAAAGTACATTGTTTACGAATATAAGTTTTATTAACAATATTAATTTAATGACTGTAATGTAAGTCGATATCATATTTACAATTTGCATTTTTTTATATTATACATTTTTACAAATCTCTCTTGAGTCACTATAACTAAATCTATCGCCTTCCACGTACCTAAAGCACAAATTAAATTAAAATATACACAAATAATAATAATTATTATTAATGATAATTGTATTTCCCTACAACGATAAATATAAATAATTCGCAACAGGCCCATACTTTTTAAATAATATTAAAATAATGCTGTACTTATATAAAAGCCGTAACGGTTTATTTTTTAAATATTGACTGTAATGATTTATCTACATTGGTAATGAATTTTAATAACATACATACATTATGCTTTTGCATTAAAGTTAGAGCTCCAAAAATCATAATCATCACCAATTATTATATTTTATTCGTACCTACCGAAATTCATTTCCGACAGTTTGGTGTGCGAACATCAATCATTGCACTAAGTATATTTTAGAATAATTTTGAATTAGTGCTCAAAACTAAAATAAGTATTACAACCGCGGTTATTATTATTATTATTTATCTGGTGTTAACAGACCAGAACAAAACAAGGGATAAAGCATTTAAAACATGACTGACTATGTATTAATTCAAAACGCTACGGTGAATAAAAAAGCTGCCAAAAATGTATTTGTAATATAAATAAATATAAATATGTGTGGACATTTCACACAGCGCCATCTAGCCCCAAACTAAGCATAGCTTGTACTATGGGAACCAGATAACTGATATAACACTTAGATGCTTTTTTGTTTGTAAATACGTACATAGAATACAATATAACACCCAGACGCAGAACAAACATCTGTTATAATCTGAATGTAATGAAACATAATATAACAACTGAGAGGATAAAAACTATAAGACATGGCTAAGAAAGGATTGACCATTAATAAACACTCTAATTTAATAAGTAAACAAATGACATGACAATGCAGATCAATAATGGTCGCGTCATGCTCTGGTCTCTTAGACAATTATTGCATTAATTTTTACATAATAGTTGGATGACAATGATATCATCGCATTGATGAATGACTGACTCTCAGGTTGGAATCGGGAACATAGGTTTCTTTACAAATAATGTATACATGCTTAACTTACAATTTTGTTGAATTCTAGTAGAACACTGGTTATCGGTAATAAATACACAGGAAAATAAATGACTAATTCAGAAAATGGATTTAGTAAACAAATTGGTAAATATTGTGGAAAATAATGTCCGTCCGGTTGCTAAAAATGTTATCAATAATTGCAACATAAAACTAGTATTAACACAATTTTATGAGCTTAACACGGGTGTAAATCAAATAGGCCTACAACCATAAAAGCATCAACGCAGCAACCGTTTTACATCCAACTCATATTCACTATAAAAAGATCGTGTAGGAAATCAAAACCGGCAATAAAACTGGAAAAGCCTCAATATCAAAGTAATTGGCAAGGAACGGAGTCTTACGCGTTCAGGTACTTACACACCCTCAATTAAATAGTTAATAGCATTATATAATCTATACACATAAACGTAAGTATCTACATCTCTATAATAACATTAACATACAACTAAAAGCTGATATGATAAATAAAATCTATATTTACTGGTAAAATACATTGGATTTATAAACAACGGAACCAACGCCGGCGACGGCATTTGGGCAAGTAAATGCTTTAATAAAAGAGAAGCATCTTCTAGAGCTCCATGTAGAGTTGTCACCAAATTAATAATAAGTGATATGACTTCAAATAAATTAGTTACTAAATTCGGAGTAGAGAGAAGAGTGTAATACTCGAAAAAAAATTAACCCTGTTACCGATAGATCATTTGATTGCTAAGGTTTATACCTTAGCAATCAAATGTCATAGAAATCACATTTACGGTTGCTTGAAAAGACCTAAATTAGTCCACCAATAAGACGGCGGCTAATAATTGAACTTTAACTACAAAGTATTGGTACATACCTGATAGACGCAGAAATGCTGATACTTCAAGCACTCTCAACACTTTCAACGATATAATAACGCCCTAATTAACTGGTTTACAATGCCAAACATCACATAACGTCACGGATCTGCGTTACAAACTACGATAATATATAACTTCTCGTCTATATTGCATCGATTGTCACTCAAAACGTCTCTAAAATCTGTATCACGAGTGGTTTATGTACACTAGAGTCAGTCTGCGGGCTACTCCTCGTCCACGTTGATCTCTGAGTCTGCCGAGTCCTCATCATACGTAGAGGAGGAAGCGAAGCCCCGGCCCAGTAGTGCCGAGCGGTTTTTCGCGGCTGCGGCCCGATCGCGCTGCCGTCGGTTTTTGAACCAGTTGCCCACCTGCGTTGGTGTCAACCCCGTCGCTGCTGCCAGCTCACGTTTCTTTGTTGGGTTCGGATATGGATCCTGCAGGTACCACTCCCGCAGTAACGATCTCGTGCGCTCCTTGAAACAATGCGTTTTCTGTTCACCGTCCCATATCGTTCGTGGTAAAGGAAACTTCTTTCGCACGCGATATTTATCGACAGGTCCGAGCGGGCGGCCTCTTAGCCGTTCCGCTTCTTGGTAATGCGCTTCCAGCCAAAGGGCTTGAAGTTTCGCGTGACTTGAGCGCTGAAACCGGTGCCTCTCTAGTATAGAGTAGAGCTCCCGATGTCGTCCCGCGTGGAAGGCGACCACCGCTCGGGCTCGAAGGACCGCTTCACAACGTTCCAACTCGGCGACATTGGGGTGAGCGACGGGTAACGACCACAGAAACCTGGCCAGGCGTTCCACGTCGCCGCTTTCTTCGAGAGTTTCACAAACTGTGGCGACTTGTGCGGCACTAAAGGACAGCGTCGGCAGCGGCAACAGAGGTGTAGGAGCAGCTAGTTCGATGGCGTTGAGTGTGACGGAAGAAGCCGGCTCGGTACAGGCCGCGGGCTCGGTAGCGCGGTCGGGCGCGGCGGGCCCACGGTGCGCCTCCAGGATCCGCGCGTGCAGCGCCACCGTCGTGGCTTCGTCCCAGGAGCCGCGCATCGGTGCGAGTGTGCGCGGCCGAGTCGCGCGCGGTATGAGCCACCGCCAGCGCGCTGCCGGGGGCGTGCTCAGTGCGCGCGCGCGATTGGCTATCGGTTACCGCGCGCAGGGCTGGCTGGCCAATCGCGTACGCCGCCCGCTCGGGGGGCCGGATAGCTTTCAACCGCGCCACGGCGCGTATCCGGCGGGCGCATTTAACGAGGGCGACGGGGCGCGGCCCCCCCGCGCCGCCATGATCCGTCACGCACACCGCCGCCACCGCCCGCGCTGCTCGCTCCCGCGCGCGACACATCGAGATCCCCAGAGCTCAGCCTTCGATCGATTACCTGCAAACCTGCAATTAATAGCCTCCACACGGCCATCCGGCTGAATTACACACCCCGTGTTTGTCCTATGTATCACTATGATCGGTAAATCATTATTTATACCTGGTAACATGCATGCAGACCTGTCAGCGGCTTGACAAATCGATGCTTAGATACATTGAAAGCTTTTGAGCAGGTGTAAGTTGTGAAAAATAGCACCAGCTTTACCAATATCTACCTACATTTTCTCTGTATTCGTCGTATCTATACTTGCAGTTGATATCACTCCATTTCGACACTCCATTTTAATATTTCTCAATTTTGCATCATGATAAAAGTATTACGGATAAGTGTGTTTATCTATTTAGATGGCATTCGTAGTGTTGGTAAGCGTAAGAGACTAGTCGTCCTTCAAGGACTTGAAATCTTTTTACATTACCCAAGTACCTACATATTTATTTTAATTACGCGTCTTTTAAGATCTAGAGTAGATAGGTTTTAGTATCTCTCACCTAATTTTAAATTTAAATTGTACATTGCAATGTACCCAACTTTCCACCATAACAAAACAGTCAAAGCGAAAACATAATGAAAACAAAATCCAACCATCAAGATCGTTTGGTTGGCGTAGTACCAAGCGAGATTTCAGCGTGAAAGCCTTTCGAGAGTATTAAGTTATTGAACGGCAAACCACACCCAAGCGGCTGTAACGCTACACAGGTAGCCCGGGAAGGGAGAGCCACCCCACTCACCCCGGGATAACCACTACCCCCCAGATTGTGGGCTGTGTTACCCGCCGAGAAATATTACGTGTTACAAAAGAGATGGATAACCTACATACCTACCTTTTGTGGGTTCCTTTGAATACCTTGTCATTATTTCCATAGCAAAAAGTTACATAATTCTATTACTTATAAGTAATTCTTGAATAGAAAAGCAGTGTAAATATTTAATATCCCTATTAGTTTCTCGCGATTACTTATAAAAATAAGATCTGTGGCAATCACTACAACCTTGCGACATTTTAAGTTTGATAAGATAGAGTTCAAAAACTATTACCCGACCACCTACTTAATTATTTATGTTGGCATTTTTACCTCCGTCCAAATGAAGAACTAATGGTTACACGTGTAACCATTAGTTATACAATTTTTGCAAATAGGTAAGTACCTATTTGCAAAAATGTGCGTTTACATGACTAGAAATTTTAATTTTTTTTTGTTAATTATAATTTTAAGTAGCCTATACTTTTAAGTAGGTATACGTACTTCTATCATCTATGCTACAACTTTACAAGCGCTATGCAGTTGCGCGTTATAACGAGGTGGGAGAAAGCTACTTTTTCAAATTCCAACATCGTTAAATTCCTAAAGTATTGAACCTACAGTAAAAATGAATAGAATCTTTTTGATGTAATATGATTTAAGTTCACAGAAGTAATTGTAATACTAATCCTAAAGGTTTCTGAGATATAAGCAAATATCCGAAAAAAGTGATATTCAAGCACTTCTACTTACCCCCCACCCTCGGAAATTATTAGTATATTCATCAGTACACTTCAAAGTATAACTGTGCCAATTTTTAAGACTACACGAATGATTTCGGCTGTTTGCCTAATGTTTAGCGAGTTTTCTTAGTATTGTTAGGGTTACGGCCCTCGCAGCAGAGTGTGGAAGTGGCGGCTATTATAACTTGTAAATAATGGTAAAGAGAATTCAAAGATAAATAGTAAAACAACCATGTAAATGCTGTAAAGTTTTTTAATCAAAAGATGACGTACAAAGGCAGGTATCAAAAAGTGGCAGAGAACATAAATTATTTAAAAACACGTTTATCAAAAAGGCTTTACTAACACGCCCCCTTAATTTATGCTCTCAAGGCCTACCCCCTTAAGTCACACGTATATTGTCTTTAAGCCCTAATCCTACCATGCACCTATAATGTTTGCATTTAGGCAAGGCTTTCGTTAATATATCAGCCGTCATATCATTTGTAGAAATGTACCTTAAAGAAATATCCTTATTATTCTTTAACACATCTCTAATGAAAAGGTACCTTATGTCTATGTGCTTACAACGAGAATGGAGAACTGGATCTCGAGCTAATGCGATAGCACCCTGGTTGTCTGCATATAAAGTAATTTTAGCATACCTGAGTAACCCAATTTCAGTAAGCAGACTGTTCAGATAAACCGCTTCTTTCATGCATTGTGATAGGCTAACGTACTCGGCCTCACAGGAAGATGTTGAAACGCATCTTTGTTTCTGTGATTTCCACGAAACGCACGCACCACCTAAAATGAAAGCATATCCGGAATATGAACGTCGATCTAGTTCACAACCTCCCCAGTCCGAATCTGAGTATCCTACAATAGACTCACCGGTCTTTTTAAACGAAAGTCCGTAATCGTGTGTTCTCTTCAAATATCGCAACACACGCTTTGCCAAATTCCAACTCATGTCATTCGGATTTTCATTGAATTGTGCTAACTTTATCACAGAATTCATTATATCGGATCGGGTTCCCGTCGCTAGGTACATCAAGCTTCCAATAAGCTCCCTATATCCTTGCACAACAGGCACATTATTTTCACTTTTGGTGTATACTAATTTTTCATTCGGGCACAATGGAATTGCAACCGATTCTTTGCAATTTTCCATTCCGAAATATTTTAATATTTTGCAAATATATTTTGATTGTGTCAACGTAATGACATCTTTATCTCTGACAATGTCAATACCCAGAATATATTTGGCACGTCCAAAGTCTTTTAGCTCAAACTCTTTGGATAATTCTTTCTTAAAGTCGTCAATGTGAACTTTTGTGACATGCAATCAAAATATCATCCACGTAGACCAAAACAAAAAGTTTTGTCTCATTATCCTCCTTAAAATACAAACAAGGTTCATTTATGGGAGCCTTGAATTTCATTTTAATAAGTTTTTGATCCAGCATTATGTTCCATTGCCGTCCCGCCTGCTTCAATCCATACAATGCCTTTTTCAATCGGCAAACATCTCCTCCGGCTTCAAGATCCTTTAACATCTTTTCAGCTTTGCCTCTAACAGATAAATCTTCACTCTGATTTCCTGAAATGTTCAAAAGACAATACTTTAGCAATTGAGGGATTTTCATGTAAATTTCTTCTTCCAAAATTCCATTTAAGTACGCCGTATTGATGTCCAATTGATGAATTTCCATATCCATTTCTACTGAAAGAGCAGCTAACAGCCTCACCGACTCAAGCCTCGCAACAGGAGCAAATGTACTATGATAATCAATACCATACCTCTGACTAAATCCCTGCGCTACTAATCTAGCTTTCTTCTTTTCAGTTTTATCTGGATTTAAATTCGTAGTCAAAACATAGCGACATCCAACAACGTCACGATTTGCCGGTTTTTTAACAATATCCCAAGTTCCATTCTTCAGTAAACTTTTGACTTCGGATAGGATAGCTTGTTCCCATCCATACTTCTCATTACTTGAAAGAGCTTGTTTCAATGTTATTTTTGTAACACCTGCAAAATCGTGACAGTCAGTAAACTTATCCGGGTCTGACGATATACCCTCGCCCTCACACGGATGTTGTGGTGACTCCTCTTCTCTTTCTAACGTTACTTCAACCAAATTGTAAATTTTCTTCGGACGACCCGTACCACTTTTATCAAGACGTGGTCTCCCTGGAGCTCTCTTGAACGTCTTCACTGGTTCCTCATGCCTTATGTCCGGTCCCATATCACCACTTTGAAGAACATCACAGTGTGATTCGATATTCGACATTAATGGCATCGTTGGATTACAGGAATCAACGCAAGTATGCTCACCATCGGGTCCTACTTCATCAAAATAACTATCAGAAACTTCTGCCGAAGTAATCTCTATTTCCGCATACGTAGGTTGCATTTTTAAAGGAGAAACACATTTTTCAGTGCTTAACAGATCTTCCTTCAAGTTATCCTCCAAACGACCTGTGCTCTGATGAAATCTAACATCTCTCGATATTAGGATTTTCTTGTCGGTAGGAATCCAAACTCTATATCCCTTGACGTCTCTTGGATAACCAACAAAAACACCTTCTTGACTCCTTTCTGCCAACTTACTTTTGCTTGGTTCTTTATTTAAAACATGAACCTTAGTTCCGAACTTCTGTAGGTAGTGTAATTTGACAGGTCTGCCATACCATTTCTCATACGGTATGTCTCCTCCAAGAGAACTCGATGGACATCGGTTTCTGACGTGACACGCCGTCACTACAGCGTCTGCCCAAAAACCCGCCGAAAGACCTGAGGATATAAGCATACATCTCGCCATTTCGACTAATGTCCTATTCATCCTCTCAGCAACTCCGTTTTGCTGAGGAGTCCGAGGAGCTGTCAATCTTCTACCGATACCTTCGTTCTTCAAATATTCATCAAACTCCCGATTGCAATATTCACCCCCGTTGTCGGATTGCAAATATTTTATCTTTTTACCCGTTACGTTTTCAACATAACTTTTGTAAATTTTAAAAACGGTAAAAACGGAACTTTTTTGTTTCAACAGGTACACTTCACACCAACGTGTACTATCGTCGATAAAAGTTACAAAATAAATTTGCGCCGCCTATTGCCTGCGTATTAAAAGGTCCGACTACATCTGAATATACAATCTTCAAAACCTCATTACATGGTCCGTTTGATTTTGAAAATGGTAGTGCACTCATTTTCCCTCTAGCACAAACGTCACAGTCGTGTAGCTCACGTTCATTTATCCTTTGAGTTTTTATACCTGCTTTGGTCAAAACTCTCGATAAATCCCTTGCATTTAAGTGTCCTAATCGTTCATGCCACAGCCACACATTATCCTCTGACGCTACTGATGCAGATTCATTCTGTTCCCCAATGTAATATAAATTACTCCTACGATCTGCAACTACAACAATTTTCCCATGACAGTTTTTCACTATGGCCTCATCCTTAGTAAAAATTACAGAATAACCCTTATCTGTAATCCTTGCCACTGAAATTAGGTTACATCGTAGATCGGGAACGTGTAATTTGTCTGGCAACTGAACATTTCTTTTGGACTCACCTTTATATGCAGACAGTGTGACCATGCCTTTACCTTCAACTTTTGTGGTCAAGTTAGAAGCTAAATTTAATTGACTCGATGACGGTAACAAACCCTCCACAAACTTGTTTACGTCTTTACATAGATGTGATGTACACCCGCTATCTAAGATCCAGTTTCCACTTCCGTTGTACACACTTTACATTGATCTGTAACACAATTAAAAGAATCAAAACTGGTATCAAAAGATGTTTCACATGTATTTGTAATGTATTTACAACGTACTTTGCAGAATCTTTCTCTTTGTTTTTCGTGCATTTTGATGTTTTATGTCCAACTTTATGGCATTTGAAACATTTAAACTTGAATGTTTCCCGTTGTTTATTGAACTTCTTTTTTCTTAAATTCTCTTTTGCGATCATTGCTTGTTCTTCAGAGTTGTGCCTCGAACAGTACTCTTCAACTATTTTGATTTTCAGAGTTTCAGGATTCGGAATTTCATCTCGGGACTCTATTGCACATCGGAAATTGTCAAACTCTGTAGGAAGACTATAGATGTAACATTATCGAAAATAAGTCATCATGAATCTCTACATCCATTGCACTCAATTTATCCTTGATATCAAAAAATGTTGAAATATGTTCATGGAAGTCGCCAGGCTCGGTGAATTTCATCATAGTCAACCTTTTCAACAAAGTAGCCTTTTTTCGCTGGTCCTTTTGATGCATAAATGGATTCTAGCTTTAACCATACCTCTCTGGACGTTTTGCACCTCTTACATGCCGTAACTCACCAGGAGACATACTCAGGATTAAGTCAGCTCTCGCCTTGGAATCTCCAACAATCCATGTCTGCGCTGCTCTCTCCTCGATTGGTTTTTGTTTACTACCATCCACATACCCAAATGCATAATTTTTTATCAGTAAATCCTCTGCTTGTACTCGCCAGCTCTCGTAATTTTCTCTGGTTAAAACTTCGATCATCCTCGTTGTTGCCATTTTAACCACTCGTCAAAATTACCTCAGCTCTCAATGTTTTCTTCAGCACAATCTTTTATCAATATATTTTCCAGCAATGACACTCACTACAATGCTATAATTTTCGCCTTTCGTCCTGGGCCCGTAACCAATGCTAGGGTTACGGCCCTCGCAGCAGAGTGTGGAAGTGGCGCCTATTATAACTTGTAAATAATGGTAAAGAGAATTCAAAGATAAATAGTAAAACAACCATGTAAATGCTGTAAAGTTTTTTAATCAAAAGATGACGTACAAAGGCAGGTATCAAAAAGTGGCAGAGAACATAAATTATTTAAAAACACGTTTATCAAAAAGGCTTTACTAACAATTATGTGGTGGAATGGATAGGTCATAAAATCCGCCATATTGGGTTTAGTAGAATTTAATGTACCCTATGTCACCCAGAGTACCAATATGCATCGATTGGTATCAAATTTGATAAAATATGATGAGTAGTTTAGGCACAACCAGGGAACAACAAAACCAGAAAATTGGCGCCTATTTTTATACGTAGGCTATACATAGTTATACAAATTATACATATTCTAAACGTACTCATAAAGACCTTTCATTTGATACCAAACATGAAATGTTTATCGAAAAAATATATTTTTTGTTGTCCGCGAATTTTTTTAATATAATCCGCCATATTGAATTTATTGTACCTTTTTATAGCCTATGACACGCGTGTTAAGATCTATCGATTGACATCTTGCTGTTTGAAATAGAATAAGTAATTTAGGAGATACGAGGGAACATATGAACAATACATACATACATACATACACAGACAGTCAAACTCATAACCCTCTTTTTTGGTAGTCGGGTGATAAAATATAGATGAGTATTACTTATTCCAAATTGTTTAATTACTTTTTACCTATAAAAACTTAAGTGATTTAAGTTTTAACAAAATATCTAACACGATCATATTCCATATACTTAGTTTTACTTACCTTCTTTTACACCGTATTATAATTGCAATTAAAATTAAAAACTTATTTTAAATTGTTACTAAGTAGTTAGGTACCTACCTGCCAAGTACCTACCTAGGTATTTTTTGTAAATCTTTCAGATTCAAATAAAACCTTATCTACTAGGTGCCGGTGTTATAAATTTTATGACCACATTGACCGACACAATTCTAACAACATTAAAAACAAAGATTTAGCCGTTTGTCAATTTTGAGTGCGGTCAGGGGTCGCTAATGACTTACACAGGCTGTTTTTAAAGGATGACCGTTAAACCAAAATGGAAAAAGTCAATATAAAGTGAAGAAGTGAGCTTTAGAAATTATTTTCTATCTTTTTTTTATGAGAATGAATGACGTGACGAGCTAGTCGTTCACCTGATGTAAGCGACACGGCCTGGGTGGCCATGTCGCTTAACAGTTCTACCTACAGCCATCGTATTGTGAACGTAAATGTCGCTCGACAATGCAACGACAATGAGGCAACCTCGTTCTTGCAAATGTAGCTTATCAGTTCCTATCCCCACACGTAATGCGCCCTCGGCACGTATATCCATGGATTGTGTTGTTTCTACAGATTTGTTCGCAATCTGCATTTTTCCACTCGGTTCTGTACCTACTCTGACTTTGGCTTTTTCCCGTTGAACCTCAGCTTTTGCCGCATTTGCTACGTCGTTTATTTTTTTTTTTGTGAGGACTGGATTAGCTTTTTCCGATTGAACTCTGACCTTGCGGTATTGGCATAAAGCATAATGCTTCTTTGGTTTGAGTATTTTTGTGATTTGGTGATGCATGTTTTCGAGTTTGAGCATTTAACCAATGCTCGAAGGATGCAAAGAGTTTACCTACCTAAATACTCTTTCTTGTTTGGGTAAGTATATACCTACCTAGATGTAACCATAAATCAATAAAATGCCTTAAAAATTTTGATTAAACATGTTGTAATAGTAAAACAATAATAACATTTTTATTATTAAGTAAGTAGGTATTACTTTGACGATTCAACCGAATAAGTATAAGACCTTATTCTATATAGTTCATCATCATCATCACCAACAGCCTGAAGACGTTCATTGCTGATCCAAAAATTCTAATGTTATTTCTATTATATTAACAGCCATAAATTTTTACCAACTTACCTTTCAAATAAACCAGGTAAAAGAAACAGAGAGCTGTTATTTATTCAAAGTATTAATCCTTATAAGTTAGACAGCTCGGATGGTAGAGTTTTGAGTGAAAAGTTTACGGAAGAAACTTCCATCCGATCTCGAGTTTTCAGGTAGATTGAGGAAAATCCACTCTGTACCTACCTTGCTCTACATATTGTATGGGTCTTTATCTATAAATGACTATGACCTATATAAAATATCTGCTTTATAGAGCTTTCTAAAAGTAGAGAATTTAGCTCTTCCCAATTTCGACTAATTGTCTTGCAAATGAAGAGTAGAAAGAAGAAAAAAGAAAGAAAATACATTTATTCAGGACATCACACAATACTACATTACAATACACAATAAAAATAACATAAGTAAATAGAAAAATTAATTAAACATACAATATTTACACATATTGATATGATGTAAGTAATATTGGAGGTATCTAACTGTTTCAACAAATTAGGTACGCGGCTACCTATACTAAGCTCGGTTGCGATAGCGCTTACTTCAGTATGATACCTACACACTACAGAGAATTGCTTCAGTTTTCCCAACCAGCTGGGTTAGCACGGACGATAGATAAAATTGAGTTTTCCCGTTTTATGTCACTTTCTTCATACTTGCTTAGGTACTTGTCAAGTGGAGTAAGGGGGAAATACAATTTAGTCTACCGTCCGTGCTAGCCCAGCTGTAAGCTTATCTTATCGTTAGACAAGTTCCTACCATACCTAACCTACCTAACCTACCTACCTAAAAGTGACTATAAAAGCCATGTGAAACTCTTTAAGCCCAGTGCAGTGCAGGGCTACACAGTTTCATAAGGCTTTAGTCCAGACTGCACTAAGTTTTAGGCCCAATAAATGATAGTAAGGTCACGATAACAAAAACTTTTTAACTTATCAGCGTGCCGTAGCGCTGATGTAACATCGAAGTACGAGGATGCACTGAAAATGCTAACAAAATGGTCGGCGTATCTATTTTACACGGGCAGAGCTACGAGCAAACACTAGTCCCAAATAAAATAGCCTAGCTCTCTATACTAAGTCAGTACCTATATCAAGAACACGCCAAACCTCCATATATGTAGTTACACCACATAACAGTATACTAAACGTGCTAAAGTTAAGTGGGGCGACTTACCCGCATCTCCCGCGGGTGTGATATTCGGATCGTGTTCCGGTGAAGCCTTCTGTTCTGTAATACCAGGGGAGAGTGGGGGGTGAGGGATGGGGTGTATCGATCCGCCGCGCCGCTATCTTTGTTTGGATGATATAAAATCTTCAGTGGGTGTGGCGACACGTATTTACAGTATGATGTGACACAACATTGTCTTTCAAACCAGACTTCGAAAATTCGACTGTCCTCAATAACTTCTGCTCTTCTGGTACCTACATTAAAATTTTGGTAGCTTATGAAGTGATTGCTTTGGAATAAGGAGAAGACTAGAACGGAATGAATGGAATACCACGAATCGTTGTCAACAATGGAACAATAGGGTCCGAAATTAAATATTGTTGTCATGGGACTTGGGTCAAAGTTAATTTTAAGTGCTCACATCACGGGACAATACGATGGGACTAGTGACTAATTATATTAGATTCAACTGGAAGACGCAACGTTGCAGGCTTCTCACGAGCTGGACCTGATCAAAACTGAGAGGAGCCGTTGGATAAATGGATACGAGAAGCAAACCGTTCAAAAGTAGCCCTCTATGTTCTTCATTCAGCAGATTTTAGTTTCAGGTGAGATTGCGGTCAAATTTGGGCCTATATATTCGGTTACTTCAGAATGATGAATCTAACTGTATCATTTCCTTCCTATACTTTGAAATGTATAGGTAGGTATACTATTCTAGCATACGGTTGTTAGTATAGAGGAGAGTGGGGGAGCGGCGAACGCGGGTTAATTCTGAATTCAGTGATTAACCTAACCGAAAAGCTTGACAGGTGCGACAAGCACAAAGCAATGCTGATTGTAACCAAAACCTTATGTCAATGTGTGTCTGTGTATGTGTAGGTAAGCTGCAGCAGATATTTTAATAGTTCCCTTACTGTGTTTGTGTCCCACCGTGGGTGTGGCCTCCAGACCGCGACATCTCCTGATTGCACTGGTATTGTGGTCCTCCATTACTATGATTTGTCATCCGAGAAGAGAGTGTATTTTATTCCATTGCAGACCGTCTCTTTGTAGGCCCACGCTTTGTTAGACTTTCAGTTTGAAGCATTAGTGTAATGAGTGATGAAAACTCTAGGCAGCTGTTTCAGGTCTTTTTATTCTCTGCTTGTGAATTGGACGTCCTTTGCACTTTTTTTAGAGATTGGCTTTTCTAGACAGTCAAAACAAAAATATTATAGTCCTTAAAATTTTAGCAATCAGTGAGATTTCACTCAGCGGATTTGATGCTCTCCCGTCTTCCAACTGAACTATGGTTACTTACATGATGAACACTGACTGCGAAAATCATTAAAACTATGTGCTTACCGGCTAAGTTTAGTCCTGAAGAAATCGTGTTGATAACATTTACACTTTAGAAATCTATTCTATGATGGTAATAGATAATTAAATATTTAGATTTCCTAAATATTTCCTGTTACCTTTCTTTTCAGCTTTATAAGAAAACCCTTTTGACCTGCCGTAGCTGAGTAGCATACCTGTACTTATTGTTGCTTAAATTTAAACATTTATAATGTAATAGCCAAGCTCCTGCACTACGCATCCGTCGCCAACACATCCAAGTGAACGACGGTGTGCTTATCTCCGCGTCCAGCATTACAGCCATCTAATAACGCTCTCGGCAACTTTTACCTCGTCGTAAACATCGTCGATTCACACAATGGCCTATTCCGCTCAAATCTCGCAATACATTCCGAGGCCCACACGAGTGCGAGCGGTTCAATCGACTCTAACACCGACGTCGAAATAATAAAACACGATAAAACGACGCCACCGCGTCGAATACAATATGCTATTTTGCATTTGTAAATTTGAAAGTAAAATCTGTGAAGCTACTGTGTCGCAACATAGTTATAGCACGTTTCGTTTATGTGAATCGTTAGGCTGAACTGTTTGCAACTTTATGTTAACCCTGCGTGCGGTGGTCGCGGTCTGTTCGACCTGCACAGGTAGGGTTGTCGGTCACACAATGCGTAATACGTCATGACGCGCAGTTTACGGTCGCGAGGTATCGCTAGCGGTTTGACACGTCGCTTAGCGGGAATGATTTGTGAAGGGTTAAAACCCTTTGATGGGAATTGATCATTCTCATGACATAGTATTGCTTGAGACGTGTGAGAGAAAATATTCCAATACTAATAAGATTTTAATGGTCTTCGAGTTCATAAACGAAGATAAGGTAATCGAACTTTTAAATCATGTTGGCATTATCATACAAAAGTGGTTTTTTTTTTCTTATATTTTGGCTCCACACCATAGTGTATTTAGCCAGTGTCAAGTATTATATGTATTTTCATCGTGTTATAAAATATTTCACGCAAAGTCATGTCCTAGTCATAGTCATAGTCTAGTCTAATTCAGGTAGTCATAGTCCACTCTAAGTCATGCTCCAGCAAAGTGGTGGCAACTTTACTAGAAGCTTCTATGAAGTTTTGGAAGCAACATGAAAAATCACGTTTCACCACATTATATCACTTGCCCTCACTCATGCTCGTAATTCAGCACTTAATGCGTAAAACGCCACCAATTTTAAACATTAACACTGGAAAAAGCAAAAGTTTTGAAAAATAATACAATGCAACGACGTGAACTTTTCCGCGTTCCCGCCAAAACTCCAAAAAAAAAATAAAAAAAAAAGTGGTTTTAAACTGTTATCGACTACACTGTCAGACGTTCACGTAAAATCACAGAGCAAAAAAAAAACGCTTCCCTATATAGGCGAAGTGTCATTTGTTTCATAGCTCTGTGCGTAAAATGTTCCAAATTTGGTGCTTCTGTGATGTTGAAATTTCTTTCCTATTTTCCGCTCTTCAATTTTCTACTTCAACCCCACGCAAGTTTTAACAAACGATCGACAAAGTCCATAAAGCAAATTACGCAGTCAAAGCTATCGATAATTCCCGACGGCGACCGCATGGTTAGATAACAAGAATAGGAGGAATGAGACCAGCGAAATGATCACAGAGGTAACCCTTCTACACGGTTTGTTAGCCGCAGCCGCGGTCACGCAGGCCTATCCGCCCGCATATAGGGTTAAGTGTAATGGCACATGAAATTACCGAGCATGCAGTTAAATGCGTTTCAATAGGTCATTCCGTGACATCAAAGATTGGATGTTTTGTTATTTATAATGTCATCTGTCATTGCTTATTTTATTGTTTAGATCGACTGTCTTTGAGCCACTCGCAATACTCGCCTGCAGATAATTATTAAGAACCATAGACTTACTTAGTATCATGTAAACAGGGCCATTATTCCGTATCGATTCCTTACTTCGAAACCACGCGAACTCCTTGTCTTACATAAGAAATCAGCAAAACTGTATTCTCTATGAAACGAAAACAAAACCGCGCGAAATGAGTTTGGAATTGGCGCGATTTGAACTGTCAAAAATCATATGTTTTACCGAGACGCGGTCCGAAACATCAACACATCAAAAGATATGACCGCTTATGTCAATATATTTTATTCAAAATAAAGATAACTTTAATGTAAAGTGAAGGTACATCTAACGCTGTGACACGATTTGAACAAGACACGATAACGACGTGGTTTCATCGTGTGGAATCTGTGTTTCCATAGAGATTAACCACCCAGGGCGAATTCAATGTCAAAACTTCTGCACTACTGTTGCTACTAATCTTTTAGCCCAAGAGCTTGATTTTGCTGTTTAGTTGCTAAAATTGTGCTCTCATTGTAGGTAACTATGAATGTTTCGGTGATACGAGCACTATTGAACAGATATATTTTTACAGTTCGATTACAGTACCGCAGGAAGCAGCCACTCAAAGTGGTGCTCTGTGGAGGCCTATGTTCAGCAACTTCTTCAGGTTCTTGATGATGATAATGAGTATTACAGTTCAAAGGACAAGCATCAACCTTTTACAGAATACAAGGCCCGTTCTCAACCACCTCCACACCAATTACGAGTTCATCTCTTGCAGTATTTTGATAGCACCATTCAGGGCATCCTCAATGGACGTATGGTAATGTTGAAGTCCGCACGCAGATGGAATGGTGATGCGATGCGACCATTGTGGAGAACCCCCACAAAGGACGCGGGTTATGGTGCCTTCCGCCGTTACGCACCGATTTGTTGTAGGTAACGTTGGGTGTAACGGAAAGGAGGGAGCGACAGCGAGTGGATGAAGCGTTATTTAAACGTTTCGTGACTCTTTTAGAGTTTTTGTTAGTGAATGAGCTCGTCGTTCGCCTGATATTGAGCGATACAGCCGGCGATAAGATAACAGTTACAGTGTCCTCATGTGTTTTTTTATAAACTTTATTTAGCCATTTTATTTTAAATATATAGGTAATAGTGTCCTCGGAAGTTTAATATATAAAGATTGGTATGACACTGCACCTACGCACGTCATCCTGACACACCAGCACAGTCTAGTAATATTATTAGATTGTTAGATCAGCTGCCGTATAATAACGTCTAAAAAAGACAGAATGGCTGAAAAGGCAGGAATATTCCGGTTAGACGCTTTAGTTAAAAAATTAAAGGTGCAAATACTACTTAGCATCTATAACTTCTCCAAACTATTACTGCACAAACGAGTACAAAAATTCGCTTTCTCTTATAACTTATTCCATGTCCTAAATGCAGTTCAACAAGCTTTGTCCATCGGCGAGCAGTTTAGCGAAAGCAATTTGACGTTTTATGTGCCTGCTACAAATATGAAAGAAAATGGTAGAGACTGATGGGCGATAATATCACCTATCGTTGATGGTGCGACAATACTTATTGAGGAATCCACAAATCATACAACTTTAATAGGTATATTTTTGGATAAAAAAAACGGTTAGATGATGATTGATGGCGCGAAACTCACAGCAGCAGCTATATCGTTAAATACGGTAGCCGTCTTCAGAAAGACATTTTTGGGTAAATATATACCTATACCTAAATACCCATTATGTATTTTCCTGCAGAAAACGATATTTATATCAGCGTATATCTGGTTTACCTGGGTTCCTGAAGCGTTAAATAACTTCCACGATAAGCATCCATCTTCTCTAAACTATAAATATAACCCTACTAGGTGGACCGACGACCTGGTGAAAACTACAGGGAGTAGATGGATGCAGGAGGCGAGCAGCCGCTCAAAGCGCTCTGTGGGGGAGGCCTATGTTCAGCAGTGGACGTCTTCAAGCTGTTGATGAACCTATAAATAAAGGCACATCCATGGCGGTGTGAAATGATGATATACATGATTCATCCGATCATCATCAGCATGTCTAAAGGTTGAAATAAACTGATAGCGATTCCGTACCTATAAATTCAAATTCCAATTCTTTATTCGCTGGAATATGGGTAATTTCACAATAGTTGATAGGTATTCTTATATAATTATAGGTATACCTTTTCTCCTTGCTGATGGTGGTAACAAAGGATGATTCTGCTGCCACAAGCATTAGGCTCTGTCATCGTACATCAGCCAGTGATTAGTTTATGGAGGTGCGCGAAGCTCCTGCGGTCACAGTACTGGCGTCTGCGGTTCGGGATATTCTCATTATCTGTGGAGGTATTACGGACATAACACACGCAAAAGTTTGGAAGAACTTCAACATTTACTTCACACCACAAACACACGCATTCTTCACGTTTTTAAATTTTAACCACGTAAAAAAATTGCGTCCAAAACAAAATCTTCCGCTAAGCTTTCGCTTCTTTTTCGTCCTAAATGTTTTGCGTCACGGGCTCCGTGACACTAAACATCAGATGAAAGACTAGCTCGTCACGTCATTCATTACCTACCATAAGTACCTACCACAAGAACCGCTGGATGTCAAAGATGGTGTTCTAAGGGGAAGTCCATGTTCACGTTCAGTGAACGTATTTCGGTTAGTGGTGAAGATTATTATGGGGAATTTTTTGATGAATATTTGACAGCCTCCGTGGTGTGGAGGTTGAGCAGGTCGACTCATAACCCGGAGGCAGCGCATTCGGTTCCCACGACAGGACATGTATTTGTGCACAGAAAAAAAGTGCAAATAAGTAAGTACTTGTTCTGTGTCTGGGTTTTGTGGGACCATGGTCCTCATAGTTCCTGGGTTCCTAGATACAGGTAATCCTAGTTAGGGTCCAGGATCTACGTATGTGATCGTTAAGCGTTATTTATTTTAGTAATTTATTTATTTATCCAAAGCCGTGGCAGTGAATGCACTGATACAATGGTTTTTTTCTTATATTTTGGCTCAACACATAGTGTATTTAGCCAGTGTCAAGTATTGTGATTTTTTATCATGTTAATAGAATATTTCACGTAAAGTCAAGTCTTAGTCATAGTCATAGTCCAGTCACGCTCCAGTAAAGTGGTGGCAACTTTACTTGGAAGCTTCTATGGAATTTTGGAAGCAACACTAAAAATCACGTTTCACCACATTATATCACTTGCCTACACTCATACTCGTAATTCAGCACTTAATGAGTAAAACGCCACCAATTTTAAACATTAACACTGGAAAAAGCACAAGTTTTGAGGAATAATACAATGCAACGACGTAAACTTTTCCGCGTTCCCGCCAAAAGTCGATTTAATGTTGAAAACTTGATGAAAAGATTGACACATTTTATGACAAGTTTCATAGTCGCGCTGGTGAGGACGAAGCTACACTGTAATGAGTTTTTAGAACAGGGTGGTTATTCTCTATGGAAACACAGATTCCACACGATACGAAACCACGTCGTTATCGTGTCTTGTTCAAATCGTGTCACAGCGTCAGATATACCTTCACTTTACATTAAAGTTATCTTTATTTTGTATAAAATATATTGACATAAGTGGTCATATCTTTTGATGTGTTGATGTTTCGGAACGCGTCTCGGTAAAACATACGATTTTTGACAGTTCAAACCACGCCAATACCAAACTCATTTCGCGCGGTTTTGTTTTTGTTTCATAGAGAATACAGTTTCGCAGATTTCTTATGTAAGACAAGGAATTCGCGTGGTTTCGAAGTAAGGACTCGATACGGAATAATGGCCCAGCATGTAATAACGTAAAATAGAATGATTAGTGGGTAGGCTTCAATAACAATCGACGTGTCAATGCCCACTTGTCCAGTCAGAGGCTTTATGGGCTTTAAATCAGTATTTTAATAACGTGTTGTCTTTCATTTCCGACCATAGACCTAGAGAGTAACAAAATAATTCTACGTCCGCCTTTGACATAAGTAGATAGTTTATTATGAGGTATTTTCTTAAAATCGTTTCTTTGAACAAAATTATACACAATTCCAAAATTATACCAGGTTATTTTTAATTCACTTAGGTCTTAACAAACAACTATCATTTTTATAAGCTTTTTTCGAAACTTAACATTTTCGCCAATGGTAGGTAGGCTGGGAACCGACTGAAATGATGATTATATTTTTTTTGTTAGTAATAACATCAAAATAAAAACATCCAAAGAATTTGCTGTAAAAAAAATAGCTCTTTATTATCTATTTTTAAAATTATTTATTTGGTCAACGGTAGAGGGTATTTAAGATAAGATAAGATAAGATAAGATAATTTTTATTGCCAAAATGAAATGTTACAGTTTTGTTTCATAATATACAATGCAAGAATATACATTTCCTTCAGATCAAACTAGACTATGAGCCCCAAACAGGTCAGTATTATTAACTAATGATTATGTCGGCTCTACCGCCGCTCTACTGATTATATTTGAATATTCAATCAGTTTTTCCGCCGTAGGATTAGCTAAGTGCATTAACATTACCAAATAAACCGCACACGCTGTATTTGATGCGCTAACGATAATCCGGAGGGCGCAGCTCCACTGTTTCATACGACACGTATTTAAATAATTTAAGTCACAATTACTACTTACTTCGTTTGTTTTAATTACTTTTTGCATCTGCTATTTCAAATAATGCTTTGTTGTTATTTGGGAGTTATCATATGTAACAGTTATCTAAAAAATTGTTTTTTTGAAGTGTTACTTTGTTAAAACATCTGTTTCCTTTTTTCTTTTTTTTATGTTGGCTATTTCAGATTATTTATTTATTAAGTACGTGTTTCTGAAGCTTAGAACTGCTAACCTTAACTGTATTTTTAATGCCATTCAGGTTGCAATGGCAATGAAGTTGGTCTATTCTAAGTAGGTAGATATTATACTGTCTTATAACTGCCAAGCGATCATGGAACTTGATTGAAAGTTGAAACCATTAGGAATAGAAATACTTTATTGTATTGTATAAGTACTTATAACAGTTTCAACAAACTATGAAAATTTTCAGATCAGGAATGCAGCTTCTGTTACATTACAATCAAAATTCCTTGATCGCCCCACTGTTAGAATTTTTATATATTAGTCTCATTGAGATATGATACACATGTATCATACCTCAATGATTAGCCTGCCCAGATGCTTCAGACTTGGTTGCGTATGCGTAGTCGAGCTTCGCTATGAGCGCTGCTCTGCGACATGCCGCATCACGTCAGTCAGTGGACACCAGCCGCATGTATAATTTCCCAGGCAAGTTGTACCAACCCCTTGTTAGCCACATTTACATTCAATAAAGCTGTAATACTTTATAACAACACGAGAAAATAGAGATTTCTATACCAAAATCTGAAATGCAGAGAGTATGGAGTTGGAAGTAGTTTATTATATATAGGAAGAAGAGATCATGTATTTCTGTTACCGCTATATCAACAAAGAAAGAAAAATAAAACAAATATTTAAGGGTAGGTATGCGATGTTTACGTACGTGTAAAGAATGTACCTACTTATTTAATTTTTCTTTAAATTGGGTGGTCATGGTAGAGTCATATTAAATGTAGTATTTAATTGTATTAAATAAGTTTAGGTTTTCTGTTTTCATTTATTAATTTTATAAATGCTATTCAATTATTTCAGAGAATGTAAGTGCAGTAAATTTTACTTAAAGTTCGCCTAACCCCAAAATCAATGTTGTTTTTAATCTGACAGGGTGTTGACTAAACCGATTTATAGCGGGGGTGGCAAACCCCTTGTGTGTGAATCGTATCGTGCGGTTTTATGTCCACCCTGTATAAGCTCTTGGTAAACATAAACATTATTTTAGTAAACCGATGAGCTTACTGTTGGACTCCCACAGATGATTAGCCTCTGTATGGAACTATAAATGAATATGAAATGTACTTACGCAGATATAGGTTTTTCGCTATAAGTAATAAGTAGATTTATGTTTGACCACCAACTCGCCTGATGGTACGCGAGATGGCAACGAGTTCATTAAATAATAATTTGGTAATGTTATAGCCAATCAGTGTGTGTTGCCAGTGATGACTTATGGAATGAGACGTGGTCTTTTACTGTTGCTCTTATTAGTAAGCTCAAAGTCACGCAACGTGCTATGGAGAGCGAGAGTACCTAATGCTCGTTGTTTCCGTTCGAGATAAGATCCGAAATGAGGAGATCCACAGGAGAACTAAAGTGACCGATATATCTCTTAGAATTAGCAAGTCGAAATAGCAATGGGCAGGCCACCTCGCTCGGAGAACTGATAACCGATGGGGAAGAAAAGTTCTTGAGTGGCGACCACGAACCGGAAGACACAGCGTATAGGCCAGGTGGACCGATGATTTATGGAAAGCAGCGAGCAGCGAGCTGGTAGATGCAGGAGATGAGCAGTCGCTCAAACTGGTGCTCTTTGGGGGCCTATGTTCAGCAGTGGCACTAACAAGACTTTATTATACAAGTCTATTTGTCGTTTCATCCTAAGGATATTGAATCAGCAATACAAGATGTTACGGAAGATCTATGCAGGATTGCTACCTGGTCGTCTGATAATTGTCTCCTACTCAATCCAAATAAAACTAAGTTTATGATACTAGGTAGCAAACACCAGTTATCATCTCTTCCACCTGTAATCAACATCTCGCTGTTAGGTGAAACAATAGAACGGGTTTACGAGGCGCGAAATCTAGGATTGTATATCGATGTGCAATTCAGATTTGAGAAGCACGTTGCTGACTTGGTGCGAAGCTGTTTCTTTCGACTCAAAACTCTTTATAAGATTAGACCCTATTTATCCCAGGAATTGCGAAATCAGCTCGTTGAGTCGTTAGTTTTGTCGAAATTGAACTATGCCGATACCGTGTATGGGCCTCGTTTGTTGGTTCGAACGCAACGTTTACTGCAGCGAGTGCAAAATGCATGCGCGAGGTTCTGCTTTGCAATACCGCCAAGAAGTCACGTTACGCCATTTTTAAATAACCACCTTGTTCTGAGAATGAAATCACGTTACAAGTTACATCTGTCCTGCCTACTGTTTGGTGTAGCAAATTACGGGATTCCTTTGTATCTGCATGAAAAACTCAAGTGGACTTGTAACATCAGACAGCGTTCGAACAGGCATGGCTCTAACCAACTGTCCATACCAAGGCACCGTACGGAGGCATTTAGGGGTGGCTTTCGTTATGCTGCTTCTAAGTGCTGGAACAATATTCCGCCGCTAATTAGAGAGTTGAAAAGTGTGGACGGTTTTAGAATCATGCTTAAAAAATATTTAATTGACGAACAAGTAAAACATGGCAATATTATTTATGATCGGTCCTTCATATAATAAGGCGAGTGACTGCAGTGTAATCCCTTATGATTATTACCTTCTTGACATTTTATTGGTTGCAACTTATTTTATTATTGTTTCCCTTTATTTTTGCTTGTGTACCTATCCATTGTTAATTTGTTATTAATATGTACCTATCGAATCCAGCTTGTATTTGAACGTTTCTAACTATTATTTTATACTTATCGTTGCTTATCGTATTAGAGTTATGTGTATATATGTATATGTATAAATATTATATATATATATATATATATATATATATATATGTAAATATATTTAAGTTAGTATGTATTTGGAATATTATAATCATTTTAAAGTTTATTAGTCAGTGTTTATAATATTTTATCCACCCGCGGGGTTTCAGCTGAAAATCAGCGTCCGGTACCGAGGGTCGGTATTTGACATTTATGCTGAGCTGAACGCCCTTTCAGCTTCACCACTTTGTTCACAAATTGTTTTATACTTATGTATGCATGGTAACATAAAAGTAATTAATTAAGTTAAATTCTTGTGCTTTTGTTATTGCGTATTGTGTACCTTACCTTCGTGAAGTTGAATAAACGATATTCTATTCTATTCTATTCTATTCTATTCTATTAGTCTGGCAAAATGAAATCTTTCGCGTGGTGAAGGACAGTATCACGCAAGACTTTATTATGTTAGAGTTCTAAGTAGTATATAACTACTGCCGTTATTATGTGCAGCCATGATGCATCATCAGTCACTTGAAAAAAACCATTATACGTATAAATATTTGAGTAAAGCTGTCGCAAAATTTGTACGTTTTTCATCCGCGTCGGAGCCACATCACCTGTTTGGCACGCTACAACGCGTATTCCTTTAAGAACGTGCCAATTGTCTCATTATGTAACGTCCGAGCTGTCCATCGATACCATTGTCTGACACCTTTTAACAGCTTACTCGGCTTATCCTGCATTTATCGCGGGCTTATCCAGCGTTTATCGAAGCATGTGCACATCCATTGTGTGGTGGCGTTAAGAAAAGGTGTTTACATGGAAATGTGTCAATGTACTGCGTATTTTTTGGTTAAAGCCAAAAAAACTTGGTGTAAATACCACTATTGGAAATATTATTGATACTTATACTAGAAATATCCCGATTTATTTGAAAAATACCTAATAATACCTAATTAAACCAAAGGATTGGCCTCCTTGTTTGTAGTAGCAAGTATTTTAATGCTATAGATTCTATAGCATAAAAAATACTTGCTTTATTCAAAAACAACCTTAATTAATCTTATGGGACTATGTAAGTATTCATAAAGCCCCCTACACACTGAGATTTGCTAAGTGATAAGTTTCAGAGAGGTGGCGAGGTTGTGTGGTGGCGTAGCAATCCGCTTAGTATCAGTTTGATTGACAGTTTGTCGGTGTGGAGGGGCCTTATTTATTTTTAGTTGGGTATCAGATGTTTTGGTGTTAATATAACTAGGTTTTATGTTTATGTTGAAAGTAAGCACAATATTATGATGTTAAAGGAGAAGCTTATTTCAACGGCTCGAACGTTTGCTGGAAAGGCATTTCCTGCATGATTCTGATAACGAGTAAGCGTTTGCTATTTTCATTTTTTAGAAATAACATAAACACAACATAACAACAACAACAACATAATAACATAGTCTCGAAAAATGAAAAACAAAAAGTGAACCTGTAGAAATTGTTTAGTAGCGATTGACTCTAGGTGTTCAATTCAATCATCAACATTGCACGTAAATAAGATATGCGCAAAATATGCTACTTATTATAACTTGTGCGGTTGAGAAGGAATATCATTACCTATAGAATGATGATGCATTAGAAAGAGATAAAGTCCCAATTTTTACCCCTGCTGGATTACAACGAAGCTCTAAAACGCGCTAAAAGGTTTTATAAAATGCTATAAGTAATGAGCATGCGTTTGAATGACGAATCTGTGAAGGTGGAGCAGAGTACGTTTGCCCATGAGGTGATGGTAAAGCCCCAGGCTATTTTAGGGGATAACATAGAACTCTAAAGTGACCGATATAGCCCTTAAAGTTGGCAAGCTGAAATGGCAATGGGCAGGCCACATCGCTCGCAGAACTGACAACCGATGGGGAAGAAAGGTTCTCGAGTGGCGACCACGAACTGGAAGGCGCAGCGTAGGTACAAACTCCACTAGGTGGACAGACGACCTGGTGAAAACTGCGGGGAGCCGATGGATGCATAAGACAAGCAGCCGCTCAAAGTGGTGCTCTCTGGGGGAGGCCTATGTTCAGCAGTAGACATCTGCGGGCTGATGATGATGATTATGATAGACCGTTCCAAATTAATTCCCAAATGAGTACCACAAGGAGGTTCTTTATTTGTATATAAATAAAGAACCTCTCTGTAGTAGAAGTACATTTTATTTCAAAATTTGATCATCTGTTTAATAATGTAAGTAGGTAAGTAACTAAGTAGTACAAATTGTAGACACGAAGTATCATTTGATCAACCCCAGGTACCTACAAATTGCGAACACCAAGTTCCTATCCTATACCCCGTCTACGCCAAACTTCAGCAACACAGATTATAGTTCTCTGTGTAACCGGAGAGTACCGGATTAGCCCGGTTACAACCGGAATTATCCGCTAATGGCCGGTAATTGTGCAGAATAACCACATTAGCCGGTAACCCGACGCTGCTTGTTGGGCTAACGATCGGGCATCGATGTACTGTGTTTAAATAAATTAACGAATTAGTAGTGGAGCCCTAAAAAAGCTCGGGTTTCGGAGCTCCGTACGGTGTACTGTATCTAATACGATAATTGATTGATAATTTAACCAGTATTCATTCAGATGAACCATCTGAATGAATACATGGATGGTCAATCGCATCTCCAGTAGCAGGAGCGAGAATGTAAGAGATTTTTTTGAAAACACGCACTTACTTATTTCATACTTATTCACTTCATGAGCTATATTATACATCTATAGGGCATAAAATGGTCGGTGATACAAACTATGTCCTACTGCTCAACTGCTCAACTGGTTGAGCAATTTAGTAGAGCAGTGGGGAAGTACTGGAAGTGAACGAGGGGGTACCTATACGACGTTTCTGCAATTTTTTATAAGTTAGGTACCTACCATCGCTTTGCTAGATATTTTGCGGCCATGAAGTAGGGTAAATTACATAAATATTTTATTATTAAAAACCCGCTTGAGCACCGATTCATGACTGAAAACGTCGTCATTCCAAAATACGGAGCCGTTCTGTAGGTACCTAGTACCACAGATATTAAAATAGTAACTAGTACCTACTTACTATACCTACTAAATAATTTGTAACCATGACTGATCTTCATAAACATACCTAACATTACATGAAAATAAAGGCAGATTTAGTCAGCATACACTTAACACCCTGAAAAAAATTCTAGGTCTGTGGTTTTACCCACTCAAGCCATGATAGGTAGATACATTACAACCTTAAAAGTGTTTACGTCGAATATTATGCTGTTGTACGATTTGTACGAAGGTACTATAACTATTCTCAGTTCAGTTCTTGATATCATCGAATGCTACATTTCAACAAACCCAATGTTCCGAACAGTCATTAACTTCGACACCCCGTCTCCATATGTCAATGCACAGCTTAAAATTAATATTTCGGCCATTTTGTCCGGAAACCGGGACCCCAGGGGTGTCTGGCTGCATTGTCCCATCGTAATTATGTAGCTATGTATTACATTCATGGAGGGATGGCTACGCCATGGAATATATGGCGGCTCTTTGCTCTCTCAATAGAAATACAAAATAGATGGAGTGCTTAAATATGAAATTGAAACATAAAAAAAATATTTTTTCTGATATGCGGTGACTTGTGACGGTGACAACAGCCCGAAGACGTCCAATGCTGAACATAGGCCTCCCCCACGGAGCGCTTCCTTGAGCAGCTGCTCTCCTCCTGCATCCATCGGCTCCCCGTGGTTTTCACCAGATCGTCGGTCCACCTAGTGGGGCATACACTGCGTCTTCCGGTCCGTGGTCGCCACTCGAGATCGAGATCTTCCTCCCCCATCGGTTGTCAGTCCCACAAGCGATGTGGCCTGCCCATTGCCATTCCAAATACCGTTAATTAGATGCAGGCAAAGGCAGTGTGTGCCTGTGTGGTACGTGATGTGCATCTGCTCTTGTTTGCTTGGAATGGAATCACAGAATTCCGTATTCCTTTTTTGGATTCACTCTCCTGTTTTGAGCGCACCATCTAATCATTGTTTTAGTCTAAGGGCTATGTATAGCGTCCCATGGCGTGAAAGGTGTCATTGCCAGGGGTGTGAAAGTTACTCGTTACTTTAAATGTGATATTTTAGTAATGCGATTCTGGTTATGTATTATTATTGTGTTGGAGTGAATTGAATAGCGCTTTTAGAGTTGGTTTCTCGTACTTATTTTTGTTTCTTTTACTTTCAATTAAAATCAAATAAACTCAATCAATAGTCATGAAGACTATTTTTGCTAAATATTTAGAGCTGTAGACATTTTTAAAATTTTAAAATTCGTGCGACTCTACTTAGAGCTACTATATTATAATGGTGATATAAATCTTAGCCTATCATTATTTCCCGATTTATTGTAATATAGAGAATTTATCAGATTATAACCTCCATTGTGGCCTAACCTCCTTACACCCACAATGGTGAAACCAGACACTTCGTTCTGGCCACAAATAATTGAAATTCTTCTAATATCATGAAAAAGTGTAAATACAAAAAGGTCGGCAATGAGCACCGAGTCAGTTTACATGTAATGTGATGCTGGCTGGATGCTGGTTCCCTGATTCGAGCACAATGGAGCCGTCTGCAAGAATTAAGATATTTTTTGAAATTGATGATAAGTAGGAATGTCTTTATTGATTTTGATTGAAAGAATAATTATGAATTCCGTTCTTTTTTTTTAGTAATAAAGTTAATATAGTATTCTTTTGTTTTGTTTCAGTATGGGTATTTTAGATTCATTACTACTCGTAGCTCATAGCTGTCTTCATACTCATTACCTACATGTGCCAAAATTTCTCACTGAACAATCTTCGTTTGATGTTCTATCTTAGTCCACGTGACACTGGCAAAATTGTGGTCACCTCTCCACAAAGGCTATTAACCAAGAGTTGAAGTTGAAGTTGAAGTCAGCGTTTTAGTTTTAACACTGAATGTGCCCTAGGTATTGGGATACCTAAGCAGGTAGCCGAATGATGGCGTTTAGTTATGACTTAACTAAGTAATATTTTTAATACCAAGTATGAAGGTAATTGTACATTTAAAACCACAAAATAACTCGTAAATTCGTAGTTAGAGCCTAGAGGGATGGATTCAGTGGTGATTGAGGAAAAGTCCCGTCGGCGCAGGGTTATTCTATAGCTTATTGTTATTCCACATTAAACATTTTTATGAATTCAAAGTTTGTCGTACAGACTTATAATATTATTTGAGAATTATTATAAAACGCAGTTAGATTCTACATTCCTTACCACGAATAACGTACTTAGTAAATAATGTAGGTATGTAAGGTAAGGTACCTACCTTAACAGTAATAAAACAAAGCTGTCCGCAGTTACTCTGCGCACCACGCGTGTCCGTTGACGATCTCGCCAGATACCATCTCCAAGTAAGAGGGAAATAATACCTCTGAGTTTTATTATAATTGTCGGAATGGCATACAAAAAGGCGTTTAAGTGTTCTTTTAGAACTGTTAGTTGCTTTTTAGAACGTATTAAGAAAGCAGAATATACGTAGGTAAGTACTAATACGTTAATTTACTATTGCGTTGATAGCAAAACTCGACAACACTCACTATGGTCTCTACTTGGGTTGGTGTCTGATACAGACAGGTAGTGGTCTTTAATTATTTATGTAGGTGCAACTGACCACTTGTCTAAGAGTGACACATGACAGAATTTTAAGAGTAGTAATAATAACAATACAAGTCTGTTTTTCCTCGTAACGGTGATGAAAAACGTCGTATGACATGAATATGCAGTGATTATTTCACTCTCGGCTCCCTTAGCGCGCCCACCTGCGTGGTATGGTCATAATAATAATGTCATGTGAAGAGATGAAAGCCATGTCACCAAGAAGGTTTTGAATGCGAATGTTGATGTGAAGAAAAGTAGAGGAAGATTAGAAAAAATGTGGTTAAAATGATATGTGGGGAGTGAATGTTGAGATGACGTCAGACAGAAATGAGTGAAAGAGAAAAACATGCTGCCTGCACCGACCATCCGACTTCATGTAAATGGGATGAGGGTAGGGATGATCTTTGTACAACCGACCACCTACTACTGCACATATTACTTTCACTCTACATACAAATTTAACGAACCCTTGCACAAAGAATATTCGTAGGTAGGTATCATAATCTATTCAGTATTCTTTTATGCTTATCTGTGAATTTTGTGAGCTATTTACGTAACACCATTCAATGCTCTACTTGACAAGATCGTCTTATTGCCATACAAAGCCATAAACATAATTTACAACTTTCAATGGGCATTGTACAAATGTACCCGTCAGCGTTGGGAAACTAAGTGATTAGTCGAGATTTGGGGCTCGCTTATTTTCACATCTTTTGCGATGAGAATACGGCTATGTGGATGGGTGTTGGAGCCATTGTAGAAATATGTAAATGTAGTGTAGATAAGTAGGCTGTATATAGGTTGGTACTTATACCTTATTATATAACAATGCTAGAGGCAGTCCACTGGATCAGCAAAGCCAAGTTGTGACCACGTTGACTTAGGGAATGTTTCATATCTCACAGCTTATTGTTAAGTGCCAATGGTAAGTATCTATTTCCATAATATTTTAGGGTCCATTATGAAGAAACAGTTAGTCAGGTACTTAGGCAGGTACAACTTAGATTCAAATGTATTCTGTAATTTTTATACTTTTGCAAGTATAATTCTTTTAAAGAGTCATGAACAACAAAACAATTACAAGTAACACAAATTATGCAGTGATAAGAATCCAACAATATAATTATGCACCATCACAGTTCCCCCTCTCAGATAGCCAAGGATTTAGAAATTAGACCTACTCTGCCCGCAGAAATCCAACTTAACCTTCTACGTAAGAAAGGGACACATTACCTTCTTATCACTAACGTGACGCTACCGATTTCATAAGTTCTTTAGTCCCAAGGAGTGGTTCAGTTGTAGTCTGCCGAATAGTGCCTGCATTGGCGACGCGTTCCCTCGCACATCACATTGTGATGTCGTTGAAAGATTAATATCTCGGAATAATCCCCCACATTGATGCATCTGTGGGTTCGCCATCGTTTTGGAAATAGATGGAAAGCATGAAAATTAAAGCGCTATAACATTAGGCTATTTGCAATAATTTTTTTTGGACTCTTAGAGCGCAATTGTTTCAATGACTTGGCCATAGAGATAGAAAATAGGGGAGCATCAGACCGTTAAGAAGGCATATCTCGGAGCTCCTAATGAAATCGTTTTTTTGTTGGTCAAAATATCCGCCAAATAATTATATCTCTTAATTATGTCATCATTATCAGCCTGAAGACGTCCACTGCTGAACATAGGCCTCCCCCAAAGAGCGCCACCTTGAGCGGCCTTGTTTATGTGCCTATATTCTTAAAAACTACTAGAAACTGATAGTCCCCCGATCAGAGACCGCAGTAAATTTTGACACCAACGGCTGCACAAAACACACTATTTATTATTTGTGTATTATTCCTGTAAGTAAATATAAAGAGGATCGGGACACCACATTGTCCCGGCATCATTGTCCCGGGACTATAATCCTCATAATGTTTTTATCCCGCGTGTTTTTATAGAGAGATCTGTCTGGAGCATCGGATTAGAGCGGCGATGATTTCAGCAAATAAATATTTGCAACTGCACGCTGTCATGATATTTTAGGTTGAGTTTGATCGAAGCTACTTATGATGGTTGAATCAACACTTGGGAATTGAGCTATAGGGGTATTTTATTTAACCCCGTGCGGTTTTATCTGCAACTTCACATTTCTCGCGGGTGCTCTCAATTTTCCGGGCTAAGAGTACCTTGGTACTTACCCGTTATTATTAGGCAACCAGATTGCTAAATTTCATCTAAATTGGTTTAGCATCTGTTTTAGCGTGAAACACGTAAACTAACAAAAAGATAATTTCAGTTTTATTAAGGGATACGGATAGGGACCATTCCCTCATCACCATAAGTAAAGTGAGAGACCAGAAAAAAAGTAAGAATACTTAAACATATTCAGAAGAAACAAATCACTAATATACCACCTACCTACCTATTATAATTACCTATAGCAAACACTGACCTCTACCCATGATATAGCTAAATAAGCCCCTGAATAAAATCTATCGATTTATACCCCAGATTTATACAAAGCTGTGATCATACCCAAACCCATGCAAAAGTCAGAGTAAATCGTCACCCAAATAGATGATTCACATGGCTCCATATTATCTTATCGCCGTACACTTAATCCTGCACTAAAAGGACTTAAGTATTCTTAATCCTCTGAACCATTATACTGTATGAATGAACCTGGGTTTGGTCGTCCACAGAAGCTGATTGTCGTCTATGCAAAATGCAAGTTAGCATTTGCGCGCGTTGAAATCTTTTATTTAGCCATTTTGACACTTGCTCCTAACTTCATACAGTTGTTTTTCTTTCACTGCAAAGGTAAGGGATTTACAAGAAAATTTCGAAGAATGCAGCTTTTATGTCAAACTAGGTTAATAGCTGTGGTCAGTAAATCCGTGGTACGTCCGGCGTCGATTACTTGCGTGAATAACACAAAAGAAAATCAGGGCTGTTTTGTAAAAAAGTAATATGTCAAAACATAGCTTTGTTTAATCCGGAAGAGTGGGATTATAGGTAAGTTTGGTAATGATTAATGAAGAATTCATGGGCAATGGTATTGTTTTGCGTTATCTTTGCACAATCTTTGGGGTTTATTTTAGTGTTAGTTTTTCTGCATCCTGATAACCCGCCTGACTTTAAATTTATGTCGAACCTACAGTAGGATGCAGATGCTAACAAAAAGAGATAAGCAGTGTCACGTTACGGCTCCGCCCAGGGTCCTAGGATGCCTGACTAGGTCCTAATCCTACCTAATCAGACCCTGGAGGGAGACGGCGACATGAGGTAGTTATATAGGAGAGTAGAGTAGGACTGAAAGAAAGAGCACGTTAGAGTAAACAGTAAGATATAATAAATATAAAGAGATACGGAAGAATAGTTTAAAGTCTCTAATAGCTAGCACGGCACAGATATGGTATACGAGTTGAACACCAGGGATGGAGGGAGTACGTAGTCAAGGGATAGGTTACGTAACCGGTAGAGTGCAGACAAGCGGAAAGGCCGGTTTCTCGTCTAGGTCTTGAGCTGGTATGATGGGCTCTACGACCTCTACGTCAGAGGGAGCGGCTAGATTCAGGTAGCACAGCTTCAGTCTCTCAATATGAGGTAGGTGCGAAGGTGGTGCTTGATCCACTTTATGATGGAGCAGGATATGCCTCCAAGTGAAGATCGAAGTCTTCAGACTGCCAACAGGACACCTTCTCTCGCTTTTTCTGCAGATCTCTCCTCGTCCAAGCTCTGATCTTTTCTTCGTCTAACGGCTGTCAACCCCCAGTCTTTTTCTTTTTTTTCTTTATATAAGTACGTAGCTGTAAAGGAGGTAACAAATACAGACAGTATAAAGAAGGATGGTTGATGATGATGATTATTTGGAATGGTGGTGGAAGTGAGCATGCTACAGCAGTAGTACTTAATTACAACAGATGTTTCAAAAGACGTTGGTCGCGTCAAATCAGTCCAAAATGACAGTAGAAAATGAACTCCCGTTGTTTAGCTAACGACTAGGATAGTATTACTCCAGATAAACTACCCCTAATACCGATCCGCAGTAACGCGGTATTTAGTTAACACCGGGCTCTACTGACAAAGGTAATTGCACCTGACGTGCAATTCGTCGGCGTATGTCGCTATTACAGGGAACAGCTGTAGATCGACGGGAATCTAACTGCACCCTGTACTGAATAGTGAACGAACCAAGGTAGGTACTGTTATAACACTAATATAGAATGCCATTTAACTCTGATTGATTGAGTGATAGAAAAGCGTTAAAAACTATTGAGTATTGTACAGCCATCTAGCGTGTATTGCTTGAAACCTGTTTGTTTTAGTTCAAATATAAAACAAAGGTGGCGTTGATTATCAGCGTAACATGGCGTAATCGAACAATAACACAAAGCTTGATTTAAGAAAAAAAAACAATCAAAGACTAACTGGCAACCCCAAATTTGATGTCAATGGCAATACCCACGTGATGTTTTGTCATCTGTCACTTATCATCTTATCACTTGTCAGTTACGTCACAGCAGAGTCAACATGGGCCCTATTTCGATTTACACTAAAATCGATAATATCGACATTATCGCGCTAAAAACGCGTACCGAATTGCCGTGAGCGCGACAACGAAATCTCTTGTAAACGTCATGACCGACGCCATCTTGCGATATCGCCGTCCGTGATTGGTTGTCCCGAGTCATTGACAGCGGTCAAAGTCATTGAGCGCAATATCTGAATTGGAACGCTGATAAATCAACATGGTTTAGGGATGAGCGTTTAATATGCTCGATCCGATTTTGTGGATTGATATAGACTGTAACGTCTCGAAACGATCCGTGGATCAGATCTTATCCATTTGATCCGATCTTCAGAAGATCAATCCAAAAAATCGTATGATAATGCAACATACAAATACTTCCCTCAATCTGATGTTGTTTTTTATAAAATTAGACCACACGATTTTCAAGGCCGTGCCATTTTAAGCATAAGTATTGCTGTTTAAAGCAACACAATGCATAAGATGACCAAAGATATTCGCAATTTTTAGATAATCGGATCGGAATCGGATTGGCGCATCGCTAATTCGCTAACAAATAGTGTTTGTTTTTGTTTGCCGCAATTTGTAAAAATTACTATTAATATTGTAGTAATATGATTGGTGTAAGAATGAATGCGTTCAATGATAGTTCCGGTGAACCTGAGCAAGATGCTAATTCGGCACTAACCGAATTAGATAAAGGTAAACAACATTGCCCAAACATAACCTAACACCAAACCAAATATTTTAAATTAAAAATCCTCACCTCACGCAAAATGTAAATTTACAGGTTTGCGGTCAGGCAAAGTGGGAGAACAATGCGAAGCTATCGTCCGTTTCCCTCGTCTCTTCGAAAAGTACCCGTTTCCGATCCTCATCAATTCATCATTTCTAAAACTTGCTGATGTATTTCGTATGGGCAACAACTTCCTGCGGCTGTGGGTGCTGAGAGTGTGCCAGCAGAGTGAGAAGCATTTAGACAAGATACTCAATGTGGATGAGTTCTTGAGAAGAGTTTTCAGTGTGTTACATTCCAACGATCCAGTTGCTAGAGCGTTGGCGCTTAAAACTTTAGGCGCCGTGGCTGGAATAATTCCTGAGAGACAGAATGTCCATCACGCCATCCGGAGAGGGCTTGATAGTCACGATAATGTAGAAGTTGATGCTGCAATTTACGCTACAACCAGATTTGCAGCACATTCTAAGTAAGTTCAATCAATAATAGGGGCATTCAATGTACCTAGTACCTACCCATCAATTATCAAACTACCAATCAAATTAACCCTATACTATTCTGGTATCTCTATTTTGTAAAAATATTTCAAAGTAGTATACTTTGCAGCAACTGAACATTTTATGAATTGTGGCACCTATTTCATAAAGCGACAAATCATAATAAACCTACAAATGTCAGTCGAATGTGTGACATAAAACAAAAATACTATGTGTAACTGATGATTGTCAGTCATATTTACTGACAATTGTAGGTTTATTATGATTCACCTTTTTATGATATAGGGGCCTGGTCCTAATAATATGCAATAACATGTCACTAGTCACTAGCTTTTATGGCACCCCACATCATTTCATTGGTGAGTGTGTTATCCATCCCATATAGAACAAATAATTTGTAGGTAAGTAACCTAAATCATAATAAGCCTCTCCAATATTTTCAGAAGCACAATACACCTCAAGCAGGCCTATGCAGCAGAGCTTGCCACAAATATAATAAAATTACATCACAAACTGCATCTTGCATTATTGAGTTGGATAACTGTTCCAAACTTATAAAATGTATTCTTTTTTGCAGTGCATTTGCAGTGTCAATGTGTAACAAGCTGTCAGATATGGTGGAGTGTGAGAGCACAGCAGCTGATCGCCGGGCCAAACTTGTCAGGGCTTTGAGGACTGTTCACGGAGGAGGTAGGTTTTATACTACTTACAAATGAATGTTGTTTATAGGATGATAAAAAATCTATTCACTTAATTTGAGAGGATAAATTATGAAAGTTATAAGATCTTAACCACATTAGCAAAGTTAACACAAAGTCCGTAGACACCGTTTTTGAAAACATTATTGTGTTGCCTAATAGACTCAACTTATTTATAACAAACTAGCAGCATCCCGCTAAAAAGTAGCCTATGTATTAATTCAGTGTATAAGCTATCTCAATTCAAAATTTCATCCAAATCCATGCAGCCATTTGAGTGTGAAGGAGTAAGATACACACAACTTTCCCCTTAATAATCATCATCATCATCATCATTAACAGCCTGAAGACGTCCACTGCTGAACATATGCCTCCCCCCGGGAGCGCCACTTAGAGTGGCTGCTCGCCTCCTGCATCCATCGGCTCCCCGCGGCGTTCACCAGGTCGTCCCTTAATAATAGCCCAGATAATATTATACCTACAGTACAGATGCCTCATCCCATACAACGGAATAACGCGGGCTATTTTACGAATTATTGTATTTCTCAAGATTATCAAGCGACATTGATTGCGTGTTGGCGATGTATTGGGCCAAATGAATACACTAACTAGTAACTCTCTAGACACAATTACTACATTTTTGTAAGTTTGGGCTATTTTTCGTTTGTACCTGATGGGACCCCATGATAATAGTGATAGCGATAAGTGATAATTTTCACCACTTGTATAGGTCAGAAAGACAAGGTATATCAACTGCAGTTATATTAAAAATATACCTTCCTTTCAGCCATCAGAGCACATGGGGTGCTGAACTTGCTAAGATCTTTGCTGGAGAAGTACCCCTCCTCTAGTTTGGTGCGAGCTGCCATTTCAGCTCTCACACACATCGCTTCCGATACTGTAGTACATGTGCCTGATCAGGTAACTATATAATTTGAACTTTTTTAACAGTACTCCATTCTTTACTTAAAAAATAGAAGCAAAATAAATAAAAATAATCAGGTTTCAGTATTGCAGATGCTCTGAAAAATTAGTTTCTGAAAATCATTTAACTTGTATAAAAAAGAAAAAGGTTGATAAATATTATTATTCTACACTCAACTCAACACTTTTTCAACATTGATCAAACTTATTATATACACTGTGTAGCTGTGCGGACGAATAGTTATTCAGTGTTCTGTTTCACTCTATTCAGTTTAAAATGGGCAAAGATAGAACAAGATAAAATACTTAATAGCTATTTTAGTGTTATGTAGTGTTTATTAGACTATAATCATTAAACAATTAAGAGTTTCTTCATCATTTTAGGTGGAACTGCTCTTAAACATAGCAATGAACGATGCTCGCTCAGTGGTCCGACGTGCAGCCCTAGGTGGCCTGAAGCACCTGGCGCGCCATGCGGCTCTATGGCCTTCCCACTGCATAGAGGAGCTTGTTAGGGCTCCAATGCAGTCCCCACATAAGGAACATGTTATGCTGTGTCTTGAAGTTATGCAGGTGAGGTGCAGGGGCGGGGGGGGGGGGGGGGGGTTTGCTAAGTTTTCAAAAAAGAAGTAATAAAGTTCTGACATAAATCACGTTTAATCGTTAATAAGGAGAAACTGCTGACTCCTGAAACACAGTGAACTCTACAGATTAATTTGTAAAGGAAAAATTAGAATCACGAGCGGGGATTGAACCCGCATCCATCCATCCCTCAAGCCGGGATATGCTTTACTTAAGCTACCGTGACAAGTGGTCTCATGTCCGAATTTTTCCTTCACCTTTATAACCAACTCGGGTTCAATCCCCGCTCGTGATTCTAATTTTTCCTTTACAAATTAATCTGTAGATTACGCTGAGCAGGCGATACTGCTTTAAAAATCATAAATACAGTGAACTCTAGTTCAGAACTATGGATTCACTAAATTAAGTCACCCGGCGAGCGAGGGCGCAAAAAACCGAAATAGAAATAATAGATTTATTTCAAATATTAAAATTACAATAAACAAAACTTCGTGTCGATCGCTCGATGTAAGAAGCGAATGTGATTCATTTTCTTATAAATGTAGCCGGTGTCCACAGGTGCCCGTGTCGAAATCCCTGTATCAACAATCTGCAGCACCGGTATTAGGAAATGCACGATGAGTCACTGTTGTCCCCACAGAGCTATGAAACAAATGAAGCTTCGTGTAGAGGGGAAGCGTTTTTTTTTTGCTCTGTGGTTGTCCCATTGTCTTGTACAATGCTAGCACATACCAACTACATTAACTGCTTTAACAATATTTGTATAATTTATTTGTAAATAACAAACGGTTTTTGCGTTCCAACCTTGTTACAACCTTTCAAACATCACTGTATCTGAGCCTAAAATGTCTTAGATCCTAGTAGAATGCCCGGCGATCTGCGCAGCGGCCGGGTCCACTGCCCGCGGTACCCCGCATCCGTTGCGTCAGTATTGCAGCGATGCGGCGCTCAGTGCTGACCTGAACCAGGCTGGCACTGCCGCGAGGGTTCTCACTGCCATCGTGGTGCACTGGTATGTGTCTACATTACCCTATTATCTATTATACACCGGTGTTACATTTAATACTACGTACTCCGGCTTACTTTACGCACAAATCACTTCGAATAACTCGACCGGTGTTCGGGCAATAAAGATGCCCATCCTCATCGCAGAGTCGCCATCGGCACCGCGCATACTCCTCGAGGACGGGCATTTTTATTGCCCGAACACCGGTCGAGTTATTCGAAGTGATTTGTGCGTAAAGTAAGCCGGAGTACGTGCTATATGAGTTCTACTTACGTTACCTTCTATGCTATGGTATTGCACTGGTTCAACAACAAGGGTAATAGTTTAAAAATTACCACGCCTATTACAAGCACAGCAATTTTAACAGTAACAGAATTCACATCATACACCAGATTTTGTTTAAATATTTCTCGTAATATCTTCAGCTATGAAGAATGCCTGCCGGTGGAAGGCTCTGACCTGATGCTAGCGCTGGAGTCGTTAGTGATAGCGACGGGAGCAGACGACAGCCCCGCAAACCTGAAACCGTTGCGGGCGGCATTGCAGTGCTTGGTCAGTGTGTACACTATATTATAAAGTTTACAAAAGAACATAATTATATCTGATATATTATAGATGTCTGATCAATTTAAGACGTTTTTTATCACCATTCCTAGGTAATAAAAAAAAACTTCTATACAGGTTGATTTTTAATTCACTTTCAATCTTTTATGTCATAACTCACTCCTCTGAAACAAACAACTTTTGGTCTACAACTTTATCACGAGTTTTTTTTATTTTGTTGGTGAAATATACCGAAAAAATTTGGTTTGTTTTTGCTATCCCCAGGTAAAACTAAGCATAGCGGAGCCGGAAGTGTACGCGGGTCGCACCGCTCGCACGCTGCACCTGCAGGTGCGCGGCGTGCGGTGGCGGCGGGCGACCCCGCGCGGCACCGCGCTACTGGAGGCGCTCGCCGCGCTCTGTGGCGCGCCGCGCTCGCCGCCGCGTGCCGCGCGCCCGCCGCACGATGTGGTGCGGGACATGCAGAGGTGAGTGACCCCGCGCTACTGGAGGCGCTCGCCGCGCTCGAGGTTAGTGACCCCCGGTAGCAAATCAAACCGCCCATCTAGGCTCTGTCAAACGGCGTATCTTATTTGGTCGCCATTTTGTGTAACATTGTTTCGGCAACTTTACTCATGACTATGACCGGATCCATCAAGTATTTTATTTTTCAGGGACGATTGTATTGAGAACCCCGCCGACGATGGCACAGCGGTAGTTCTCCTCTGCACCATATTACTGCAAGAAAGGGCGCTGAAAGGGCTCAACTGTAAGAAGGACCCGTCCTGGCAAGATACATTATTACAGATTATTGAGAAGGCGGACGGATGGATACGGTATCGAGTCGCTAGAGCTGCGTTACGGTGAGACACGCAGATTATTTACATGTTTTTGTGTCAAATTGTGTGTATGCATGGTGTTTGACGACAGTCAAATATTTCAATGTCATCCTCTGTAGCAGTAGGACGCATCAAAGTTTATAAAAAGAAATGTTGCAGATACGCACACCATCGCTTAGCGGCGACGATCTTGAAGAAGTTGTCGGACGAAGCCGCGAGTGAGGCGGCGCAACGTTGGCTCACGGCGCTGCACCACGCCGCCGACGCTGATGCTGTTCTTGAACAGGAGGGTAAGTCGCGTGTAGTCATAGTCATAGACAGACATTTATTGTTTAATAGGCTATTTAACTACTTTTAGTTTTTGTTTTATTTTATTAATCGGGATGTCTAAAGCACCCTACAATCAATATTTCCTGGATTTCTTTCGTATTTTCGGTAAAAACCAATATTAATATTTGAATTTTAAAATTCATTCGCCAAACACAATTTTCATCATGGCGGCGGTCACGTGACAGACATGACGTCAGTTAGTACCTAGTAGGTAAATAATCTTCCTCTTCTCTTATCTCCTGCGCGAGTGTTCGAAGCAATGGAGTAATATTGTTCTGTGGTTCGAAGAGTGATAAAAGCTTAGAATATTCAAAAATAATATCGTATGAATGGTGTGTAGTGTCACAGTGCTCCAGTACTTCAATCAAAACACCAGAGAAACTTTTTATTCAGGTTCCCATCAATCTTGCTACACGGAAAAAGTGGCTATAATTAGCTCGCCGAGACGCTAACAGCATAGCATATGTTTATTTTATTTTTATATTATATATTCAAAGGAAAACTTACAGAACATACAAAATTATTTATGTCATCATTATCGACCTCCTGATGACGTCCACTGCTGAACATAGACTTCCCCCAGGGAGCGCCACTTAGAGTGACTGCTCGCCTCCTGCATCCATCGGCTCCCAGTGGCTTTCACCAGGTCGTCGGTCCACCTAGTGGGAGACCGGCCTTCGCTGCGTCTTCCGGTTCGTGGTCGCCACTCGAGAACCTTTTTCCCCATCGGTTGTCAGTTCTACGAGCGATGTGGCCTGCCCAAGTGCGCATTGCCATTTCAATTTGCTAATTCTCAGAGCTATATCGGTCACTATAGTTCTCCTGCGGATCTCCTCATTACGGATCTTATCTCGCAGGGAAACAAAACTTATTAATGAGACCACGTCTCAGTTCCATATGTCATCACTGGCAACACTCACTGATTGAAAACTTTTGTTTTCAAGCTTTGCGGTATTTTGGACGAAAAGATAGGTCGAAACTTCCCGAACGCTGCCCAGTCGAGTTGAATTCTTCGTTTATTTATGTGTATTAGTTATAAATATACACATAAATAATACACTTAAACAGAAGGCTATTAAAAGTATCATTGTCAAATTGTATGATTTGACTCTGACTTTATATTCGGGGCACATTTTGCATTTGATTGTACAGTTTTGATTCCCGATGCAGCTGCACATAGCCAATAGCATCATCCCCATTCTCCTGCAGAGCTGTAAAAGCAAAAGAATAGATTTTTTTTAATTTCTTTGACATGTAAATCCTATAACTGCCTAGGTACTTAACCTAAAACGCGAGTTCCAAACAGTGATAGTATTATCTTGAATGATTTACAAACAAATAATTAAATAATAATACTTACAGTGCTGTTTTTACGTTTTTTAGTTCCGCAGCATAAAAATATCGCACAAAGTGCCGCTCCATTTTTGTGGTAGAATTTAAACAAATAGCTCGCAAATCCCTTGATAACTTTAAACACACCTATTCAAAGAACGTAATATTAAAGTGAAATCCGTTTGTAGTGGTTTATAAGTAACGTAGGCACAATTTATCACAGATCAAGTAGATGATACTATACGATTTTCAAGTAGCGGGGGCTTGTTGACGTCATCACAGTTGCCACCAATCACAAAAGTTTTACATCGTTTATTTATTATTATTATTATTTTTAGCCCGGTTTGTCCCACTACCATGGCAAAGGCCTCCCTACCCTCCTTCCACTCTTCGTGATCTAAAGCTCTAATAGTCCAATCGTTGCTGTAAAAATCTAGTTCATCCCGCCATCTTCGTCTGGCCGGGCGCGTCGCCGCCTGACGCCCGGTGGAGCCCACTCTGTAGTGAGTTTGGCCCACAGCTCGCCCAACATGCGGCAAACGTATCCCGCCCAGTTCCATTTTAGTTCGGCAGCTTTTTGACCAACGTCAGCGATTTGAGTTTTGGAGCGCAGTATGTCATTTCTGATGCGGTCTGATAGTTTGAGTCCCAAAATACTGCGCTCCATGGCTCGCTGGCAAACCCCAAGGGTGGACTTCTGATGTTCAGTCGAGGAACAAGTCTGAGCACCGTAGGTAAGGATAGGGAGAATGCACATGTCCATGAGTTTTTTCTTCAAGGTGAGAGGGAGTTTGCCCTTCATAAGGTCTTTCATGGACCAATAGCTCCTCCAGGCGTTCTTGGTGCGTCTAGCAACTTCTTTATCTAGTCGCGCCTGGAAGGAGACTAATTGGCTCAGATAAATGTACTCATGGCCATATTCAAGCCCCCCTCCTTCGACGTGCAACCTACGTTTTGTAGTATCAATCGTTTATTTATCCTTCAAAAAATTATGAATTTTATTTGCATAATTTAAAGAAAATAAACATATTTTAGTGTTAAAATGATTGTTTTCAGCTTAATTAGGTCCTAATTAGTTAGGATGATAACAATTTTGAATATATTTTTATATGAGTCAAATACACATGTACACATATGTATGTGTATGTGTGTATGTAATATATATGTACTAGTCAAGGTTTTCTAGAAAGTGGTCTTTGATCAGTTATATGTGGCTCTTAAACACTATTTTTTGCCTCAACAGTATGGTTTCTTAAAAGAAAGATTTACAACTACTAGTCTGATGCGGTGACTGTCCACATGGACTATAGCAAACCATTTGATCGCATTGATAACATGATTCTTTTTGCAAAGTTGTACGCGGCTGGAATAAGAAGTGGGCACACAGGTGGTTCACTTCTTACGTCAAAGATAGCTGTCAGATTGTCCTCTTAAAAGAATTTTCGTCGGTCCCGTCACTCATCCTATCCGGCGTTTCTCAGGGATTTGTACTTGGTACATTACTGTTCATTGTATTTGTTATTTGTGAACGACATTAAAATCTGCAAAGTTATGATATTAAAAATGAGCTGGATGTATCTAAATATTCTTCATAACTACTGCACAAAGAATAAACTTGACTTAAATATATCTAAATGCAGTTGCAGTAGTTTTTTTTTTATTATTTCTTTCGTTCACAATCTGGACGTAAAACTATAAACGATTTTTAACAAAGGAAAAACACCATAACATTCAGCGTCCGTCCTAAAACTTGTGAACACAGCATGCAACACTGATCGTGCTAAATTGCCTAAAGGTTCTTATAATGCTTAAGCTTTATTTGATAATACCCTTCGTGCGCGAGTCCGACTCGTACGTGGCCGTTTGTTGCTACTGCGTAGTGGTTCGCGCTGGGTCCCCAGCTGCGTTAAGTTTGAATGTGACTAGCTGCGTTGCGTTCCCGCAGGCATCACGGGCCTGGAGGCGGCGAGCTCGGGGTGGGAGGTGTGCGCGGGGTGGGCGGGCGGCGGGGGCGGGTGGTGCGGCGCGGGGTGCGCGGGGTGCGGCGCGTGCACGCCGCTCGCGCTCGGCTGGCTGCACGCGCGCGCCGCCGCGCTCGCCGCCCTCGCGCGCGCCGCCGCCGCCGCGCGCGCGCTCTGCACGCAGCCGCCGCCCGCCATCGCGCAGGTGGGACCCCCTACTGTAGCTAGCGGCGGGGGTGGGCGCGGGGTGCGGCGCGTGCACGCCGCTCGCGTACGAGTACTCTACTCAACTCTACACCTCTCTACTCTATTCTACTTTTCTCTTCGAGGAAAATGAGGTTTTAAATCTATTCAACACGAATCTGAAGGTTTTGCTTCACGTAAGTTGTTTGATACGAACGAAGGACGGGTCAGGTTTGATTACTCCTACTTTTTCTCAAACCCTGCTCTTTCCAATTAGCAAGACCCTTACTACGTATATTCAATTAATCACTTTCATGAGGACTTTTTCTTATAAAATGGAAGTTGGCGCATATTACTCCTACATCCACAAGAAAGGAGATCTATACATCTCAAATTACAAGCGACGAATTTATTTCTATCTATATATTTTATGAGATCGACAGCTTCAATCCTCCTTGGGTTTGTCAGTGGCATATGAAGCATTCAAAAATAAACCCGAAGTCCACGCAATTTACACAGACTTTTCTGAGGCGTTTGGTGTAGTCGATCATGTCCTTTTAGTAGAAAAGCTCGGTCACGCTAATATCTGTGGGTCTTAGTTAAAATGATGTGATTCATATCTACGCAACCGTTTCCAACTAGTAATGGTCACAGGTTTTAAGTATTCTCCATGAATGGTATTTTCAGGTGTACCTCAGGGCTCTCACCTTAGACCGCTGTTCTTTCTTGTCTACGTTAGCGATTAGTGCACTAATATAACTTCTAGATATTTAATGTTTGTCAATGAAAAAAAAATTGAACATTGTTTTCAAAGTGATACTAAACTAATCAAAATGATTTTACCTAAATTTTTCAAGAAATAGGAAATCCTTGCTTACTTCTACTTTCATCACCAACACTCAAGTAAAGAAAATCTTAAGCATCGTGACCTAGGTGATTGTTGATTTTAAACTAGATTTTCGGGAACACATTATACAACCCAATTTTTTTAAAAATTCTGAAGTTTCAATTATCCTTTTTAATTTTTGTGTTCGCCTCTTGAAATGTACTTGAACTGTAGGCCTAGCACGAATACTTACACACTACGCTACACTTACGCGCGCGTAAATATTCGTGCTAGGCCTACTGTACTCCCGTCTGGAGTTCCTCGTATGCGGTAACATATAACTCGTATTGCAAGAGCCCAAAAACTTTTTTTTAAATATGTATAACAAAAAATGATATGTTAATGTTATGGTACGGAGGCAGGCGGCCCGGGAGCCGTGCGCGGGCGCGGGCGCCTGCGCGGGCGCCCTGCGCGGCGCCGCGCGCGCGCTCGCGGCCGCGGCGCAGCGGTACGGCGCCATCGCGAGGACGGCCTTCCATGCGGACGACTCCACGCTTAGGAACTTTTATATGTATCCTTTTTATGATCATATCGAACAACGTTCATTTAAACCCCAGATAATATAATACCTACAGTACAGATGCCTCACCCCATACAACGGAATAACGCGGGCTATTTTACGAATTATTCTATTTCTGCATAACGCAAGACTATCAAGAGATATTTATTGCGTGTTGGCGAAGTATTGGGCCAAATGAATACACTAGACACTAACTAGTAACTTTAGACACGATTACAACTTTTTTTTTAAGTTCGGGCTATTTTTCTTTTGTACCTTCCCATCAGGTACCCCGTGATTTAAACCAAACCACCTAAAATGGAATATCACGATTTCATGTCATCAGCCCATTACGTTCCAATTTTTGGGACATGGACCTTCTTTCATAGGGAGAAAATGTAGGCAATCCACCACGAGTTTTGCGACGTTTTACTACGTCGTTGCAAGAGCTGGTGGCAACTTCCGCACGTAACTTGGAAAGGCCGAAGATCCGAATCAGGTTGCACCGATTTCAATGTCACAGGCTGGCTGCCGCTGGGCGACACTTGCTTTTTGGTTTAGATATAGCGTTTAAACAGTTTTATTTTTATGACACTTGAATCGTAACTTTAACATATTTATGATTTTTATAACAGTATCGCCTGCTCAGCGTAATCTACAGATTAATTTGTAAAGGAAAAACTAGAATCACGAGCGGGGATTGAACCCGCATCCATCCATCCCTCAAGCCGGGATATGCTTTACTTAAGCTATCGTGACCAGTGGTCTCATGTCCGAATTTTTCCTTATACCTTTACAACCAACTTACGGCGTTGGTAGCGCCATCTTTTCAGTGATTTCTTTCTTATTCTTCGATCCCCGCTCGTGATTCTAATTTTTCCTTTACAAATTAATCCGTAATTTTAACGTTTCGAAAAACTGATAACCGTTCTTTTGCTATTATATTTTAAAAAAATCCATCCATATTGTTATCTGTCTAACCACAGCCTTAAGAAATTGTTTAAAGAAAGAAACATCCCTTGTTACCACAGTAACAACCCTCAACGCACCCCAGTTCTCAGCACACATACAGCCAACTGGCCAGTTTCCTCGAGCGCATAACATCACCTACGCAGGAGCGGCAAGACTTGCCTCAGGAACTGATCGCACGCAACTTAGAGGAAAGAATCGCTTTGGCTCCGAGCGAGGCGATCGCTAGCATCGCGACGAAGCTCTTCGATAATCCGACCACTAATCCTGGGATCACACATCGGGTAAGTTTTGAATGATGAATGCGTACCTAGGACAGACTGTTCAATTAATTAGGTCCAAATACCACAAAGAGGTCGCACGATAAATCCAACTCGGCTTGGCAGCGTTCGAGGAGCTTCGACCTATATTTTCGTTCAAAATACTGCAAAGCTTGAAAACAAAGGTTTAGACCGGTGTGTGTTGCCAGTGATGAGTTATCGAACCGGGAGACTCATAGTAAACCGGCCCTGTATTAGGTGAACCGACGATCTGGTCAAAACCGCGGGGATCCGTTAGATGCGGGAGGCAAGGAGTTGTTGTGGAAGGTCTTTTTTCAATAGCGGACATCTTCAAGCTGATTATGATGATGATTATGCTAAATTTAGGATTCTTCAAACCTTAACGTTTTAAAGCTCGAAGGACCAAAATAACGTAGCGGTCAAACTGTCACTTAACAGAACTCGACTAGTTACTTCCACAGGCAGGATGGTAGGGAATACTTAGCACAGCTACATAAAGTTCACTCCGCGAAGTCGATTAAATAAATACCGATTCTTGCTACAATACAATAGAGTGTAGTTCAGCTCGAACAGTGTTACAAGCATACTTTAACATTTGCCTTTTTTCGTGTCACTATAGGGCTACTTTCACGTTCTACTATGTAGGTTTAGTTTATGGTGTGCGGCGTGCGTTTACACGCGCGGTTTGCGTGTGTGCTATACGTGTTTACCTCGTCCCCTGTTGAAATTGGCAGAAAAATTGTGCATGCGGATTATAACGTTAACATCTCCATTTATAGATGCTCCAAGCGCCGCGAGTGACAACGCGAGCGTGCCCACTGCCCACTCACACTCGCGCCTCGCGCGCTTAAAGGACACTCAGTTGGCCGGTCTGGGGGTCTAGCAAAGAAACCAACCAACGCTAACGCCAAACGCTAACTCCAAAATGTACTAGGATGACATTTCGGAAATCGCTTACTTTTCCACAGCTAATGTCATTTCAATACAGTTTTGGAGTTAGCGTTTGGCGTTAGCGTTAGTGGTTGGTAACTTTGCTAGACCCCCTGATCCCTTGTAGCTCCGTACGTGAAGACATCGGTTGTATGTTGCAGCACGCGGAAGCGGTACTGGCGGCGGTGCGCGCGTGCGCGGCGGGCGCGGTGTGGGCGCGCGGGGCGAGCCTCGGCCGCGGGTGCAGCGCCGCGTGCCGCCTCTCCGTGTGGCAGGGGGACCATCCGCCGCCTCTCCCGCTCTCCCACCGCCTCGCCGTCAAGCTGGAGGGCGTGGTGCTGCCGCCGCACCCAGTCAGGTGTAGTGTGCCGTGTGACCTCACCAGCTGGGTGTCTTGTGACGTCACCACACACAGCATCATGCGATACTACACCATTACTTTCATTTCAGTTTGCCTCCGTGCAATTGGCGTATTTAGCCAATCCAATGTTTACTTTTTAACTTTTGTTAAAGAGTTGCCGTCACGGTAAAAAATAGTGAAGCTGTGGATACTTTACTGAGTGTTTCGGTGGAGTGTTGAAAAAACATAATGCAACAGGTTTTCGTCTTTAAGTTTTTAATATAAATAAAATAATACACATTTATTCCAGGCAAATTACACCCATAAAATTACACTATAAATATGCCATACCTCAGTTATTTTTATGTTTAACAGGGCGTCCTCACGTTAGCGTCGGCCTCACCGATGCTCCCAAATGTCCACAAAGCTAGTCCCGAGAATTTTAGTAGATAGGATAATAACAAAACCGTTATTTTCAGCTAAATTAAAAATGGGGTGGGCATAACGAATGTTGAAAATTTTGTAGACCATTTTGCCTAATATGGTGGGCATGTCGTGTAAATAAACTGTTGCTTGATTCTGTCATTTTGAAAACGTTGCATTTCAGGTTTGATTCCGGTAGGGTATGTTTTATATTTTGGTAAATGTTTGGTGATTTAACCTAAAAATAGAAATAAAACATTCGTCAGTCTGAAGACGTCCACTGCTGAACATAGGCCTCCCCCACAGACCCACTTTGACCTTTTTCACTTTGGCATTTTTTTTTGACACTTTCACTTTGGCTGCTTATCCAGCATCCAGGCTCGCCGGATTTAGAGCCACTTTAGAAACTTTCTCCCCACCGGAAAAAAATATTGGCCTGTTTATTTGTTTCTTGACGTTTAAACTTGTCAGTTCTTATGATCTGTTGACTTTTTTAATTCAATTCTTTATTTGCCTTTCTTTATTCTTTATTTAGTTTTCAACAACATGTGGTAGATAATAAAGTAGTTTGTTCTCAAAGTACTACAGAAATAAACTTCTTCCCATTGATTTTAAAATATAAACCAAAACCAGCATAATAACCATGGTTTTCTCCATTTACAGCAAACGCCAGAAGCCGCGTGAAGTGAAGGGCGTCCAAATCACCGTGACTGCTACACCACATCCTCGCACCAACGAAAAGGTAATGTTATTATTATAAGAATTCATTTAGATGTGAATGCAATAAATGAATGAAATAAAATAAGATCAGCCAGTTTAAGAAATATTCACACATTGACGGTGCCTTGTTGGAAATGATACAATCAATCACAATCACTAGTAACTTATCAGTCGAGTTTTGGCGGGAACGCGGGAAAGTTCACGTCGTTGCATTGTATTATTTTTCAAAACTTGCTTTATTCAGTGTTAATGTTTAAAATTGGTGGCGTTTTACGCATTAAGTGCTGAATTACGAGCATGAGTGTGGGCAAGTGATATAATGTGGAGAAACGTGATTTTTCGTGCTGCTTCCAAAACTGCATAGAAGCTTCTACTAAAGTTGCCACCACTTTGCTGGAGCATGACTTAGACTGGACTATGACTACCTGACTTATACTGGACTATGACTATGACTAGGACATGACTTTGCGTGAAATATTTTATAACACGATGAAAATATAATACTTGACACTGGCTAAATACACTATGTGTGGAGCCAAAATATAAGAAAAAAAAAACTTAACAGTCAGTGTTATCAGTTATATTTTCTTTGGTTAACAGTGCATTTTTACCATAATTTGTATAACTATTTGGTTTTAATAAATAAATAAGTAAAATAAATAAGCTAGAAAGACAAAATCGCAATTTTCATGACTGCTTAGTTTTGTGCTATAGATGGCGCTGTGTGAAATGTCAACAAATATATTTTACTCTGTTATACTATCATTGTACAGATTAGGCTTCAGCTTCCCACGTCGATATTATAAACCCTCACAAATCATTATTTTGTTTTTGATAGTAACTTCAGAAATACTGATTAATTAAAATCTGATATGTTTTTAATGGAGGGATAGAAAGGTTCAGTGGCGACCACGAACCGGAAGATACAGCGTAGGCTAGACTAGGTGGACCGACGATCTGGTCAAAACCGCGGGGAGCCGATGGATGCCGGAGGCGAGCAGCCACGCAAAATGGCGCTCTATGGGCGAGGCCAATTTTCGGCAGTGGACGTTTTTAGACTGATGATGACTAATATTTTAAGCTTCATCACTAAAGTTACACTACAAAATATATTAAAAATCTTACTCAAATATCTCAGAAAGTATATCACAGAGGCGATTTTTTAATAGAATGCTTTTTGTTTTCTATGTTTTTCCTATCTATTGACACTAGTTTCATCAATGGCCATGATATCATCATTTTCTCAAAATGGCGGCCAAAAAGGTTAGTGCTCTTTCAACTGTCCAACTATCACGGTTCTTGTGATACAGCCTGGTGAGAGACGGACAGATAGACTGTCGGACGGACAGAGGAGTCTTAGTAATAGGGTTCGCTTTACCTTTTGGGTACGGAACCCTAAAAATTAAACGTTGTGCATTCACAATCAATTTTGAATCCACGTTTTATCTTCCCAGACGGTAGACCTAACCAACATCCCACCGGTACTAACCGCGGTGCAGACCGTGACTCCGGTCCGCGACTTCTTCTCCGCGCAGCAGTTGGTAAGCGTCCCCGCCGCCGGACTCTACACAGTCGCCGTCGATGCGGCCTTCGTCGACCATGCTGGAGAACTCTGGCATACTGGGCCTAGGACTTCCATTGTTATCAAGGTTCGTAACCTTATCATTACTTACTTTCTCAGTACAAGCACTTCTAAAGTATAAGCTTGGCTTTCAAATAAACCTTCACTGTTTCCTTAATATTGATATAATATGTATCATTTATGTATGTTTATTTATATGTCACCGTATTTTTGTAAGAACCGATTGTTTATAAAAAACGTGGTTATTATTATAAACCGTCTGTTTATTGTTGATTCTGAAACATATCTCCGACAAATGTTTCTCTGTCGGATGATCCGCCGACAGAATGTTTCGTTTATATTGTAAGCTGGCAATATGTCTCACATAAAAACGGTCCATTTTTCGGTTATTTATAAAATTAATCGGCATCACTTCGTTTTATTTTATTTTTACTTTTAGTGTGGTCAAAACTAACCTAACACTCCTCGCTTCGCTCGAATATTCAGCAGCTTACCGAACATGAAAAAACATGCCGAATAACGAATAATTACCGAATACTCGGCGCATCCCTAATAATAAGTTTTTCTTTTCCAGGCCCATGAAGAAGCTACTACTAAAGGAAATTCGCAAACTACGCGCGGATCGCGATTCTAATGTTAAAAGCTCTATTTGTATATTTAACAAAATAACAAGAATAGTGTAAGAATTTTAGTAAAATAAAGGCATCATGGATTGTAAAATTATAATAAAATATACATACAAATCGCATACTTTTATTTCAGTACAGATCCACAGAAACACGACATGCGTGGAAACTTTTACATGTTAATAATGTTCTTTAGTTGAAACCTCAGATTGTAAATCTATGTAGAAAAATACCACCTACACTTTCATTTATTAAGTAGTTACCTACCTAGATAAAGATGTCATTGATAACAATGATAACACATCACGAATCCGTGTCTATCATTCAAAAGGATATTCCACGCGCTAGGCTATTACGTACGACCTAAGATTAGGTCATACTTATTTATATTCTAAGACAAAGGTAAACACGAGTCAGTTGAGTTCATACAACTCACCGGAGTTGTTGAGACTTTAATAAGTTGTAAACATGGCGATTACATGGAGTGACCAACATTCGGACGAAGTGAAATGACCAGCAATCATACGAATATCGATGATAACAATTATCTACGTAGCCGTGCTGATAACGCACATACTAGCGCAGTAATAATTCGTGACTGGTCGTGTTTAAAATGTACTTTTTTCTCTTTATTTTTGCTCTAATTTCCCAAGTCAATACCGACGCGATATGCGATCGTTGTGTATGCAGATACGATAACAGAAACAATGAAGATTTCAAAGGAAAAAACGTTGATTGTTCGTACAGTGCTGGTGTATTAGATTTCAATTATACACTTCCGAACACGATTAATGCACTGGATTTGTCATTGAGCAACTTATCGAGGATTTACTCATCGAGTGTGCTACGTTCCGTGACAATGCGTGAACTATTTTTAAACAGAAACACAATCACAGAAATATATACAGATGCGCTACAACTGCCGGAGTTGAAGAGACTGGATTTAAGCGACAATTTGCTAGAGTATATCGATAAAAATATTTTTATCAACATCAAGAAGTTGGAATATTTGAACTTAGCAAATAACAGATTTACGACTTTTTCGAAATTAACCTTTCATCCGTTGTCTAATTTGCAAGAAGTGGTGTTAGACAATAATAACATAGGTCCGAGTTTGCAAAAAGTGAATCTTTTCGACCGAAGCGGTTTTGGACTGACGCAGAAGATTAAAAATTTGAGCATTAGCGGGATACACCTAAACATCGTTCCTGATAACTTCTTTGTCGACGTTTACGATATACGCAAACTAATTATATCAAACAACAATTTAAAAGACGTATTTGAGTTGCCGTTTACCTTAGAATACCTAGACTTATCTGATAATCCGATAGAAGAAATCGAATGTGAAGATTTCAACAACCTGCCGGCCTTGCAAGAATTGAAACTCAATAACTTAGCCATAACAGAAGTACCCGAATATACCTTCTCTTCCTTGCATTCTTTACTTAAAATAGAATTAGAAAGAAATAAAAATCTAACAGATTTCAGTAAATTAGCGTTCGGAAGAGAAGTTTTGGATGACTCAGATGATTTCGTTTTAGAAAGCCTGTCCGTGAAAGGTTCAAGGTTGTGGGCGTTGGACAAGGATCTATTCCAGCCGTTCGGACAGCTGATACATCTGGACCTGCAAGGGAACCCGTGGAAATGCGACTGTAACTTGGTGTGGGTGAAAGACCTACAGATACCTGAGAAGGATTACGACCATTTGAGGTAAGATAAGAGTCATATATTAACCATAGACTTAGAAATAACCTTGACGTACGATGTAAGTATGTTGAAAATATGTTTGCTTTTGATAAATGGCATACTTAATAGCTAATGCTAATTACCTATGTAACACGCGCGCTTTATTACTCCGCTGTTTATGATATCATTTAATTTCACACAGCACCATCTAGCTCCAAACCACCATTATTCCTAAACTAGCCATACTAAGAACCAAATACTTAACTGGTAAAATACAATAAAAACACCCAGACACAGAACAAGCACCTTCATCACACAAATGTTGTCCTCGGTGGGCATCGAACCCGCAACCTATAGTAGGCATATATTTTGTTTATTATTCCAATCCTTACTGAATTCTGGCTGAGACACGTAATAACTTTGATCGTGTTCTGCTCAAACCATATTCAACATTTGTCCTAAAAAAATTGGCGAGCCTCCACTCTACCCAACAGATCGATTTATAATATATACATTTCTGAATACTTTTTCAGATGCGCCATACCAAAACCTTTCTTCAACGCTCGCATCTTCGACCTTCATCGGAAATACTTCAGCTGCCCTCCGAACAAACATCACGTGGGCATCGGAATCGCTATCATAGGTCTCTGCACTATCTTAGCTTGCATAGCCATCTGGTTGTTTGTCTGCATACCCAAGTGGCACACGAGAGGCAACTTACTGCGGCAAATGTATACTCCGTCGACGGCTTACAGTGTCCTTCCTATGGCAACCACTGTTACCAGTATTCGTGATTTTTAAGTGTTATTTAGTTTAAATACTCCTAGTATTTAGTCAAGAAAGCGATGGACTTCGTTACCTGATTGTTACCCTTTTAAACTTTTGCGGTTGTTCACTATACATTCTTAATAGTATTTACTTTACCATGATGAAGTATTAAAAATGTACCTATATACTGATCGTTACTTTACATAAACGGTTTCTTTTTAACGCATCTTCAAACATAAACAAGCACTTTCACAATTTCGACTATATTTTCTATGTATTTCCACCAAATGTGAACCGATTTTGCTAAAATAAAGAATAAACAAAAAACAATAAAGCTCAGAATAATTGTTAAGAGGTTTATAATTAAATCCATCGCTTTCGAGATTTATTATAATTATTGTTAAAGGGGTGTCGGAATGATCTCTTATTATCCAAAGTTGAATAATTTTAAGTGCGACTGCTCGGATATTTACAGCATATAGAAATAAAAGGATATATTACAAAATTCACTTTATATATTTAAAAAAATACAAAAGTGTACAAATTGTTTTACAACGATTACAATAATTGTGCATTTCAATAGTTTAGGCAAAACATTTGTGCTTTATGTTTCTTTGTAAAGTATTCTTCAATCCCAAAGTATTACAAAATTGTATCTTATGTTGAATTACGGTGTATCTTTGACGCAGAGACCTCAACAAGACAACAATATTGACAGAAATCTGCTTTCCTGAAGATCAATTAATAGTCTTGTACAATTAAATTTTAAAAAAGAACCTAAATTTAACTATGTTCGAACTTTTCTATTTCGGAATACTTTATAACATCTCTTGTGATTCATTATTTATACTTAGTTTCAATATAAAACTCGTAATTCACTCACTTACATACTAAGCAGGCACAAGCATTTACAAAAGGCTCTGGTTTTGAGCGATCGTAGTAAGCTGCAGGGCCGCATTAGAGACCACCAAAAAGGTTGCTTTGCTTTACCATCATTTTCAAAAACAAATCATCCAGTGATTTATTTATGATGAATTCACAAATGGCATGAATTCTAAAAAGGGTTTGGATTCTACTCAACAAACTGCACATTTTAACATCACCACGTCACCATCTCTAAACATCGTCGCCTCGGTAAACTTACGAATGTGCCATTTTCACGAAAATAAGTTTAAAAGGAGTTCGTATTTTTTAAACTAATTACATGGTGTATTTATTTATTGACTACATTTTTTTCCTCTAAATGCGACCCTGTACCTCTTACCATTTTATAAGCCACGATAACTTTACATCGAAAATTGTTATTAAATATTAATTCTTACGATATGTTACAATAAGATTCAGATTCAAGCTATCTTTGGTCAAAATAGCGACGTTTTTTAGTTCAATTAACAACATTAAGCACAACCACTCGCTTTCAATGCACTATATCATAAATATATCATAAAGAATGTATAAAAGCAGTCTTTATACTGTAATTGTTGGATCAGGCATGATTATAATTTGTATTATTTACTATTGAAACTGTCTTAAATGTTTGGATTTGTAACCATATGAGGAACTATATCAAACATGGTTTAGCAATTTTTATTCCACCCTATTCTCTACATATATACACACATAATATGTGTTTGTCATTGACTATAAATCCAGTTGGAGAACGATAGAACTTCCCCTCATACTAAAATTAGTGGTGTATTTCAACCACTAAACCTTAGCGAGGAAACGGGACACCCGTTGTCATTTGTTCCATACTACTCTGTTCTTTGTAATTTCGTATGACTGTCTCGTTTTGTTACTGCCCGCGCAAGTGAGAATTATGCTCACGGGCTATCAACGGGCTTTATAATCGGTGTAGGTATATGTAAATATGAAGCTGTTTATTTATTTGAATGATTTATTTATATTTATACTATAAAATAATTTTTCCATGCCTATTACTTACGCAGCAACTTGGAAACCCAATACTTCCAATACTATTTTTACTGGACAACTTTGATGCAAGAAATAATCTACTTTATTTATGACCTTTTCATCAGTACAATAATAATACCCCAGATAATATAATATCACACACAGACACGATGCCTCATCCCATACAACGGAATAACGCGGGCTATTTTACGAATTATTCTATTTCTGCATAACGCAAGATTATCAAGCGACATTTATTGCGTGTTGGCGAAGTATTGGCCCAAATGAATATACTGGACACTAACTAGTAACTCTCTAGACACGATTACTACATTTTTTTCAAGTTCGGGCTATTTTTCGTTTGAACCTGTGGCCTTACCGCATAAGCCCGGTGGCAATCGTAATCGTGTGCTCTCTTGCTCGCACTCAAGGGCTTGTACATTAGCGCAAGCAGGATGGCAGGCGATGTTCATTACCAGAATGCTTACGCGGTAGGGCTGCTGATGGGATCCCATGATAATACTATATATAGATGCAGTATTGCACAGCAATAGCTTTATTCACGTAAACAATAAATATTACACTTATCCTATTATCTATGATATGGTTATCCTATGTTATGTAGCTGCATTTCAAGAAATTCGATATAAGTATTATTTTAGCTGCACTAAAATGTAATTTTTAATTTTTAAACTTGTTATATTTTTCTAACAATGCCGGAAATGGCCTCCGCAGAAAGAGATGGCGGACGCATAATTATCTACCTCCGTTGTCTATAAACTCCAGTAAATATGGATAAATTATTTAATACTATCTTCCAGGATTGTAATTGTATAATAATTGTTATGATTATGACACAAAAATGTACAATAAATTGTAAAAACTAACCTTAAAGTATAACTAAATGCAGTCAAGTCTTCAGAAATAATAAAATGGCTACCAAAATCATTTCCTTTCGTTACAACTAAGATTGTTTATATTTTAGAATTGCACTGGAATTGTTAAATTTTATTTAAAACTTCGTTGTTAAAATACTAATAAAAATACTAAAAAAAAAGTCTCTTACAACGAGACAGTCTTCATAAATTAATCCTAGATATATTTTGTAATTAAGGTACTTACAAGTTATCCTAATTTATATTATAAGTCTATATTTTGTCTAATATTTATTAAGCAAAAACCTTTAGGCACGTAAAGGCTCAAGGCAGAATAATTTAAATACCAATATAAAAACTTGGCTGAGATTCGCGCATTCAATCTTAATAATTTTTTTTATCAAATATCAAGTACAAAATTCTTTCTACTAACATACAATGCAGTGGCGTTTATAAAGCCAACAAGTTTATTGGGCATTGCAGCAATCGACTGACACTCGAAGTTTTATAAATCCTTGCATTTTACTGAAAGGAAACTCAACGGGTAAAAAAGAGAAAAAACAAACTCACGGAATTTAACATAGTCAAAATTCATAAGTAATCTGCCTGAATCTCATTTCAATCTCATAAATGACAATATGATAAAGTATGAAACAATCTTAATGGCGGCCAAAAAGTGCCCTGCAAAAGACCCCCAGAACGCTGCACTCCCTGCTTAACTCTTCCAACGCACATCTAATTTTCGCTACTGCGCAGCATTTCGCGGAGACTTCGCAACCGCCATTAAGTTTGTGTCACACTACAATAGTATTCTGCTAAAAGCGCTTCATCATTTGCTTAAAATCTTATACAAAATATGACTATCATGAGACTGAAATGAGATTAGAACGCGATCACAAAGGTTGAGTTGAATTGCCCTTCCAATGCAAGTATTAGAACCAGAGGGGTCCTAAAAGTACTCCGAATGTCATACAAGTCTCATGGTATCCCCGTCACTGCCCAAATACTCGTCCTGTCAGACGGACGTCTCGGAGTTCAGCCGGAGCACAAACCTGTTACTCTTCGGGTCAACCACCTCCTCGCTGAGGCTGATCTTTGGCAGCTGCTTCACTGAGCATATGAGAGATATATCACCTTGTCTCAGTTGGAACTCGATGTTGTCGGCTAAAGGTCTGGCTAGAAGCTCGTCCGAGATCAGAGACCAGCGTTGGATGGGTCTGGTCTCCTGTTCCGCTGCTAACACTGGACCTTCCACGAGGAATGGCTCGAGGAATGCTCGTGGGGAGGCGTCTTGCGACAAGCAGCGGGCTAGGTGGGCTAGTACCTGGAATTATACATTTTTTAATTAGTTTTCTTTTATTTAAGTCTCCGTGGTGTGGTGGTTGAGTGGTCGGCTTATAACCCGGAAGCGGTTCGATTCCCGCGCAAGGAAGTGTGCACGGAAAAAAAAGCGCAAATACTTGTTCTGTGTCAGTATGTTGTGGGAACATAGTCCTCGTAGTTTCTGGGACCCTAGATACAAGGCATCCAAGTTAGGATTCATGTGTGTGATTGTTTGGCGTTATTTATTTATTCTGTGAAATAGAGGGTTTTTATGAGAATGAATGACGTGACGAGCTAGTCGTTCACCGGATGTTAACTGACACGGCCGCCCATAACAGTTGCAGTGTCACTCGGAACTTAGAAATAAAAAAGTTTCGCGTGACACTGCACTGCGCAAGTCATACTGAGACATCACACAGTTTAGTAACAAGACCACGAGACTGTGTTAGCTGGTCATAAAGTCTCATTTGCCCAGTACATAACATAACATAACATAACATAATCATTTATTGCTCGTTCACAAAACACGTTAACAATCCTTAACTGTAATAAGTGTAAGTACTTAATTAATTTTAACATTGTAAACTTGCTTTGTGAGAGACTGGTGCCTGATGTAGGTTTAGAAAACCTGTATTACAGGTCACCAGGATCCCACTCCGCGGATGTCTACTGGTATGTTTACATTAGGTGGATAAGGTGGTTGTTTCCTTCCCTTTTAAAGATGGTACCTACATATAAGTTATGCATATGTTAACTGCAGCAGATTGTGCGACCCTGGTTCATGTGACATTACACAAAATTAAAAGCAGGGGGAAGCAGGTGCTTATAATAGGTATTATAGTGAGAGGATACTTATTAAGATTTCGTTGATCAAACAAAAATATTATGTTCATGAACCAAGGGGTATCAGGATAATAAACAAACGTATAATATAAGGAAACAAGAGAAACAGATCGACAAAAATAAACAATAATAGGCAGGTAATCCCATGGACATTCCTAAATATAAAATTAGTGAAGGTAGCTTCTTATAATGTAAGTACCTACGCATAACATCAATAAATATTCACACTTTCTCAGAGTAAGTATACATTAGGTAATACATCCCAATATTATTGCGATCAATATATATCGATCGGAATCTAGGTGTGTGACAATTTATATGTACAAAGTGAGTAAGGTGAGGGTGTGTTAGGGTTCTTTAATGAAGATGTAGGGTATGCTAGGTAAAATAATTTACGCAACAAAAGAATAAGTACCTACAACATTTTTAAGTAGACTATTCTTCTATGGGTTGTGTATTGTAGTGTGGTGTGGTTGAGTAGTTATGTAGGTAGTGTGAGTCCTTACAACTGTGTAGGGTGCAGTAAGCGGTAGAAACACTCCAATCCGTAAGTAGATTTACACTGCCCCAAACTCCAAACACAAGTAATGTGTGATTGAGCGGGGGACTCTAAGGGCTTAGTTTGTAAGTAGTTGGAATTAGCAGATCCTTTTTTTTTTTTTTATTAATTTCACTAGCTACAATGCCCTTCAAACCGGAACACAGTAGTGCTTGCACACTACTGCTTGGCGGCAGAATAACTGGTAAAGCAGTGGTACCTACCTAGACGAATTTTGCAGAAAAGTTCTATCACCTACTAAAACCACCTAGGGTAGATAGATAGATAGATAGATAGATAGAAAATGCTTTATTGCACAATCAACAAAAATGTAGGTACTTACATAGGCGAACTTAATGCTAGAGAGCATTATCTTCCAGTTAACCTTGGGTGTAACTTGAAAAAAATTATGTGGCAGTACAACACTTACAATTGAATATTGCACAATGTCTAAAATCAGCAAAGGTGGGGGTAGACCCAATTAAAATTTGGCATCAGTAGATTACTGCGCACGGCAGGATATCTGAAAGATCGGCGGCACCTACCTCGTCAAAAGACAAACTATTACAGCAAATTCCTACAACTTGGTGTCATAAATGTGTATTTATAAAATAAGTCAAATTAAATATGGTAACGGTATAGTAGATTCTCGACACCGGTTGGGCATTGATTAGTGTATACACGATATACATATAAACGAGAACATGTCAAATAACATTAGCAATTATTGTAATTGTAATTCACTGCATGTCTCTGGTTCTAACATGTAATGTATCCGATGTACCAAATCCTGTATTGTAATGAAGACAATTTACATGTCTATTTTAGGATATTTGGTTTATCAACGGATTTAAATGCGCCACTTGTTTTTGGGTTTGTAGGTATAAACTATTAAAACGCGAGTTTATTGCCGTGTTTAAGTTTGATCATCAACTCGCCTGATGGTAAGCGACGGTGTGGCTAAAGATGGAGCACGTAAATAGAAGGGCAAAAATATATCGTCATCTTTTAAGATATATCATGGTTAATTTTTAATTCAAGCAATCTTATACGCGTATTACTGAATGCTCAGTCGTTTCAATAATATGGGATCTAATTCCTATAGTGTTAAGTTCAGTATTTTTGTATTTATTCCCACACCGAGATTACGACCATAGGGCTATAGGTATACTATATGCAATATAGAAAAGTTTTGGGTGTAATAAAACTATAATGCCCTCCAGAAGTTGCCAGTAGAAAACCAGAAATCCAGTCTCATTTGGGTATAGGTTTAACCAGCTATAAATAATTCACCTGGGTAATAAAATACATTAAAATAGCCTTCCTTACTTACAAAATTATGTAGTTTGATAACAAGCAATTACTAGGAGGAACTTACCGAATCAGCCGAATGCCTGGGTTGCTGGCGCGTGGCTCGGAGATACTTCTGCAGCGCGCGAGCGAGCGAAGGGAACACTGCTTGCGCCGCTTCCCTGGGACCGAGGGCACCGCCTGAAATTATATTAACTTATTATAACGTACATCATCAGACGAAAATCATGTCAAATGCCCATGTTCCACCTATACCGGTAATTGTTGGGAACGATACTCTCGAAGTTGTCGACAAATACGTCTATCTAGGGCAGACTGTCCAATTGGGTAGGTCCAACTTCGACAAAGAGGTCGCCCGAAGAATCCAACTCGGCTGGGCAGCGTTCGGGAAGCTTCGACCTATCTTTTCGTCCAAAATACCACAAAGCCTGAAAACAAAAGTTTTCAATCAATGTGTGTTGCCAGTGATGACTTATGGAGCTGAGACGTGGTCTCTAACTGTTGGCCTCATTACTAAGCTCAAAGTCGCGCAACGAGCTATGGAGAGAGCAATGCTCGGTGTTTCCCTGCGAGATAGGATCCGAAATGAGGAGATCCGCAGGAGAACTAAAGTGACCGATGTAGCTCTTAGGATTGGCAAGTTGAAATGGCAATGGGCAGGCCACATCGCTCGTAGAACTGACAACCGATGGGGAAGAAAGGTTCTCGAGTGGCGACCACGAACTGGAAGACGCAGCGTAGGCCGGCCCCCCACTAGGTGGACCGACGACCTGATGGAAGCCGCGGGGAGCCGATGGATGCAGGAGGCGAGCAGCCGCTCTAAGTGGCGCTCCCTGGGGGAGGCCTATGTTCAGCAGTGGACGTCTTCAGGCTGTTAATGATGATGATGATGATAGCGTACATTTTTGGGCAGACCACATCGCTCGGAGAACTGACAACCGATGGGGAGGAAAGGTTCCCGAGGTGCGATCATTAACCGGAAGACGCAGCGTAGGCCGGCCTCCCACTAGGTGGACCGACGACCTGGTCAAAGCCGCGGGGAGCCGATGGATGCAGGAGGCGAGCAGCCGCTCAAGGTGGCGCTCTCTGGGGGAGACTTATGTTTAGCAGTGGGCGTCTTCAAGCTGATGACGAACATACATTGTTGAAGAGATTTTACAATTTGCTTAAAATCAGTTGGATGCGTTTTGACTGAGAGTTATCGAGTAAACAGTGATTGCAATGCATCAGAAGTTTCATTCCTTAGTAACTATGCAATTAAACTATGTATTGCATCTGTCAACATGTGATCGCTTAGCCAGCAGGTTGACTTGTAAAAGTGCTATGAATAGCCTATTTGCAATAAAACACTGCCTTTGACTTTGGTATCTTCTAAGCAAGCACACACACATGAGGCGAGACAGTAGTCAGACGATTTTGTTTACTGAATTTTGACTACAGCCAAAGAGGTCAAATTATCTCAATCCAAACTCACCATTCCCAGTAGAGACGCGAACCCTCCTGACATGTGCGAAAGCATCCTCCGCGGCAGTGAGGAGCCTGGCGCGGCGCTTGCGCACACGGCGCTCGCGCTCCGCCTCCTCGTAGTACCGCTCATTGTGCGCGGAGCCCGAGTCGCGCCGCCGCCCCGCGCTGCCCGTGCAAGACCCGGTCGTACTTCTACAAAAAAAAAAAAAATCCTCACCATCATCATTAATAGCCTGAAGACATCTACTGCTGAACATAAGCTTCCCCCTGAGAACGCCACCTTGAGCAGCTGCTCGTCTCCTGTATACATCGGCTTCCCGCGGATATCACCAGATCGTCGGTCCACCTAATGGAGGGCGTACGCTACGTCTTCCGGTGCGTGGTCGCCACTCGAGAACCTTTCCTATGTCTTATGTTTCTTATTTGTGATTAGTGTCAAAAATGGTTTATTAATAGATTTATTTATGACTGGATGGATCCCCAAGAATCACTTAATAGATGACGCTGTCTTTGGACTTAGGATTACTTTTTAAGATGTTTTTGTTAGGTGCCTTACTAGATGATGTTGACTGTACCTATGTGTCTGTGTGTGTATAATATCACAGGTCACCAAGCCCCACTTCCACGGATCTGCCTTGTAATGATTGAATACAAAAGTAGACTATAATAGTACTTCCCATATTCTTCTTCTTCTCGTGTAGGCAAGTGGTCCCGTATTGACCACACCCATACCATCCAAACTTGCTTGCATTATACCATAGTTTCTACTTGCCTACATGAGAAAGTAGAAACTACGGTCAACTAAATTATGTGTAGAAAGGGTTCTAGGCTTGAGACATAATTTAGAATAGAACAACACCAAAATTCAAAATAAAAGTAGATCATAAGGACAAAACTAACCTTGCTTGTCCAGGAGCAGCATTCGTATTCGACCCGTCAACTTCATAAAACTTGATACTCGACTGTCCCTTCCTTTGAGACTTTGATATTGGTATCTTCTCCAAATACGGATTGTATATTGGAAACTCCGTGTAATACTTCTGCAGTACCCAAACTGCTGCTCTTTGTATGCTAAACTGCCCGATAGGATAAGACCGGCTTTCTCCATCGGGACTCCGCACAATCTTAATGTAATACACAGGCTCTAAATGCCTAATCTCCATCAATATTACAGCTATGTAATGTATAAAAAGTAAAGTATCAGCAAAACTTGATACATAAGAAACTAACGAGTTATAATCGATGGCTTCATCACCGACTGCTAAAGCTTTCGTTGCTTCCGTTATTTGCACAATATAAAAAAGCCAGTAAGAGAATGTGCACACAGCAAGTATAACTAAGGTCATCGCTCGAAACACGTATATTCTAGGAAGTATTGCGTTTCTGGGTCTTAAAAATACAGCCCATACTCCGATGGCTAGTAGAACTAGTTTGAATGCTAGAGACAGCAATATTCCTTTACATTGAGCTGTGCATGCTAGTAGTTGCATTCTTTGACTTGGTTGTATCGCTATGTTATCTGATAACCCAGGGAAGAACCCTATTTTGGGTAACACAACCATTGCTAACGGACTGACAAATGAAACAAATGACAAGCCCAATGCAACCGTTGTTCCGAAATATTGAGAACAAACAAAACTGATGCCACTATCTGATTCCATTGGCCAGTTGCTGACATCTTCCATAGACTGTGAGCCTTCAGATGTATTCCCTGTTACGGCTGTAGTATTTTCTCCCCAATTTTCATCTTGAGGCAGGATTTGTACTTCAATGACTTCTTGTCCATCTCGGCCTATTTCTGGGTTAATATTTACACTGGTCTGGAATGGTGCCATTGTGTTATCTATACAGTCTTTTCTTTGAGATTTTGTGCTCCTAAAAATAAAAATCATATATTTTAATGATAGGAAATAATTGCAATTGTTAACAATTAAATCGGATAATAATCACAGAGTACATTGGTTAATAATAAACTGTTAAAAGTGTATTTTAAATTAGAATCAACTCATTCAAACTGTTTCTCAATACTGGAAGCATTAATGAGTCTAATCAACTTGTAATGAGGATCATCTACATAGTAAGCAGCCTGTAAAGCTCTCATCTCATTTTAAACAGGATATGGCTATGTAGGGCATCACTTTATTAGGGTTGCCTTTATAATCCATAATTACTTCACTACAGAGATGAAGTTTCCAATAAATGCATTTAGCATAATAAGTGCAAGTATGTAGCATCTCAGTATTGGGGATTTGTGATTTGTGAGCAACAAAGTAGAGCTTACCGGGTGCTCCGATGTGTGTGAGATCTATGTCGAGAACTTCGGCGCGATCGTCCGCTCAGCTCGGACCTCACGGATTCAGTCTCCATCGTTAAAAACCTCGACTAAACGACCCCCGGGGTCACCCATGCACTAACACCCTCCTGAACCTGCAATAATTCACCAGTAATCACATTAAATTGAGGGGCAATTAAAATGCTTCCTTCTTCACGGAAATATGAACACTGTAATAAACCATTTCTCACACTGGATTTCGATATTTCCTTCACATAAACACAAACTATGCATTACATATTTACGGAGGCAGACTTAAATGAACTGAAATACCTTTGCATTATTAATAAAAACGTAAAAAAATCCCAAAAATGCTTCTCGCAAATCTCGATCAAACCGAATTCATATTCTACTAACCAGCTAATTCAAAAATCCTGCTGTCAATCGTTAATATGTATATTTCTTTTTCTCTCGTGTGCTTGAATGGTAGTTTTATCTCTGTCTTTCAACTTTTATTAAGACTTCTTTATTTGGTAGTGTAGTAATCAGTGGAAATATAATTCGTTCATAAACTTATATGGCTCTGGTAGTTTTAAACATTCAGCCAGACGAGTTTTTCTAGGGTGATCAACAATATTTTTTGTAAAATCTTGAGTTTAATTAATTTGTTTTAATATAAAAACATAATAGCAGACAATAGTGATGGCTCATAGAAAATTATAACGTAACAACATTGCAAGCAAGTATACCATTGAGTTGGCGGTGAATTCAAAAATATAGACCAAGAGATTACACGAATTGATAAGTGATAAGATAACACACCCATAAAAAGATAACTCATCGAATACTCACTGTTCAGAACATGAAGCTATTGTTTATCGTGTGAAAAATAATGGCGAACCAGGAAAACCGACCTGCAATGCGAAATGAGAGCAGAGTGGAGGACCTCCATTTGGATAGAGTTGTCGCTTCGCAGCCGGAGATCGGCCCTACCCCTCCGGATGGTGGTTACGGGTGGCTGATAGTGACCGCCGCTGTGATATACAACATAACTGTACCATCACTGCTCTCTCTATACGGACTCATCATTTTAAAAGCAATACGGGAAGATGGGCACGAACCAGGAGTGTTCATGAAGATATGGGACGTGGACATAGCTCTCGTTCCGGTGATGATAGTGGTAATAAGACTGTTGCTGGAGTCATGGTGCAGAGCCATTGTAAAGATGTTTCATATGCCAAGGTTCATGGCTCTTGCCGGACTGTGCTTGACGGTAGCTGGTGTTTTGCTGTCGAGCTACTCGACGGACGCTGAGAGCAACGACCACATAATAAATGTATTCTCGGGAATATTTGCAGGTACTTCAATACAATATATTTACTGATAAAGGTTATTTTATGAATTCAATGTTACTTAGTAGGTACCTACCGTACCTATACCTAACTTTATTTGCTGTGAGTAGTTTAATGGCGTAAGTAGGTACCTACTTACCAATTAGCTTATCGTTAGTATATAGATTTTATTCTATGTATGTTCTTTCTATACGTTGCCGTCCCATCCATTCATCCTTTTCCCCTATGTTTGTCCCTTTCGCTTATTTCTACTGGCAGGATGAGCACTTCCAAAGTCCGTGCGACTTCGCTATAATTTTTTCCTATTCAATTATACAGTAAGGTATTTAATTTAAGGTACAGGAGCATAGGAACTAGCTCTACCTTAAGACGAAAGTACGGCGTATCGAAAGTTGTTAGTAAACTTTTTGATGTATGAACTAATTTTAAACTAGACTCGACAACCGGTACCTAGGTATGTAGGTACCTACTTATTTATAATTTACTTAAGTAAATATTTATTTAGCATCACTAATAACTAAATCATAAACGACCAACATTGCGATAGCATACACAACGATCAAGGAATGAACCCTGGGGAACGCCATGATATTTTTTTTTACGCTATTTTAATTTAAGTATATTATTGCCTTTCAATCAATCAACTTTGTCATTGAAATATTCGCAACGCAAGTATTAGAACAATGCCATATTGTTTAGTGTAATCATTCAATATCACATAAATATTGCTTAAGTAGGTAGGTAGGTACCTATGCAGTTTACTCAGGTGTAAGAATCACGTCATGATCGAATGCTTGCTCAATATCTAAAACATCTTGTATGGTATTTTCAGGAGCTGGCTGCGCTTTGACAGGACAACAAACAGAAATTATCATAACCCATTACTTCAGAGACAAGCTTACTATGGCTCAACGAATTGTAAGAATGGCTCCCTCGGTAGGAAACTGTGTTATACCAATTTTAGTTGGTTACCTATGTATTGTGTATACTGGCGACGTAGTCGTAATGATTTATGGAGCTATCATTATGCAGAACTGCGTATTGTTAGCCTCCTATACCCGACCGATCTATATAGAAAGGGTTTTAAGACATACGTACAATATGCTGAGAGATGCAGTGGAAGATGACGACGAAGTTATATTTTCTAATCAGAGTCATCCGAATGATCGTCAAGGTAATGCGAACGAGCCGCCACCAACGGTGACAGTTAACGTTGAAGTTACTCCTGGGACAGCGACAGCTATTGATGAAGACGGTACAGATGTAGTAGTATTCAAATCAAAGAAGAACGCTAAAGAAATTTATGATCCAACCGTCGAGTTCCGAGATAAAAGTCGAAGATTTTCATCTGATTTTGGAACGATGCATGATGGTAGTAACTCGAACAGGTTTTCTTCAGACTTTGGATCCTCTTCGAATAGATTTTCGTCTGATTTCGGAACATTAGATGTCAACAATTACAATAGAATCAGTGGGTATCAAGAGCTGGAAAGCATAGACCGAGAATCACAAAATCCTCAACCATTGTATAGAGAAACCACAGTAAATGCTCCTCCAAACAGTATAGTATTCGCTGCAGAAGTCACCCCTGGGTCTGCTAGAAGAACGGCGACATTGAAAAAGAACATGATAACCATTGCTAATATGCTCAGAGATTTGAATTTCTATCTGTACGCGTTGCTACATCTGACGACAACATTTTCCATTTTGATTCTTGGAGTTGTGTTTCCTCCTTTGGTGTGGGAACAGAACCCATCTTTAAATATCTGGCAGGTAAGTCTATAAATTAATTTGGTCCACTTTAAGAAAATATTTATCATCAACAGAAATAAATACATAGCATATAACTCTCCAAGACCAATAAATCAGGAGGCTATTTCCTATGACTATGAGGCAATTACAATGTTATGATAACGTACCTATATAAGTATAATTCGGCTGCGGAGTAGAGTATAAAATGGTAATTATTTAGGTCACAGATAGGTTAATATAATGCTACGTTACCTACATGTAGTCATAGGAGGTAAGGCTGCATAACTATTCCGCACCAAAATACAGCATTAAAAATAGGGGTCTCAAGGCAGAACCTTGTGGTACTCCTCACATTAAATATAGTAAACCAACAAACTTTTACTAGTTTCCTTCTCTTCCAGGTATCGTTAGTGATAGCAGTGGCGCACGGCTCCGCGTTGTGCTTCATCATGCTATGTGTGGTGCTGCCGAAGTCCATCAATGAGAAGGAAAGGCTCTGCGGTGCCTTTTGTCTTACGGGAGCTATTGGCTTTTACGGTTAGTAGTTATTTATTTCACCTTTTTAGTGAGGGTTGCAGAACCTGTTGGATTGAATGCTTGTTGCTAGTCCCATTAGCGATGAATTAAAAAAAATGGAAATATCATCTATAAAGACCTACTTTTCTAACAAACTGTATGTACTTAATTATTTATAATTATCTCAGTTCGATGGAGTCTACTTACCTACGTCTTCAACAACATCCATGACTTTGAAAAATCTATTCCTTGCTCTTGCAGCTGTTTTACGCCCAACACCTTTATTCCAGGTCTCACCCTGACCGGTAACAAGAGCCTCCTTGTCGTCTGGTGTATGTTCGCCAGCTTTGCCACCGCCGCCTCCCATATCCTTCAACAACCTTTGTACAACAGCACCTTGAACGAGTTCGATACTACTGCTACCATGACAGCCTCCAGCTCGATCGTGGCCAGCTTCATAATGATCTGGTCTCTGGTCCACAACTACGAGTATAAAAGCTGCTTCTTGACAGCCGGCGTACTGCAGGTCGTTACCGCATGTGTGTTCTTCGCTTCGTCCTTTAGGAGGCGGAGGTAGTATTTTGTTGTGACAATTTTTGACATTGGTTAAGTACATTTGGGATATTTTTGTATGGAGATTAGACTTTAGTAATAGTTATTTTAACTGACATTATTTCTATAATGGAACTTATATTTTAAGAGACTTTCAGAGATACTGGGTGACTAACTGGTTAAACAATGAAAAAATATCCAAGGACATAATAATTAATCGTCATATTGTCACGTATAAATAAAACAAGATTAAGAAAATACCAATAATACGTGGACCTTAAATGGATGGGCTATAACTAACCACATTTATTATTTTTACTAGATAACTTGGACAAAAACTAATCATCTATTTCTTCGATCGAGAATCGAGTACTGTACAGACCTCCCTTTTTCAATAATTATGTTCGCTGCTCGACACAGTAGACAGGGCTGGCTGCCCTATGGTTGCTAGTATAGTATTCAAAGATGCCTGTTATAGCGATGGCGTAGACGTTGTCTAGAGTTGTAGAAAAATACATTAAGATTAAATTCATTACTATTTATTGTATAGGAGATCATTATTAAGTCAGCAAATAAAATATTATTATAATTTGTAACAGCTATTGCGTTAAGTTGGTGTCTTAATTAAATACAGGAAATTAATATTAAAATATCTACATATTGAAATTCTGGAAATTTTCATATAAAAACCTGCAATTAGACTTAAGAATTCTTAGCATAAGATATGTATACGAATAAGTAAAATAAGCAAAGTAATATATAATAGACAGCTTATCATAAGCTAAAAATTATATTTTATATTAATATTATTTCTATTTAAGTATATTGAATAAATAAGTTTGACATAAAACAAATACATTGTATTATTTTGAAATGCTATGTACCCTCATTCTGTAACATTACCTTAAGAAATGTTAAATATTAATTGTACCGTTTAACAAGCCTAAAAATAAATAAATATTTTACTTCATTTGTATGAGTAAGTTGAGAGTAAGCTTTGCATCTTATCCCTTCACAGCTTAGAGCATTTATAAAAGGAGGTGGCCAGGCAAGGCGTTCCCCTTGCCGGTCATATGGCGCTATTTGGTCATCTACAATATCATAGTGTGCGTGTACACACTGCGTGACTACGCTAGATTATATGACGGTGTTCGTGTTTTAAGATGGTGTGCGACGTGCGTTTAAACGCCCCATTTGCGCGTGTGCTGTACGTGTCTACCTCGTCCTCCGTAGAAATTGGCAGAAAATGGTGCTTGCGGATTATAACGTTAACATCTCCAGTTATAGATGCTCTAAGCTTCATAGTGGTACAATCATCCCGCCACGGGACAAAATACTATCTATCAAGTGTCTTTATACAACCGTTCTGACCTAATTCTACAAGTACACGATTAATACACGATTGTGTGTGAATACGGAAAAATATCACATGGATACATTGTATTTATCGACTACCAAATGGATTCGGATCTACTTTCAAACACGTGCTAAATAAGCTAACAACAGCTAGCTACAAAATCTTGTCAAAGCCCTTACATACAATGGAATGCGTAGAATTAGGTACTGCATCTTCAAATATATTTATCGTGTTATTTTAGGGTAGTATAACCAGCATTTTTGGTTTATATAAATTATTTATAGTGCCCTCTACTTTGAGCATTTATAAATGGAGATGGCAAGCCAAGGCGTACCCCTCTGCCGGTCATATTATGGCGCTATTTGGTCATACGCATTATCGCCATTTGCGCGTGTGCTATGCGAGTTTACCTCGTCCCCCGTAAAAATCGGCAGAAAATAATGTTCGCGGGTTAACATCTCCATTGGGTAAAGCTCGAAGCAAAGAGAATATAATCACTTCGTTGCTCGAAGGTCCTTTAAGTCCTTTACCGATATATAATTTATACAAATTAATTTCATTTCACCATAGACAACAAAAATATTCTAGGTCTGTGAATTCCATAGAGCGCGAAAAATTCGACTAATAAAAAGGCGGCGGGTGGATAAGCCAACTTAGAAAAATGTTCGAACCCCTTTGCCAATTCTGTAAACATTTCTGTACATTATTTAGAAATTTGTCCAATTATTTAACATTAGACCCTCCATTTGGCAGCTCAATATTTAAAGACTTTGTTATTAGCTCAACAGATCCATCATTTCATTCTCATTAGGTTTCTTAACACTATCGTTAGAGCTCTGACTCGGTAGAAGCGATTCGAACGCCGACCAATCTTGCTTCACGCTCATATTGGTTTGATTACTTACCCACTTATTATTAAAGTTACCTGTACCCGAATTACCCGTATTACCTGTATTACCTGTATTCGACCAGGGTAACGCTAACTGATTATCAAAAGGCATACCTTGGTTTTGATAACCTATCTGACTGCTCATACTTCCAGTATTATATGAGCTCATACTTTGAGAATGTTGTATAGAATTATGTACAGAAGCCATAGTGTTGATGGACATTGGACTGTGTGACATAGAACTTGTGAGCGGTTTTTGAGTGAGCTGTGAAAGGTTTGATTGTAGTAGTGAAGACGTGAGGTCGACGGGCTTAGGGGTGGATTTAGGGGGTCCGGGGATCGCTGTAGGGGGATGTTGATGTGACAATTTTCTGACGGTTTCCTGCTGCTGCGCTATTCTGTAAAGAAGTTTTATTTTTATTATAAAAGTGAGGAAAAAAGGTTATAAAATAGCAAGTATCCTGAAGATCGGTACTATTATGTTGGTTGATCAGGCATGGAGCGCAAGAAAAGCGACACCTAACTATGTTTCAAAAATTATTTTGCACTTCTCTCATGGCTGTTTCCTCTACAGGGACCGTACTGTGAGCTCTTAGCGCTATTCAAAACAGAGCCTATATTGGATCGCTTGTCAAAATATTCATAAAAAAAACAAAGCGAACCAATATAGGCTCTGTTTTGAATCGCGCTAAGAGCTCTAGTACGGACACAGCCGAGTTAGCATGCACACCGCGACAAAATTATCTCGACACTTTATCTCGTGAGAGACTGTGACAAGACTATGGTAGCGCCTCAGTGCATCTCACTCTAACCGCGCATGTTAGACCATCTGACGACCTAACATGCGCATCGCGCAAAAACTTGTCGTCGCTATTAGAGTGAGACACACGGCGCCACCATAGCCTTGTAACGGTCTCTCGCGAGAAAAAGTGTCAAGATAATTTTGTCGCATTTTCCAACCGATTTTAGTGACGTGTTGTGAGCCAGTTCGATAATTTATACATATATGTATTTATTGTCATTTAAGGAGTTTTCAAAAAAAAAATTTAATGTCAGAATTATATGGATTGAAAAAGACATTTTTTTATAATTACATACATGGAGCTAATAAAAAAAGAAGGAGGGAATCCCGTCTGATCCGAAACTGAAGCACCCTTAGGAAGACGGAACGCTTCGTACGTACGAGGCGGGGCACGCACACACTCACATCTTAGGAAGCCGATCGCCCTACTTTCATCTGACACACATGTGTAATATGTCCGCCATTTTGGGCTTCAGTTCGATGTCAATCAAAACTCAATCCTTCTTTTTTTTATTTCATCCATGATTACATATTTATTTACCTCTGCTTATCTTCCATACTAAGCGATCCTCCGGTATCACCCATGGGCAGTGCAGCCGGTTTGTCCGGCACCTTCGAGTTGCTATACGAAAATGAATCGAGTCCCAGTCCTGTGAACATCTTATCGATATCCGTCTGAGGCGGTGGGGCCGATACCAACGTGTCTGATGATGGGAGGGCATCCATTACCCTGAAAATACATCATTAAAGTGAAACTAGTTAAAGATATAAATGAATAAATATTTGTGGATATTTCACACAGCGCCATCTAGCCCAGAACTAAGTAAATCTTTTACTATGGGAACCAGATAACTAATACAATACTTATATACTTTTTGTGTGTAAATACATACATAGAAACTCGAAATAACAGAATTAAAATTAAAACTAAAATAAAAATGAATAACGCCAATCATAGTTAGCAGGACCTTAACTAGGATTCCCCGTATCTAGGGATCATGGATAATAAGCTACTAATCACAGTAAGGGATCCTGGAACTACGAGAACCATGGTCCCACAACACCCACACACAGAACAAGGCATGCAACTCTTTTATTTCCTGTGCACAAAATATTAAACCAAAAAATAAATGGAGATTATGAAATACTGTCAAAAAATTCAGTGCGAGCTGAGCAACCCTAATATATTACCTACACATGCGGTTTGCATCCATAGTGACAATGCAGTGGTACACTGTAATTTTATAGAATAATCCATAGTACTACATGCAATGGATGCAAGAGGTGAGCAGCCGCTCAAAATGGAGCTCTCTGGAAGAGGCTATGTGCTATGTCTAGCATTGGACATCTTCAGGCTGTTGGTGATAATGACATGAAAAGCCCAAACAGTTGCACAACCACAATAATAGGAACTCTTGCCACAACAATGAAGGAGAAATAAGCAATAGAAATCCTGATAACTTTTGTTCAATAAAAAACAATGGAAAGAGTGATAACTTCCCACAGAAATTAGGCATATAATTATAATTATGCACCATATTTAAAAGTATGGTGCATAATTATTATCTGTCATTGTGAACTGCTGCTATTTATTTTTTACTGTTACTATTCTATTGTATTATAATCTATATACGTATTTGGATGTACGTATATTTATTAGTACCAAGTTAGGTAATAGTATTTTATTCTATTTATTTATCTGTATTTACTTTATCTATTAAATTGTTTTGCACCGCCGTTTATTCTCTCTCTACTGATACTGTCCATCCAAAGGTTGTCTGGAAGAGATTGTTGCACTAGTTCGTAAGACTTATTTTATTCCTGTTTGTGTATTTTATTTGTGAAACAATAAAGAGTTCTCTACCTATCTATCTATCTATAACTTTTGTAGAATAAATATTTTATTCAACAAACGTTATCCCTCATTCTATTGCTTAGTAAAATACACTTGCAACAAGTGGGCTGGTAGTAATTTTCAGGGGGAGGAATGGTTAACTAAACTTACTTGGACTCATTCTGTATTGAATTCAGTTGTTCCAGTTTTGCTCTGTGCTCCGTCTCCACTTTAGATATCATTTGTTTGACTAATGTTATTAGTGCATTGAACTGGTTCAGCGTCAGTCCGTTCTCAACACATAGCGGAATGAGGAACGGGAGTACTTTAGTGGCCATCACCTCTTTAGTGATACCAAGCTTCTTGTGACTCAGTGCTAACTTGTATATTCCTGTAAAAGCAATTTAGATCAAAGTTATTCATAAATCTATTGTAACAAAATTAAAATAAACAACAATAAATTCTCTTACCTAAAATGCCCATCAATACAGCCGGTTCCCTAGAAGGTATCTGCGGCAGGAACGGTATAATCTCATCCAGTACCAACCACTTGTCTAAATGCTCTAACAGCTTGCCCACGCAAAGCAAGCAATTTACTCGCACAGAAATATAATTCGTACTCATACACAGCTTTTTTATTCGTGGCAACAATGCATTCTTCATTGCCGGGTAGTCAATCAACGAAGCAAACGTTGGCAACACTGACAAGCATAGCTCTTGTATCTGTTGCGCATCAGATTCTAAAGCCCGATACAACATCGGTAATATATCCATCTTAACCTCTTCCCCTGGAGTTAGTTTCAATAACAACTCCATCTTTTGCATAAATATCAATAGTATTTGTATTGGATCTTGAATTAACATCACAGGTTTCAGTACTGGCAATATATACCTGATATATTCTTCTTTAGAAGAGTTCTCAGCTATCAATAAGACATTTGGTAGGACAAAAGGAACCATGGGCGGATTCACAAACTCTTTAGTCAGACATGGCAGGATACGGTAAATGCAGATGCGGTGAGGCATTTTTTGGATTATCTGTGGTAGGCCTTTGTAGAATTGTGACTTTTGTAGATTATCCCATTGGAAAAGTGAGTCTAGGTAGTTGAGAGTTTTGACTCCAACATCTTCAAAATATGGAATCTGTAAAAAATCGTAATTTATTTTTTAATGAATAGGTTAATATGTTGTTTTAATTTATTATTTACATATACAAAATAATAGTGGTGTCACAACATGAGGTGAACAACAAGCTTGCCTTATCATTCAAAACCATAAAAAAATTACTACATGAATCTTAAATCTCTACAATTATATCATTAATTATGAATATACCTTTATAAACTGGTGTGGATCTGGCCTCAACTCAGGTGTAACATTAAGCATCAACTTCACATATTCCTTTAGTCCATCTGCTACACAAGACAGCCGAGATGGCTGCAGGCTTCTCATTTCATTTGCAAATCTCTTGAATTTCATGTAATCATTACTAATATTCCCTAACGTCTGGTGCCCTGTGCTATGTAAAGCATAGACAACCATACCGAGAGAGTAAATATCACTGGCAGGAGAATGTGACGCTGACAGGACATACTCAGGAGCTAAATAATCTAACATTGGTTGAGTCAGCGGAGGCATGGCCTGACAATACTCATTAAACGGCCAAAATGAGGCAGCTCCCGGTGAACTCTGATTTGCAATGCAAAAGTCGAAGCCAAAAATCTTCCATGCCCCTTGCTGGTTCACTATAATTGACTCAGGGCAAATATTATGATGTAACAGTTTAACATCATTGTGCAGGAAAGCTAACCCCTCAGCAACTTGCATAAGACCATATTTTATCTCAAGTTCATAAAGTTTATAATTGACTAAATGCGTTGGAATTGGCTGAGGCATGTTCTCTGTATTGCCGAGTATGTTTGCCAAACTTGCAAACACTGGTTCAGTTGCAAACGCCAAACTTTCTCGGCTTTCTTCAAGACTGTGCTGTACAGTTAAAATTTGTGGATGCCGTAGCTTTGTCAGCTGTACAATCCCACGCTTTAAGGTCTCTAACATGATGTCTCGGTCAGCTTTTGACCATCGGTCCAATTGTTTCTTTTCAAACACAAATATGGAAGCCTCTTGCTTTGTAGATTTCTTGTAGCCTTTGTAAATTTTCCATAGTAATCCTACAAAATAATTTTCATAAAAGACGGTAAGAGATATGAGCAGATATAATTTTTCAAATAATAAAAATTGTTGTACTATAATTTAGACATAACTGGAGAAACTTTTTGGGTGGAACTTATGGACGACAATCAGCTGAGCTCCACAATAATAAACAAAAAGGATTCGTCCCGCCTGAGGCCTTTGCATCAAATGTATAGTATTATATATAGGGCGAATACTGTGGTATTATTTTTACCTGGGCCTGCACTTGCGATGTATTGCGTAGCCTCGAACTCTCTAGTTACAGGGTTCCCAGGCAACACGCCCGAAAGTTGAGACACTGTGTTGCTCACAGATGAGTAAAACTTATTGAAAACCTCCATAATCGTTATGGTTTTAACTTTTGGCTGATACAATATCAAATCATTATGGAAAAGGATGATGAAAAGAACAAATAGAAATATGAGAAAACACAAAGTAAACAAGACTGTAGAGAAAATGAAGTTTTTTTGGGATTTTCTGAAACTGACCAAAGAGTATTTAACAGCTCACAGCCACAGAGTACATTGCTCACAGCAGTCACAGCAGTCACAGCTGAGCACAAAGAGTATATAATTAACTTTAATTTACGTACAGTGTGACCATCTTCAAAGTACAGTTCCTGCCATACTTTACTTAAAAACTTGCCAACCCCTGCCAAAGGCTGTATTAAAAAGCCTTTGGCAGGGGTTGCCAACATTAAAAGAGAGTGTTGTAAGTGGATGTTAAATATAATTAAAATGATAATAGTGGCATATGATACAGGGTTACACATAAAGTTAATCCGTAAAAGTTTTGGATTTTTCGAAACCTCCGATTTTGATTTACTATAACCCAGCACGAAGTGATAAAACATGATTGTTTTTGTCTAATCTGTGGATAAAACCCATAGGTTACAGAAAAAACAAACACCCAAGTCCCACACAAAAAAAAGTCCTGTCCTTTAAGTTTAATTTAATAAAGATACGTAAAAACAAACATGAAAATGCTGTACAATTTATTAAATATATTTAACAGCACTATGATATGAATTTAGACCTAATGACTAATGAAAAAAATTATAATCGTTTACTAAACTTAACGAAGACTGCCCACTGAATACTCATAGCATTTATTTTATTTGTTTTCGTTTTTTCTTCGACCATGGAGCTAATAAATCCCTGGCTTCAACGGCCTTTTTAGAGCCTTCAGTAAAATATCCTCCATTTTACTTTTGGCGTTTTGACTGATAATAAAATAGGCCTTTGACTTGACATAACCGTGCAAATTTTACTCACTTGACATTGGCAGAATTATTGCAAAAAAGTGATAGAAAGCCATTAAAGAAGAAGAATGGCTTTTTTGGCGGGAACGTGAAAAAGTTCACGACGTTGCATTGTATTATTTCTCAAAACCTGTGCTTTTTCCAGTGTTAATGTTTAAAATTGGTGGCGTTTTACGCATTAAGTGCTGATTTACGAGCATGAGTGTGGTCAAGTGATATAATGCGGTGTAACGTGGTTTTTCGTGTTGCTTCCAAAATTCCATAGAAGCTTCTTCTTGTAAAGTTACCACCGCTTTACTGGAGCATGACTTAGACTGGACTATGACTATAACCACAGAGTATATTGGTAAAAACTGACTATGACTAACGTAATATATTCTAAAACTCGATGAAAATATACAATACTTGACACTGGCTAAATACACTATGTGTGGAGCCAAAATATTAAAAAAAAAAAAGAATGGCTTTTTTCTTTCTGAATATTCAATTTTTGCGTTTTGTTTGTATTGCTTGTGTACTTACGAATTAAATAAAATAACCGTAAAGTAAATTAATGATAAAAAAAATGACATTGAAACTGTACACAGTGACTGTCTTAGTTGTTTTCACCGCTTTCTTACCTAAAAGCTTTTCAGAGAGCGACCCGTTTTCGAATAAAGAAAAGTTCAACCCTCTCGGACCTCTGGTGAGGTGCAGTTTCTTGCCTCTAGAATTCTTGGACTGTGATGAGCCTATTGACCACAAAGGCAACCATTCGGCTAGGCATGCCATTGGACACGGATGCGTGAAATTTGGTGGAGTTCTATATGAAGGTGTGGAAAAAACGAAAGTCCAATGCAAAGCCCTCGAGGGTATCGAATGTTTTGGCAGTAAAAGCTTCTTAAGGGACGGGTTTCCGTGTGTACGGTATTCAGGACACTACTTCACAACAACGTTAATATACAGCATACTTCTGGGTTTCTTAGGAATGGATAGATTTTGCCTCGGGCAGACTGGGACTGCTGTTGGCAAACTGTTAACTCTAGGAGGGCTAGGAATCTGGTGGATTGTAGATGTGGTGCTGCTGATTACAAACATTTTGCATCCTGAAGATGGGAGCAACTGGAATCCATATGTCTGAGACTTCTAGTCTCTAGAATCTAGTGAAATAAGATAAGTCTATTTGATAGGAAGTTAGGAACTCTATGAAGTAATTTTATATGTCAAATGTGCTTTACATAGTTTATATTAATTGTTGTATTATTAACTAAGTATTTCATACAAAATTCCTACTTTGTTTTTAGTGAATAAGTATTTTGTTAGTTACATTATGTAGCTCATGTCTTCTGTTTCATGTAAGCCAAATAAATAATTATATAAATGTAAAAATAATTGTAGGCACCATCAATCTTGTGATATCAATTAGATAAGTATGACTATAAGTTTTGTAAATAAATTTTTATGTGCTAAATTTGTTTTTTTTTTAGTTGCTGTAAACTCTAAAATACCACTAATGAATCAGTTTAATGTTGCTTGTGAGCCATGATTATATTCACTTATTATGAATTTATGGAATGATTTGGGCAATGAAAGGTCCTGGGCCATTATTCTCTATAAAAAGATAAAAGATAAATTTATTTGCTAAACATGAGTATATAATGTACACACAATCATGAAATGATGCCGCACAAAAGATATTAAAGTATTTAGCCTTCACATCATGCTTCGCCAAAATTGGCATACAAAAATGAGAGAGATGCAATTCAATAAAAAGTACCTACATAGAATAACAGTCAATTAATTCTTAAAAAAAAGTTAGTATAATTAAAAATTCCTAAATAAAAACAGCATTCCAGCAGTCTATGAAAACAGATTCCACGCAATATGAATAACCACCCTGGCTATAGTTAACTAAAAGTTCACAGGATTTTTTAACCAAAGTATAGAAACTTTATTGTATTAAAAGAAAAGAAAGTTTCAAATTTTTATTAATTTGGAATCCAAGTCAATCTTATCATCCTAGGTATCTATGATTCCAGCATATTATAATTTATCATTATATTTTTATCATACCAAAGATGACTTTTGACCACAGTCTGATGGAGCATGCTTGCCTCAAAGATACCAAAGTATAAAATGTAACAGAAGTATTCAAAGTTAATCAGAACAACATTTTACAGTACAAAAAAGAAAGACATTATTTTTTAGATTATTTATTAAAACTTAAGCCACAAGAGCAGATGCTGTGCTCGATTCATACTTCCAGTTGGGGGGAAGCACACTCTTTGTCTTGTAGTAACGGGCCAGCCTGTGGATTCTGGACTCGACCAGAATCAGCCTGAATTTGCTGTCCTTGTCTTTCCTGTTACGCTCCAAGTGCTTCCTCATTGCTACAGCCTTCTTGATCAGGTAGTATAGGTCCTCAGGTAGGTCAGGAGCAAGACCCATGGCTTTCATGATACGAAGGATCTTTTTGCCAGTGACAAATCTGACTTGTGCAACTCCATAGGAATCCCTGAGCATGACACCTGAAAAAAAAGAATTCATTGTTGAGGTATTTGTAAATTCTTGTTATCATATGCAATAACACTAGTACCGCTATTCTATAGTACTTGGTAACTTTTCAGTTTTACACTAAGCCTAGTTGCAGATACCACTCAATCTTGTGCTTGAATTCATAATGCAACTTACAATCTTTACAGACTTTGCTAATAAGTTTTCTCTTCATGTGGTTTATCAGCGGTCTAAATCTTTTCACTAAGACATGTAGTGGAGTATGATAATTTTATATTTACATTTTTAAAATCAAATGCTGTAAAATACATACTGTAGATACAGAGTAATAAAAAGGTACACATGGAAAAACCATATGTATGAAATGCTATTTGCGTGGTACCACATTATCTGAGAATGCTTGACCCGATATGACAATTTTTCTATTAGGGATGTTCTGAACAGCCTATGGGATTTTCGTATGGACAGGATGTCTGCTAGTTTTTTTTATTAAATCAGGAGCCAAAACCTCAGGAGATTCGACAGCTTGAAGAAAACTTACCAATTTGAGAGGGAGTGAGACCCTTCTTTCCGAGTTTGAAAATCTGTTCCTTGACATCATCGCCTGTCAGTTTTAACCATGTGGGGACACTGCGGCGGTACGGCAGTGCCGACTGGGAAATACCCTTACTGAAAACATAAAATCCATGCTTAATCTTCAAGCCATGTGGTGACAAGAGCTTCGTAGGTTAGGTTACAGTAACAAAATTATGTTCAAATATAGCGAATAAATACACAGTCGATAGAACACATAGCGCACTAATTATAACCACATAGAATTACCCAGGTGCGTGCATACGACCCATGGTTGAGGCTTTTCACAAATATCACCGAACTGACAACGACAACAAGAGAAACCAAAAAGATGGTTGCCGGAAAACGTTCTTTCGTTCACATTTAAATGTTTGTCTATGATCGTTCTTCCTTCACTAGTGATGTTTTTATAATGTAGGTAAAAACTCGATTATATCGGTAAATTATATGGTCGTAATCGATCGATTTTGGTATCGATAGCAAGTCTGTGGAATAGATTATAGATTCCATAGACGAAATAGACACGACCTATAACTTTTTGTTTTTAGTTTTGATTTTTGTAACCAAAAACTCCAAAGGTTTTGTTTTTTTTGGCGGGAACGTGGAAAAGTCACGTCGGTCCTTGCATTGTATTATTTCTCAAAACTTGTGCTTTTTCCAGAGTTAATATTTAAAAATTGGTGGCGTTTAACTGGACTATGACTTGACTACATAAAATATTCTAAAACTCGATGAAAATATATAATACTTGTTATGAAATAACAATAATCAATTAGAAACCATATTAGGCTTTATTCAGCAAAAACTTGACACGATATGTATTGACACTTAGAACAGACATTAATAGATAACTCTAAAGAGAATTCATGTGCAGACTTAAAAAGTCTACTACATTCTCCCCCACCAATCTAGTGAGACAACTCATAATCTTGGAGATAATTAGGAAGTCTCCGGTTTCGAATAGAACGTCGTTCAGGTGGTGTTGCAGGTGGAGCAGTTTCTGTAGAGACGAATGACGTATCACTCTCAGTTTCTCGTCCCCCTTCTTCAGGTGAAGAAATTCTATCTTCATCATCTTCTGTATCAATTCCAACAGGAGCTAAATGTCTATTCGAGACTGTCGTTTCCCGGCCATCGCTTAATCTGACAAATGAGTAGTCTGGGTTAGACTCTAAAAGTTCTACCTCTTCAACAATCGGCGAATATTTATTGTTTCTATTATGTTTTTTATAGAGAACAGGTCCCGGCGTAAGGAGCCAAGTAGGGACTGAATGTCCATTATTAGATTTTCTATTATGAGTGAACATTCTTTCATGCGGAGTTTTATTTGTGGCCGTACACAGCAAAGATCTCATTGCATGAAGGGCCTGGTTTAATACTTTTTCCCAATGTTCAATTTCAAGGCCATTTGATTTTAGGCACAATTGAACTGTTTTCCAGATGGTTCCGTTGGCACGTTCAATTTGACCATTCCCTTGAGGGTTATAAGCCGTTGTACGACTTGTCGATACTCCCCTGCTATGTAAATAATCCTTGACTTCTTTTGACATGAAAGATGAGCCACGATCCGAATGGATGTAAGCTGGCATTCCGAAAGTGCAAAAAATGATGATGATGTTTCATGACAGTCGCCGAAGAAACGTCTTGACATGGAAATGCAAAAGGGAATCTTGAAAATTCGTCAATTACAGTAAGAATATATTTGTTAGTTGTAGATGATGGTATAGGTCCCTTGAAATCAATATTTAACCTCTCAAACGGCGAGGTTGCCTTTATCAAACAACCGTTATTTTTAATAAATCTAGGTTTCACAACTGCGCAAACTGGGCAAGTATTTGTGATCTTCCTGACTTCATCTATCGAATATGGCAGGTTTTTACTTCTGACCCAGTGAAACATTCGGGTTGTTCCCGGGTGACACAATTCATCATGCAAATCTTTTAGTTTCGATTCAGAGTGTACTACGGCGCAAATACGTGATAAAGCGTCAGCTGCATCATTTTCTTTACCAGGTCTGTAGACAATGTCATATTTAAAACATGACAATTCTAAACGCCATCTTTCTATTTTCTCATTTTTTATTTTACTTGAATGTGTGCGATCAAACATATATGAAACTGACCTTTGATCTGTGATTAAAAGACCTCCCAATCAAATAATGTCGCCACTTGCGTAGGGCTTCTACGATGGCGTAGGCTTCTTTTTCAATCGCAGGATGTCGTTTTTCCGATAAAGAGAGTGTTCGTGAAAAGAAGGCTACAGGGCGTCCTTCTTGTGATAATGTAGCCGCAATAGCGTTATCGGATGCATTTGTTTCAACTGTGAACATCTTTGTGTCGTCTATAGCAAATATCGTAGATTTTGCTACGTAGCTTTTAAGTTCATTAAATGCCATCGTGGCTTGCTCATTTAATGGGAATGTTACATTATGAGCGAGAGTATGGATCCTTTCAGAGAATCTAGGTATCCATTTCGAATAATGTGAGAACATGCCAAGTGCTCTTTTTAATGACGAGTTATCAGTCGGAACCGGTAAACTTATAAGAGGTTGGAGTCGGTCTGGATCTGGTTTAATAGAGTTTTTTGAAATTTTGTATCCGAGTAGATTGATAGTATTCACTGAGAATATCGATTTGTCTTTGTTGATAGTAAGTTTGTATTTATCGACAGCATTCATGAATTTTTGTAGATTCTTGTCATGCTCGGGTTTATCCCTGCCGCAGACGGTGACGTCATCTAGATAGGTAAAAGTGTCATTCAAATGTTCTTCTTGTATAAGCCAGTCCATAACTCTTTGGAAACAACTTACCCCATTTGTTACTCCGAACGGAATGCGACAGAATTGGTACAACTTACCGCATGCTTCAAATGCTGTGTACTGTTTTTCCGACTCAAGGGTGGGCACCTGATGGTAAGCGCTTTTCAGATCGATTTTTGAGTATATGTCATATTTTGCAACTTCATTAACCGTTCCTTCTATATTTGGTAAAGGATATGAATCTAGATCAGTGTATTTGTTGATAGTTTGAGAATAATCTATGACTAATCTTTTTCGGTGATTTTCGTTTTTAGTAACAAGCACTTGTGCTCGCCAAGGAGATCTACTTTCTTCTATGACTCCGTCAGATAGAAGTTGTTTAATTTCATCATCTATGAATTTTATATCGTCACTGCTGTATTTTCGTGACTTCACCGCAATCGGCTTACAATTTGACGTCTTATTTGAAAATAGAGGTACCGGCGGTACCGACGAAGCAAGGACGCTACATACTTGGAGTGGTTCTCTCATCCCGCCGAAAGAAATTTCTAATTTTGAGTGTTCGTCTAATATGTCATGTCCGATAATCACATCTGCGCAAAGATGCTTTACTATAAGAAGTGGGACGCTCTTGTAAATATTATCATTTAATGTGATTGTCGCTTCCAAAACTCCTTCACAATGTACTGTATGTGTTGTCTGTGCCATTGTTATAGATTCATTGCAGTCTACCTTTGTGAAAGAGCAATTTACAAAGTAATCATGATTGATAAAACTTTTTGAGCTTCCCGAGTCAACTAAGGCGTTAGCTCTCTTACCATTGACTGTTATAGTGACAACTGACTTTTTTAGACACGTAGGAGCAGCCGCAGTTATTACAACTCCATTCAAACAGTTTTGCGGTGGATCATCAACAGCAGCGTTTAGGGTGGTCTTGGGGCTCCTGCAAACGTTTGCAAAGTGACCTTTCTTTTGACAAATCTGACAAGTTGCATTTAGTGCTGGACAGTTTTGACGGCGGTGAACTTTATCTCCACAGAAAAAGCATTGTCTTGTTTGAAAGTTATGTGAAGATTTCTCATCAGAGTTTGTCTTTGAACTATTAGTAGTTTTCGTTAATGCCATGACTAATTTTTCGCTAGATAAATTAAAAGTTTGTGCATTGTTTGCTGCTCTTTCCATGGATTGTGCTTGATTGAAAGCCTCCTCTAAATTTAGCGTTACATTTTCTAATAATCTCTCTCTAATTTTGTTGGATATCATGCCGGATATGAAAGCATCTCTAATAAAATCGTTTCTGTTACTTTCAGCGTCGACTGCTTTAAATTGACAGTCCCTACTTAAAAGTTTGAGTTGCTGTAAATACTGATGTACATCTTCATGACTTTGTTGTTTACGAGTAGCTAAAATGTGTCGGGCATATATCTCATTTTTGGGTTTAATAAATATCTTGGTAAGGGTATCTATTGCAACTTCGTAGCTCTTACATTCACAAATGTGTTCAAATACCTTTGGTGCCACATGGTTGATTAATAGTTGCAATTTAATTTTTTCAGACATACGTTCATCGCCCTCGTTTGCCGTTAAGAAATTTTTGAACGTAGAAACCCAGTGGATCCATTCTTGGGCCGCCGTCGGAGAAGTTGGATCAAGGTCCAGAAAATTCGGTCGTAAATATTTTTCCACTATAGTCGATAGTTAGATAGGATATTAAGGAATATATTTTACATAGTTTTGCTGAATAAATTGTTATGAAATAACAATAATCAATTAGAAACCATATTAGGCTTTATTCAGCAAAAACTTGACACGATATGTATTGACACCTAGAACAGACATTAATAGATAACTCTAAAGAGAATTCATGTGCAGACTTAAAAAGTCTACTACAATACTTGACACTGGCTAAATACACTATGTGTGGAGCCAAAATAAAAGATAAGAAAAAAAAACTCCCAAAAAAAAAGACTCCGTTGAGTTTTGGCGGGAACGCGGAAGAGTTCACGTCGTTGCATTTTATTATTTTTCAAAACTTTTGCTTTTTTCAGTGTTAATGTTTAAAATTGGTGGCGTTTTACGCATTAAGTGCTGAATTACGAGCAGGAGTGAGGGGAAGTGATATAATGTAGTGAAACGTGACTTTTCGTGTTGCTTCCAAAACTCCATAGAAGCTTCTAGTAAAGTTGCCACCACTTTGCTGGAGCATGACTTAGACTGGACTATGACTACCTGACTTAGACTGGACTATGACTATGACTAGGACATGACTTTACGTGAAATATTTTATAACACGATGAAAATATAATACTTGACACTGGCTAAATACACTATGTGTAGAGCCAAAATAAAAGAAAAAAAAAAAAAAAAAAAAAAAAAGACTCCGTCAAAATCAAATCAAAACCCCAAAAAAGTTTCCCAAGGAGTTTACACATTGCGCACAGTTTTTAAATTGGTCGAAAATGGCCAATAACTATGGAGTTTCTGATGCGGAGCTCAACCTCATCAAACAGCAGGCCGCTAGGCGTGCTGAGATGAGAAAAGAATTTTTGAAACTAAAGACCAACCCGTGGAAAGGGGAAACTGGCTATGTTGTGAGTAACTTACGTAATTTCTTGTGTACAACAATTAAACAAGCTTAGCTATTGAAATATAAATCATGAAGTAGATTTATTTGTGTAAGCTTACGTCTATCAACCAGTCACGTAAGTTTGTAATTTAAACGCCATACCTACGTACTAAATTGTTTCAGTTCGACCCTGCTGTGCAAAGATTCATGTCAATGAAAGTCACCCAATTTGAGTTCTTTCAAGCTAATAGAAGAACTGGTTTATTTGGATTCTTTGCCCTTGTTGTGCCTGCATTTGCCTATGGATACCTTCTCAGGAGTACCCGCACCAAACGCGAGGAGCAAATCAGAAATGGAGAGATCCTGTACAAAGACAGGATTTTCAAGTTTGCATAAACTAATAATTGTGTCTATGTAGTTACAAATTTTTATCAGTAAAATTAATTTATTAAGTCTTTATCTCTTTGCTCCTGTAGAGTTACCCCTACCAAGTACCAACAAGTACTGCAAAGTAGTTTTATTATATACCAACTTTTTTAACATTTAAAAAACGAAAATCTACCTTTTTGTCAAATATTGAAATTGTCAACAACAATAAATTTGTTGCTGTAAAAACTGCTATAATCTGCAAAATATATTAATCAAAAATGTCTACCGATTTTGGGTTTTCTGACCTTGAATGCAAAATAATAAAAAGCCAGATTGAGCGCCGGGCAAAATTCCGGAAACAGTTCCTAAAAGAAAGATCCGATCCATGCAAACACAGTAAGGAATCAGGGCATGTGGTGAGCATTGCAGATGAAATATTGAAAAGTGATTAGCAGCCATGGATGAAATAAAAAAAAGAAGGATTGAGTTTTGATTGACATCGAACTGAAGCCCAAAACGGCGGACATAATAATAATGGTTCTACTTTGAATGGGTGTATTTTTCTTATTTAGTGGAAATGCTTGGTAGCCACTAACGTTAGAACTGACTATCATAAGAGTAGTTTTACATTAAAATCACTTACCAATTTCACAGTATATTCTGAGTTTCTGAGTGAGCCACCCAGGGACCACTGGGAATATACCAATTTCAGTATACCTACTTTATAATTATTTTGACTTGCAGTTTGATGAAGCAATTCAAAGATTTCTATCTATGAAAACTAGCCAGCTAGACCACTTCAAGTTTAATGTGAAGACTATCACTGCTGGAGTTGGCATGATTGTAATTCCAATGTTAGCCTATGGATATGCTCTGTGGACGCGTCGGCAGAAATGGTTGTATGAATTGAGATGTGGCCATATTAAATACAAGGATAGGATACATAAATTCAAGTAGAATTGTTATTGTGAGCTCAGAAGGATGGTTTATTTAATTTTTATTAATTTGCTGTCATTTTTAATAGTTACAGCCCTCCTATTTTATTTCTAGTAAATGAAACTTATTTATATTCTGGAATGATGATGTCTTGTTTTGGGATTCCAATAATAGCTAGTGGATTCTTTCAAAATAGGTGTTTTTACAAAATAAAACCTTATATTATCTTAACAATACTTTATTTATAACTAAGGTTAATTCATTGCTTAGATAATCTCGGACTTTCCAAGGAAGATAATAATGTACATACGTTATTATCTTAACATACTATGTACAAAAGGACAACAACAACGTGACATATTTTAAATTCAAAAGCTTTAAGACAGGAAGGTTGTAAATGGCAAAACCATACATTTTAATTTGTATAATATAAAACCATAATGCAATGTTCCCCACAGCAATTTAAAATTAAACTGGCTGATTGAAAATAATGCAATAAATACAATGAATGTTTGGTTTTCCAATTTAACTTATCAAAAATAATATTAGAAGATGACATTAACAATAATTATGCATTAGGTGCATCCCTACAATGCTAATCAAAGAATGTATCATCCTAGCAATAAAAATCATACACTTGTTTGCAGTAAACATTCAATATCACATTTATCGGTCATCTAATGACTTATCTCTGGATATCACAGAGTCATCAAACTTGACCATGTAAGTGGTTCCCTTGTGCCAGTGAGCAGTAACTTTTGCAGGCTGAAACAAGGACAATACATTCATTAAAGCTGCATAGTGCAAGATTCGATAATTTTAAAGCTGAGATTGTAATACATAATTGTAATTTATCTCAGTGTTTATAGTGTGACTCATGTGACTGAAGAATAATAATCTCAAGTGTTTTACTGTGTGTTTAACTACAGAGAAAAAAATGCCTCTGTTCCACACTGGTGTGACTGTGACAGTGAGTCAAGGCCATGTCTCAGGTACCATATTAAGGTGTTAAAAGATCTGGTGAATGCACTGTGAACTGCAGGTGTGCAGTTTCTGTGCATGCACACCAGAGGCCCTAGCACGAACATTTACGCGGGAGTAAGTGTAACGTTAACGTAAGTCAGTTGTATGGGGCGCTGATCAAATGCCATACAACTGGCTTACGTTAACGTTACACTTACTCCCGCGTAAATGTTCGTGCTAGGGCCTCTGTTCAATGTTATTTTTAAGCTCTGTGTAGGTATACACGACTGCGGTAAACTAGTATGACCATGAAGAAACGGTACATTTGACAGTAATACCTGACTTTATTATTATAGGGATAATAGTTATGGCAAAAGTGACACCTTGGAAGCTGGCTTTCCAATTTATTTTATTAAATTTTGTGCAAGATATGAAGATGTGTACTTATATACTTACAAATCCACTCTTGGTCAGTACTGCTTCAATGATGCCAGCATTGAAAGTTGCACAGTTCAACGACCCTTTGTCTTTGGGGACACTGATGAATTTATTCACCTGGAAATTAAAATACCAAAATGAATATAAATGATAGTCACTAAATTTTAGCTAGCTTTTTTGGATATTTTTTGTTTCATATTATCATAACTATGTACATGTAGATGGTTACCGCATCAGAACACTAAACAATTAATAACTATAGCTGGGGAATTCAGTCTTCAAGTCCTGAGTGAATGTGTATCTTCTAGGCAAGTATGCACCATCATAGGTTGTTTCATCACCATCAGGTAAGACAGTAGTCAAATCCTTTGCCTATAAATTATTTTAAGATATTGGGAATATGAGAAATAGTTATATCTTGTTATCAAGAGAACCCTGGGTCTGGGACCATGAGGAAACAGTTATCCCCTGTAGTCCCTTTGTTTCTTTGAAGGAACTACTGTCTTTTTTGTCTCTGACATTTCACACAGCACCATCTAGCCCCAAACTAAGCAAAGCTTGTACTATGGGAACTAAATTACTGATAGAATTACTTATATACTTTATTGTTTGTAAATACATACATAGAATACAATATAACACCCAGACACAGAACAAACATCTATGTTCATTACACAAACGTTTGTCCTGCGTAGGAATCAAACCCACAGCCCACGGTTCATAAGGCAGGGATATTACCTACTGAGCTATCAGGCCCGTCAAGCCTTTGCAATTCAAAGTCAGACACATTTTAAATATAGTAGGTAAAATTAGTTAAATATGGAAATTGATATAGCTCACCACAGCATCTTTTTCTATAATGTAGTAGGTTCTCTCATCATCGTTGGCATGTTCAAGTTTATCGGCTTCTTTTCCAAATAGTACCTGAAGCATTCAGATATTATTTTTAAAAAACAAACAAAAAGCATGCAGTATTAGAATATTTTTCAATATCAGATAGAAATAGGCAAGTGGCTCAAAATGGAATGGTGGGATTAGCAGACTGATATGATAATCTTATTTCAGCAAACATCCCACAGAAGAGTTGGTTAGTAGCTGTAGTTTCTGCACTGTAAGTACCAGAAAAGCTGATAGAAGCCTGCCGGCAGATAGCCAATTCAACTAGTTGTCATCATCATCATCATCATCAACAGCCTGAAGAAATCCACTGCTAATCATATGCCTCACCCAGAGAGTTCCCCAGATTACTAGTAGTAGTAGTAGTGTGTGGACTAGGTAATAGTAGATTTTGATTTCCATCGAGAACACACAAAAGTATTTAAAGGGGTATTCTACAATTATCAAACACCTTCCATAATGTCGACTTTACAAACAGCAGCATATTCAGCAGTTTTATTTCTCTCTTGCTGTTCCTTTCTCTAACAAAGTATAGGTCCAGGAGCCTTGTGCCCACATCTTGGCCAATGTCTGATAATCTGAAAAAATATTTATGGTATATCTTTTATGAGGTGAGTAACATGTCATATTAAGTATTCACCTAGCGTGTGAGAAACCTAAATAAACACTGGTTACTTAATACATTCATGACTACAGTATGAAATCAAGAAACATAAATTTTGGAATCCGTTTGGCTATTTGACATAGTGATTTTAACTTATTCAATAGCAAAATATAGAAACTTACTTGTTCTGCAGTTCATGGATTGATTGCGACTTGCTCTGGCAATATTGGACGATTTCAGAGAACAGAAGAGAGTACAATGCAAGAGACACTTCGCCCTTTCCTTTACTCAATGGTTTGTCTAGTATAGAAGTTTTGGAGCGGCTAGACGACATTTTACAACGTTTGAGAGTCTTTAACTGTAATGTAGACTAAATTAAATAACAATTTTAGGCTTTTAACTAATAATTATTCGTCTTTTTACCAACAAAACAACACCCCCAATTTCCATTTTTTTTTAAATGGTGCTGCTTAATGTACTCTGTGGGTGCTGCTGCCTGGCTGTCAATGTCGGATTTGGCACTATCAACCAGTGTCAACCTTTGATGAGGGAAGTAAGAGAATGTGGCATAAATTCAGTGCGTTTGGACTGTATAAATGAATGAACGTACACTGAGGAGGAGGTACGCGGAGGTATAGTCATGCATGAACATTTTTGAATTTGGTCCTGTCCTAGAGTCGGGCAAAGCTATCTCTGCAGGAGTACTTTGGAACCCCCAAAAAATATTTCATATAGCAATCAGTTTTTTATGTCATCCATCACCTGTCAATTTCGTAACATGTCAGTGTATTAAGCCATATGAATATTCTGATTGGTTGTGTTTTCGAAAAGAAGTAATGGTTGAACCAATTAAAAGTGTAAAAAGTTTTTTGAAGTATGCACTGTGCTACCATATACTAGATTTTTACCCGACTACCAAAAAGGAGGGTTATGAGTTTGAATGTCTATGTATGTATGTATGTATGTATGTATGTATGTATGTATGTATGTTCATATGTTTCCTCGTATCTCCTAAATTACTTATCTTATTTCAAACAGCAAGGTGTCAATCGATAGATCTTAACACTCTGCGTGTCATAGGCTATATAAAGATACATTAAATTCAATATGGCGGATTATATTTAAAAAATTCGCAGACGAAAAAAAATATTTTTCCGATAAACTAGTCATGTTTGGAATCAAATGAAAGGTCTTTATGAGTACGTTTCGAATATGTATAATTTTTACATCTATGTATAACCGACGTATGGAAATAGGCGCAAATTTTCTGGTTTTGTTGTTCCCTGGTTGTGCCTAAACTACTCATCATATTTTATCAAATTTGATACCAATCAATGCGTATTGACACTCTAGGTGACATAGGGTACATTAAATTTTACTAAACCCAATATGGCGGATTTTATGACCTATCCATTCCACCTCATAGTAAAAAAATTCGCTAAACATTAGACACACAAACTAAATCATTCGTGTAGCCTTAAAAATTGGCACAGTTATACTTTGAAATGTACTGATGAATATACTATAAATGTCCGAGGGTGGGGGGTAAGTAGGGGGAGGGGGAAGGCTTTAAATATCACTTTTTTCGGATATTTGCTTATATCTCAGAAACCTTTAGGATTAGCATTACAATTACTTCTGTGAAATTAACCTATGTTACATTCGCCATAAAAAAGATTCCATCTATTTTTACTGTAGGATCAATACTTTAGGAATTAAACGATGTTGTAATTTGAAAAAAATTGCTTCCTCCCACCTCAGTTTAACGCGCAACTGCATAGCGCTTGTAAAGTTGTAGCATAGATTATAGATGATAGAAGTAGGTACCTACTTAAAAGTATCATCATCATCATCATCATCAGCCAGTAATAGTCCACTGCTGGACATAGGCCTCTCCCAAGGTACGCTATTGAGCCCGAGTAGTAGTGTAATTAGCAAAAAATAAAATCACTAAACACACATTTTTGCACATAGGTAAGTGTAACCATTAGTTATTCTATACAACACCCCTTCATTTGGGCGAGGGGAAAAATGCCATCAAATAATTAGGTAGTCGGGTTTTAGTTTTTGGACTCTATCTTGTATATTACACCACTGCAGAGTAAGCTTTGCCAGACTATAACAGATTTCAGAAAAATAAGGTTGTTTTGTTATGGGTAGTAATTTTGCTTAATCATAATAACAGGGAAACCTGTCAAAGGTAGCGCGAGGGCAGCGAGTGCGAAAATTTTGTTAAACATATCCTGGTAATTTCCGAAAAATAAGTTTTCGAGACAATTCAGGTGCACTTTTACACAGCATACCTATGAATTTTGTCTATGCTGTGTAAAAGTTCACCTGAATCGTTTCGAAAGTATGAAGTTTCTGGGTCTTTTGGGGGGAGGGGCATGGCCCCCTGGATCCGCCAATGGGGCGGAGTCGGCACCATATTGTGGTGAAAAAGTACCGCATGTCACTTGACCATGTTTCACATCCTTTTATTATACAGGTTGTAATTGAATTCATTAGCATCCTTTGAAACTAGATACCTACTCCTGATACCGGTCACGTGTGGACCAAAGATTTTGAATTCTAACACGTTGGTTTGGTAATAATAATAACTCCAAAAAATGGAATAACTTACTTAATCAAGTGCTACAATACAAAATTTAATTAAAATTATGAATTACTGTTTTTAATAAGTACACACAAGGTATAAAAACGTTTAAATGTATCAAAATCATCCGTGCCAACTGCGTTAGGCGCCGCGGCATTCTTCATAATTTCCAATAAAAATTATTTCATTTACACTCTTTACTCTTTAATAATCATCTATAAATGATGTACTATCATGGGCTCAATTTATGCTAATGAATTAAATTACACCTGTATATACTTCCCTCATCAAAGGTGTCAACAATCGTGAACTTCGGGTTTGGTTTTTTTTATTAGACTTCACGCGATTTACGTATTTAGCCAATTTTATTTAAATCAGTTTACTTACAAAAAGTAGGTACCCTATATATTTAAGTATATCCAATTTCCTACTTTCTTTTAAATATACCTACTACCCTAATATACATAGTGTATACTATACCTACCAGTTACTATGCCAGACGCAAGCGTAAAGTACCTACCTAAATTGGGTCGTCATTTATAGCCTAACTGTTCGGTCCATATAGATCTATATCTATAGTTATATAGACCTAGAAAAATGCACTTTTGGTCGGTATAACTTGATAATAGGCGAACTCTGTGCTCTTAGCTAAGTAGGTAGGTACTAGGTACTGCTTTAATTTATAGCTAATTACCAATATTTTATATTTTGGCTCCACACATAGTGTATTTAGCCAGTTCAAGTGTTGTATATTTTCATCGAGTTTTAGAATATTTTAGTCAAGTCTTAGTCATAGTCCAGTCTAAGTCGGGTCATAGACATTGTCCAGTCTAAGTCATGCTCTAGTAAAGTTGTGGCAACTTTACAAGAAGCTTCTATGAAATTTTGGAAGCAACACGAAAAACCACGTTACACCACATTATATCACTTGACCACACTATAGCAAAGTACTCTGTGACCACACTCATGCTCGTACGCACAGCACTTAATGCGTAAAACGCCACCAATTTTAAACATCAACACTGGAAAAAGCACAAGTTTTGAGAAATAATACAATGCAACATCATGAACTTTTTCACGTTCCCGCCAAAACTCATTACCAATATTATTCCTTTTTTTTAAACCGAATTGTAAATAACGATGGATTTATATTTTAACACCAATGTCAAATCATGTAGACTATTCTATTATTATTTAGATACTTTTACATTGCGTTGTTTCAATTTAACTGTAGCCTTAAAGATTTCCTCGATTTCCTTTCCATGGCTCATTTCATGCAAAGGTTGTCTGGAAGAGATCTCTCTAAGCAATAAGACAGCTGACGTAATAGTATCATAGAGACGAATCATCCTTTACCAATTTTACGGCGTAGATCTATGTATCACTTGATATATGGCGATATGGTTATGTATTTATTTATTCATGTTCAGGACTAATAAGTAGGCACCCTGTTTCCTAACGTTATCTATTTACGCAAAATAAAAATAGCCAATAGGCATCGTACGTTGATCACGAATAAGTACTTATTTCGATAGGTAATTAGGCTGTGGCGTTTTATATTCCAGATCCAGGGTTTGAAATAAAGCACATACCTACTTACATTTTGCATTTAGGTATAAAGTAGGTATTTTTAAGACTATAGTGAACTGGAATCTTCTAGGCAAGCATGCTCCATCCTCCGCGTCATCACTTACCATCAGGTGAGACCGTGGTCAAATGTTAGCCTATCGTTGATAAAATAAAATAAATAAATAAATTACCCTACTCAAATGCCACGCACAAAAAACAACAAATAGTCTAACAAAACTTTACTTTATAATAAAGCATTATTATATTAACAGCTAATAATATGAGCTACATGACAAACAGTTGGTGTACATAATTTTTATTCTTATTGACAAAAATATAACATTCAAAATCTTTCAATCTGCAGATTAATTATTGTACCGATGTACAAAAAAGGACATGTAGGTAGTTAGCCACTAGCCGCAGCCCAGCCATGGGAAAGATGGGTGGGTGATGGATCACCAGTATCATCACTCATCTAAGATACGCCGTGGTTCGACCGGCGCAATATTTAAAACACTAAGCGCGCACTTCGATAAAAAAATTAATGCGAAACCAAATCACAAGCAACAACAGAAATATTTATACTTACAACAAAACAAACTGCGCACTGCGAAACCGATCGTTTGTGATTTTTACTTCATTCAGTTTAAAAATCGCAATTAAAATCGTAAAGCGCGCTTAGCCTATCTTAGACCATACCAACGCTGGGTAAAAAAATACTAACGACTCTTTGTATTAGGCTGGCACAGAGTAGCAAGAACGTAAGTTTTTTCCCTGCTCTGTGCCTAATTTCCCTTTTTTAGTTGTAGGCGCAAATACGAAACATCGCAAGTTGTCATTTCTATTCTGGTTGGTTACTTTACAACTGCCATTCTTGATTTAACAATAACCTAGGTTCATAAAAATAACGTTACTTTTATTCTTGCTCTTCTTAAGTTAATATGAAAAGGCAATGAAACAAAACTGATAAAGCTTCACCTCTAACTGCGCGGTAAGTTGGGTCAGTGTCGGCCGTTCGGTACCCATCGCTGCCCGTGTTCGTTGACGGCCGCGCCGCGATGCACTCCGACAACGATGGATACAGAATTGTTTCGCGTTCTTGAAGCTGCCGCTTTGCAGACGCGGTGTGGCTGAAGCTCAACTATTTATTTTGGGCAAACGTTGGACGGCAAAATATCTCACCAAATGATTCATTATACCCTCAAAAAATCTTGTTCTTTATCAGTTTTGAATATTCTTCTAACGATAGTCATATATTAATTGATTACAAAATGGTGTCGCAGGTACTATTTATTACATGCTATGTTTTATCTTAATTTACACGTTATTTATTTTAAAGTTAGTACATTAATTTTCAAATAACAAAATTCCTGCTCGCGACAATCGCCACCCGTGACGTTGTGTTGAAGTTTTATTTAGATTCGATTTAACTGCGGCTACCATGGGAGAATATTTTCGCTATGGTTAATGGCTATGGTAGGTAAATTCTGCGACACTACCACTCGTGAAATTGGCTGGTGGTTTCGATGTTGGTACTGTTATAAAAGCATCGAGCGATAGTGTGGCTACATGTGCAAGGCCTGACTTCAGAGTGGCAATATTTCACAGCAATGTTACATGGTTAGGTTAGCTAGCAAACGATGACGACTGCTTTCGAGCGGCACTATCTCCGTAACCAAAAACGTTAAGTAATACTTACATAATAATAATTATAAATGATAACGAATAGTCATTAGTGTTTTAAAAATGTGTGTAGTTTCTGTAGTATCGAGTTCATATTTTAAAACAGTTCTAAATTATTTTAACTATTTATATACATCTAAAGTATTCATAGCCGTATAAGTAGGTACTTATAGTAACAGCTCAGTTTACATTTGGCCCAAAAAGAATCTCGGAATGTTAGTACCGTTGCTGCAGCAGTAGGTACTAAAATTCCATGATTCTTATTTAACCTTCTGTGTTTGCACTTTATGAAAAATAGAACCTCATTTAGTTTAAGGCTCCATAAGTTTGTTAATTAAGTATGTAAATTAAAAAAGGCATGACCCTTGATGACAACCTATTTCCAGCTGACAAAATGCCGAACCGAAAATTAGTGACACGGTTCGCTAACCTTGAACCAACTAAATGCAGTGTCTAACCAATCTTCGCCACTCAGAAGTTAATGCTTTGTAGATGCTACTGAGTCACGAACAATCATCTAAAGACTTATGAGTCAGCGCTAAACTCAATGGCGGCTGTGAAGACGACGAGAAACGCTGCGCAGTAGCTAAAATTAGATGTGCACGGGAAGAGGTAAGTGGTAAGCGCAGCGTGGTGCCTTGGAGCGCACTTCACAGCCGCCATTGAGTTTGGTTATTGTAGTAGTATCATTGATACTCCTCTTCTTTAAGTCTTGCCAACCGGCAACCCTACTGTTTTAAAAGTAGTAGCTGTTCTTTGAATGACAGCTCTGTTTTCTATTTTAGGTGGTTGGTAGCACTGTTCGCCAACTTCAGAGTGGCAAAGCAAAGTTTCGTTCGTTAAATAAAATGAGAAATCAAATCACTGCACTGTGCAGGGTCATGACTCATGCCTATGATTGTAATAAAGTAATACCTAATTAGCAGACAGAAGATAATGTAATAGTTTACATACATGCATAGTTCACGGGTCAATTTGATATTGCATCATGCACATCGCAAATGACGGATACCTAACAGAAATGCGCGAATGTTTTTAATGATTTCTTTGGTCACAGTATAATTTGAATTAAGTACCTAAGTATTAGGGTACAAAATAATTAATACTTGTGTATAATGTTGTCATTAATAAATAGGCAACTGTTGAACTGATTATTTTAATAAGATCTTAAATAGCTGCTTGAGCTTCTGTTTAGCTTTGACATCATAAAAATACACACAAAAGTAAAAACAAAGTATACTGAAGTGAAAATTACTGAAAAAGTATTTGGTTTTAGATTTTTTTAAACAATTAATAATGATGCCAAATTATAACTACTTACCTACTCAAAATTATGAAAACTAAAAAAAACAACAATAAAACTAATTATAAATATTTGGGATTGATGAGTTTTTCCATTATTTTACATTTTACGCTTCCTAAATCAACCTATAATTATATATAAAACAATAATAATGCTTACATATTGTAATGAAATGACATTAATGTCAAATATAGGTACATAATTATAGAGACTGGAAGGACAATAATAGACTCTACACCCCGAAACTAGAAATTGAAGCAGATAAAATGAATACCAAATTGTAAAGTCGCAACTACCCATCAATCTAAAGTAATGTAATCATTGGGCTACCATTCTAATTGACGGCATGCTTATTAGTATCACAGAGTAAATTAAAGGCTAGACTAGCAATCACCTAGGAATATAAGAATGTCCCTATGTGATTGTTATTTGAAAATGTCAAGTGGCAAGTGGAAATGGCGATCCCCATACTCCATACTTGACATGTTACCGTTCTTGGCTTCACTTTCTAGTCCCAGGTGCTAAGTCTACATTGTTCTTATAGTCTGAGAAATTATACATTCCTTAAATTATAGTGCTTGGCCGAAAATATAGCATACCAATACATAATTTAATTATAATGTAATAATTTGCACCACAATTTCTCAGACACCAAAATGACGGTTGAGCTTTAACAGCAAGTCTAAAGATACACAAATCTGGTCAACTTGCTATATTCTCTGCCAAATGCACTAATATTAGATGTGAACAAACTGTACAACATCAGTGTCCCATTGAAAACTAATTTTCCATGTCAATTATAGTCATTCTGCTTAAAGCTTCAGTCACACCTGCGCGTTTGCATCTGCGTCAGCAGTTCAGTTGCCATCGCCACCAGTATTCAACTGTTCATAGCCGTTCACGCTTCGATTGCCGTGAGGAGCGATAGTTACCACATAGTTTCACGTAGACACTGCTGCTTTACAGACGCGCAGGTGTGGCTAGAGCATAAATAATGCTGTACAAATTCTCTTTTCATCTAGCAGCAAGTAGACTGTACCGTCTCAGCTTCTAATAAGTTGAAGTCCATCCCGTTAGGCCGGTTGAAGCCTGTCTTGATACCATCCCAGCCATCTTCCACCTTGTACTCACCAGTTTGGATGCGGTTGTAAACCTCTTGAGCGACAAGGACAAATGCCTCTTCTACGTTTTGGCCCGTCTTTGCTGATGTTTCTACATGATGTAGACCTGTAAATTACAATTGTTTTTGTTAAATTTCCTTCAATACGAACTTACAATCATAACACATTCCAAAATAAGATATTATACTACTCATTATTGTAAGAAAGGATTACTCATGCAACAGGAAGCCAGTAAAAGATAACACCTCAAAACTTTTGCAGTCTTAAAAATGTGAGTAAATTAGTGTAGTCAATTTTTTATGGAACAACATACTTACACGCAGTAGGTGAACATCATGATTAATATTCCCAGGTGGATGTTTTCAACCTTACATGATAAGGATAATTATCAAGATATTATGTAAATACTGAATTAAATAAATGATTGGGTGTACTATGGGTTTTGATCTGTCTGAATATATCAGCATCCCAGAATCAATAATATACTAGCAGTAGTAACTATATTAATATACCAAAAAGGCAAGATTAGGTAATAACTTGGTGTGATAGATACAAACCTATTTTTAATTCAATGAATGTAGGGCAAACGATCAACAGCATAGATTTTAATCATTAATACTGACAACTGTTACTGTTACAGACTTCAATGTTTCAATGGTTAATTACTTTTACTATTCAAAATATTTAAACAATTGAATGGTATTGCAACTACAGACATTGATTTCCATAGACTTTGTAGACATTGAAGATTTTTAAAGTTTATACATTTTTGCAGTAAAAATAGAATACTATCAAACAATTGCTGATCTCATTATCTCGTAAGGTCAATCAAGACTATATTAAGGACAATGTGTCATTATAATAGAGATATTTACCGTTTTCCTCAGCAAACATTCTGGCTTCTTCACAAGAAACTTCTCTTCTTGCCCCATTTTTAGCGTCGGTTCCTACAAGGTCTACTTTACATCCTACTAGAGCAAACACAGGCCGATGGGGCTCTATATGCCTTTTAGCTTCCATCATCCACAAGGGTATGTGCTCGAAACTAGATCTATTACACACGTCGTAAACTAATAAAGCTCCCACCGAATTTCTGTAGTAGGACTTTGTGATGGATCTGAAACGCTCCTGGCCTGCAGTATCCCAAAGCTGCAGTTTGATTCTCGTGCCATCTTGCACCTCTATTATCCTCGCGAAGAAGTCTACACCGACGGTAGGATCTGATAGCTAGAAAATTACGCGCAATTTAGCAATTACCCTACTAAAATAAATTACGAAAGCATCAGACTGACCTACCTCCGCAAACTTCCCGTCTGTGAAGTATTTCAACAAAGAACTTTTGCCCACAGTACTATCACCAATCAATATAAGCCTAAATTGGTAATCAAATATTGGATCAACCATTTTTTAATCGCAATTTCATCAATTATGAGCAACAAATATCTCGTCAAAAATTACGTATTCCGAAAATGACAATAGAAAAACATCACGGCACGGATCAAAACAATACGTCACAAATGTCGGTGCTGCCAGTAAAAAATCTTCATTCCCCGCGTCGGTGCCCATTGTAGTCAGTTTTATTAAAAACAAGAAATTGTATAATAATTTATATATGACCCAGTAGATGGCGTTAAATAGGTGTGTACCACTATTTGTCGCTGTCAAGCTAAGCTGACGACTCTAAAATCTTTCGTTTTATATTTTGCAATAGTACATGCCTACTTTCAGAATTGTCTAGGCTTATTTAAGAAAATTACAAGAAAGTGCTCACTGAAAACAATTTTTACTCTGTGAATTCACTCGAGTGATTTTGAAAGTCTGGTTCTGCGCTATCTAGTAGCAAGGGCGGAACCTTCCTTTTTTATCATGAGGCGTTTTATTATAAAAAAAATGCTGTAATTTTATAAAGACCCGATAAATGGCGTTAAAATGGGGGTTTTACATTTTGTCATTGTTAAGATAATTATGTATTGAGTTTAGTATTTTATTTTATGGAAGACATATATCTCTAATGGCTTTCTATCGTCAAATCGACAACGTACTCTGTGATCCACTCAACTGAATTTGACTTTTCCTTGTACTCCGTGGTATGAAACTACGACCATGTTTGAATACGTCGTTACTACGCCATCTAGTAACAGACGCGGAGCTAGTTTTTTTTTAAATTCAAATTTCAATCTAGCAAAATATACCAACCACCGACCAAGATCACATTTGTCTCACCTTGGTCGGGTTGGTTTAAAAACCGACCGCATGGATGGTGGTTGGCAACCAAATGAAGACACCAACCACCATACACTCGGTTGGTTTTTACACCAACCCGACTAAGGTGAGACAAATGTGACCTTGGTCGGTGGTTGGTCCCGATCGTCTATTTTGGTCAATAAATGAAAACGTTTTCTGCACTGCACCAAAATATAATTATCAAACACGTGGCCCATTGTTATGAATAATGTGGATGTAGGTATAGGTAGTGTTAGGTAGTCTAGTACAGACAAGCGTTCAATCGCGAACCTTCGCCGTTTACCTTTAGGTAAACAGCAAAGGTGTGGCCACGCGGTTACAGAAAGCTCCACCCGCAGACGCCTTTAAAAAGGGTTAAATATAAAAGAGGATTTGAGGCCTATTATTTAACGGGCCGGTAGCTCAGTTGGTAGTATTCCTGCCTTCTGAACTGAGGGCTGTGGGTTCGATTCCTACCCAGGACAAACATTTGTGTGATGAACATAGATGTTTGTTCTGCGTTTGGGTATTATATTGTATTCTATGTATGTATTTACAAACAAAAAGTATATAAGTATTGTATCAGTTATCTGGTTATCATAGTACAAGCTATGCTTAGTTTGGGGCTAGATGGCGCTGTGTGAAATGTCCGCACATATTTATTTATTATTTTGACACCAAACTAACTTATAATTATATTACTAACTAGCAGTGTGGAACTGAATCTGCAAAGGTCAAACGTGATTATTGAGTTGTAAGTTAATATAGCTAAAACTCAACGACATAAAAAGTCCCAAAATAAAATCACCCAACCCAAAAAAATCTGGGTTCCATGAAATTCTCCACACTAACCCTCAATTCCCCGCAAATCGGGGTTTTCTACGATTGGCAGCACTGTACGTCACAACATCGCTTCGTTCGTCTGCACCACAGGTTATACCATGCATATGATCACCGACTGTTAAAATTGTCTATGCTAAAATCCACAAATCGGAAAAATCCCGTTTTTAATACAACCACAGGTTGGTAGTATTAAGCACAGCATTAAGTATTTCCGATTGATAAAAGAAAATCGAATAAATAGCGCCAGCCACAGGCTACAATAAAATTATACAACGGCTGCGTTGCTCCAAAAGGATACTCAAACAATGATTATTTCCAACTCACTGACTACAAATTACAATACGTGCATGCAACATATGTGAAAAAGTGAGGTGAAAATAAATAAACAATATCAAACAGTTTTATCTGGTAAACTTACGTAATGGCTCCCGTATTGAATACTGCGGATCGATTCTCTATTCTATTGGTACGTTTGGTTATAGTCCTAAATTATACAAAACTAAACTTTAACTATAAGATCATAAAGACGAGATTAGACCGTTCGATGTATCGTCTTAACTCTTAAGGCAGAAATGTGGCCCGAGGGAGATGAAATGAAATGAAATGAAAACATGGTTGTGAACATTGTTCATTGAAGTTCATTGAAGGAACTAGTGTTCATCTCTGAATTATTTAATCGTGTTGATTACGAACTGATATTACAAGAAAAACAAATAGCATAGCATTTATTCAAGGCATCACTTGTCATTCAATTTTTACTTTTTTTAAATAGAAAATTAAATAGGTATACAAACAACCGGCCAAGTACAAGTTGGAATTCATGCACGAAGGGTTCCATACCGATATCTACAAAAACATACAAAAAAATATATTTATTGTAGTTTTTTTTATAGATATTGGTTCCCTTAAATATTTATTCCATTCCGTTTTCAGTATTTTTTTTTATATGTTGGCTCCACACATAGTGTATTTAGCCAGTGTCAAGTTTTGTTTATTTCCATCGAGTTTTAGAATATTTTACGTAGTCAAGTCTTAGTCATAGTCATAGTCCAGTCTAAGTCATGCTCAAGTAAAGTGGTGGCAACTTTACAAGAAGCTTCTATGGAATTTTGGAAGCAACATGATAAACCACGCTACACCACATTATATCACTTGACCACAAATCATCATCATCATCATCATTAACAGCCTGAAGACGTCCACTGCTGAACATAGGCCTCCCCCGGGAGCGCCACTCAGAGCGGCTGCTCGCCTCCTGCATCCATCGGCTCCCCGCGGCTTTCACCAGGTCGTCGGTCTACCTAGTGGGGGGCCGGCCTACGCTGCGTCTTCCAGTTCGTGGTCGCCACTCGAGAACCTTTCTTCCCCATCGGTTGTCAGTTTGTTAGTTCTACGAGCGATGTGGCCTGCCCATTGCCATTTCAACTTGCTAATCCTAAGAGCTACATCGGTCACTTTAGTTCTCCTGCGGATCTCCTCATTACGGATCTTATCTCGCAGGGAAACACCGAACATTGCTCTCTCCATAGCTCGTTGCGCGACTCTGAGCTTAGTAATGAGGCCAACAGTTAGAGACCACGTCTCAGTTCCATAAGTCATCACTATGTGGTATCTCTATTTGGACGTGACTTATAAAGTTAATAAACTCATTGTCGACACTAAAGCTTTTATTTTTAACAATAATTATTATATCAAGGGCACACTACATTTTTATTCAAGCCGAGCTAACCGAAGAGTATGATCGTATATAAACCTATTACATTCACACTGGGGATGCCAGTCAATACGATCCACAGATAAACATAACATGTCTTACACTTTACATCCTTCCCCTTAAGTTTGTAGGTACCTCGGTGGCATTTTAATATTGCTTCTGTCTCTTAAGACCCTTCTCTGCTCACTGTCTGAAGACACAGGATTGTTATTATTACTAGGTCCCATCAATACAATGGAATCTCTATCACTAGGACATTTAGGCAAACTCACAGCATCATAGTCAACATTACAATCTGAGTCACAAGCATGATTATTATTGCTTTTATTTAGTTTGGGGATATTGACAGGCTTTAAGAATTTCCTGTTTCTTCTGACAATGCTACCATTAACAGTTTTTATGATGTAACTTCTGGGTTCTTTACAAGTTCCAATTACAGAGGCTCTTTCCCATAACTTTCTTTCAAAGTTGTAACACATAACAGTTTCACCTACTTTTAGGACACTTAGTTCTTTACTAGACTTGTCATAATATTGTTTCTGAATTAATTTATTGTGAGTTATCTTTTCTGTGACTCTTTTATTTAAGGCTGGTATCAACTGTTGATTAGTGCATGGAATCTTAGTTTTGATTGATTTGTTTAGTAACAACTGTGCTGGAGAGTAACCTATCCCTCCTAATTCAGTATTTCTATGGTTCATTAAGGCTAGACTTATATCAGTTTTGCTCTCTAAACATTTCTTAAGCATAGATTTACAGATACCAACAGCTTTTTCTGCTAGGCCATTAGACTGAGGATACCTGGGACTTGAGTAGATGCAGACAAAATCCCATTCTTTAGCGAATGACTTGAATTGTGTGCTATTGAAGGGCATGTTGTCTGCCTGTAACTTTTCAGGGATACCAAATCTGCTGAATATTGATTTTAGTACACTAATTACATGGCTGGCATCTTTACCATTAGGCAGTGAGTACATTTCTAGCCAGTTACTATAAGAGTCTATTACCGCAAGGTAGTCCTTATTTTGGTATGTGAAAATATCACAAGCAATTCTTTGCCAGGCTCTTTGGGGCAACTCATGCTGAAGTAAAGGTTCTTTAGGGTTCTGATTACTGAACTTGTTGCAGGTAATACACTCTTTAACGCAGTTTTCGATGTCTGCTGACATGCCTTTCCAGTACAAACATTCTCTTGCACGTCTTTTACATTTATTAATACCTAAATGGCCTTCATGTATTAATTGAATCATGTTACATTGTAATGATCGTGGCACGATCAGTTTATGTTGTAAAAATAGTAGACCATCATCTAACTTGACATCATGCTTCAGTCTAAAAAAAATGTTTAAGCTCCATGGCTGGTGGTTGATCAGGCCATCCCGTGGTAGCAAACTCTTTGACCTTTGACAGTACTGGATCTCTGTCAATGGCCATCCTAAACTCTTCTTTTTTGGTTTCTGTTATGGGTGCGCTCGCAGCCAGGCCGTGCACTACTTTCAATTCTGTATTCCCAGGACCTGGAACCTGTACATTATCTTCTGTTAAATAAGCGCGTGACAAAAAATCAGCTATGTGCAGTTTGCTACCAGGGGTGTACACAATCTTAATATTATAATTCAATAGTTTTAGCATGAACCGTTGCAATCTAGGTGGTGCACTGCTTAAATCTTTTGTAATAATCGCTTCCAGGGGCTTATGGTCACTCTGTATAGTGATGTCCCTACCATAGACAAAGTAGTGAAACTTCTCAATGCTGAATGTTATAGCTAATAACTCCTTCTCTATCTGAGCATACAGTTGCTCACTTTTTGTTAAGCTCCTGGATGCGAAAGCTATGGGATGGTCATTTTGCAAAAGACAAGCACCTAATCCATCTTTACTAGCATCGCATTGTACTACAACTTTTAGATCAGGGTTGAAGTATTCTAAGACAGGGGCATTACTAATGGCCTGCTTTAAGTTATTTAATGATAATGCATGTTTTGCTAACCAAGACCATGGAACATCATGTTTAGTGAGTTCTCTTAATGGTGCTGTAATTACTGACATGTTTGGAATAAATTTTGCTAGGAATTTGGCCATGCCTAATACTCGCATAAGCTCAGTCTTATTTTCAGGTGTCTTGAAATCTAGAATGGCTTTAACATAAGATTCATCAGGACTGATACCATGTTCTGAAAACGTTTGCCCCATATACTTTACAGAGGGTTGCCTAAACTGTAGTTTATTTTGATTAAATTTAATGTTATTTTGCTGCGCTGCAAGGATTACATTCAATAGATTACGGTCATGTTCAGCCTTATTACACCCTGTTATTATTATGTCATCGAAATAGATTCCAATACCTGGTAGATCACCGAAGATTTCATAGTTCATTCTCATGTAAACTTCTGGTGCTGATGTTAGCCCAAAGGCCAGACGACAAAATTTGTATCTTCCGAAGGGGGTGTTGAATGTAGTGAGCTCTGAACTCGCGTTATTAAGCTTCACTTGTAGGTAACCGTCTTTCATATCAAGCACCGAGAATACTTTCTTGCCAGAGAACTTCGCAGCAATACTTTCAGCAGTAGGTATGGGAAAATGTTCACGCTTGATGGCTTCATTTAAACGTCTTGGGTCGATGCATAGCCTCAAATCACCATTCTTTTTGGATGCTATCACTAATGAGTTGACCCAGTCTGTTGGTCTTTCTACTTTCTTGATTATTCCTTGTCGCTCCATTTCTTCTAACTTCTCTTTTAACTTTTCATGTAATGCTAGTGGCACAGTTCTTGCTCTTTTTACTGATGGAGTTGCATTTTCCTTCAACTGGATGTTATGTTCCTTTGGGTATGAGCCAAGACCAGTAAATACCTCTCGGTATTTGTTTAAGAATTCTTCTTTGTTCGTAAAAATTTCTTTGGAGTTTTCTTCTGTACTGTCAATGCTTTTTATGATCTCCATTTCTAATATAGATTTCAAACCGAGTAGAGGGCTTGATACTGTATCCACAACATAAAAGTCCAAATGGAAAATTTTATTGTTGTACTCACATGGCAATGTAGTGACACCTAGTGGCTTAATCCTCTCTCCTCCATAAGCCACCAGTATAGTTTTCGTTTCTTGTAGGGGATTGTTGGATAGCTTTTCTACATACTCATCCTTAGTTATTATGTTAGATTCTGCGCCGGTGTCTATTTTGAATGTTACAGTGTGGCCATTAACATTTAGATCTTTGTGCCACTGAGTCCTGTTTGTGATGCTGTTGTTCTCTTCTATTGAGCAGATGAACAATTGGTTTACATCTTCATCAGTAATTTCTTCTTCTAAATTATGAACTTTATTTTTACCTGATCTGCACATTGTTGCAAAGTGGCCGAGTTTATTACAGTTGTGGCATGTTTTTTGGTAAGCGGGGCAGCATCTAATCTGATGGTTCATTCCACATCTTGAACATTTTTTATTATTATTATTTTTTCTTGGTTCCATATTATAGTTATTTCTTTTAACCATGTTTATTTGTGGTTCAATTAAACTACTGCTATCTTTCATCACTTGTAACTGAGCCTTTGTTGTTTCAGCTGCCTTGCAGATATCAATGGTTTGTGCTAATGTCAAGTGGGATTCTCTTAAGAGCCGCTCAGTAATACTCTTGCAACTGACTCCAATAACAATACGGTCTCTGACCATTTCATCCGATTTTTCGTAGTCACATAGTTTGACCTGTGTTTTTAACTCTGTTAAAAATGCGTCAAAGGGCTGGTCTTGTTTTTGCACTAGGTTGTTGAATTTATATCTTTCAAATATGACATTGCTCTTGGGGGCAAAATAGGCTTCAAATTTTTCCAATAATGTATCTATGGAATCAGTTTTGGTGAAGGTATTGTAGATTTCGATCGCCTCCGCTCCTATGACATTTAAAAGCACAGCAATTTTGCGATCGTCTGCTTCGCCTTTTAGGCCCGCCGCTAGGATATAAATCTCGTATTGTTGTCTAAATTTCTTCCACTCAGACGACAAGTTTCTGCTACACGAAACACTCATACATTCTGGGATTCTTAGGGAGACTCCTGCACCCTCCATTTTCTTTGAAATGCTAACTAACGCTTTGTCGATCCCAATATTACAGCGTAATTATTCAGCAGGCAGGTTCGTGATAACCTGACACCATATGTGGTATCTCTATTTGGACGTGACTTATAAAGTTAATAAACTCATTGTCGACACTAAAGCTTTTATTTTTAACAATAATTATTATATCAAGGGCACACTACATTTTTATTCAAGCCGAGCTAACCGAAGAGTATGATCGTATATAAACCTATTACATTCACAGTGGGGATGCCAGTCAATACGATCCACAGATAAACATAACATGTCTTACACTTTACAATCACTGGCAACACACATTGATTGAAAACTTTTGTTTTCAGGCTTTGTGGAATTTTGGATGAAAAGATAGGTCGAAGCTTCCCGAACGCTGCCCAGCCGAGTTGGATTCTTCGGGCGACCTCTTTGTCGAAGTTGTACCTACCCAATTGGACAGTCTGCCCTAGATAGACGTATTTGTCGACAACTTCGAGAGTGCCGTTCCCAACAATTACCGGTATAGGTGGAACATGGGCATTTGACATGATTTTCGTCTTGTCCATGTTCATCTTAAGACCAAACTGTCGGGAGACTCTACTGAGGTCGTTGAGCATGGTGCTGAGATCATCGATCGACTCCGCCATTATGACTATATCATCGGCAAAACGAAGGTTAGTGATATACTCGCCATTTATGTTGATGCCAAATTTTTTCCACTCCAAGAGCTTGAAAACATCCTCCAATGCGTTTGTGAACAGTTTCGGAGAAATAACGTCTCCCTGTTTCACGCCTCTCTGTAATGGGATTTGTTCCGTACTCTCGTCCTGTAGTCGGACTGACATAGTGGCCTTACTGTACAAACACTTCAACACTTCGATATACCTATAGTCAATTTGGCATCGCTATAAGGACTGCAGCACCACCCAAGTCTCGATTGAATCGAAGGCTTTCTCATAGTCCACAAACGTTAGGCATAGCGGCCGATTATACTCTTCGGTCTTCTGTATAATCTGGCGTAGCGTATGGATGTGGTCTATGGTGCTAAAGCCTTTTCGGAAACCGGCTTGTTCGGGAGGCTGAAATTCATCAAACCTGCGTGCGAGACGATTCGTAATGACCCTTGAGAACAGCTTATACACATGACTCAAGATCGAGATGGGCCTATAGTTCTTCAATAAGGTGTTATCACCTTTTTTGAAGAAGAGCACCACCACGCTCTTGTGCCACGCTTCGGCGTTGTACCTTCAAGGATGACAGAATTGAATAACTTCTGGAGGACTATAAGTACCGGTCTACCACCCGCTCTCAGAAGTTCAGTCGTAATTCCATCCTCACCTGGCGCCTTGTTGTTTTTAAGCTGTTTGAGGGCCATTCTAATCTCGTACAGGCTGACGTCCGGGATATCTTCGGTATAGTGTCGGACTAACGTGGCTCTGGTGTCCTGAGCTTGTCACGTTACATCTGTTCCTTTCGTGAAAAAGGTAGGATGGAACGCTACAAGTTAATGAGCAGCTCTTCCCCTACCTAAACAGTGCCTAGTTTGACAGGATCCTAAGAGCTGAAGAGAAAAAAAGGAATTGGTAACAGATATTTATTTTAAAATTACAAGCTTTGTAGAAAGGTAAAAAAAAGTCTCTAGATGATGCGGGAAAACGCGAAATTTTAAGTTGTTTACGGCCTACAAGTTATCACGGTAGAATTAGAATGTTATTTGATCCAAACAAAGCCCACTTCCGGGTCTTCAAACAAACAAGGCCCACTTCCGGTCTCTATTCAAACAAGGCCCACTGTCGTTATAAAGGCTGAGGAATTCATTGCCTTTAAGTTTGGCCGACTTCCAGAGTTCTGCGGCTAGCTCATTCAGTTATTAGCTTCTGGATCCAGAGGAAGATTCTCGTCTTTCCACCGTCGATGAAGTATTATTACGCAGCTCAGATTCAAGATGCAGGAGCAGGAGACTCGCAGGTATTAGTCGTCACAGCTTTGACGGACGACGGGCCGGAACATGGTGATGAAGTTATATTGCCACTCAATGTTTGAAGGCAAGCCGGTCGTCTCACTGGTTGACACTCGGCGATAGATTCGTCGTGGTAGATGCGGCGGCCGACGGCGACAACAGATGTACTTTCGGCAATCAGCTCTCGGCGATAGATTCGTCGTAGTTCCGCGACTGGCTGTAGCGGATGTAGCTCGGCGATCGGCGATTTGACAATGGATATGTCGTGGCGCAGCGATTGACGTAGATGGAGATTCACTTCTCAATATTGGTGTTGGATAGCCAAAGATGGTTTTTGAAGGCGTTCTTGAGTTTCCGGGCCTTGCCTGGCCCGGGAATGGCCTTATATCAATTTAGTGTTCCTCGTTCGAGGAGTAAATTGAGACTGCCATTCCATAGCGACAGCTTTTCTAAAGAAACCTCGCTAGCATTCCAAGGTTCTAGATTTTTGCAGTTTTCAATATTTTGAATACAGAATTGTAAAGAAAAATAAATCTAGAGTCAAAATACATACAATCATGGCCAAACTATGAAATACCTCACTGAAATTGACAGTAGAAAAAGAAAAATATGAATTTGAAAATTCGAAACAAGAAAAAGAAACAGTTTCAAAACTACTGCCATCCGAGCAGTCGTGTCTAGAAATCAGCGGGCTTACCGCGGAAGGATTCCGATCTTCATCGTACTGAAGTTCATTGCCGGCCAGCCAATCACAAGCGATGAGTCGGCTTCAGCGTACCGGCTATGATTTCCACCGATCGGCATCGAACTCCATTCAGAGTGAGTGAACAAAAGCAGTGTTTTTGACAGATATTCGTACCGTCTAAGTCCAATGACAGTACTCAATCGGAATCAATCTGTCAAATGAAACTGGCAGGTATTTCGGTATGGGCTTCAAGTATTATTAGAGTGCGTTTCATCATATAGTTCCTATGCTGTCATGTTGGCAGCAATGCTAATAGGTGTTGCCTAAACTAAACGCCCTGAACTCACGGAGTTTTGTTTTTTACTTTTAATTCCACTTAATAATTTTTATCTTCATTCACGAATGAGCATGAAAGAATATTAAATAATAGAATGTAGATAGCCCCTACTTGGTAACTATTTACTATTTATTTATAATATTTGTAAGATGGTGAACAAGGAAGGATAAGAAAAATTTAGTTAAAAAACACATTGTACAATTAATAATAAAAACAATATTTATAATTTTTTACAATAACTGTGTTCGTCTAACATATCTACATCTGACAGTTCTTCATCTTCGCTGTCATCAGAAGTATCACTATCATCTCCTATTTCAATAACGAATCTGTCAATCTCATCATCTATAGCTGGGCCATCGGCGTAGTATTTTTCTTCAATTTTGATAACGTGTTCGCATTCTTTCTTCCATTCTTCTTTAGTGATTGTAGCGAAAGCTTCTTCTGTAATTTTTACTATTTTATTAGCTGCTTGAGCCACATTTTTTTCAGAAATCCGTCTTTTTAATATACTCCATATGAGCTCTATGGGATTCAAATCGCAATGATAAGGCGGTAGCCTTAACACTTTATGCCCATTCGCTTCCAACATCACATCAGCTTCATATTTGGGTGGCTGTTTGTGCTCTTTAATAATTTCATACAGCTGAGCTTTTAACATAGTTGGCAAATATGAAAGTCCTTTATTTGTGATCCAGGATTGCATTTCTGATTTTGTGCTTGACATCGTAGGTGCCTTATCAATCTGCACGGTATGATAAGACGCATTATCCATGACAACAATTGACCGTGGAGGTAGATTTGGTATCAACTTTTCACTAATCCACTTATTAAAATTAACTTTATTCATTTCATCATGATAATCGGCTGCTTTCGACTGTGATCTAAAAATCAGTTGAGCATTAGGTATAAAGCCCATGACGCCACCTGCGTGAACGATAATCCACCGTGGTCCTTTGGAATCTGAAGATAAGACACCTTCTTCAGATTCGCTTTGCCAGCATTTTCCAGCGCAATATGTGGCGTGTATATATGTCTCGTCTAAATACACGACTGGCCGCTGATCTCCAAGGCGATTGGTTCGTAATTCAGCCAGGTATCGATGACGCCAGGCAGTGATGTCATATCTCTCCATTAACACCTTTCTTTTGGATTTGCATTTTTTGAAATAAAATCCCATATTTTTTATGATTCTCCACAAAGTTGTGCGGCTCCCTTTATAACCTATTTCATTTCGCATTTCATGCAACAACTTCGTCAATGTAGGCAATTCCTTTTTTACGGAATAAAATTCGTGAATTTTATGCCTTATAGCACACCGATCGAAGTCATCCAATTCGTGGATTTTTCGTCGAGGACCATTTTTTCGCGGTGTTGTAATTTTTTTCGACGTTGAAGCTGCCACTGTACCCTCTTTAGTAATTTTGGATACCGTTTTCTCAGAAATGCCTTTAACAAAAAATCTATGTTTATTATTACTATTCATTAACTGACATCATAGCCTACTAGAAATCAAGAATTTAAAAAAAATTGTAGCTTTCTAGGTTATTGATTATAAACAAACAGTTAAACCTTTTAATAATAAATACTATCATAGATTTATTAGAAAACCATAATAAAATAAATACTTACAATATAGACATAAAAAATACCTACAGAGAGGCTTCTCAAACTGAAGCTGGTAACCCTTTTTGACTAACCTGTAATGGCGGCGACACGAGCTTGTACACATCTTAATGGAACCAGTGGGGCCTCGTTACGTTTTTCACGTTCACAAAAGTCCTTCACTTTCAACACCATCATTCTTTCGCCACTTTTTAATGTTTTCGGCATGATTTTCGCAAGAAATACAATTAAAACTTAGTAAAATCCCCAGATACTTCTTCGCGTGTCGATAACTTTGACAGACAGGGGAGCCAACATAACGGCATAGGAACTATTCAATGAAACGCACTCTATATGTTTTCGCGGTTATATCTCCATTTTTTATTCATTTGACTAGTGTAGATTTAGGTCTAAGTTTGATTAGATTTATTGTGATATTTTAAGCATCTCGACATTGATATATGGAAAAAGTGAAAACACCGAACTAAAATGGACGTTGGTACCTACCTATTCCAATGAATACAAACAAAGAATGAATAAGTGCTACAAATTATCCATTTAAGTATGTCTACCACCCTACATACCTATCCCACAGAATTACAGAAACTTATGGTGGAATTTACAGCTGCATGAATAAAATGTCAATAACAGTTGCAGAAGTCTTCTAATGTCCTTGGACTTTTTAACATCGAAGCTCTATCGAGGGCTCTATACGTATATATGGTGAACTCTGTGGCTCTACGACGATATATTTTCTTGCCTGAAACGAAGTTTGTGGGTTCATCATGAAAATCGCAGTTATAAGTGTCCAAGGACTTTAAACACAATGATGAAAAATAGCAATTAACTTGTTGAAAAAACCACAGTTGCTGGTAGGTATACTATGTAAACTTTGCTCAAGCAAGACCTTGCAGTACTTGCAGGCATGGTAATATTATAATAAAAGTACCTAGTCTTTATTTCTACGCCAACCTCCTTCTATAGGTAAACATTGCATAAAATTGGAATAGTTAATACATGCTTTCTTTGGGGTTTTGGTTAACTACTTATTCCTCTGATACTACTAATTATACCTAAGGGGATTAATCTATATGTACCTACTTATTATATACACAGGTAAGTATACCAACTTCAACAAACTGTTATAATGTTAAGCTTATTCAAAGATGGGTAGATAGCGTGTATCTGTGTGAGAGCAACTGGGTAGATTTCTATCAGTGAATTTTTTCCAAAGTATTAATAGTCAGTGGAACTAAAACATTCAGTTTAAAAAATCCTATGTGTTAGCTTAAAATCTTTAGTTAACATACCAAACTGTTAAACCATCAAATATACTGTATACAGTTTACCCGCACAAGCTTTCACATTTTCATAATCATCATGCAGGATAATATAATTCATTCATTTTATAATATGTATAATTCAGGTAAAAAATTATTGATATATTTATGTTTTTTACCTACATTACCAGTACCTATACTAAAAGCAGAGAGGTAGTGTTAATGTAAATAGCCAATCTATAAGAGGTTGGCTTTAAAACATCTCAGTAGTTCAATCAATTGAATTGTTAAAAGGACTACTGAGAATAGACAAGCTATGTATACTACTTCTTTGAATACTAGTAGGTACTACACCTATTTATTTTTTAAATGTTATTATGAGTGGTAAAGGGGCAGACAGGCAGCCCACATGGTAGATAGTAAGTGGAAGTAGGATACTAACCCTACAAATACCTAATCATTTATTTATTAGAATACATTTTGCAAACCTGTGTAAGATGCCTGATGTAGGCATAAACAGTCTGTATCACAGGTTGCCAGGCCCCACTTCCCAGACAATAATCATATCTATTATGTGTTGACAACCCTTTTTGACTAAATATTGCAAATTAATATAACAATTGTTAATATACTTATATTTCAGGCATCACACACACACCTCTACTATCTTGTCTACAGTGCTGGCACTGCTGTTGTTGAAGACTGATGCGACTAAGCCAAAACTATACAGCCATAAAATTAAAAGTACTTAGGTTAACTGCCTACATCAAATTTGCCTTGCCTATTTTATGAACCAGGGACATGTTAAAAAGATAAAGAATTAATAGGTATGTAAGTAAAACAAATCAAATTTTTCATAATATATTAATAATTGTGTAATCAATAAAGTAATAATCCAAAAATACAAATTATGAACATAACTAGCTCCCACGTTTGGCACCTACTTAGAAGAAATGCAAGAAATAAAAGGCTTTTTTTATGTTATTTTTATTATTTTTTTAAAGTAAAACAATATACTTTTTGTTTCCATAAACCATTTATTTTAGGTTTAATTAAATAAAGTAAATTTGGTTACTTAATAATATCATTTATCGTTTTAGTTATCCTTGTAGGTAAGTTACAATATCAATTTGTACTCTAGACTTAAATACTAGAATGAAATTGTTAAGATACTTAGAATGCACCATTTCTAGATTTTCATGACTGCAATGCACTGACAGGGATATGGAGGTGCTCTCTGTATTTCCAAAATCTTCCTTCAGCACAGCACAGTAACTTCCTGATTGAACGCATTGTGTGTCTATAATAATTAATTAGGCAGCATATAGGATTGCAGATGCAGTCATACTAATCCATAGTCGAACATCTATAATTATAGTATTTTTTCAGATACCTGTAACAAAATATAGCTTATTGAGGTACCTACATATTCATAGAATAGGAGTACCTATCTATGTAATGAAGATTTGAAGGTAGGTATGAGATGCACTATGTATTTCCTAAATCCCCCTGCCAGCGCAGCACACCAACTTTCTAGTTGAACGCTTTGTGCAGCTGTAATTATTACACAGAATATAGAAATGCAGGTGCAGTCACACTAATCCATACCTATAACAAAATAGGGCCTTATAAACACCACTTAAAGTTAGTCTGTTTTAAATGTTCCGCCTCGTTTTCCCGCTTGAATTGTCTTGTGGCTATAGAAAACACCCGTGTGGTGCTGCCAGTATTTTACTACAAGTGCAAGACTTGCAGCTTTATAAAATGCAGAATGCAATGTATAGTTCTCTGGCTTATGGGTGCCTACCTTGAACTGAAGGCTATAGCCTTTTATCATTCGGAAGGGCTCCTTTTATCGTTACAACCTCTGAGCGAATCAGCACTGCAAGTGCGTCGTCACAGCCATGTCACAGTATAATTAGTTGCGATGTGAAAAAAGGACGAATCATGTTGAATCGGAAGCCTGCCTCGTCATAGAAGAATAACGCCGCCCAGTGATATTGAACGCCATCAGCATTTGAATGCTTCACGCTTCACTTAAATCACATATCGTATTTTCATAAAAGCTGAAAGAGAATACCTAATTACCTACACTAACCCAATTATTTAACTAGATGTAAGAGTTTTAATAGAAAAATTCGAAAATGTCATTTTGCAAACAATTCTTGCTATTGCCTAATTTGTTAGTGTTGCCAAGTCAACAAAACAATAGAATAGCTAAGTAATTGTGTAAATCGGCCAAATGCGTGTTACGGTGCGTTGCAGTGAAGCAAGATTTCGTTGAGAACAAGTCTAGGGATATTAAAAATAATCGATTTTTAATGGTCAATTATTATTTATTAAAAAGTGGATTACTATTTAAAATCGATTTTTATTGGTCTATTAATTTATCAAAAAATCGATTATTTTAAAATAGATTTTACTATTCTGGTTTAAATTTTTCTACTGGGATAATATTATAATAAGGCAACATCACTACCATATTCAATCAAAACAAACGTTTTGGTTTTGATTGAATATGGTAGTGGAGCAGTGAATGGAGCAGACATCGCGAATATGGAACCAAAGGTGTGATGAAACTGAAAATAATTTACTTATGTAGGTACTTTAAGGTTTTTTTTTTACATACTTATCGATCTTTTTTAAATGACTATATAGTTCTATAAATAATCGAATATTACATTACAAGAAAACCGATATTTGTATCGACTTTTTATATCGATTTTAGGATAATCGATTTATTTCTCTTTAAAATCATTTTTGGTATAGTCGTTTTTTTTTAGTCAAGATATAATCGATGGTTAAAAAGTCGATTTTTCCTCCCCAATCAATGATCATCATGTCATCAATAGCAACATATTAATAAAAAAAAACTAAAACAAATAAATATATTTTTTTTTCTTTCTTTCTAAATTAAGTAAAGTTCGTATTAAATAAATCCGCCAAAACAGCGTCACGGCTTTCACTACCACTAGAATAAAACAAAACATACGACGTTGTTCTGTGAAAAGCAACTGTCGTACCTATCGATCTCTCGACGTATTAAAACAGAATTAGTAGTACAAATAGGTAACGTAATTCGATTATGAAAGTGAATTAGTTGCTAATTTCATAATCGATTATAAACATTAGTAATAGCAAATAAATCGATTATACGAATGATTCATATTCACCCACGACTAGTGTAAAGCCGGGCCTGGGGCTACTTAGTTAATTAATAATAATAAATTAATCAAAAGCACAAACTTTTTCAACCACAAAATATCTGTTATTGATATATAAAAATAACGTGAATTTTATAGCTTCGGCCACATTTTTCGATTTAGGTAAAGAAAGTACATAAATATAATAATATTAATAAAGTTATTTACTTTCAAATTATAGCTAAAAATGGCCTTTTGAGCTATATTATTCATTTACTGGCAGCATACGCATATCGCATAATACAAAAATAAAAAAAGAAGATTGACAACAACAGTAGGTCACTTTGACACTGACAGTCGGGACAGAAAAAGCGTTTCGATATTACTATAATTTCGGGATAAAAATTTAAAGCGCATTACATGGCAAATGTAGACATATTAACATACTTTAGCTCATCTTACAGCTTAATAAACATTGTTACTAATATTACAACTCTCTGTTCCACATCTTTCGACATTATTTTAATGCCCCCATGTCAAGCCCCACGTGCCCCTTAATTTTTTATTTGCTGAAACGAAACGCAAATCGGGGGCGAATTGGGTTCATTCTGTGTTCAATTCTGGTAGTTCATTTCATGTCCATTACGATCCAAGCTCATAGACAATCCCCTTTAATCGGCATCAAATAATCGTAATGAAGATCATTGAAACGTGGTGAAGTTCGATGGATGAAGACGACCGGTACTAGACAATAGGCCCACAGGCCCGTAACCCGCGCGCAAAATCGACAAAGTGATACAAAATTTAGTGCAAAATAAGTTTTTTTTTTTGTGCTTAAATTACTGTGAAAAGGACTGTCAAGTGCTGTGATGTGAAAGTTGTGAATGAATAATAGAAACCAGGTAATATATAATATATACATACATGTAGCATTACAAGCTGTGTTAGTAGCGGGTTCACGTGTCGAGGTGTATAACTGTCCATAGAAGTTCTCAATCTCTCTCAGAATCTCAGGCTTGGATGAAATGACACTACCATTCTCGGTCTTCAGTTTTGTCATTTGGCTTTGCCCAATAGACGAATCTTTTGCGAACAACTTAGAGCCTTGGTTCCGCTCAATTGCGGCCTCAATACGTGAAGTACTAAAAGCACGCAAGTCGTGTCGCATGGAACTCCAGATAAATCTATTGAGTTCACCGTAGGCTGACATATCAACTGAAGACTGTAGTTTCATTTCGCTCCGGTCTGCCATTAATTTAAGAGTGTTTCCTGAGAGTTTCTGAGTCCTCTTTCGGCGTTGGATCTTGAAGAACTCAGCTCCAACAGCTTGGACAGTTTCCACCAACCCGTTGTTCAACTCGTCCACTGTGTTGCAATCAGCAAGGCACTGGAAGCGATTTTGGAGTTCTAGCTGGAAGCCTTCGGGGTTTTGGATTTGGACAGGATTTGGACGGAGCGTAGACTTCACCAGACGCGACCTTTCAAGCTTAACATTGATATTCAATGTGCCTCTTACAATACGGTGATCGCTACCGGTTTTAACCTTACTGATCACAGAGACATCATCGAATATGCGCTTCTTGGTCGTCATCATGAAGTCTATCTCATTTTTCGTGGAACCGTCGGGGCCTATCCACGTCCACTTCCTGGATGGCTGCTTCTTGTAGAAGGAGTTCATCATAAAGAGGCCCTCCTTCTCCATGAAGTCAGCCAGCCTTTGTCCCCGAGGGTTCCGCTGTCCGTATCCAAATGGCCCCACTCTCAGCTCATCGCCATTCCTTGTGCCCAACTTTGCATTAAAGTCTCCCATCACAACGGTGCAGTATGTTTCGGAAGTATACATGGCTTCGGATATATCCTCATACATAGCTTCTACTTCATCGTCGGAGTGTGCAGAGGTCGGTGCGTATACCTGAATGACCTTCAACGAATACCGTTTGGTTATTCTGAGTATCAGGTACGCTATCCAGGTCGACACACTGTCGACTTTGATCACGTTGTTGACGAGAGACTTGCGGACGAGGAACCCGACACCACCTTGGGAGAGTTGGTCTCCCTCCCAGTAGAAGAATAAGTTACCGGAATTTAGGATTATCGTGTCCTGTCCCTGTCTTCGGACTTCTGACAATCCCATTACATTCCAGCGTAACCTACTCATCTCCTCCTTCAATTCGACCATCCTTTCGTCAGCCCTCAACGTGCGCACGTTATAAGTTGCCAGGGCCAGGGGTCATGTTTGGTGGGGTTGGTAGACGGGCGTCTTCCGGTGATTCTTCGCACCCCCTGCCCTGCCGTTACCGTGACCGCTACCGGAGCCACGGGATAGCAGAGCCGCCGGGGACTGGGGGCTGTTATTGTTTGTGCTTGTCATTAGATTATGATGGTGAAGACTAAGGAGAATGCTGCAGCCCATTCCCTGGATGTTCCCTTAGCCGACTTTTACGGCATCCACGGGAAGAGATGGGGTGGTCCTATTCGTAACCGGGACCACACGGCTTGACCACACTCATGCTCGTAATTCAGCACTTAATGCGTAAAACTCCACGAATTTTAAACATTAACACTGGAAAAAGCACAAGTTTTGAGAATTAATACAATGCAACGACGTGAACTTTTTCACGTTCCCGCCAAAACTCTTTTTTAGTATTTGTGTTATAGTGGCGACAGAAATACATAATCTGTGAAAAATTAACCGTCTAACTATCACTGTCATGAGATACAGCCTGGTGACAGACGGACAAACAGACGACAGACTAACTGACAGACTAAACACAAACGAGGCAAAGCTACTTTACTATATCCAAACTACATTTTAAACTCATGCACAACTCGAGACAAAATAATGAAAATGTCTTGAATAACTTTTATTTGATTGGCACCCTAGTGAAGTGGCAAAAGGCTCCCATAGCGCTATTTTATTTCCCTCGGACCACGTTTCTTTCCGATGAGTGTTCCAGACACTTCCGGACATAAAATTTCTGATTGGTGTTAGTTCATTCGTTTCAAAGTCATTGATAAGACAGAATTTTGGAGTTTTGGGGGGAACGCGGAAAAGTTCACGTCGTTGCATTGTATTATATCTCAAAACTTGTGCTTTTTCAGTATTTTAAAATTTCAGTAGTTTGAAATTGGTGGCGTTTTACGCATTAATTGCTGAATTACGAGCATGAGTGTGGGCAAGTGATATAAAGTGGTAAAATGTGAGTTTTCGTGTTGCTTCCAAAATTCCATAGAAGGTTTTAGTAAAGTTGCCACCACTTTACTGGAGCATGATTAAGACTGGACTATGACTACCTAACTTAGACTGGACTATGACTAAGAATTGACTTTACGTGTTTCTTTACGGATGAAAAATTACAATACTTGACACTGGCTAAATGGAACTATGTGTGGAGCCAATATATAAGAAAAAAAGGACAATTTATTCATTCATCTATATCAGTTCATTCATTTTTGTAGATGTCAAAAGGGGAATGTATAGTAAAATACGTTTTATTAATTTTACTTGATTTTCACAGTTTCTTTCACGTAGATTACTTAGTTACAATACAACAGTACGCCGTGATATGGGCATAAATGTGTTATCGTTAAAATATTGGTAAATTATACATAGAAATTAGAAAATAACCTGTATTTACATGAAGCTTTCTCTGGCGTCCCCGGCCATTCCTACCAAAAGTAGTAGTTTGGTTAATAAAAAGGTAAAACCTACACATTGTGGCTTCACAGCATAGATAAGAGTATATCAGCTTGAAAAATATATCTTAATAATCAGCGGGCTTACCGCGGAAGGATTCCGATCTTCATCGTACTGAAGTTCATTGCCGGCCAGCCAATCACAAGCGATGAGTCGGCTTCAGCGTACCGGCTATGATTTCCACCGATCGGCATCGAACTCCATTCAGAGTGAGTGAACAAAAGCAGTGTTTTTGACAGATATTCGTACCGTCTAAGTCCAATGACAGTACTCAATCGGAATCAATCTGTCAAATGAAACTGGCAGGTATTTCGGTATGGGCTTCAAGTATTATTATATGTTTTAGCGGTTATATCTCCATTTTTTATTCATTTGACGAGTGTAGATTTAGGTCTAAGTTTGATTAGATTTATTGTGATATTTTAAGCATCTCGACATTGATATATGGAAAAAGTGAAAACACCGAACTAAAATGGACGTTGGTACCTACCTATTCCAATGAATACAAACAAACAATGAATAAGTGCTACAAATTATCCATTTAAGTATGTCTACCAACCCTACATACCTATCCCACAGAATTACAGAAACTTATGGTGGAATTTACAGCTGCATGAATAAAATGTCAATAACAGTTGCAGAAGTCTTCTAATGTCCTTGGACTTTTTAACATCGATGCTCTATCGAGGGCTCTATACGTATATATGGTGAATTCTGTGGCTCTACGACGATATATTTTCTTGCCTGAAACGAAGTTTGTGGGTTCATCATGAAAATCGCAGTTATAAGTGTCCAAGGACTTTAAACACAATGATGAAAAATAGCAATTAACTTGTTGAAAAAACCACAGTTGCTGGTAGGTATACTATGTAAACTTTGCTCAAGCAAGACCTTGCAGTACTTGCAGGTATGGTAATATTATAATAAAAGTACCTAGTCTTTATTTCTACGCCAATCTCCTTCTATAGGTAAACATTGCATAAAATTGGAATAGTTAATACATGCTTTCTTTGGGGTTTTGGTTAACTACTTATTCCTCTGATACAACTAATTATACCTAAGGGGATTAATCTATACGTACCTACTTATTATATACACAGGTAAGTATACCAACTTCAACAAACTGTTATAATGTTAAGCTTATTCAAAGATGGGTAGATAGCGTGTATCTGTGTGGGAGCAACTGGGTAGCTTTCTATCAGTGAATTTTTTCCAAAGTATTAATAGTCAGTGGAACTAAAACATTCAGTTTAAAAAATCCTATGTGTTAGCTTAAAATCTTTAGTTAACATACCAAACTGTTAAACCATCAAATATACTGTATACAGTTTACCCGCACAAGCTTTCACATTTTCATAATCATCATGCAGGATAATATAATTCATTCATTTTATAATATGTATAATTCAGGTAAAAAATTATTGATATATTTATGTTTTTTACCTACATTACCAGTACCTATACTAAAAGCAGAGAGGTAGTGTTAATGTAAATAGCCAATCTATAAGAGGTTGGCTTTAAAACATCTCAGTAGTTCAATCAATTGAATTGTTAAAAGGACTACTGAGAATAGACAAGCTATGTATACTACTTCTTTGAATACTAGTAGGTACTACACCTATTTATTTTTTAAATGTTATTATGAGCGGTAAAGGGGCAGACAGGCAGCCCACATGGTAGATAGTAAGTGGAAGTAGGATACTAACCCTACAAATACCTAATCATTTATTTATTAGAATACATATTGCAAACCTGTGTAAGATGCCTGATGTAGGCATAAACAGTCTGTATCACAGGTTGCCAGGCCCCACTTCCCAGACAATAATCATATCTATTATGTGTTGACAACCCTTTTTGACTAAATATTGCAAAAATAATATAACAATTGTTAATATACTTATATTTCAGGCATCACACACACACACCTCTACTATCTTGTCTACAGTGCTGGCACTGCTGTTGATGAAGACTGATGCGACTAAGCCAAAACTATACAGCCATAAAATTAAAAGTACTTAGGTTAACTGCCTACATCAAATTTGCCTTGCCTATTTTATGAACCAGGGACATGTTAAAAAGATAAAGAATTAATAGGTATGTAAGTAAAACAAATCAAATTTTTCATAATATATTAATAATTGTGTAATCAATAAAGTAATAATCCAAAAATACAAATTATGAACATAACTAGCTCCCACGTTTGGTACCTACTTAGAAGAAATGCAAGAAATAAAAGGCTTTTTTTATGTTATTTTTATTATTTTTTTAAAGTAAAACAATATACTTTTTGTTTCCATAAACCATTTATTTTAGGTTTAATTAAATAAAGTAAATTTGGTTACTTAATAATATCATTTATCGTTTTAGTTATCCTTGTAGGTAAGTTACAATATCAATTTGTACTCTTAGACTTAAATACTAGAATGAAATTGTTAAGATACTTAGAATGCACCATTTCTAGATTTTCATGACTGCAATGCACTGACAGGGATATGGAGGTGCTCTCTGTATTTCCAAAATCTTCCTTCAGCACCGCACAGTAACTTCCTGATTGAACGCATTGTGTGTCTATAATAATTAATTAGGCAGCATATAGGATTGCAGATGCAGTCATACTAATCCATAGTCGAACATCTATAATTATAGTATTTTTTCAGATACCTGTAACAAAATATAGCTTATTGAGGTACCTACATATTCATAGAATAGGAGTACCTATCTATGTAATGAAGATTTGAAGGTAGGTATGAGATGCACTATGTATTTCCTAAATCCCCCTGCCAGCGCAGCACACCAACTTTCTAGTTGAACACTTTGTGCAGCTGTAATTATTACACAGAATATAGAAATGCAGGTGCAGTCATACTAATCCATACCTATAACAAAATAGGGCCTTATAAACACCACTTAAAGTTAGTCTGTTTTAAATGTTCCGCCTCGTTTTCCCGCTTGAATTGTATTGTGGCTATAGAAAACACCCGTGTGGTGCTGCCAGTATTTTACTACAAGTGCAAGACTTGCAGCTTTATAAAACGCAGAATGCAATATATAGTTCTCTGGCTTATGGGTGCCTACCTTGAACTGAAGGCTATAGCCTTTTATCATTTGGAAGGGCTCCTTTTATCGTTACAACCTCTGAGCGAATCAGCACTGCAAGTGCGTCGTCACAGCCATGTCACAGTATAATTAGTTGCGATGTGAAAAAAGGACGAATCATGTTGAATCAGAAGCCCACAGAAGCCTGCCTCGTCATAGAAGAATAACGCCGTCCAGTGATATTGAACGCCATCAGCATTTGAATGCTTCACGCTTCACTTAAATCACATATCGTATTTTCATAAAAGCTGAAAGAGAATACCTAATCACCTAATTACCTACACTAACCCAATTATTTAACTAGATGTAAGAGTTTTAATAGAAAAGTTTTATAATATCATTTTGCAAACAATTCTTGCTATTGCCTAATTTGCTAGTGTTGCCAAGTCAATAAAACAATAGAATAGCTAAGTAATTATGTAAAACGGCCAAATGCGTGTTACGGTGCGTTGCAGTGAAGCAAGATTTCGTTGAGAACAAGTCTAGGGATATTAAAAATAATCGATTTTGAATGGTCAATTATTATTTATTAAAAAGTGGATTACTATTTAAAATCGATTTTTATTGGTCTATTAATTTATCAAAAAATCGATTATTTTAAAATAGATTTTGCTATTCTGGTTTCAATTTTTTCTACTGGGATAATATTATAATAAGGTAACATCACTACCATATTCAATCAAAACAAACGTTTTGGTTTTGATTGAATAATTTACCTATGTAGGTACTCAAAATTTTTTTTATATACTTATTATTGAAGCATCTACCAAGAATAATAAACAAAAAAAAAACAAGTTTTAAATAAATAGTTTTTTCCTCCTTAGGTCACATCCCTAGAACAAACGATAGTGAATCAATTTTTTATTTTAAAAATGATTTTGATATCGATCTTTTTTAAATGACTATATAGTTCTATAAATAATCGAATATTACATACCATATTACATTACAAGAAAACCGATATTTGTATCGACTTTTTATATCGATTTTAGAATAATCGATTTATTTCTCTATAAAATCGTTTTTGGAATAGTCGTTTTTTTTATCAAGATATAATCGATGGTTAAAAAGTCGATTTTTCCTCCCCAATCAATGATCATCATGTCATCAATAGCAAACTATTAATAAAAAAAAACTAAATTAAGTAAAGTTCGTATTAAATAAATCCGCTAAAACAGCGTCACGGCTTTCACTACCACTAGAATAAAACAAAACATACGACGTTGTTCTGTGAAAAGCAACTGTCGTACCTATCGATCTCTCGACTTATTAAAACAGAATTAGTAGTACAAATAGGTAACGTAATTCGATTATGAAAGTGGATTAGTTGCTAATTTCATAATCGATTATAAACATTAGTAATAGCAAATAAATCGATTATACGAATGATTTATATTCACCCACGACTAGTGTAAAGCCGGGCCTGGGGCTACTTAGTTAATAAATAATAATAAATTAATCAAAAGCACAAACTTTTTCAACCACAAATATCTGTTATTGATATATAAAAATAATGTGAATTTTATAGCTTCGGCCACATTTTTCGATTTAGGTAAAGAAAATACATAAATCTATATAATTAATAATAATAAAGTTATTTACTTTCAAATTATAGCTAAAGATGGCCTTTAGAGCTAAATTATTCATCTACTGGCAGCATACGCATATCGCATAATACAAAAATAAAAAAAGAAAATTGACAAGAACAGTAGGTCACTTTTGACACTGACAGTCAGGACAGAAAAAGCGTTTCGATATTACTATAATTTCGGGATAAAAATTTGAAGCGCATTACATGGCAAATGTAGACATATTAACATACTTTAGCTCATCTTACAGCTTAATAAACATTGTTACTAATATTACAACTCTCTGTTCCACATCTTTCGAAAATATTTTAAAGCCCCATGTCAAGCCCCATGTGCCCCTTAGTTTTTTTATTTGCTGAAACGAAACGCAAATCGGGGGCGAATTGGGTTCATTCTGTGTTCAATTCTGGTAGTTCAATTCATGTCCATTACGATCCAAGCTCATAGACAATCCCCTTTAATCGGCATCAAATAATCGTAATGAAGATCATTGAAACGTGGTGAAGTTCGATGGATGAAGACGACCGGTACTAGACAATAGGCCCACAGGTCATATTACAGATCGATAGGTAATTAAAGTTTTACGTAGTCATGAATTCAAACCAAATCTACAAGAAGGAAATTATAATGGAGTATGGTGACAATAAAGCAAAATCTACACCTATTGGTATGTATTTTCCGTTCAGTCTGTATTAGTAATTACTTTCTACATACTATGGGCAAACATGCCCCAGCATAGACCGCATAATCACTTTACATCAGGTGAGATGTTTTCAAATATAAACATGAGGCCATTCAAAAATATTTTGCGGAATTACCTATATTATAATATTTGGGAATAAAACACTGGTGTGGTGACCATTTAATTATTTTAACACACTCCTCAGTGAAATTATACCTTAACTAATTTATGCTTGATAACTAGGTAAAACTACATTAAATATTAAGTACTTAGTTGACTTTATTGGATTTATTACCTACCAGAAACAGGATTCAATTAAATATGCTTTATTATTAACAACAATCTAAAAATTAACAAGTACAAAAAAGATACCAATCTTTTTTGTACTTGTTAATTTTAAGGAGTAGGAGTAGTGTACTATATAAATTCTCTGCATCCATTGTAACACATTTCTGTACATTTTTTGGATTCCCTCTATATTTTAATTATTGTTTGGTGTGCTGTGTACAATAAATAGTTTATCTGTCTATCTAGTTCTCCAACAATTAAAATAAAAAAAAAGCAACATGATAAATAAATTTAAAAGTTTCTTCAACAATACTGTTTTAAACAATTCTAGGGTAGCTCTATATTATCTACATGTACTGATATTGCATTTTCAGCAAAAGTGGCACCAGAACTGAAACAGAGCACAGATGACACAGAGATTACGAAAACATGTGCAGTGCTAGGATGTGAAGACTCAAAAAACTTAGAACCTGAGATGTTCTTTAGGTAAATATTTACATTTAGAATACTGAATCTAAGAAAACACAATGCAAAAAAAGACTCGCACACAATGTGTTCCATATCATTCATTATCTATAAAAACAAGGTAAAAATCATGTTGCCATGTCAGCAATCATCATGTATGGGAGCCCCCTGAAATATTTATTTTATTCTGTTTTTTAGTATTTGTGTAACAGAAATATATCATCTGTGAAAATATCAATTGTCTAACTATCATGGTTCATGAGATACAGCCTCTGGTGATAGCCAGACAGACAGATGGACTGCAGAGCCTTAGTAATTACCTATTATAATATCTGTGGTAACAAAAAAGACTACACAATACACCCATGGTACAATGGTATCATTTCGATATTGCCTATCTGGCATACATTACTAACTTTTCTTCTTCTTCTAATTTAAGAGCCAATGTTTTGACTTCCCTGTACGAAATGACATTTATGTTTTCTTTTATTTGATCTGTGTATGCCCTTCTAGGTCTACCTCTTCCTCTCTTCTCTTCTATCTTTCTTTCTATGATGCTTTTCATAAAGTTGTCATGTCGTACAAGGTGGCCAAACACCTTCCCATTTTCCCTTCTTGCATGTATTATTGCTAGTATATTACTAACTCAAAAGTCCATAAATTAAAAAAGGGGTTATAAATCTTATATCACTAAGACACAGCAATGACCTTAGAGACATACACTACAAAACACTAAACACCCTACCTGTACCTGGAAAAATTAATGGTCTTAATGTATACATTAAGACCTTCCTACAACCTGCACTCACATACAATTTTCCATGATAAAACCATGGAGCTAATAAAAAAGAAGGAGGGAATCCCGTCTGATCCGAAACTGAAGCACCCTTAGGAAGCCAGAACGCTTCGTACGTACAAGCGGAATACGCACACACTCACATCATAGGCAGCCGGTCGCCCTACTTTCAGCTGACACACATATGTAATATGTCCGCCATTTTGGGCTTCAGTTCGATGTCAATCAAAACTCAATCCTTCTTTTTTTAAATCTCATCCATGGATAAAACATAACCCGTGTGTTTTCCAGGATCTTGTATATATCTGCATATGAAATTGCCACAAATCCAATACTTACATAAATACTTTCCATGATTTCAGGTTTCCTGAAGAGCCATCCCTCCGGCAGATATGGACAGACCTCACAGGCCGGAATAACTGGACGCCGACTGACTATTCGTACATGTGCATGCAACATTTCTCAGTTGATTGCTTCATGTGCAATGACCAAGATCAGATGGTGCTTGTGGATAAAGCTGTGCCATCACAGAAACTGCCAAGACATGTCCTGGAGGTAAATAAATAAAATGAAATGAAATATATTTATTCGTGACATACACAATGCAACACAAATTATATAAGTACAATAGAAATATGACAATAGCAACAGTGGTAGGAACATTATGTGCAACATTATGTAATGTCAGGAATAGGTTCCGGCTCAGCATACAACTGAGGTTGCAGGTCACAACCACAGTTACTGGTTTTCAGACGAAACCCATATTCATGACATCACGGACGAATATTATACAAAGTAAAACTAAGCTAAAAACTAATTACAGTATAAAGTACAGATTAAGCACAAACAAAAAAAAAAGATAAAAATTACCAGGCACAGCACAGGCATAATCTGTAAATCAGGCATACATGGCAACACAGAGTACAAAGCGTAACTAGTAGAATTTAGTGATTTGTAATTTAGGGTTATGTTTGGAAAGGACCTAATGGGAGTCCTACCTAAATCTGACCTTGTAGAAAATCTAGGTACCTAATAAACAAACTTATACCCTTCAGAAAAAAGTAAGAAATCATGGGGTCCCATCAGGTACAAACAAAAAATAGCCCGAACTGGAAAAAATGTGTTAATCGTGTCTATAGAGATACTAGTTAGTGTCCAGTGTATTCATTTGGCCCAATACTTCGTCAACACGCAATAAAGGTCGCTTGGTAGTCTTCGTTATGCAGAAATAAAATAATTCGTAAAATAGCCCGCGTTATTCCGTTGTATGGGATGAGGCATTTGTACTGTAGGTATTATATTATCTGGGATTCCTATTACACTCTCAGTAATATCAAATTAAGAAATATTAACCAAGTGAGATGGCGATAGTAAGAGTTCAGCTTGAACCTGGTGTTGGTCCTATAATAAAATTGAATTGTTACAATTGTACAAGTTGACCTTGAATTGATATGTTATCCCGAAAGGGGGTAAATCTACACCCCAAGGTAGACAATGTTTCTTCTACGACATTACTAAATTAATAGTTTTTCATTGAAGAAAAGCCATGTAAAGTTTACTTTCGAAAATAGCCTTAGCGCAGCTGGGTGGTTGAACTTCGTCCTTGACCGAGTGCACATAAATGAGTTTAACAACCTGTGTTTAGAAATTAATTTATAGTATCTTGTTAACTCTCGTAGCGATTGCACGTGCAATTTTGCGAGTGGATTTATTTTTTACTGTGTAAGTTTGGAAACACGCGGTTTCAAGTAAGACTCTCACAACTTGTAGGGTATCATGGTCCCAGTTCCCCCATTTCGGGATAACATAACAATTTCAAGGTCACCTTGTATAAAAAAATTGTATTTATATTAACAAATAAAAAGTATCTGAGTATTATGTTATCTGGTTCCCATAGTACAAACTTTGCTTAGTTTGGGGCTAGATGGCGCTGTGTGAAATGTCTTCACATATTTATTTATTTAATTACTTATTATTTCCAGGTTGAATACATTGATGAAGAGACTTTAGATAATGAAGATGAGGAGTACATAGATACAGACGAAGAAACAGATCAAAATCCATTCAACACCAAGCATCACGAAATCAACAACATGCAACAAAATAATACCGAAGCTGAAAACGTAGAACTCCTCAAACTATTCTCTGAAGTTCAGAGAATGCAACGCCAATGTGTCGGTCTTAAAGACAAGTTAAAATACAACATGAAAGTGCACAACAGACAAAATCGGTTTCTTTTACGAGTGAAAGAAATTACAGAAATGAAAAAGAAGATTTTAAATCAGAAACGGAAGAAGAAATGTAGAATTTTGCTATCGTTACAGGATAAAATAAAGGAAGACACAACCGGTTTAGTTTTAGCTATGCCAATGAGACAAACAGATGATTTGAAAAATTTCGCCTTGAGTATATACAAGTACTCTCCGCAGGCATACATTTATATCAGAAATATGCTAAGAACTATGTTACCAAGTACAGAAGTCTTAGACTCCTGGCTCACATCAGGATTCCAGCCCAAGAACGTAATGATGGGCAGCAATATTATAAAAGTTGTGGCAGAACAAACCGATATGGAAATGTCATGTAAAGTTACACTGTCATAGAATTAAATCAAAATGGATATTCCTTTTATTGTCCTGAATAAATTATAGTTTAAAACTTAGTTGATTATTTATGATACCTTGAATTAGCCTAGTTGCTGCCAGATTCACCTGTAGTTTTGTGATAAGTTTTCCATTTTATTTATAATTTATTTATAATGCAAATAATTGTTTAGTATCCAAGTCTATATACCTTTTTAGACGTAGTATATTTTTGAATGTGACAGAACAACAAGACCCTTTCTTTGGTGTTGGTAGTTTCTTCTTGGCCGATGACATACATTGGGCACCCGCCTAGTACTCCTACCACAAACTAAGTAGAGGATACAAGACGAGTATTTGTGTTGGTAATAATATGTTCGCGCACACGCAGGAACACAAACTCAATCCGTTGCGCGTTAGCCGTTAGCCTTTGGAAACACCCGAAAGTTGATGTGTTATTGCCTGTGAGCTGCGCAGCTCCAGAAGCAATACGCGCCAGGGCTCTGTAAAGTAGACGCTAAAAAACTCTTCGCAGACGAGCTCCAGGAGTTGATGTACAGTTTACCTCGCCACGGGCATCTCATCCTAGCTAGAGGAGACTAACTGGCAGGATTAGAAACCTATGAAAATAGCACCGACACATAACCTCACCAGACCAGGAGAAGAACAGCTGACCACATCCACCCAAACGGCATGTCCACGGATTCCCAAGCCAAGTAAGTTCGTAGACCATTAAGGTGCTCGCACAGAGTACTTAACTGCTTTGCTATAATTAATTACTCGCTTCAACAATAATTTAAAAGTTAAAACTAACAATAGTGTATGCTAGCTTTCTGTTATAATAATTATTATTCTTTAATATTAACTGGTTTCGACACTAAGAAAGCTACAATTTTAATTTTTGATAATTACACAGGCGTTTGATCTGAGTTTCTTTATTCAAAACTATTTTTGAATTTTTTATATTTTTTATAGGTACCTTTGATTAGGTAGGAGGTACAGATAATATTAATAATCAAAGCTTTTACCCCGGCAAATTCTAAATTATTATTTGTTCTATTTTTCAGGAGTTTCAAGTAAACTGTATAGAATGTAGAATTATTTTGGATAATTATATATATTCAAATATATACAAATACCCACCCACACCTACAAATTATAAAAACGAAACTACTAGTGATGGGACATTGATTCCTTTCTAACGAACGATCGGTTTTAATTTTAACGAATCCTAAAAATTCCTTGTTTAACGTTTGTGTTTTGGTGCGATTCTTTTAGTTTCTCATTCGTTGCCTAGAGGGCGCTGTAACAAAGCTCACTTGTTAGAAAGGCGAGGCGGAGCTGACACGTACCAAACAAATGGAGGGTTCCGCTCTCAGTGCCGAGATTCCCTCCTCCCGTCGTGGCGGTGTGGCGCAACGCAGATCTTATCCTCTCGCGTGTCAACAAAAATAAATATCCCATCTGTTCAAATATTGTGCAAGTTTTTTATTGTTTCCCTAAAAAAAGGATGTGTGTGTTTTACTACGAATCGTAAAGGACCCAAGTTTCAGTTCGATTTATTTTTGTGTTCGCAAAGTGTTTTGTGTGGCTTTTGTTTTCGTTCCGTATATTGTGAATGGATTTATTAAACCCGATTATGAAGATGGACGCCTATTGAGGTATGTGCCACGGTTTTCTTAAAAAGTTAAGTTCTATTTTCGTTATAGGATTAGTGTTGTACTACGTCGTTGGACCGATTTCTAAACTAAGGCGGATAGAATGCTAGTGGACGTTCGTTGACGGTCAGTAACTGGACTTTTGCAATCACTATTCCCTGTGCGTGTTTACATGCCTTAAATGTAAGCCACTATGCCATAACCAGCGTTGAGGCGACGTTGAATTGAAATACGTGTAAACTTTTTAATGTTCACCATTAGACAGCGATAAATGATTATAAATATAATAAATAGTAATTTTTCATTCACTCCACGCGCTGACATATCATTTCTCTTTGCGTTTATGGACCTCGAACAAATTTCTAGTTATTACATACGCATGTTTCACATTGAAGTAAGTAGGTAAGTATTAACTTCAGATTTTTTTCGTTGAGTGCGAGTAATTAAATTGCGGTGTAAGTTAGTTGAAAAATTAACCATAGCTTTGATTTGTCTTCCGGTGTATGTAATTGTGCATGTGCAGTGTGGGTAGAAGTGAATAATTATTATTCCCGGCACGTGTTGTGAGCTCACTCTTCGTAGGATCGTAGAATCTAATTTCACGAGTATTTAAAGCTTGATTCTCTTAGGTATTTATTTACATAAATGTTTATTTATATTGTTCAAAACTAAATGTATTTACATATCCGTGCCTGTTAAGTGTTCTTCTCCGAATTAATTTGTTATAAACGTTAAGACGACGTATTTTTAATGTTTTTTTACTCTTTTCGTTCGTTCGTGCTACCTATAACATTTTTAATTGATTACTAAACTCGCCGGAAGTTCCGGCGTCTACGCGTGCAAGTTTAATAAACACACCCTGGATTAACGAAGTCGGTTCAACTCAGCGCATTCGTTGGGAAATGGGAACTCGTTCCATTCGTTAATGAACGTGAAATATACGAATATATATTATAAAATTACACAATATGAATACACAATGAAAGGGAAAATTGCGCTGCGTTCCACTTTTCCGTCTTTTCTATTAGCAGATGCGGAGTTTAAACTTTAAACTAGTTCATCTGTCTTTTGTTATAAATACAGAAGGTAGAGAAAGAACTGTGTCATTATCAATACCATAACCTAGTTCAAAAAGTATAGGTATATCCTGGTATATCATAATAGCGCATTTTTGATTCAGTAAGTATAGCTTAATTCATGAAAAAATTCTATTGGGTTACACAGACCCTAGCACAGGCCATATTAAGATGTATCTACTTACCTATTCTGTGATTTCTGTGTAGCTCAACCAATTAATGAATCTGTATGTGTTTGTGCATGCTAATAATCTAGATTTTTCTTATACAAAAGTCATCATTAGCAAGCCAATAAAAAGACATCGCTATAGGTAGGTATACCTACAGACTTTTCTTTACCTTTATTGTCATCCATGGAATCTTAAAACCAGGTTTGTACCCATCGTCTAATTTCCTATCCCCTCGCTTTGTAATCGCCTTGAATCGCTAGGGAACTCTCGATTCTCAACATCTATCGTGTCTTATTCAGACCGTTATATAACTCCCCAAGCGCCTGCAGTTGACATTCTTGCCTATGTCTTCCTTCCTGGCATTCAACGTAACATCCCAGTAGGTTACGTTTACGTGGTAGATAGTTACAGTTGGATGTCATATCATTTATTATTATAACACGTGGCCGTTGTGATCGCGAACAAGCGCACGGTTTGACCACCTTTAGCAGTTCTACAATCTAGTGATGCAGGCTGCAGCAGTCCAAAATAATCAACTTTAATCTGTTAAAAACATTACAATACGAGTGTTCGTTACGTAAGTAATAAATGCGGGGTTTTGATGATTGGATCAACAGTATACCTACGTTAATGTCTTGTTATCTTCACTAGAGCCTAATAAAGTTAATTAATCTAATATTTAAGGACCCTAATATTCAAGGCGGTAGGTAGGTGGCACTCGATCCCGTGCCAAATATTTAGTCGTCCATAAACCAATCACCTGCTCAAATACACTCTAATCAAGCTCTGAAATTACCACTAGCCATTAGCTAGTCGACCACTCAGCTAGTTGCTAGCTAACAAACTATTTAGCTACGTATACCTAGTAGAGGCCCTATCTAATCAACAAGGCATGCACTTCATTTGGTGCCTTTTAGTTCATTATCATTAGGTAATTGATTAGGTTCCCATCCCAGTGTTACACTGTAATATACTTAGGTGCTGAAGCCTTCTCTATCATCAAAGAGCTTTTAATGATGTGCCTACCTACTGAACCTATGCTTGTCAAAAAAGTATTTTATTAGAAGTTAGATAGGGGAACTCGCTAGTAGGAAGCTGCATAACCTACATTACAGAAATACGCACCTCTTAACTTCATTATGAAGTTTTTAGATGTTTTAAAATTTACAAATTTATACGTCTGACGCAATTAAGTATAGTGCTTAGTATAGTTCCGCAGTTATATAATATTAAGAAGGTAGTCAACAAAATTATGTATTAAAATATTTAAAACACGTGCTTCGCCTTTAAACGCGGCGCTAAAGAAGCTAGTATCATGGAACAAGGAGGCTAGTATGCATCCTTAGCCTGCAATCGCGGTAAATAACACAACCTATTGTAACATAAGCAGGTACCTAAAATTTCTAAATAAAAGCAAGCAGTCAACATCTTTCACGCATGGGAAAAAAATTGTACGTAGCTGGCCGTTGCTAAATCAGCGCTCGACCAGTTGTGACCGGTTGTCACATCCCTAGTGAGTGAAGTGTGTCTGGTCACTGGTGGTTGGTAGTGAGCGACTGAGCGTGGCGCTCGTATTGGCGAACACAGACCTAAGGACAGTGTTCTAGATCTGTTGGCGCACAGCAGCAGTATCTAGGTACGTATTCGGCCAAATACCTATAATTTCTAAATTCTATCTATAAGACGTATGGTCGAAGAATTGTTTCTACACTAAACTTCTATACATTTATTAAAGGAACGTGACGACAGTACAACTTCCGTACCTACTCAATTTCTGTTAAAACCGGCTGAAATTATGTTTATGACGATTATTTGTATCTATTCTGTGTTAGACCTACAAGTTCAGCCATTAGAGGCCGGCCGGTAGGTATCTGCTGATTACCGTATTTGCAGACAACACGCAAGCCATAGCGATGATATCTCTATGATTGCACTACACTTGCACATGTAAACCGCCTTTCCGGTTTACATAATCTTTTAACCTTTTGATGATAAGCTATATCGGATTGCATAGGTATAGGCACCCAAGTAGGTGTAATAATTTTATTAAAGATTATAGTAGGGTGTCCACTCTACTGCTTTGGATTGGTGATTTCCTGTCTAGACTTATTAGTTGAATAGCACAACTTTGTATTTGTAGCCTGTCAATCCTATTAGCGTTCTTCGAGAATGGGTTCAGAGCTTTATCCGATTAGCACATAATATACTTAGATGCCTGACTTTGTTGTTCCTACAACAAATCTCGGATTCCACCAGCGTAAAACGATTATAATCTCAATCCACCGAAAATATCTGAAATTCAAAATTCTCGATTTGGGTCTTCAAACCAACTTTTCCGGAATTAGGGACGATTTAAAAACCGTAAAAGAGGTAGTTTAACAAATCGGAAGAATACATAGGTAGGTAGGTAAAAGACTAAAAATAAAAATATAAACATCGGAAATAAGGTAGAGTTTTGATGTCGTTTGTCGACATATGGCAACACCAAAAAATTCTTGTGACTATAACTGCTGGATATGGAATACTTAGGTATAACCAAAGATAATATAATCACTTGGTGTAGCCTCTAGAGCGCCAGTTGTAACCTTGAAGGAACTTGATCTCACATTCCCAATAGTCCTAAAATTCCTCGTAAATCGAATCCGCGCGTCCTTCGCAATGTTAAAAGGCACCAAATGGCATAATGGCCATCGCAGCGGTTTCACGTTTCACCTATAAAAGCGTCCATTTTGATGGCCTATAAAATGTTTTGTTAAAGTATGAATAAACCAGGGTAGTAGCGATACCGATGACGGGATGGAGCTATCAAACGTTTGCAGGCTGGTAGAAAATAATTATAAATTTACTGAGATCTTGTGTGATTCCGAGCGATTTTGTGTGTGGGTCTGTGTGATTCTGTGGGGTTCTGTATGGTTCTGTGGGATTCCGTGTGGTTTTGTATGGTATCCCTGCATATAGTAGGCACCACCCATACATCCTTGGTATCACCCTCAAATAAGTAGGTAACTAGGTACCTAGTAGGTACTACCTACCTATAATTACTTATAAGTAATTTTGTTTATTAGTGTGAGCAGAAATACTCCACTATCTAGACTTCTAGAGTAATAAAAAGAGAGAAATAAAAAAAAAGAAACCAAGATAGGCAACTTTTTATCTCGGAAAATACGTTTCCATTCCATTTATCCATGTGGTGGGCAACACCGAATGGCGTAGCTACTTAGCTATAGGTACTGTTATATACCTAGAAAATATTTTATATTTTACGGTACCTAGTGCATACACTTTTTACCAATTTTACGGTACTGAATAATTTTAATTTTTTGGTATTGTTATAGGAGTATAGATGAATTGATCGCTAGATAGCCCCACGCACCACGCACGTTCCATCGATAAAAGCCCCTGATTTTGATGGGTCATAAAAGAGCCGCAGTCACCTATAAGGGGCAGTTAAGTATTTATTTATTTATTTAATACTTATAATATCTAATATATTATTTACTTGCGTAATAAGACGTTCGGGTTTGGAATGCTTTTATTTATAATGATCTTAGTAAATCAAATGTAGTTTTATAACACTACCTGCACAGCAATCATAGTTTTCCTGTTGAAACTAAAATTTTCCGGGTTGAAAAGTATCCTATTGGTTGAGCCGTTTTGCCACGCGTGAATTACCTATAGGTACGTTTACTTTAAATGTTAATGAACTAAATTGTAGACCGTAGAGCGCACCTATGTCTGTTGTCCACTACTGGCGCTGTAATAATCGATAGAATGAGAAGTCTCATTCTACCTCGTACACTCATCTCGATGGCACCAGCTTTGATGACGCGAGCAAAAGTTAATCCTTGCCTGACTTTTACACCGAGGCTACCCGAGCGAAATTTATGCTACGTACAGAAAGATGTAATAATTTAGGTACCGACTTACATTTTTTTTATGAGAATAAATGACGTGACGAGCTAGTCTTTCACCTGGTGTTAAGCGACACGGCCGCCCATCACAATTGCAGTGTCACTCGGAACTTTAAAATAATAATGTTTCGCGCGACACTGCACTGCGCAAGCGCGCACGTCACCCTGAGACATGAGACATCACACAGTCTAAATACACTGTGTAATCAGGATACATTACATTAGACGTTTTATGCGTTTATGTAATCCACCTCTTCCTAACTATGTATTGTTCTCTCCGTCTGAAGGGTCTGAAGTAATGTGCAGACAGGACAGCAGACGACCTTCACACCTGTGTTCGGGATTTCAGTTCACTTATCTATCAATGAATTTATCAAGGAAGTTGAATGTATTCCTAATAGGAATGGATAGATTAATGTTGGGATCGCGTACTGTCACTGTTGTCAAAATTTTTTTTTTCTTATAATTTGGCTCCACACATAGTGTATTTAGCCAGTGTCAAGTATTATATTTTCATCGTGTTATAAAATATTTCACGCAGAGTCATGTCCTAGTCATAGTCATAGTCCAGTCTAAGTCAGGCAGTCATAGTCCAGTCTAAGTCATGCTCCAGCAAAGTGGTGGCAACTTTACTAGAAGCTTCTATGGAGTTTTGTAAGCAACACGAAAAATCACGTTTCACCACATTATATCACTTGCTCTCACTCATGCTCGTAATTCAGCACTTAATGCGTAAAACGCCACCAATTTTAAACATTAATACTGGAAAAAGCAAAAGATTTGGAAAATAATACAATGCAACGACGTGAACTTTCCCGCGTTCCCGCCAAAACTCTGTCAAAATATTTGTGTACTTATTCTGTTTATTCAGCATAGATAGATTACGTGTTAGTGTTAACATATTTAGTGATCTGTGGTAGTATCCTTAACTTGATCAATCAATCAATCAAATCGTTTATTTGCTAATCATGTATGGTATAGGTCTCACAAAAAGTCTGTGGATTGTGCAAAGGTCCATTCTTCATTTCTTGTCTGGGTTTCTGCAGTTGTCTGGAAGAGATGCCGCCCATTGTAGGTTTTTGTTATTTTTGTTGTTTTGTATGTATTTTGGTTAGCAATAAAATATTCTTCTATTCTAGGTATTCTATTCTACTTCACCAGAGCGCGTCCCGTAGAAATAGGTAGTAGACTTTTTGCATGAGTGTACCTAACGGTTATTTTGCAGCCATAAATATTTTTGCCACAGACTACTAAGAGATACTATGATTTTTGCTAGGTACGTGCATGTTACTGTACCATTTACCATATCGAAAGTTGCCACAATTAAAATTGCGATACAATTTCACCGTCTAACGGTCTATAGCGGGTACAGCGATAAACGTTATTCCATTTTTAAAACTGACAGGTTTTTTCAGGCGTACTGCGTAATCAATCGGACGGCACACGCGGGCGCGGTCCAGCGTCGAACGGGTACATTCATTCGATCGCGTCGCGATTGAATCGAGTTGAGTGATCCATCATTTGGTATCGGTGCTGACTGCGCATCAATATAAGTAGTTAATACTTGCATAGCTGGCCTGACGGTTGACAAAGAAAAGTTGCGCAGAGCGCAGACGATCTCTCAAAATCAAAATGATAGAATTTAACTACCACTAAGTAAGTACGTACCTAGTCGTTCGTTAGTTCTGTCGGACGGCGTAGTCTCTTGATCAGGTATAATAACCTTTCGCATCAGTGATTATGCCAATAAAAGCCATATGACACATCGCTATGACTGCAACTGTTATGGGCAGCCGTGTCGCTTAACATCAGGTGAACGACTAGTTCATCAGGTCATTCCATATTATTAAAAAAGAAAACTAGACCAAACATCTTAACCGTTCAAACCTCGGGTATGGACAAAAACGCAGGTGAAACCGCGGTCTACCTCTAGTTATATCTAAAAAAATGTTTCGTGTACTTGCTAACCTCATTATAGGTACAAAAATTATTATTTTATGTACACCACGGAATTCCCTTATTACATAGTACACCTTAAAAGAAAGTGTTTCCCGCGTAACTTGTGGCATAACATTATGGCGCCACGGCAATAAACAATAGCCAAAAGAAAAAAAAGAGACAAAGAACGTAACCTGTCACGGGTCAGTTGACATAATGTAAATAAGTGGGAAAATACAACGCGATAATTTTCTATGGCGTTTTTTTTGAACGTGGCGGTAAATGTAAAGCTATTTGCAGTCTTATGCAACAACAACATAAATCGCGATTACTTATTTTCAGAGTAATTTTATTGTTGTTAGTTGAGATTGTAACATGCTTATATGAGTCGCGTGAGATTTTTTATTTGTTTTTTTTTGCAACGGCATCGGCTGCGCAGTGGTGCGCATTCAGCCTGGACTTGTTCCACTTGCGTACTTTCCTATTAAAGCATAGTCTTGTTACCTAATTTGGTAACGAGAACGGCTAATAGTGAGGTACTTATCTTGGTGCCTTTAGAAACCTAATAATGAGGATAGGTATTAATTTTCTAACGAGGTCCAGAAAATATTGGTGTTGCAAAACCCAAATGAGTACACCAAGGAAGTTCCATAGTATATGCTACGCACCTGTGATAATAAAAAAAAATCACCTAAACTTGATGTTAGCCCTGAGACCATTTTACACTAAAAATTAAAAATGATTGTAGAGACGCTATAAAACCTTTACTTATTTTTTAAAGATACTTAGGTTTTGGCACAGGCAACACTTAAACCCTAGAAACATTAATTTAAGAACAAAGTGAACCAAGTAGTGAACTCAATAAGACATGGCTAAAGGACATGAATCCACAGCCTTAAAAAAAAAAAGAAACATTCATCTTCAAGCAATGTTATTTTTTTTTCTTAGTCTACGATGTGACGAAAATGCAAAAACGAAAAACAGATTCCTTTTATCGAGTTCCTCGGTGTGTGACTGTGTGTAGCTCTGTCTAGCTTTATTTTCATTACATTGTCGTTTCGTTACAAGGCGCGTCGCGTCTGCTAAGTTCGCCGTGGCATCTGTTTTCATTTCTGACTTTTCCATTCAAAGAGAACCTACGAAAATCTAGAGGCAAATATATCCCTTTACTAGGTGGTAGGACTTTTCTGCAAAGTTCGTCTTGGTAGGTACCACTGCTTTGCCAGTTATTCTGCCGCCAAGGAATAGTGTGCAAGCACTACTGTGTTCCGGTTTGAAGGGCATTGTAGCTAGTGAAATTACTGGGCAAATGAGACTTTATGACCTGATCTCACAGTATAGTGATCTGATTACTAGACTGTGTAATGTTTCAGGATGACGTGCGCAGTGCAGTGTCACGCAAAACTGTTTTTCTTCGCTGCAACTGTTATTGGCGGCCGTGTCGCTTAATATCAACGACGACAACGGTGAACGACTGGCTCGTCACGTCATATATAGACATTAAAAAAAAATATTCCTCCCTACATGGTACTACATAGGCACTTTAGGCAGATTATTTTCTCAGGACATGCTAGTAGTCCGAATGAGTCCCAGGAAGCGCCACCTTGAGCTGCTTGCTGCATCCATCGGCTCCCCGCGGCTTTCACCAGATCGTCGGTCCAACTATTGGGGGGCCTGCCTACGCTGCGTCTTCCGGTTCGTGGTCGCCACTCGAGAACCTTTCTTCCCCATCGGTTGTCAGTTCTGCGAGCAATGTGGCCTGCCCATTGCCATTTCAACTAGCTAATTCTAAGAGCTATATGGGTCACTTTAGTCCTCCTGCGGATCTCCTCATTTCGGATCTTAGTTATACCTATTGCGGAGTACCTATACGACGGTAGGTGTAGATAAAGTTTTTACGGGTGAGCTCCTTATGTTATCTTTCTTGTCACGTCTCTTGCCCGCATCCCTTACGTATCCAGTATTTTTTGGTAAAAATATATTATATTTCCTCTTCATATTTGTAGAGGTTTATTCTGTTTATCCAAGCTTGAGAGTGGGAGACCGTGCGAACCAAGGACGCATGAATATTAGTACGGTTTTCTGATGAGCGAATGCTTCCATCTCTAATCTTTGGGTGGGTAGGATCAAATGTGAGCACGTGTGATGTTTAGTATTACATATTCCGTAATCTGTGGTATCACGTTAGCTATAGGTATAGGCATCATTGGGTGATGCTGGACTGGAAGCCTTGGATTTAGATAAATGTTAGGTATTTAGTAATAGTTCTAATGATAACCTACTTATTTATACTTTGGCTTTATATTTTTACTAGGTAGTTGGGGTGCCAGGCCAGGGCGAGGGCCGTTAGCGGCCCACAACGTTTGTACTGTTTTGTAAGTTAAGGTATCTTCATATTCCCAGGTGACCAATGGACAATTGGACACTAAAGAGTATTTTATGATCACCCAAGTGATCGTAGTGGAATAGACCGTTTAGGTCGGTTGGTACTCCCTTATTTTTATAAATCTGCGGTATTATATCACAAAATAAATCAGTCCAAATTCAAATTAACACAACTCTTTTGTTACAATAATTATGAAAATAAATAGATAGATAGATAGATAGATAGAGCACTCTTTATTGTTTCACAAATAAACATACAAATAGGAATACAATAAAATTTACGTACTAGTGCAACAATGGGCGGCTTATCGCTGACAGCGATCTCTTCCAGACAACCTTTGGATGGACAGTATCAGTAGAGAGAATAAACGCCGGTGCAAAATAATTTAATAGATAAAGCAAATACAGATAAATAACTAAATACTCAACGATATAAAAAAAAAAAAACAATTACCTAATTTGGTACTAATAAATATACCAACATCCAAATACGTATAATACATTATAATACAATAAAGTAATACATAATTTAAAAATACTTGAAATACTTAAAGATCGAAATGTCGGTGGCATCGTACCTATAAAGTTAGGTACTACTTCTACATTAATATTTTACTACCGAGCGTCTAGACTAAGAGCTGAACCCTGCAATCAATGTAATAAAAAATTAGTTTATAACTCACGATGGATTTGATGTTGATTTTATTGCTTTGATAGTTTATTGGTAGTTTATTTTAGTGGCATGCAGGTTTATTAAGATTCGAAGGTATTACTGAACTACGCAATCGCTGCTCATAGATATGTATTTATTATTTATATTCATCAATCATTTAATTACACGCGTAACAGCATCAGTCCTCCCTCCGCCAACTTTTTTCAAACCACGTATTTTATCAAAACTTGGATTCTCATTCGTCTAGTTGAATTTAGAACACGAACTATGTGTGAGGTTGTGAAAAAACCTATTAATTTAGCCACAGAGAGTTCAATTTCAACTCTACTGCAATAGCTTTGGAGTGATATTTGGCTTGTAGAGAAATAGACATAGAAGGTAACCCCTCGAGTCGAGTTGCGTTGTTCACAGGAAGTAGAGAATAAGGAATTTTTATGCATGTTTCATTATTCCAGATCTGTGTTTATTTATGAAACGACTCGGTTTCATGTTCATGTGAACCGGATTTGGAAACGACATCATTTTGATGTGACGAGTCATGTGTGCAGACGTTTTCGGATAACCCCCTTGTCTACTGAGAATTTCTAGCAGGTGTAGTCTTTACGCATCTATGAATTTTATATGCTTGTAAACTACTTGTAACTTGATTTATACGAGCTACTGTGTTTTATTTTAGCTACGACAGGGTGCTACTATTATTTATTCAGTATTATAGGTAAAATAATAATTATATTACCTACCTGTTAAGGGTATATGTATCAGAGTAATTAGATTAAGATGTAATATTCAGTATTGATAATATTTAATACATAAATAAATACTTAAAGATCGAAATGCGCTGATAGCGAAGCACGACTAGCCGTTCCTAACCGATCGGTAAAGTTAAGCAACGTTCGCTGCGGTCACTACTATGATGGGTGACCGCTACAGCAAAAAGTTGGTATTTAGAACTGAGCGCTACCGTGCTTCGGAGGGCACGTTAAGCCGTCGGTCCCGGCTGTTGTCGTAAGACAATAGTCGTTAAGCCAAGTCAGATACCTTCAGGCGGCCTAAAAATTCTGACACCAGAGCTGACCACTTGCCTACAAGAGTCTTTGTTTCTTTATTTAATACATGCACTGTTGGTGTTTTAAATAAATAATAATAAATAATTATATTATGACTCATAGGTACATAAAATTAAGTAACATAATAAAAAAGAACTTAAACCATTTTGAGGGGGCCGGTCTTTCACCGGTAATTTTTGCTAACTGCACCGCCTGATAGGTTTAGGGTTAAGGTAATATTCATTACATATGAAAATCTAAATATTTTCTCCTCGGCAGGTATAAACAAACCAATGATCCATACTAATTACCTTGATACAAAAACATTCTACCGTACACCGTATGAAGTAGTCTCTAGCTCAACACTACATCGGGCTCGACTCGATAATCCAAAGGGATCGGATCCATGACTAAAATAGACTGCAATCGATCGACTGCCGCACTAGATATCAATTTTTCACAACACTGGCTCCGGGTAAACCGTCTAAAATTGGCTCAGCTTTGTTTACGTCTTGTAGACTTTTAATATATTCGTCCTTTTCGTGTTAGTAGGTACTTATGTACCTACATAATAATACCTGCCAGGCAGAACCCACGATATTAACCTGGAGCTCCTGGTAATAGGTAACTTTTATACTTTCTTCGTCATTAAAAAACTTGCAACATAATTATAATGAGATTATTTTTCATCCAAGCTCATCAAAATTTCAGGCTAATACCCCTTTGACAATTTACCGTATAGAATTAAATTCCTATATAATAATAATTTACTTATTATAAAGTCCGCCATGATATTTAATGGCTGGCTGGTAAGGCAGTCCCATTACGGAATGCTTTAGAGAAATTCCGTCTCAGTCACAATTACAGTCTGAGTTTCGAACTGGCTTCTCGGCGCAAGTTCCCTTTGAGATACACAGCGATATATTTTAAAGGTCCTTGCTCATTTCACTGGCAGACTACTGGAACTAGCAGAGCAATCCTGTTTTCTACGTGAAACGGCCTTCTCCATTTGAAACTAGAGACACCCCATAGTTTCTCCCGCGTTTCTTGATACTTACAATCTTTTACTTCAATTTGACTGTGATGAATGGTCGTGTCGTGTGATCCTGTCAATGTGAGAATACGGCCACTCTATCTCTTCCCATGGGTGCTTTAAGAGACAGTTAAGAGAATAAATATCCATGGAATGGGCACTTGGGCAGCAGCATTCTCCTCAGTGCATTAATCTTCTCTTATCTTCTGCGATCACTAAGCCTCCTTCCCATCGTGGTGATTATGGTAAGCCCCTGATAGCGTCCAAACTGGTGTTTTATGGGGCGGCCTATTTTCAAAAGAGGTCGACGTCTTCTGGCTGTTGATATGGTGTGGAATTATCAAACAACCTTTTAGCAAGCTCAATCCTCTTATGAAATACTTATACAAACTGCGAAATTCTGCCTGTGTTTTTCAATATAGAACGTGCAAAGCACAAGACCAAAGTAGAATGTTTACTGAATTTTCATTGCTCATAACATAATACAATAAAAAACATACAGGACCACTGACAGGATCATAGCAATTGCTTAGTATTTTTAGTACCATTTTTTGATGCTGGACTAGGCATTATGTTTTGGTCCAGTATAGTGAGCGGTGACCCTAATCTGCGTCTCTCTAGTCTTGCCAGTTCAATTATGAAATTCAGTTTAAATTGCAGTCTCCGTTGAGTTGAGACTCGTCTTGATTTAGACATTAAAACTTTCTACATTTCAAGTGACAGCATCATTTTATTTAAATTGCTAGTTAAAAAGGGGAGGCTATTTAAACGTTTTTAATTATTTTATTGATAAAGTATACTTTGATTTTACCACATAGGTAATACATTACTAGTATCTACCTACTGACTACGTAATTTTACCTAAATAAGTTTTTTCTTTCAAGTATTGTTATACACCACCGCATAGAGTAGACTAAGTTGTTTCTTCTGATACTGGCCATCCAACGTTGCCTGGACGAGATTGGTGTCCAGGGTTCGTTCTCAGTAGATCCATGGGCCAGGTCCATGATGGATCTAGTAAGATTTTATTTTCTCTTAGGATCTACTTTCAAAAACTTTAATACAACATGTGTAGAGTACCTATCTGATGGGATTTGTTTGTTCTCAATAAATCCATTTAAATTAATATATCACAAGTTTCTAAGATTTTTTTAACCTAATTGTGTTCGCTCTTCATTTACTTCTATAATTACTACTACTTATAGCAATAACAACAACTTACAACTTGCCGTTAGTTTCTGTAATACTTAACTTATCTTTAATCGAGACTTCATTTTACTATAGATCGTGCTCTAACAAACTGTACCTACGAGTAATAAAATTATAATATTTATTAATTACTTATTCAGTAAAATTATCTAACGCAAGGGTAGATAATACCATCGACAACATGCACGTTTTCATCTTCCATTAATGACGATGGTACCATAAAACCTTGTTTCCCCCATGGAACATTATTAAAGCTGATAAAAAAGTTAATTGGCATTATCCACTGATCTCGTACGCAAACAGTTTAAAACTTTTAATTAAAAACGGCTCACGTAGTCCATAGCGTAAGAGCGCATCCGCACTGAGGCAGACCAAAATGTTCCGAATTTAAATATCATTTAAAAGGGCAATGTTCTTTTAATCTCTACGAGAATCTAATATCAAAATAGAAGACTGAGGCCTTTGAATATGAACTATTCTGTGACTGAGGTCCTCTTTGTGTTTTCTCTTGCTGCGTCTATAGCAAGCAAGATCCTTGTTCTAATTTATTTATGCCTGAATTCGCCCAACCGGGCTCGCAGAATGTAATGATAACTTTCCCATAAAAAACTTATTTTGTGCTTCAAATGGATGGTTAAGTTTTTTATATTTGTTCCAACGACGGGAAAAATTACTGAATATTTGGCTTAGCGGTGTATAGACGTGAAAATAAGCTTTTAAGGCTTTATCCTGCTCTATTTAAACGCTTTGTTATTATTTTGGGACCATATAAACAGCGTTTTATCACGGCTTTTTAGAGCTGTCAATTTATTTGTAGTGAAATCTTAGTTTTGTATAAGATTAAGTTTTATGAACATCAGTATACGTAGCTATTTTTGATTCAATCTCAATACTAAGCTATAAAAACACTCGCCATACTATAGATAGATTAAGTGCAAATAATAATATGTATGTCTAATTATGATATTTAATAACCTTAGGTAGGTACTTAGGAGCCTAATGCACCATAACCACAATAGTAAAATTGTATCGTTGTTTTCATTTTATTCCGTACATCCTCATTCCTTGTCCTATTTCCAGCTCTTCCCGACGCTTATCTACGTACTCATTATAATGTATATTAAAACACGGCTGTATCACTGATCAACATCTTTTTAATCCAGGGCCGATATAGGCAACTATCGTTAACAAACGACATGGCGTGACCTCCTTGCAAACATCTTCAATGTCTTCATCAATATTGTAGGAAGCTTCCCATAATATTACTACTTGCTAATTCCATAATAATAATGATCAATCTTCCCCGCTCCATGTTGCGTTCTTCTATTGTTTCTTTTTTTATATTCGATGTCTTGGCCCTTGCCGGCTCGCAAGTCTTACGTCATCCGTCGGTCACTTTGACAGCGCAAAAGCGCGGCAGCATTCGATTCCAAAGTAAACTATTGAAAATCGCTAACATTCGGCCATTCTGATAACAATGTCTGTCCTCAGACATGTACCCCAAAAGAACGTGTATTTTGTGATGGTGATTGTTATTGCCATTGCCCTTTACATCAGTTTATTTTTAGAGTATGTAGTAGGTACACATTAGCTTACTGCATTGGTCAAATATATTATGGCATCGCAGACATAAACCTTCTCAGCTGTCTTCAGTCTTGTTTCTTTTCATTCTAGTCATCAATATCCGAGCAACGTAGCTGTGTCGGGTTCGGCTTGATCCATCCAGTTTATTATGATAACCACTTCCAAGCGGTGACTCCAATACTTGTGCCTACACTGCTTCACGTTAGGCCAAACTATAGTCATTCGCCATCCTCTTTTAGTAATCCACCATTGTAACGGACTTTCTCAACAGATCAGGCAACAATGTACGTGTATGGCAAGCCTCGTACAACTCAGCATAGTACTATATATTGTTATTAGGTACTTTGTCATCGTCGGTCAACTCCGAGACTTGTTTTGGTTGAAGCAACGCCATCCCGAGCTTCTTTCGGGCCAAGCCGACTGCAGACCCAGCTCCTAGTTCAATGTCACCCCTGTTACCGACAGCCTCAAGTAGTCAGCCCCTGAGCGTCGACAACATCCAACAACTCAACTCAACTCGTCAACTTCATCTATAAAGGGCAAAACAAAAACAGATCGCAATATGGTCACAATTGTTTTACCGTCTCATACAACAGTCGACATCAAGTAATCGGCCTCAGAGTGTTGACAACTTCGTCGTAAACGACTGCATCTCTACCAATAGCCTCAAGAAGTCTGCTTCTGTGTTGATTACATCGTCGTAAACATTTTTGCATCTCAAGTAATCAATCGGCTTCGGAGTGTTGAAACCTTCGTCGTGAACAGCTTTGTATCTACAACACACAGAATAAAAGCTACGTCAGAAACAATAGATCTAACATAAACTACTTATAATATTTAGATCGTCACATTTGTTATATACTCCCCAGATCACAATGTGCCGACCGTAGACCCAACTTCTAGTTTACTGTCTCCTCTTCTAGTCGACCTCAAGTAGGTAGTTGGCTTCGGAGTATTGACAACAACGTCGTAAATCGTAAACAACTTTGCATCGCCGTCATCAACTGATCCAGCTTATTGTTTTCAAGTTCACCAACTTTTACCTACTTTCAACTACCTACCTAATCTTTACTAATCTCATTCAACTGTTGGTTTCATCATTTTAAATTATCAATGTCATCAACTCCATTGACTTAATTGAATTTATAATTAACTTTTAATCAATTTTGTCAAAATTAAGTCAACAACTTGTTATTATTATTATTATTATTATTGTTGTGATTTAACAATTTTATTCGACGAATTCACAAACTTTTCCCATTTTCCAGCATTAAAACGAACTCATCGATATTTTTTTTTTACTATGATTAACATAACCAACATTATAAATTTTTTCATTTAATAATAATAATAATAATAATAATAAATGTCTTTATTGCAGGCATAAAAAAAAAAACCCATAAAAAACACAAAAAATACAGCAAAAGGACAAATCTAACATTAAATTACAATTATGATTGTTATAAGCAAACAAGTCATTTTCTGTTGGCGCTCCGGTGTACGGAAAGCCAAAACCTGTAGATCGGACAGTACAAGTCCTCAGAAAGGCACCGCAAAATCCCATTGTCCGATCCTCGTATTGCATTCCAAAAGGATGCGATACGGGATCTAACAATGGCAAAGAAGTCAGAAGTCATTTAAAATAACAATTCGCTTTATACCAACCAGCATCAATAACTTTCTTTTACTTTACTCATTTAGTATTTAACATTATCAACCAACAACATAAACTCATTGTTCGAAATAGATATCTGAATAAACTTGAATAATTCACTTCATGTACCGCATTATCAACTCACAATTCATTGTAAACATCTGACTCAACTTTCGTATTTAGTACCTAATATCAACAACTTTAAGAACTTAATTATTCCAACTTTATTTACCAACATCTTCAACTTCAATTCATATTAGACATCAGAATGAACTTTCGTATATAGTACCTAATATCAACAACTGTAAGAACTCCTTAATTATTCCAATATTATTTACCAACATCTTCAACTTCAATTCATAATAGACATCTGAATCAACTTTCGTATTTAGTACCTAATATCAACAACTTTAAGAACTCCTTAATTATTACAACTTTATTTACCAACATCTTCAACTTCAATTCATATTAGACATCAGAATGAACTTTCGTATTTAGTACCTAATGTCAACAACTTTAAGAACTCCTTAATTATTCCAACTTTATTTACCAACATCTTCAACTTCAATTCATATTAGACATCAGAATGAACTTTCGTATATAGTACCTAATATCAACAACTTTAAGAACTCCTTAATTATTACAACTTTATTTACCAACATCTTCAACTTCGATTCATATTAGACATCAGAATGAACTTTCGTATTTAGTACCTAATGTCAACAACTTTAAGAACTCCTGAATTGTTACAACTTTATTTACCAACATCTTCAACTTCGATTCATATTAGACATCAGAATCAACTTTCGTATTTAGTACCTAATATCAACAACTTTAAGAACTCCTTAATTATTACAACTTTATTTACCAACATCTTCAACTTCAATTCATAATAGACATCTGAATCAACTTTCGTATTTAGTACCTAATATCAACAACTTTAACAATTTTATTCGACGAATTCACAAACTTTTCCCATTTTCCAGCATTAAAACGAACTCATCGATATTTTTTTTTTACTATGATTAACATAACCAACATTATAAATTTTTTCATTTAAAATAACAATTCGCTTTATACCAACCAGCATCAATAACTTTCTTTTACTTTACTCATTTAGTATTTAACATTATCAACCAACAACATAAACTCATTGTTCGAAATAGATATCTGAATAAACTTGAATAATTCACTTCATGTACCGCATTATCAACTCACAATTCATTGTAAACATCTGACTCAACTTTCGTATTTAGTACCTAATATCAACAACTTTAAGAACTTAATTATTCCAACTTTATTTACCAACATCTTCAACTTCAATTCATATTAGACATCAGAATGAACTTTCGTATATAGTACCTAATATCAACAACTCTAAGAACTCCTTAATTATTCCAATATTATTTACCAACATCTTCAACTTCAATTCATAATAGACATCTGAATCAACTTTCGTATTTAGTACCTAATATCAACAACTTTAAGAACTCCTTAATTATTACAACTTTATTTACCAACATCTTCAACTTCAATTCATATTAGACATCAGAATGAACTTTCGTATTTAGTACCTAATGTCAACAACTTTAAGAACTCCTTAATTATTCCAACTTTATTTACCAAGATCTTCAACTCGTAACATCTTCAACTTTAATTCATAATAGACATCTGAACCATCATTCCTATGTAGTAATAATAACATCAATAACTTTAGGAACCACTTAAATTATTCCAACTTCATCTACCCACATTATCAACTCATCATTCAAAATAACCATCTGACTCAACCTTCCTATTAGAAATATCAATAACTTTAAGAACGCTCTTATATTATACCATCTTTATGTACCAACGTTATCAACTCATAATTTCATAATAGACATCTGACTCCGTTTTAGTAATATCAACAACCTTAAGACCCACTTAAATTATTTCAACTTTATCTATCTACATTATTGACTCATCATTTCATAATAGACATCTGACTCCACTTTCCAATATAGTAATATCAACAACCTTTAGACCCACTTAAATTATTTCAACTTTATCTACCAGCTTTCAACTCATAATTTTATGTTAGACATCTGAATCAACTTTTTTTTTTTTTTTACAGCTATTATACTTCATTTATAATGATGCATCCTCCGGCCATCCTGTTTATTGGAATGTCCTCATTCAATAGCTGCATTTCCACATACAGCAGCTCAACCGGTTCAACTCAGGCTCAACCCGATTAATTTTACATAATCGAGATGCTCACAAGCTCAATATTTTGTCTGTTTAATCAAGTTACAATATTGGATAGATGTCTGGTCGACTATGGTCTATACCCGAGCCTTTACCGTTCAACTCGATAGCTATTTTAGTTAAAAGATCTCCCAGAACAGATACTAGCAGTCTACATGTAGTCAACCGCTCTGTTAAACCAACTATTACTTATTCTGTGACTATATTTGTCAATAAATGATTTTTCTTTTATATGCTTAATTACTCTTACCGTTACGATTACTTACTCTTACAGGAATTTATTGCTAGAAATTTGTGCCTTTGCCAAAAATAGTACCGAATTTTTCTTTGCCATACAATCAATTCAATACGGGTAGTCTTAATAAACATAAACTGACATGTGTATTCCCCAAAGTAATAACACCATGTTTTATAAAAGCTCTTTCGCGTGTGCAGTAGTAATTAACAATCTATCTCACATTTAAAATCTCTCAACGGTAATCAATTTAAACATAGTCTCAAAGAGTGGTTGATAGGTAAGGCTTAATAAAATGTAAACGAAATCTTCAATAGTGAACAATAATAGTTAACGTTTCATGTGCGCAAATTTTCCCATGCCCACTTCTATTGTTCGTCCGGGATGGATAATACTGTTGTGACAATTTTATAATAATATATTATATTATAAGACCTTTGCATGTACACAGTTTTTATACATTAAAGTTTATTCTATTCTATTATACTCTTGGTGTAGATAGAATAGAATTGGAAGAACTTGGCTACTAAACACAAATCTTTGACGCCTGTTTACGTCGCAGCATAACAGCCAAGTTGGAAACCTTTCAGTATGTAATAATTCTAGCAAGGCTAGCAACACGCCTTAAATACGGGAATAAGAACCTCCTTGACATCTGCCATCCACTTCCACAAACAGTCTAAAGGGACAGACTAATTAATCATCCTTGCATTCAACATCAAAAAGAAATGAAAATCAAAGTGTTTATCGCAATTAGCTTAGAATATTCACTCCGTAGTAGTTTCCGCGTGCCCCTTTTAGATAGCAAAACTTTTGTGTAACAACTAATCACTACCAATCGTCATGACAGCTCACGTACTTTTTACCACAGAGTTTGACTTTGTGACAGCACAAAATGGGTTACGCGATGCAAGATCAATATGCTCTGTCCCATTCTATCTCAGCTTGAATGTATATCTATTTTGTAGTGACGTCCCCGATGCTCGTTCTTTAATATTCTAAATTGGCAAATTAGGCTGTTCATAGCACTTTTAAAAGTCAATGCAATTAGGTACTCATAATACTTGATTCAAATTATTGTAAATTATTGAGCATAATAGTACTGTGTTGAATATGTACCATTTATATATTTTATAGTATTCGTCATTCATGTGATATCAACAGCTTTATTTCAATAAATTATCACACCATAATAAAAAAAAACTATGTAGGTATTATAAATGAACATCGATCAGCCAATCACAATCCCACCTGCAGTCCAATGGTAGGTACCGACAAAGACGCAGGACCACTTTTCTAGTTTAGGGCTGTTTATAGTAATTAGGTACCAGCATGACTTCGGAGAATTCGAAGAAACATAATCAAAATACAGTTATCTAAGTCCCCGAACATTCCCTGAAATATATTGACTAATTAATAATACACTTTTTTTTTCTAAATTGCATCCTACACCCCGCTTTACCTCCTTTTTGACAAATCTGAGGTAAAATATTCCAAATATTGCAGAGAATTTAACAAAATATGTGCTTGAAGACACATTACATAATAAGGCAAGAATAGATAGTTCAGCACACGGCAGTGTTATACCGAAATACTTCATCATTATCATGATGATCATCATCATCATCATCATCATCATCCATAACTGCGAACAACGCGTTTTCCCGCAAGTAACAAAAATATATAAAAATACAATGATGTGATCCGCGTCTCTCCAGTAGGTAGAAGTCAGTTGTTCTGTTTACTTAGGCGCAGGCATTTTCTTATAGTAATAACGTGTTGCAGTTTAGGCAGCAATCAAGGTTGTTTTATTCTTAGCATGGAATTTTAGGTAGGTACAGCGTTAACATCTCGACTGTCAGTTCAACCTGTTCAATCTGGATACAATGTTTACTATATGTGACCACACCAAGGTCGTACCTACTCGTTCCATTCATTCTTTCATGTACTTAAGTCCCTTTTAAATACTTATCATTTGAAAATTAATGTACACCAATCTTAAGCTATTCATAGTTATTAGGTATGATCAAGGAGTTCGGTTCACTCCGCTAGAGTAAGCGCAAGAAATGGTAGATACTAGATACTTATTACCACTAAAATAATAAATAATATTTTCATTACGATATTATATTTACTACCGAGTATTCTCTTCACAGACAAGAGGATAATCCGTCTACGATTCACTAAAACTCTGATTTACTAACTTTATAGTCCCATCATGACAGTGCTCTGTCAAAGTTACAGGGTGACAATCAGGTAAGTAGTACCTATTCCAATTAACGATAATGTTATTCGTTCTCTGTAAACAAATGAGTAGGTACTCAAGTCAACCCAAAAATTAGAGAAAAACAATTGAAAGCAACGATTACAGCATTTTTTTTTTAAAATGATCATTAGGTAATTGTCAGATCAATAAAATGGTTACAATGTTAAACCTCTTGTTTAACCCCTAGTCTAAGGTTTGACTTGAGTTTAAAACTTTGTTGATTATTTCAGAAAAAAATAAATAAGGGGAAGTTCACAATGGGGTTGTATTTTTTGTTTGCCATGTTTAACATATTAATTTTCTAATGAAAAACTTGATCAAGTCTAAACATGATTCGTTTAATAGGTCCTATTATTTATTAAATTATACCCACACTACCTTTATAACACACCCACCTAGTACCTACTTAACAACGTTGTACATAGATATAATATGTGTGGGCATTTAACAGGGCGTCATCCAGTCCCAAACTAGGCATAGCTTGTACCTACCATGGGAACTAGACACCTCTAGACAACTGAATGAATACCTGGAATCTTTATTTTGTAAATAAATGCTTATAGGTACATAGGGAAGAAAATTGACGTAATACAATATAACACTCAGATTTAGAACAAACCCCTATGTTCATAACACAGATGCTCATACTGGGTAGGAATCGATCCTACGCCCTATAGTTCAGAAGGCAGAGCCATTGTCAACTGAGCTATCAGGCCAGTCAAAAGTGTATTATACTATGTATATATTATATTATGTTAAAAATAATAATACACACACAGGTACTTAAAACCTATTCCTTAGTCTTCTAGTCAGAGGTCCTGGTATTTATACCACATAGGAGACCATGATTAATTAATATTATTAATTACTGTGTCTAAAACCTCAACCCAAAGTTTATTATAACACCACACCAGCATAATAAATATACACCTATGAATCTAGTTATACTTAGGTACATTATTATGATTGGTATTATTATTATGAATCATATTTTTTTTTTATCTATTTGATGTGATTTTATACTTTTATCAGTTAGAGAAATAGTTATTAAGTTGTTGTAGACATACTTAAATACTTTTTATATTCCTTCAATACTGCACTATCCCATAAAACACTTCCACAATACACCGGAGTTAACTGAAAGATAGTGCTTTATTTATTATATTTGCCTAAGTAGGGACCTACTATTGATGTTTGTGTGATAAAGAACTATAAATGCATCTCTTTTTCATATAACACCTTTTTGGTACTGCAGCATAATGATTATGTATTGTATCTATCTATTGAATAGAGTACTAGCTTTATTAAAAATATACATTAATTTAATTAAGACGATGGGTAGACCCAGCTGAGCAGGTTCAAAGAGACATCGACCTTAACATCATAGACTTAAAAATCAATTCAGTCTGAACTTCCGTGTGGCGCTTACGACAAAGGCAACCCACAAAACTGATTTTGGAGGTTTTTAATATCCATGTTCGTATAATATTTTTTTAAATTATTAATTCATCGCATTATGTGAATGTTTGTTGGGCATACACAAATATTTTTTTGTAAAGATATATTCAATAGAAGCTGTATAAAATAGGAACAACCAAATTTTGAGGTATGTCTGCGAGGTTTTTCTAAAGGACTGAATTTATTTATCTTGTATTTGCGTTCATCACAAACAAGTTATTGAAACGAATTACATGATATATTCAATTCAAAACTCCACATGCTCTAATTTCGTCAGGAAACTTGCCAGAAAAGAAAACGCCTTGATTGCTGTACCCGTCACCTTAAAGGCTTTGCATTAAGTAAATGGGGTAGTTAATAATTATGGAACAAAAGGAAGAGATTGCTGTTGGGGTAAGAGCGACCATCCATTGTGATAATCTTCTTTTACTTACCTACATAGTAGGTATTACTTAACTTGTGGACTTATGTTAAACCATTGTTTATTATTGTATCCCATCATAATATCACATTGGTAGGAGGAGAACACCTATCTGATATATTGCATATAATATGTAAACAATATCAGTAGATGCTACTCCGCCTTATCAGCTTATTCCATATTTTATTTAGATTTTGATAGGCACCTGTTATCTTCATTATTTTTTCAGTTTTCTAGCAAATAAAGAATTTAATTTCAATGAACAACTGCAACAAATTGAGAAGATAGGTAGGCACAAATAAGCATACCACTTTTCCAGACACAGAGTATGCAAGGTGCCTAATCCACATGGTACTTACAACCAAAAATTTGCATATCATGATGATTGAGTGCTAACAATGTATCTGTACCAAGTAACCAACTTAACAAGTTTGCGCTTTAATACTATTAAAATATAAGTGAACCTATCCAGACATAACAGACAACATTATTTACAGCCTAGGTATCTACCACCACTGCACATCCTTTTATCAGCAGGCATTGTCTCGCTGAATGAGAATGCTTCTCGCCTCAGTTTATTATATTCTTTGTATTAATTAGAGGTGTACTGCAACACATACCCATTAGGTACCTACTTGTATCTTTCTTACTCTATTTATTTTCACAACCATAGGAACTTGACTTAATTCATGGAGTGTTAAATGAATTGGTTGCAGTGCAGCATTAATGAATTGTTGGGTGATTATTTATCATGCAAATGTAATCATTCAACTGATTATACACAACTTTCATGATAGTACCTAGGTAAGTATCTACCTATATTTATACACAATGTCACTTTTAATCCGACATTTGGGCATTCTACTACCTTTTTCGACATATGGGTAGGTTAGGTATGTAACATGATGAACTTTCTTCTTTTATTTACGTCTATCTAAGGTGAACTTCGACTCGGCTGTTTCTCAGACATAGTGAATGCTGTATTGTCGTAATTTATAGAAGAACTCACCAGATTATGGGCGTAGATGTTCCACTTCAGAGATATTAAAACACGGCTGTATCACTGATCAACATCTTTTTAATCCAGGGCCGATATAGGCAACTATCGTTAACAAACGACATGGCGTGACCTCCTTGCAAACATCTTCAATGTCTTCATCAATATTGTAGGAAGCTTCCCATAATATTACTACTTGCTAATTCCATAATAATAATGATCAATCTTCCCCGCTCCATGTTGCGTTCTTCTGTTGTTTCTTTTTTTATATTCGATGTCTTGGCCCTTGCCGGCTCGCAAGTCTTACGTCATCCGTCGGTCACTTTGACAGCGCAAAAGCGCGGCAGCATTCGATTCCAAAGTAAACTATTGAAAATCGCTAACATGTATGACTGACAGACCAACTTGTCAGGTTAGCGCCATAACGCTATCTAACTTATATGAATTTAAATTTGCCATGCATGCAATGTATGATCAAAAAAAATCAATGATTACCTACATGTCGTTTGTAGTTAATTGTTCCACGAGTTTGCAAGCTACGGACAGTTTTGATCATTTTAGTCCCCAAAACCCCGTTGTGAACAGTCGGCGATCAAAATCGTAGGTATCTCTTTTACGGGACCTACATCTGTGATCTAGACATGTTCAGTGTTTGTGTCATCTCGGTCGGTGGACAGGTAATTCTTTATTGTATCGTATAGTCGTACTAAACTCAGTCACTATATCCCGGCAATAAGTGGATGGTGGTGCTTATTTCCTTGCCCGACTGACAGACTAACTTCTTTGATAGATAAACATAAATGCGTTCGAGGCGCGAATAGCATCGACTCGGTGAGGGATTAGTGAGAGCGTACTTTCTTTGATTGGTTTTGTGTTTTGTAGGAGTTGCAGGCTAGGAGTAGGTACCTATTAGTTGAGCAACTTTTTTGTAAGAAATTGATCAAATGTATCAAAACTATTCGTCATTTTATTACTTTAAATATTTTAATTTAGTTACCTAATTAAAGAAATGTTCCAAACATGTATTGTATACTTTTATAATATAAATGCAAAATGAAATAGGGATCTTACTGACTCATATCGGGCAATTTTTATTCTTTTGCAGATTGTTTTCCGGGTCAATATTTACAATGAAGCCAAAACTTTTGCTCCCAGGTTATCAAGTTTAGCGGTCCATAAAAAGGTTTATATCCATCGGCAACCGTTCTGAAATATTGCCAATATATTCACTTCTCAATATTCACGCATTTTTCTCTATCCCCAAACACAATTTCAACACGTCCTTTCGCTTGAAAAGGAAATAACAAATCGTCTTGTGGAGGGGACGCGCCGCCATGACAGTTTTCCCGCGTTTTTTTTTCTTTTTTTTTTTTGGAGGCTCAGATTTATTGCGTCTTCAGCCTTGGTATTGGCCGTAACCCGCAACAGATGTTTGGGTGACATTGTGGAAATCTTATTGTAGTCTAATGTTTTCCTTAATCCATTGTGAATGCTACGTCCCACGCACGTTTGTATGGTAATGTCTTTTTTTGGTAGCAGATTTCTGTTTCCGATAGTCATCTGATTGACTGATATTAGGTGTTCGCGCAGGAACAAATAAAAGTTTTGGTTTAGGTTTAGGCGATTTTTATTTAGTTTTAGTTAAATTTTACATAATAGAATTGTTGTTAGATTCGTTGATTTCTATGGTTTTTTGTTGACATTTTGTTTTCTTCTTTTGTACAAGGAGTTTTTGGCTATGGTTCAAGGAGGCGCGAACAGGAAGTATTATTAAAACCTGTTATCGCAAGTTATTCTAGATATTTCATAAAACATAAACTAGTGTTCATTTTAGAAGTATTAGGCTCTCATGCCTCGTGATTTATTTATATTTTTTCTTTTTCAATTTGATTGAATATTAAAATAGGTAGCGGATTTGAATGTATATAAGATATTCAGTAATCTGTGGTATAAGGAAGTTGGGTCAAAGTAATAAGATTTAGGCAAAGATACCTACTTAATTTCGATATAGGTATGGTCTTAGCAAAATGAAGTAAGCTTATACGTGTCGACCTTTTAATACCCAGTTTATTAGTTCATTAATTAACTGAGCTGTCGCCGGGAGTCTGGGGGCTTTAATATTGCTCTAGGTGAGTATCTGCTTGCTAATTTATTAAGTACGTGCTTATGTACATTAATAAGTATTAATTATGGAGTCACGTTTTAGGAACAAGAAATATTACATTTTGATAGCCTCTGTGGTGTGGTGTTGAGCAGGTCACCTTGGAACCCGGAGGTGGTAGGTTCGATTCCCGCTACAGGACACGGTATTATTGCAAAGAAAAAAAGCTCAAACTGGGTCTCTACAGTCCCTAGATACAGGGAATCTATTTACTTAGGTCCAGATTCTATTATGTGATATTTGTGCGTTATTTATTAATTACGCACTATGTGCCTGTATACAAGGTGACCTTGAATTAGTATTTTATCCCGAAATGGGGGGACTGGGACCATGATACCCTACAAGTTCTGAGAGCCTTATTTGAAACTGGGTGTTTCCAAACTTCCATGGTAAAAAATAAATCCACTCGCAAAATTGTACGTGCGATCGCTACGAGTTAACGAGTTATGCATTCAGTCAAGGACGAAGTTCAACGACCCAGCTGCGCTAAGGCTATTTTCGAACGTAAACTTTACATGGCATTTCTTCAATGAAAATCTATTAATTTAGTAAAGTCGTAGAAGAATCATCGTCTACCTTGGGGTGTAGATTTACCCCCCCTTTCGGGATAACATACCAATTCAAGGTCACCTTTTATATAGTTGACGTCTCCATCTGTTCCCGTGGGTGCCGTAAGAGTCGGCTGTAAGGGAATATCCAGGGAATGGGCAGCAGGATTCTCCTCGGCACATTAAAATCTGTGAGCACCAAGCCGCCTGCTAAACGTGTTGATTTTGGCAAACTCTCTTAAGATAATCGTCCAAAGTGTCGTTATAGGCGGAGAGTAGACGTCTTCCGGCTGTTATCAATGTTCATGTGATAAAATAGAGTCACTATTTTGGAACAAGTAAATATTACGCACAAAATACGGTTCTTAAAATATAATAGAGCGTAATGTATCATTTCCTAAACATGTTCGCTATAAGCACTTTTTGTATCGCGCAATGCGTATTTAATTGATTTCACGTAGTAGGTACATTTATGGTACCTATATAATAGCCCATTACCGTTACATAAAGCCAGCGTTAAGTTACTTCCGACGAGGCGTAAGAAACGGTTTTCTTTCAGACATTTTCACTTAGCCGTTCTCGTGTTTCAGGATTTTACTTTTAAAAGATAACGTTTTTCTTATATTATCTTGTCTCGGCACACAAGATTTTTGTTGTTATTGTAATACGATCTGTTCTAAATATGCCTTGATTTTGGTACCTACTAGGTAATTAGGTATAGACCTAGAAGCAAAACCGACGCGCCCGACTGGCTCGGTCAAAATGTTAAACTTGATTTACAATTTATAAACTTCCATACTTAATATTCAAATTAAATCATGGTTAATATTGACCCTCTTTTTCTCGGTTAAAAAGTACATAATATTATGTACAATGTAGGAAGTATGTAGGTATCGCAATAGCATATTTAATTTTATACCCTAGCTAGAAAGCAAAAACTACCACGAATATTTAATTTTGCCTTTAGCGCACAGATTAGAGTTTTTTTTAATTTTACATTTTCAGAAAGCAGGATGTCACTTGATTTTATTTTATAGAGGCGAGTGGGGTAATGGGATGGCACGCATGTTAAACATGGGTGAAATAAAAAAAAGAAGGATTGAGTTTTGATTGACATCGAACTGAAGCCCAAAATGGCGGACATATTACATATGTGTGTCAGATGAAAGCAATGGATGAAAGTATGGCGACCGGCTGCATATGATGTGAGTGTGTGCGTGCCCCGCTCGTAAGTACGAAGCGTTCCGGCTTCCTAAGGGTGCTTCAGTTTCGGATCAGATGGAATTCTCTCCTTCTTTATTTATTAGCTTCATACATGCCCCTAACAGATATTATAATAGTATACCTAGGTTATCGAAGGTGCAAAAAATATTACAAGTAGGAAATACTTACAATGTATAAAAATAGAAAAAAGCATGTTTCCAAGCTATGCAGTAAGTTATGCAGTATAAAAAGAATCATACGCATTGAGCACAGAAAATAGTACCTATTACAAAAATATCGGACACAAGAGGTAAAAAACCATAACCAAATCCTTCTTTCTGGAGTGACATCGGAAAATGTCTTAATGAAAGGATCGTCGAATTAACCAAGGACTCATTAAATTAGCTCCTGAAAGTCAAGCCAAAGGACACTCTGAAAGGGTTCCCATCTCACTCTTGGATTCGCTTAACGAAGCCTACAATTGAAGAAACAATTCAATTGAACTGGAAATAATGACGTCGACCTGACTCCTTCTATTATACAGAAGTGTAAAGGCACGACCGAACAATATACTTCATAGACTAGAGAATTGTTATGAGCGAGTATTGGAGTAAGTTGGCTTATTCTGAACTTTAGTATGATGATTTAAGGTTCAACTTTCAAGGTACTGGATGGAACGCACCTGTGACGTTTGAAGTAGTCTACTGACAGTTTCCGTCAGTAATCAGGTCACGTTCCTTTTTCGAAATGCGCGCGGTTGTGACGCGTTCGAGTCAGCGTAGAGAAATTCTATAGTGAGAGCGCTTTGTGCGCTGCGCGGTGTGGTATGGACTGACTGGAAAATCTGGAAATAGATTTTATTGCGCACATTTACGGAACGGAATGTTTTGGATCCTGCGAGCGTTCGACAAAGTAATCTAATTTCTCAGCTTTGATGGGAGATGAAGGTGAAAGCCTTTTTTCAAGAAATACTCGGGGCCGGCGTCATTTTCCGCGCCAGTGGCTCTTTCACAATAGCTGCGATTATGGAAGCGTGGCTCTCGGAGTGTAATGGAGTCCTTGAGGTGCTCTAGACGAGCTCAGGTTCAGTAACTTCTACAATTTTTCTAATTTCATTTCCACGTGAGCAGGTCCGAATAAGAGACGTCTGTCCGTCTGAACGTCTGGTTATTTGTCTAATAGTTTTAGCAATTTGGCTAATGTAACTCATTTATCAAACGGTTGTTAGCTTCAAAACCGTCTACGTCTAATAAGTTAAGTCGTTACATAATTACAGACGTTATTAACTGGCTAGTTGGTTTTAGATAAAAACATTGGGTGCTGTCTGCCACTGAAGCCGAATTATGCTCTTTTCAAAATAAAATAAAATAAAATAAATCCTTTACAAATCCATGATTAACTATAATTACTTTAATAAGTTCATACATCGTATCTATTTCTTGCAAATTTCATAAACGCAAGTGAAACCAAAGAACGGAACGGAAACAGTCGACGTTTTAATGACGACAGGTCATCGGCACTGAATACAAAATCATGACCCACTATTGAGTGCGTTGACCTACATACATAATTTGTTTGACAGAATGTAAGAACCGTGTTTGAATGACATTGGTGTTTTTTTTAGTTTCTAGTCATGTGGATATCGGAATGAGCCATGAACGTACTACCCAAAGAGTATATAATTTACTACGTGTACTACCCAAATGAGCCGGATATGGGCCCATAGTCATTGGTCAAGACGTCCTCAGACTCCTTTCCTTAGTATGTGGCAAAGGTAGAGATTATATTAGGTATATAATCTATGGATATTCGATATCGAAGGTCTGTGGCTCATAAAATAAAAATAAATTTTTGAATTTGGCGGGAACGCGGAAAAGTTCACGTCGTTGCATTGTATTATTTTTCAAAGATTTTCCTTTTTCCAGTGTTAATGTTTAAAATTGGTGGCGTTTTATGCATTAAGTGCTGAATTACGAACATGAGTGAGGGCAAGTGATATAATGTGGTGAAACGTGATTTTTCCTGTTGCTTCCAAAACTCCATAGAAGCTTCTAGTAAAGTTGCCACCACTTTGCTGGAGCATGACTTAGACTGGACTATGACTAGGACATGACGTGAAATATTTTATAGCATGATGAAAATATAATACTTGACACTGCCTAAATAAACTATGTGTGGAGCCAAGATATAAGAAAAAATATATTTAATAATCATAAATTAAAAATTGCCAATTTTAAATTAGGTACTAATTATTTTGCCGAATCCCTACATGAAGCGAAAGGACGGACTTGTATAAGTAAATATTTCTTTCTAAACGAAAGTCTCAAGTTTCCGTGCGGGCTGGCTGCAAGTGATTTCAACTGGGCCGCTCCTTTCATGCATAATGAGGTTGCAGCGAAAGACGGCGAAACTTAGAGTGGTCTGGCTTACGCAAAGCTAGGAATTTAAATTGGTCACTACTTTTTTAGGGCTTTTGTAAATATTTTAAAGCTAAAGCAGCATCTAGCTCTAACAAAATAATGTACTTACGTTAATAGAAAAACCTACACCGCGACGCTTTAATCACTGAGTTTGACAGCTTCTATGTTTGCACTTACATATAACTATGCCATAGCACCGGTCATAGACTAGTATTGGCCCCGATTTGTCAAAGTTCTTATGTTTCTAGCTCCCGGTTTGTCGTACCTACGTTTGTCAATTCAACACACACAATACTGAACGATCGTTGGTTGAAGAAAGCCGATGATCAACAGGCAGCCAATGAGCATTCAGAATTTCGTGTTCCAAGTTGATACGAATTTACCAAACGTTGAACCCGGGGTAGTGGTGCTTATCTAAGTTGTATTTTAATAAACTCTGGTGGAGACGACATTACATGAAAAATTGATTACACTTATACTTAGTAGGTACCTACTTTACTTAAGTAAGTATAATTAGATCAAGTAGTACAAAGTACATATAAACAAGATGGTTGTAAACTTTGCAGTAAAGAGATGAAGATTTGGGCACTTGTCACGGTAGTTTAAGAAATGCATGCCCCATTTAAAATGATGGATGGATGCGGATTCAAATCCTGATTTTTTTACTGTAGTATTATTTGTATACAAGGATTTGCCCTTGAGTTGGTATGTTATCCCGAAAGGGAGTAAATCTACACCCCGAGGTACACAATGTTTCTTCTACGACTTTTCTAAATTAATAGTTTTTCATTGAAGAAATGCCATGTAAAGATTACGTTCGAAAATAGCCTTAGCGCAGCTGGGTGGTTGAACTTCGTCCTTGACCGAGTGCACATAAATGAGTTTAACGACCTGTGTTTAGAAATGAATTTATAGTATCTTGTTAACTCTCGTAGCGATCGTATGTGGAATTTTGCAAGTGGATTTATATTTTTACCATGGAGGTTTGGAAACCCCCAGTTTCAAGTAAGGCTCTCACAACTTGTAGAGTATCATGGTCCCAGTCCTCCCATTTCGGGATAACATACCAATTCAAGGTCACCTTGTATAGGAGTTATAGTTTCTTATAATATATTAGCAATAAATAGCACAGGATTTAGCAATGATGTGTGGTCAGATAATATGATAATACCGCCGTCGGATATAGTTTCAGGATACGAAGCCACAGCTCGCTGCAGACCGCTAAGTTACCACATGTTGTGAATATAAGTGAACATTGTGCCCATAGAATGATAGATACAGTTAACTATGAATTCTTTGATTAGGTACAATAAAGACATAAAGCGCGCGTCGTAGCTATTTTATAATTCATTGGTTTTTCTATAGGTTACGTTAACACACACAATAGCAAAGCTTTAGCAAGATTTTAATCTCAACTACCGATTGCCAAAGAAAACAAATCGAAGGAAATCGTGTCTGCATCTACCCTGATCCGGATTAACACCGGGTCCGGCACTTTTCCGGCCGGATTCCATCTGATAACTAGGGCTGTCGAATTTGTAAAACTGGAGGGAAAAAGAAAAAAAGAAAGATGGTTAAGGAAGATGCAATTGATTATGATCTTCCTTACAAGTGTAGGTACTTGATATAAGTCTTTCGACCGTATAATATTCTCTCCAATGGCGAAGCCACACAAGGTTGCCAGCCTATCAGTTCGGTTTATACAAGCTTCACTTCGGAGAGTGAGGTTAGAATTGCAGAACATATAACCCCGTCCCTATTTTACTACCCTACAACTAGATTACTAAAAGCATGCATCCTGATAGAAATTCCTCGAATACGTACAAAGCGTTTTGATTCCTCGTTTATAATTCTGACAGCAAAGGAATGGAACACCTTACCAGTATCATTGTTTCCTGACAAAAGTGATCTGGGAGTCGTTAAGGCTAGAGTGAACCGGAATCTTCTAGACAAGCATGCTCCATCGTCGACCGCACCGGCAACTACCATCAGGTAGACCGTGGTCAAACGTTAGCATATCGATGATAAAAAAATATTAAAAAAACTGAAGCACATAATACATATACTACAGCCGAGGCTCGTATATCCTAAGAGCTGGAGCTAGGAGCATTTATGAGCTACTGAAGCAAGCGTCTATACAACTCGTTAATTCATCCTGGCTGGACCCCATCATTGTACCTAGTATATTCGCTTGGCAACCCTATAATATGGGTAAGTTTAGCAAACGGATTAGTGTGATGTGGGTAGATATAGATAGAGGGATAGATGTTTCTGTATATTTAACGAAGAATGTGGGTCGGTCTAACTAATGGATCGAATGTAGAAGTTACGGGGCGCTGATTTATAATATTTTAGACTAACATATCGGCATTTTTTGAATCAAGATCTTTATACTTATTATTGTACCTAAACCTTTATCACAAAAATGCAAATTAGGTATAACTTACATGATATAAAAGTTGGAATCATGAGAAAATTGTACTAATGTGAACAAGCCTACTTATCTCTCTTTCGCCGTCCTAGCAATACATTTAATTGATTTAGGTTTTTTTAATACCTGTGTGTACCACTGGTTCTTAGGCTTTTGGGGAGTTTGGACCAGAATAAAAAATGACCACCTATAAAAATGCCCATTTTTGAACTGAATACTAATTAATCTTAATCTTAATAATTTCTGGAAAATACAAAGACTTCGCATATATATACCTCTATGGGAAAGTAGCACTTCCAGAAATGACCACACTGGAAATGTACTTACTTTCTTACGAAACTTAAGATTGTATACCTTTAATAAAAGACTGAGAGGAGGAATATAGGTCGACATTTTTTAAAGCAAAGTTTTAATGCAAAGATCTTTCTTAATAAGTATAAAATATGTATATTTATATGACTTTAATTTTGTTTCAGGTAATAACAAAAATTCGGAGACTGAAGCAGAAAATGCCAACCTTGGGTGACCTTGGTCTTAGGTTCATCATAACGTAAGATTGAAAAAACTGAGCTAGAAAATAAGTGCTTTCCCCATGCTTTCCCCAATGATATTCTCACCCATAAGCTCAGAAACGACAAACTATTTTTTTTCCCTGCTCATAAAAACATTACACCGTACATCAACCTACAGAAAGCCTACATGGTAAAACAATTTGCTTGTGATTACGATATAATCCGTAGCAGGAAACCGGATTGTAGATTTTGTTTCTTCATGCCTATCAGTTATTGTCGATGGCTCCTTGGCAAAAATCATTAGCCTATTGATATCAGGGACTGTATACCGATATGAATATCTGTTTAATATAATTTAAAAAATTTAATATAATAGAGATACTTGATATCATTATGAATCGTCTTAGTATGTATAGAACCCAGGAAAAACAAATATAAGTATGGAACCAATGGGAAAAAAAACTGTAGCTATGTTCTGGTAGCCTCACTTGAGAACAAATTCACCATTCAGGAGCTACCTTTTCGGCCATTACAAGTAGTATTATACGCTTCGATGCGACACGTGACTAAAATGCTGCCAGATATCTACCTAATTACTTAATTAGGTAGGTATCTGGCACAACTTATAATAATATAATAAATATGTGTGGACATTTCACACAGCGCCATCTAGCCCCAAACTAAGCATAGCTTGTACTATGGGAACCAGAAAACTGATACAATACTTATAAACTTTTTGTTTGTAAATACATACATAGATTACAATATAACACCCAGACGCAGAACAAACATCTATGTTCTTCACACAAATGTTTGTCCTGGGTAGGAATCGAACCCACAGCCCTCAGTTCAGAAGGCAGGGGTACTACCAACTGAGCTATCGGGCCCGTCGATACAGCTTTTTGAGTTAACAGGACAACGCTGCAGCATGTTGGACTACTATTAAAAATGAACAAATAAATATTACTTTCATAAAGAAGATTAAAAATGAACGCAATAATTGAAATAATAAGCAAAATCGGTAAATAAATCGTGGAGTGATAAGTTTTTAAAGTTTCTACAGGAGGCATCTCCTGTCCCCCCAGCCCCCCCCCCCCCACAGTTACTATGAAAAATCTACCCGTGACGCCACAGGCCAAAGAGATTGTATGAAAAGCTCCACAACTTATTAATAAGGTACTGTAACGACCTTCCTCTGACGTCACTGGCCGTTTGAACTATCTCTTTCTTTTCCGGTTTTTAAAATGCTTGTAACTTGGTCATTTTTTGAAATATTTAATTTTTGTTTTCACAAATGTTTATCTTTTGAGGAATATAATTAATTTATCCTATAAAAAATTTTAGTCATCATACCTATTATATTAATTAACTAAAACAAGCTATTCCACTGTCATGCAGTGTTTAGTAGAAGGTGCTAGTGTTTAAGCGTATAAAAGTTGTATTAACACTAATTAGAAGTGGTTCGTGCCAGTTTCCCAGCACTTGTTTTGTCAGTGTTAAGTCGCACTGTATTAAGAAATGCTTAAGTGCGAGTAACCCACTACCTATTTCAAAAAGGAGTAAACTCGCACTAGTGCCACATTTTCAGCGTGCCAGTTACCACCTACGCCATTTAGACTGCCTTCTTTGTGTCTCTTTTTGAAGTAGGTAGAGTATTCCATTCTAGTTTCATTTAGCGATATAGTATAAAGGTATTGCACGCACTTACCGTATTTTTATTCCTACGTCGTTACAAGTTAGCCCGTAAGTACTTAAATCACCCAATTTAAAAATTTTGTTTGAATTTACAATACAAAATAAACCATCTTATAGGTACAAACCTATATGGTACTCAATTCCAAACATTCCTATGAAGAACTATATATTATTATATAGTTATAATAATTAATAACATAACTTGAACCCTATTCCTGTGAGCACCCTACGAAAATATTGCGTTAACGGCGCAGACATAGTAGGCCAGTAATTGTCTTTCTTGGACAGGCTCATTCGTAGCCGAGATTTACCGCAGAATCTAATAAACGTGTTTATTTATTATATTCCAAGTTTTCCACGTATTGATATCATATACGAGGTATGCCTGGTTTAATCAAATCTTCGACTAATTCCTTTATTATGCGGACGTGGAGGAGAAAGGAAAGAATTGCTTACATTCTTTCCTTTCTCCAATTTGTAGGGGTTATTAGTCTTTTTTCCTAGAATAAATTGCGTACCTACTAGCATTCTGCCGTTCTTACGATAACCGCATTAACTAGGTTTTGGCAATTTTCGAGAAAAACGCGTTTAAAGTTTTTATTTTTATTTTTATTGTATCTCCGGAACTACTTGAGATATCGACATGGAAGTGGTACCAAAACAAAGATAAAAGTGTCAAGAATATAATAAGTACAAACAGACATACATACACAGTATACTTTACTATATTATTTGAAAAAAGCACTTATCGCTAGCAGCCTCCAATAACTGTTACCCATGATAACTAGACATAAGCGCAGCAACTGGCATACATGATGCACTTATGTTATGTCTATCAATATAATACATTGGGGTGTTTCCCCAATTCTTCAATAATAATACATTTTTGAAAAATGTGCAACTACTTCATATATATTTTATAATGCACATAAGGTTAAATTATAAAACAAATATAAATATTTTCAAATGTACAACAATTAACAAGGAAGGTTTAATATACGCAATCACCTAATCAGTGATTTATATTTCTGGAAGACTTTGGATATAATGAATTTTATCTAAATAAGTATTCATGCATCCCGTTCGTGAATCATATTTATCCTTTACAGACTAATCTGAAGTTTTTATACCTAAGCAGAGTACCATCTGGCAAAGACAACTGGTGCTTAAGAAACTGAACTAAGTCAAAAATAAACTAAAGCTTCAAAACAGTAATTAAAATTAGTAGAAAATTAATACAAATATTTTTATGTAAGATTTTGAAATTTCAAAAAATTCAAAGTATGTATCTTACACTAAATAAGTGAAAAATTTCCAATAATATGGTGTCAGAGATAAACTTATATACTATTTATCTCAATGAAAATGGAAAAATACTAAGTTTAAAGAGATATAAAATCAAATTCTTACATTATTACAGACCTTTAGAATCACCACAGTTACGGATATCAAGCAATCCAAAATTATCTTAATGTTACTTATTAATTTTCAGTTGCAGGTTGCTGCAGTTCTAGGCAATTTTTCGTTGGACACTTCAGTTGCACTAAGGCATCCAAATTTTCATATTGCTACTTGACTTTGTCTACTTCAGTGAAAAGAATTGCATAGTACATCGGAAACTGACAACATTTAAATTTTTTAACCCCTATTTTTATTAGTTTTATTATATTTATAACAAGTATTTTTTATTTTGTTTCTCATGCATTATTTTAATCTAAATAAAGAGCACAGCAGGAATCCGGGGATGCCAAATGGTTTCCGCACGTTGATTATCATTTAGAATCCCTTTGGTTTTTAACAATAACTTGACAAAATATACTAAATATAAAATCTCACGTTTTTGTATGATAATCACAAAATAGTTGTTAAATTTCGGTACTTACCTTCAGAAAAATGAAATTATATCAATTCAGTGGCTAGAGTTAGCTTGAAGATAATTTTATGATTGTTCAATATCCGTAACTGATGATTTTAAGTGCCTAAACATATACTTTTTAATTTATTTTTTATTGATAAATTCCCGCTCGGTGATGGCGCCATGACCGTGAAACACAAAATAGGAACTCCCACTGTGGCCGGGTTCAGTACCACCTCTTTACTTAACATAAATGTACTATCTTATACATTTTCCGCGAACAAGTCTGTAAAGCAATATTTAACGTGCTATGCTTTCCTTTTATTAAGCGCCTAATCTCTTAGTTGATGCTACTAATCTAAGCACGCTGCCAATGATGAATATAGAGATTGCTAGCAATAAAAACACTGACTCAAACATGCGCTTATGACTAGTAAGCCATTGAATGCTAGAAAAAAAGTTTGTACTAACCACAGAGCTATGAAACAAATGACGTTTCGCCTATAGATAGAGACGAAATTAATCATATTATTGCTGCCAAACTTCGGTACAGGGTACTCTTCTGTGTCAGTTTGATATTATAGGGTAATTTCGCTAGTTTCCGACCAACCGTGGAGTTGTCAAGTTTAGGTTGCATAATAAAATGTACCAGTATAATTTTTTGACTTGATGCTACTAAGCTACGTTTCAAATGTTATACTCTATATTTTTATCAGATTATCAATCATTTTTTATAATAACAGACCCTTTTATAAATATCTAAACCAAAGGCTAATAGTAACTATTTTGCTAGTTTTCGATCACTAAATTATGTTTACGACCACTTTTTCGCTAGTTTCTTACCACTATAAATTGAAAGACGTAGGTGCCTGTGGTAAATAAATGATAGAAACAATGATCAGAAAGGCTTCTTTAGATCCTCTGTCTTGTATTTTCATGATTTCTCCAGCTTTGAGGCACTTACTTATATAAAAAAGCATGATCTTTTTTCTTACTGAGACCGCCAAAAATTATTTAAGGATATGGCTAAAATATCAGCTATAACAAAAAAAAATTGGCTAACGTAGTTTATAAACATAGTTATGTTTACAAACTAAATACGCTACTTTTTTTGTAATAAAGCCAGCCCACATTAGACCCTGGGCGAGAAATATTCAATGATGGTTCGATCAGTTGGTCACGCCTATTTTGCGACCACCAGCATTAATCGTGTCTGGTCTAATTAGTTAAACTTACAAAGTAATCGACTATTTATGTACTTTTATATGTAAATAAATACGTATTTATAATGTTTTTGATATAGTTTGCTTTTGCGGTCGAATAGCATTTTTCTGCAGCTGGATTAGTTTTCGACCACGAGCGATTTTGGGTATTTGTAGTTTTTATACCAGATGGTGGATAAACGTGGTCGAAAACTGGCAGTTAAAATGAATGTGCTTTTAAGTTTCAAAGCTTTAAAATAGAATTGGGGATTTCTCGTATAATATTTGTTACAAAACTGAACCTATTTGGACATAAGATGTGTTCACCGCAAGCTTTTTATTTTTTGTATTTTTTCATCAAATGTACATTAAACGGTCGGATATAGGAAGTGGTCGCAAAACCGGCGAACTTACCCTATGGCAGAAGTACCAATAGTGATGTAATGCGTTGGTTAACCTTATAATTATCGACACATCGATAGTTTCTATTATGCCACCCGGAAATTTGTTACAATAAGTTTTAAATGTTTTCAATTTATTTTGTGGTTAGATTGACTTCTACTAATTAAACTTTTAATATCTTTTATGTTTATTAGGTTTCCTACAGATCCTAATATAAAAGATAAATAGATATTCGCAACTGGACAGTGCAATTGGTTTCCTCAAAAACATGATACGGTTTGCTCTCAGCATTTTGAAGCTGAATGTTTTATGAAAATGTCTAATCATATACGTTTATATTTTGACGCTATTCCCACATTGAAACTCTATCCTATTTTTAACGAGGTATTCTAATTTCTCCCCACTAGGTGGACCGATCACCTGGTGAAAACCGCGGGGAGCCGATGGATGCAGGAGGCGAGCAGCCGTTCAAAATGGCGCTTTCTGGGGGAGGCTTATGTTCAGCTGTGGACATCTACGGGCTGATGATGATGACTATAATTTCTCTTATCCGCATTTATTATTTGATGAGGACATTATAATGATGTGGCGTGCTCGCCCATGAAAGAGTTTTCATGTAGCCTCCATGGAGCTATTAAAAAAAGAAGGAGGGAATCCCGTCTGATCCGAAACTGAAGCTCCCTTAGGAAGCCGGTCGCCCTACTTTCAGCTGATACACATATGTAATGTGTCCGCCATTTTAGGCTTCAGTTCGATGTCAATCAAAACTCAATCCTTCATTTTTTTATTTCATCCATGGTAGCCTCATAGAAAACCATTGCTCTTGGTTGCTAAAGACAACTGATCTTGTTAATTCTACGTAAGAATCTACGTCTTAGTCGATATTGAATGAAAAAATTCACTTGCTTTTTATTTTGTAAACAGCTGTAAATTAAAATATACATCGCATGGTGAGCTGAAAAATTACCTTTATTTACTGCCAAACTAAGGACCTCCTATTAAATAAGTGTTTACCTACAACACCTCAATGATACTCAATATTATTATTATTTTTCCTAAAAATTCATCTGAAAATTGTATTTTCAGATGAATTCTATCAAAAAGAAACATGACGCAACAATACTGATAAATCATCAGCAAAACGTGTTACCTATGTATTTGGAGTTTTAATATATTTTTTCGTTTTATAACTTGTTATGTTTCTTCTATTTCAAACTTTAGTTTATAGATATAATAATACTATCACACATCATCAGCCGGCAGACGTCTACTGCTAAACACTGCCTCCCCCATAAAACCTCACTTTGGACGCCTATCGGATTTGCTTATAAACTTAATCTTTATAACCATAAACCGACGATAAACTACCTCTATACTTACACACATTACATTTGCCATAAAATAGGTGAGCTGGACTGTATATCCGTGACGCGAACATGACGTACCTACCAATACCAATACATTCAATTTTATTTATTTTAGATTTATACCGGTATGTTTATCGGCTGGCCATTGTCGACCCAGAATAGAGTATAATAGAATAAAATAACACTATTACACATAGAAATACGCACAAAAGATATAGGTAGGTACTAAAGTGTACCTAATGATACAATCAGGTAAGAGGTACCTTACCGCGTACTTAACTCATATCAAACTATCGATAAAAATATATCGACTCAACCCACAGCACGTTTTGCTGACAGCAGTGGCACTAATGACAAGACAATTGCTATATATGTCATCTGCGCAGGTAAACCATAGAGGTTTCATTGTAATACCTGACACGCTTGAATTGTATGAGAAGTGTCGAAAAGGCGCCTCTATGTAGAGGGGAAGCGTTTTTTTTTTTTTTGCTCTGTGGTACTAACTATGGATAGTGCGCTCTTGATAAGTAAAACTGCAAAAAAATCTTAGTTGATGCGTTTATGAAAACAAAAAAACCAGTTAAATGAAGGAATTTGTGAAATGTTACTTTGAGAAAGTTGTAGATCTCGTTTTTCTGATACCAGATCATGTATTAACTCAATTTCGCCAAAAACCTTAGTTGATGCGCTTATCGTAAGCGCGGCAGCATTGTCCGGGAACTAAAAGTACTCTGCGATCACCTTAGTTGCTCAATGTCTGCGATACATCTGCGGTCGGTACGGTAGTCGATGACCCTTATAGCCCGTATAGAACTAAATATTGAGTACCTACGGGTTGTCCCTTATAATCACACACTTATGTCTTAGCATTCATCAGTGGTCAAATGCTTTGCCTATAAAAATTAAATAAAAATTTCAGTACCTTTCAATAAAGCATTCAACCGGAACGCACGCCTATCATTTTCCGCTACTGTTCCTGAATCACATAATTATATATCAATTATCAATTTCTAATGTGTTTGTATTAGTTTATTCAGATCTAGTACAGTATTACGTATATTTATGATTTTTATTGCAGTATCGCCTGCTTTATCTACAGATAAAGTAAAGGAAAAAAATATGAAGGAAGGGATGGATGGATGCGGGTTCAATCCCCGCTCGTGATTCTAATTTTTCCTTTACATAATCTGTAGTATTACGTATACTTATATTACCTGTGAATTCAGTTTGAAGTTGTCTATAATCTGTTTAAGGTTTATCAGGAATATAGATAGAGGTACCATAGCTCTAGGAACCCGTACCTAAGATACTTGTTCTATAAGCACTGAAGCACTATCATTAAACTATACAGTACCTACATTGCTCAATAGAGTTCTGCCTAAGTACTAACTGCCTGTAATTTCAACTCGTCTTCACCTTTAAACTTACCTCTGCCAGCTCCAAGTAAACATGTGCCTATAAAAGATATTATTAAACCCGGCTACAGACTCCCGGTTAAAGCGTACCGGGGAATTATAGCTCGCAACTGTCACTCGTCTGGGTTTCAACACCGGAGTCCTGGAATCCGGGTGTCCCGGTATCCCAGGCTTACACGAGCGCTCGCGAGAATTAATAGCTCCATGTCAACGCGCACGACACCCAGTTTACTCTTGTGTTAATCTTAATTAAAGAAATAATTGAGTCTCGGCATGGTCTCAACTCATTTTCGAAAGCAGGATTACGCAAAATGAAGTGGTTAATTGCTTTTGTGTCTGGCGTCTCTAGCAAGCGCAATAAAATACCTTCATTATTACGTGTTTTGTTTGAATATCAGTTGTTTACACACGTTGCGATTAATGATCTAAATTGCGTAAATTCCAGAGCAGCACACGCCTTACTGCAAATAAAGTCATTCCCCAGATTGTTCGTAGAAGAAAACATTCGAGTTTCGTTCAATAACCGGGGAAGCCAGAATCCTCGAAGGCAAATAAGTGCGTGGGTAATGAAATTCCACCTGTCAATAGGCCGGATAATCCCGGTTGTCCGGCCGCCGGTGGCCCGGCTCGGGCATTGTGTGCCGTGTTTGTGGCCCGCCCTTAATCCCGCAGGTCACTCAACTCAAGTTTTGTGAGATTCTATTGTAATGTTATTTTATTGGTCGATTTGGATTTATACTTTTTGATGAAAGGTAAAGGTTAATGGTTTCCGAATCCTTTTTGTAGCTCCCAGCTTGTAATAATATGTAATTTATTTTAAAAATTTGTTCGGAGAGGTATTTTGTGTCTCGTGCTATGTTTCATTACAGTTTTCTAGTTATCAAATGGTTGGAAATAGTAACTCTATGTTACATGTATTTGCAACGATGCCTGCTTCGATTATTACGCTGAGAGTACGAATTCGAAAAGACTACGTTATGCTGTTTTATCTACTAATGTAGACCTAAGAGGATTTGCTTATTTTAGAAGTCAAAATAAACACTTGACATCGCGTTGAAAGTTTAATTATTTGGCTTGCTTCTTATTGGATGCTGGAAGCCTGGCACAGCTGCTAAATAGGTACCCTACCTCATACTTGTTTTATGGGATTTTGATAGCAATTTTCAGTACAACTTTTCACAAGGTAAAAATAAGACCGAGGCTTCATTCAAAGCCGAAGTTCAAGGCTTACAGTGCACAATACGCCTGACGTAATGAAAAGCGTACCCATCGTCGTATCTCGCGAATATTACGTAGGTGCTCGGCGACGCGGGCGCTACCGGAATAGTAATGAGGATTGTACCGGTTATTGGTACCAGTGTGTACGTGCCCTAATGTCATGCATGGAGGTGGCTTAGCGCACCGAAAAATGGAAGATGATATTAAAAATTTGTATATACCAACCTTAATATAGGGGACATTTCTGTATAACCTCGGTGATTAAGCGAAATTCATATTTGCTTTTTCTATAAAGTGACTGAATGTGCCTACGTATTCCTACACTATGAATAAGAGCATATGCCTCATCAGACTCCTCGAGGAACTCTACACACACGGTAAAGAGAAAAAAAAACCTGTTAAGGCCCTGACAGGACCCAATGCGAGCACGTTTATTACAGCAGACAAACTTGAAACTTATTTTGTACCTCATAGGGTCGCTTTATGCATAGCAAAAATATGGCGATTACGTTGCGTTGCACTTCGACTTTCCATTTTTCGGTACAAATAATCTATCTATACTCTATACATATAATAAAACTGTAGAGATAAAAAAATCTGTAAATGCAAGATATCGAAAAAAAATGACACAGGTTGGCTTGAAATTTTTCGCTGATCACGTTAAGCTACTTTTTAGACATTTTGTCTGTTTGTTTGTTTGTTTGTTTGTTTGTTTGTTTGTTTGTTTGTTTGTTTGTTTGTTTGTTTGTTTGTTTGTTTGTTTGTTTGTTTGTTTGTTACGGCACAACTCCGAAAATACTGAACGGATTTTCATGCGGTTTTCACTAATAAGCTTAGAAAAACCCGGCGCACAACATAGGATATATTAAATTTTAAATAATGAAACTTTTTTTTGGTGAAAATGATTAAGATTTCAATATGAAACGGAACGGGATTTTAACAAGATGGCCGCTTCAAGGCTTCAAGGTAAGTTTTTTTTTCTTATATTTTGGTCCACACATAGTGTAGGTATTTAGCCAGTGTCAAAAGGTAAGTTTTATTTTAGCTACTAATCATAGATGAGAGAAAAAAATGTGCTCTGTGCTACTGCCCGTAATTTTATCTCGGGTTTATCCGGATGCACAGATTAAAGAAACAAAACTCTGTTACTATTATGGCGCGGGTTCATATACGCCCGAACCTTTGCTGTTGAGTTGGCGCGCAAAAACCGCTTTGTTGACTATCCTCGATGTTTTTGTAGCGCCCCAACCCGGACATACAGTCAATTTGTTTGCCTGCTGCGCGACCGACGTGGGCTAAATAAAATGGAGGAAGCAGTAGCGTTATATTGCATGTCGGCGAATAAATATATTTTACTAACTGTGAGAATATTATTTGCGATTACAAAAATAAATTTTAATAGTTTTAATTTATAATTCCTTATCAATATGAAGTAAAACCAATTTTTTTTTATATGTCTGTTTATCTGTCTCTTTGAATACGGATCATGGTTGTTATAGTGGCAACAGAAATATATCATCTGTGAAAAATTCAACTGTCTAACTATCACGATTCATGAGTACATCCTGGTGTCTGATGGACAGACAGACAGACAGACGGACAGCGGAGGTTTAGTAATAAGGATTTACCCTTTGAGGAACCCCAATCATTTTTATTTCATTCTGAACAATCCCCACTGCACTAAGCAATAAGGAAGTAATGTAATGCATGTTTGTATTTATAACATAAAAACAAAAAACAGTAAATAACAATTGGCGCGCCTGCATTACCGGCAGTGTATCATGAGTGCATCACACTTTTCGGGCTACGGCAAAATACATCGCGTGATAACTTCATCTGCGCTCGATGCAATGCAGATTAGAGAAAAACAATGTGTTCATTATGTAAGTACCTATACCCAAGGAAGTCATATGTATTGCATAGAGATAAGTTTTTTCGTTAATCTGTGGTCCAAACTAAAAAAGAGGATAGGTATGAGAATCTTCTTAAATATGAGCACGACACAGAGAACAAGGAATTTCGAAAACTAAAAACTTCTTAGACTTTTTATTATAAGTTATAAGTCTTCACGCGATATCATATTTAGCCAATATTGAAACATAACTAAAATTATTATTCATGTTTTCGATTTAATGGGGTTTGGCGAGGGCAAAATTCTTTATTGGCGCTCTGGTATTATGTATTAGTTTTCAAAAATGTACTACGCGTTACCATTCGAAATAAGTATTTAAATTGTATTGTATAGTAGCTATAGCTTACCTTAACCTATAGTAGTAACATATTCAGTAATCTGTGCCTATAGGTTCTTCATTTATTGACCCTAGCTTTTTTTTTTTTCTTTTTTTTTCTTCTTTCCTCAGTCGAGGATGGATGGCGCCGCACGTCTTGTGCATTTGCCAACGTCATGTTCAATTTTCAAGTTTATAATGACTTGCAGTGTCTTGCGCTTGCGAATTCTTGTGGATTCGTAGAGTGTGCTTTTATTTTGGTAGGTGGTAATTTTAAAAACAAACGTATATTTCGCGAAATCTAGCTTTTGCTACGCATTGTAAAACCTTTTTTATTTTGGCATTAGACAAAATTTGTATTTAGCCAATAATAGGAAGTATTTTATGAAAACTGTTTAAAAGGGTAGGTTCTTGGAATTTTTATAATCATTAATAAGGCTTCACGCAATTATCATACTTAGCCAATATTGAAGCTTACTTAATTAATATTTTTATTCAAGTTTTTGATTTATAAGGTTTTGGCGGGAGCAATGTTCTTTATTGGCGATCTGGTCAAATGTATTATTTACATAAACTTACTACACGTTACCATTCTAATTAGGTAGATAAAATTATTATTGCGCTACTGCTATATTCTTGATCGACCCCAAGGAAGTTTTAAGGTACCAGGGGTCTAGCAAAGATACCAACCACTAACGTTAACGCCAAACGCTAACCATAGAGTAACTTTTTATACTGGAGGACTGACGCTAACTCCAAAATGTACTGCGATGACATTTCGGAAATCGCTTACTTTTCCACAGCTACTGTCATTTCAATACAATTTTGGAGTTAGCGTTAGGCGTTAACGTTAGTGGTTGGTATCTTAGCTAGACCCCCTGTAGTACTTATAGCTAATTAAGTTATAGACCCTTACCATTGCTACGCATTTTAAAACCTTTTTTATTTTGGCATTAAAGTAAGCCGGAGTGCGATATTTGTATTTAGCCAATGATACGAAATATTTTATGAAAATTGTTTATGGGTAGGTATTTAGATATAATAATATGTAGGTATTCATTATGGCAATTGTATCCTCGAATTAACAACAATATGGCGCGTAACGTTCGTTTTTGACTGTTTTTTTTTTAATTCGTTCTTCTTCTTCTTCTTGCATGTTGAAATAAGTTTTTAATAGTTAAAATATTTTAGATCTGTGGGCTTTTAAATACACCACGGGAGCAAAAAATGATTTATTACTCAGTTATTTCAAGAAGGTTATAGTTATAGTAGGTAAGTAACTATCTTTGTAATGACGATTTTACCTACTTCCTCACTTTCATCACTAGGTAGGTACGTTGAAAGTGCAGTGGGAATGAGACAGCGTGGAAAATAGTGGACATAATAATAATTATAACTTTCGATTCTTTAGGGAGTGGTGGTTTAGTATTAGTAATTCCTAATTAGTATTAAGAAAATTAATTATGTACGCATCGTACAGGTAAATGCATATCTCCAGCAATTTATAAACTTATTATGGACACTGGCTAAGTGTAGGTACTCAATCCGTATGGAGCCAAACTTAAGAATCATCGTGTGTGATTCTTCCATATTTTTCTAAACCGTACCTGACTGCTTAGGTAACTACTACCTAAACAAAATTTACTGAAACATCTGTTAAAGACCTGAGTGAAGTGATGATGATTTCTTTTTGTTGTAATATGAAGAGGTACTTATAAAATTGTAGTTTTTTGTTTGAAACTTCTGTTACTGTTATTAAATCTATATTAGACTCACATTTAAATTTAGGTAATGGCTTAAATAGCTTCCATTCCACATACAGGTTACTGTGCTCAGCTTCGAAAAGATTTAGTGGATTTTTTGTTTGGTACGAAATGTATTATCTATTATTAGACTATAACGTAAAAATAACATAACACAAGCGTGCGAAGCCGCGGGCAAAAGCTAGTTAGCTATAAAAGAAATGCTTATTGTTATAAAAAAAATAAGCTTATAGATGGATGCATTGAAACATAGCTTAGCACTATGATTTATTTCAATGGGGTGTCTTATTATAATGTAACATTTTAGAACGTTTGAATGATTTTTTAGAGGTCACTTCACGATTTTATCGAGAAAACTTTTCGTAAACGTGTTTCGGTTTCGGCAGATGGAAAGAAGATATGACCAGTATTAACGTGCATTTTTTTTCAATCCTGTAAATGGTATACGTTTTGAGATAATCACGTTTGAAATAGTCCATTTGGGAGCATTCAGCGCCTTAATATCAGTTAATTAATATTTGGGCGAAGATAATGAAATCTCATTCCAAAGACTGAGATATGATGTAGATGGAGGTATTGGTCGCATACACAAAAAAATACAGTTAAACAGAGGAGTTAATAGAACCGTCTCCTTTGTGCAGTCGCTTGATAATAAAAGTAAAAGTTCTAAAAAGCTCTTTCCAGAAATAAAAAAGGTTGGGTGAAAAGGTCAATTAGAAGTTTCCTTTTCCTCGGTTTTTTACAAAGGAACACCTCGGCAACGTTTTTGTAACACCTCGTTACTTCTAACTGTAAATACTTCTAAAACTTTTTAATGTCATGAAGGTAAAGTATAGTAGGTACCATAGATGAAATAAAAAAAAGCAGGATTGAGTTTTGATTGACATGGAACTGAAGCCCAAAATGGCGGACATATTACATATGTGTGTCAGATGAAAGTATGGCGACCGACTGCCTATGATGTGAATGTGTGCGTGCCCCGCACGTATATACGTACGAAGCGTTCCGGCTTCCTAAGGGTGCTTCAGTTTCGGATCAGACGGGATTCCCTCCTTCTTTTTTTGTTAGCTCCATGGTAGGTACCTACCAAATACCATAAACAAGTACCTAGACGTCCTGCGTGATTGTAAGTGGACATCGCCAGCAGCCTGAAGACCAACACCAAGTGCCAACACCAAAAGTGCCGTCTCTTTCTAGGGTTCCGCACCCAAAGGGTACAATGAACCCTATTTCTAAGGCTCCGCTGTCCGTCTGTCTGTTTGTCTATCTGTCTGTCCGTCACCAGGCTGTATCTCATAAACCGTGATAGTTAGACAGTTGAAATTTTCACAGTGATGTATTTCTGTTGCGGCTATAACAACAAATACTAAAAACCAGAATAAAAGTTATATTTAAAGGGGCTCCCATACAACAAACCTTATTGTTTTGCACGTTTTGATAGACTCTCACTTGGCCGGTTGTTTTATTCCACCCCTAATAGGTATGTAGGTAGGTGTTTTTCAAGCTAATGCTTAGTATAGGTAGGGTATGACGGCATGACAAAGTATGATCACGAGGCACAGATTAGAGAAAAAAATAATTACTATAGTGCCACGCCACTTTTTCCTGTGATTTAAAAATCGCCATATTAATGTTGTGAGAATTAATAAGATGTAAATTTAGGAATCTACATAATAATAAAACGTCCACACGCATCCATCCACAAACAAAAGTATTAACCACCATTTTTAACGTTCTCGTAATTGTGCCAAAGGGTCGTTTGCAAGCTGACAGCAGTCTAATTAAACGTAAGGGCTGCTTTTACGCCATTACATGAATTATACAATACACAAGGGCGGGCAGGGATGATACAGGTTCACCACGCTGAGATGAGAATTTGATAAACAATTGGAAATCGTTGTTGTAGGCAACAGGTTCTCAACAGTGGATGAAAAGTGTATGAGATGAGCCCGTTGTTAATTCAAGTTTATGCCATACCTAAAATTGTTTATTAAATAGGATAAGCAAGTATATCTAAAGCCTATAAATTCCAACTGAAAATAATAAGACAGATAATGAGGTGACACCTAAATGTACAGTCCTTTAATTTTAGTGATACAGAAGCTGCGACCGCATCGCCCCGAGAGCTTCTACCGAAAACTCCAATTTATTTTGATTACGAGAATTGGATAGGAAAACTCAACCTTGTCCTACTATAAGGGCAGGTTCTTCCAGTTAATGGAAAGAAATCGTGAAGATTGATTGCACGGAAACCAGGTAAATCTGGCGTAGGGTGTGGTACGGTGCTAGGATGTTACACTTCCTTATCTATACCGCTACATATTTGTAAATACAACGTCTTAATTAAATAAATAAATACCACCCAATGATCGCAATAGATCCTGGACCCTAACTAGGATTCCCTGTATCTAGGCACAAAGGAAATACGAGGATCACATGCTCCCACAACACCCAGGACTCGGATCATCATCATCATCAGCCTGAAGACGTCTACTGCTGAATATAGGCCTCCCCCAAAAAGCGGCACTTTAAGCGGCTGCTTGCCTCTGGCATCCATCGGCTCCCCACGGTTCTGACCAGGTCGTCGGTCCACCTAGTAGGGGGCTGGCCTACGCTGCATCTTCCAGGTCGTGGTTGCCACTCCAGAAACTTTCTTAGCCAGCGGTACTGTTGTTGGTGGTATAATTTGTAATCTTCATAGTAAACAAAATAATAAATAAATCTGTGTGGACATTAGTAGGTCCTATAGTCGCACGAGTGTCCATAGTCATGTTGTGACGTCTCAAGCCGATAAAACTCGCCAAATCTCTGTCTGGGATCTTGTCTGGTTGATTTTAATGTGAGTGGTCGTGTGAATCGGTGTGGGCTACCAATTAGCTGTGAACCGCGATGTTTTGCAACAAATTAGTAAATCGTTAGATTTGGATATGCTAATTTCTGGTAGGAGTATCTTCAATGCATAAGGTCTCTGTTGAGATTCATAACATTGAATTAAACAAATAAATTAAAATACATTGAATTTATTTCTTATTGCATCGTGTACTTGGCAGTTTTGAAAACATAAAGGATCTTAAATGTCATTCCAAATACGATGACCGTATATACCTACCATGTCGTATCAAAATCAGTCGAGTAGTTCCAACGTTAAGCTTTCTCTCAGAATCTCAGAAAGACAGACACAAGAGACAGAAAAACAAACAAAAAAGAAACTTCTACGTGTTAGTTCTTCGCTCAACAGATTACTGTGATCATGTCAAAAGCTCGCTCCAGAAATATTTACCCGATTGTTCCCATAACATGGTGTTTATAATATAGACTTTAATATCCATCCCTTCTATCTATTTCTGAAATAGCATATTGAAGCAAAAGTATTCAAACTCGAATGTTATTTATATTCTTTTTATTTCATTGTTTATACAGCTTTCTATTGTTTTACATCTTGGTCACGAAACTGACAAGCATTACTTGCGTCTCAATTAGATTTTAAATTACGTTGGTGAAACTAGATGAACATTACGTTAATGTTAATGAATAAACTAATGAAATTACCCTGCTTACTGTTGCATAGGAACTGGCTCATTCATTATGTATTACCTATCTACTTCTATCTTAGATAACTAGTAGATACTTACCTAGCTTACTTACTTATAAGAAAGTAAATAGAATAAATAAGTACCGAGAAAAATTCTTAATGGTGCCCTTTTGCCCATTCCATGGATAATCTGTTAGCCGGGTGAAAAATGTTTAGATCTAAGGAGGGTAGAAAAACGATAAGGAATATGATGTCACAATACGGCCAAGAGGACATGGTACATATTCTCGTATGGCAAATTAGTAGGTATGACCACGAGGAAACGGCGCCGGCGGTCTCAGGGCACCTGCGGGAAGAGATACCCCATCTCCTCGTCATATTCTTACGCCAAAGCCACACATAACACTTCAATCACGTATTGAAGCTCTTACAAATTATTTGATCAAACGAATATGTTTCGACCTTCATATCGTCAGTCGAAGACGTCCACTGCAGAACACAGGCGTCCCTCGTCCAAAGTGGAGTGACGCCACTTACCATAGGAGTTTGCCATAATCACTAGTGATTGATTAATTAGCATTCGCATTAATTTTTAGCTTGTGTAAACTCAATTAGCATTTCAAAAATGAAATGAGGTTGCGAAATTCTGTGAAATATGAAATTTCATTTCACTTCATTTAGTTCATTTTGTATTTAATTTTTTAATTTAAAGATTCATTTCATTTTTATTTCATGTTTCATTTCATTTTTCATTTCAATTTTCATTTCATTTTTCATTTCCATTTCATTTAATTTTAGCAAATAGCATAGCATAGCAGTAGTGTGTAAGCACTACTGTGTTCCGGTTTGAAGGGCATTGTAGCTAGTGAAATTACTGGGCAAATGAGACTTTATGACCTGATTACACAGTGTAGTAATTTGATTACTAGACTGTGTGATGTCTCAGGATGACGTGCGCAGTGCAGTGTTACACGAAACTTTATTATTTTAAAGTTCCGAGTGACACTGCAATTGTTATGGGCGGCCGTATTGCTTAACATCAGGTGAACGACCAGCTCGTCACGTCATTCATTCCCATAAAAAAAAATTGCAATTACCATGCTAAGACTCGTGAATTAGCATGTTTATGAAATTTACGCAAAATCGCATTAATTGCCATTGCTAATAATCACGACGTTTGGCAGGCGGCTTGGTGATCGTAGAAGATTTTAATGTACCGAGGAGAATTCCGGGAGCGGGATAGGGAGCGCCACCTTGAGCGGCTGCTCGCCTCCTGCATCCATCAGCTCCCCGCGGCTTTCACCAGATCGTCGGTCCACCTAGTGGGGGGCTGGCGCACAACGCGTCTTGCGGCTTACGCTACTGCAATTTCAAGATTAACCTCAAGCAAATCTCACCACTTTAATTAAAACGAAAGATTGTAATAAACCTGGAAGGCTGGAAGCAAGCTAACATGCTCAGCGCAGCCGCACAAGTGTCTTAAGTGGTCGGGTCAAGCACTCCGCGTAATTGGGATCGTCGTTTGTAGACGTGCGATGATTGCACCTGCTTGGATAAAGCGGGAACTTTATTAAAAGATCTGCCATTTCCTGCTTAGTTTTCCATGTTTTAACCTAATTTGTTCCTACTGTGTTGGGGAGTGAAAAAATCTTCTTTTTTTATGCTATAGGTAGCAAACAAGCATACGGCTCTCCTGATGGGAATAGGTCAGGATTTGAAATAAATGTAACCTTTATTTGGCTTAAATCTTTTAGTTTTTCAGTCTAGCTAGACGAAGTCGTCTGGACAATTCGCCCAGCCCAGTAGCATAATACCAAAACCCATTTACTAAGTACAATGACTAATAAGTACTAATCAGTAGTTAAAGACGCAAGTCGTGTCAATTTTCTTATAATAACGAGAGAGACAAGAACAAGAGTAACGAATTCTAGCTCTGTGAGAGAGACGGAGACCTGTGGATCATTGCGATGGATTGTGCATTGGGGTGTAGAAAACCCTGGGACTTATTGGTGTGTCAATTCTACTTCGAGTGATTTGTATTCATTATATTGCAGAGCATTGATGGGCATTGGACATCCTTCCGGTGAGTAGGGAAATCTTGGTGATGATGAAATTGGGAATAAGGTGTCCGTCACCATCGAGTCCGAAATGCTCATAAAAGGTTGGAACATGCTGGCTAATACAGCCACTACAGCCTCTATTTATTTTCCAATGTATCCACCTACGCATAAATCAACACTAGCTACAAACTCTAACATAAATTGCAACTAAATAAAATATCACATAATAGCAGACACGTCGTAAACTGGAGGCGGTATCAGTCAGCTTGATGTGCCGTAAAAGCAGCTTTATTATGGTTTATGTGAGGATCGCAGTGAAAGCAACATGCAAAATATGTTAGACTATTCATTGGCCCGTAAAATGTTTTATTTTCTTTTAAAATTATCCAACGCCCTTGGACACTCAGATGAATGGAGTAAGCACTGCGTTAGCGTAGCGGCGAGTGGTCAAAGTTTTGGTGGGCGATGAGTACCATGCACTCCTTGTTTAGACAGTCAATTACTTTTCTCTATTCCATGCTGTTACATGATTGTAGTCTATAGTAAATTACTTATTTCTCTAATGTGTGGCTGTAACACATGTCACATCATTAGAAGTGACGATGCCATCGAAAGTGTCGCCATCCTACGCCTAGTTTGTAAGTAACTGGAACACTTTCATAAGATGATGTTCTATCTTGAATGTGATGGTGGTAAGACTAGCACTAGAAAACACCAAAGAAAAATTAAACTGTACACAATTATTATACAGAGAAACGCAAACATTATTCGTGTCTTGCAACGTCTCAAACTCTCAATAGATCATGCTGTATGCTGCCAAGAAAAATTATGAGTACCTACAGCGCTCATAAGTGATCCACCCTAAGGCTAAAAGGCCATCTAGAAATAGATTTGACATTGACACTGTCAGCGAGAATTATTCGTCATCGCTTACTTTACTAATTTTAAACTCGCTGATTGGCTGTTTCTTACAAGTTTTATTTATATTCTCTCAGTTTGAGAAGGCTTTTGGACAGTGCAGCATAATACGACCATGGTAGCACCGCTGTCCAAAATCTCCTACTCTACTACTCTAAGCTTGAGGACCTGTTTATTTAAAGGAAGAGTTTAAAATGCTTTAACTTAAAACTCCATGATCATGCAACATTACAAGACTATCATTCATTTGTTTAGGCTGCAGCTTGCTTACTTGTCTAATTAAACCATTCATAACACTAACCATACCATCATTTTAATAACATGATGGATAAGTCATGTAGACGACCCGAGAAATCTGTACAACCGTATAAAGAGCATCAGCTCTTTTGAAAAAGGGAATGTTGAAGGTTTCTAAATTTTGAACGAAATAGTATCATTGTTTTAAAATAAGTTTTAGAAGCTTATAAATATAAGGCGTATATAGGTATTGGCACCGTTTTTACAATGTAAACATACGTTTTGGAGTAGAAACAATATGTTTATGTATGCTAAATAGTTTGAGTCATGGCGCATTAGCTATGCGTGGGATGAACCGACCGGTTGGTTTGGTTGCCACGAGGTATTTCTTATATTAGTGTTGTAAGATATATATAATTTTTCCTCTATGGTTATAAGAATAATATTTGTAAGCTCAGACTGCAGGTGATCATCACTTCAGCTACAAAACAAACCGAGATGAATGAATGGAATACCATTCATTCATTCATCTCGGTTTGTTTTGTCATTCACTGTTCATCGAGCGAAAAATTGCAATCACGAGCGGGATTTGAAGACTGATTTGGAGTAGGTATTTGAACCACAGCCCTAGAATATTTTCGTTGATCACCCAGCACAACTATCAGTTACGGGACACGTGACAAGTGATCTAATATCTCATGTATGTTTATTGACCGAGCGAACGAAGTGAGCGAAAGTATCTGCTTCAACTTGCCAAAATTTGCTTTCCTCTGTCCGGATGCACGTACTCCCAGGTCGCATTTTTCAACGAATCTTAATGAAACTTGGTAAACAAGTTCTACATGGTCAGGTCATTTATTAGTCTTCGCCTATTTTTGATTGGGGGGGTAGTTCCCAATAAAAGGGGTGAAGTTAACAGCAGCGTCATTTACCAGCCAATTTTGATAATATTTGGCAAAAGCATTGGTATTCAATTCTAAACAAGTGTATTAAATAAGTATGAGCAGAATCGGTCAAGAGCTTGTTGAGATATAAGCCCGTGAGGTCTGAATTCAGGACGTACTAACTACAGCATCATGGTGCATGGTTGCAAAACTGTTGTGCTTGCGAGGTCTACAGTTCGCAGAAATACTAGTGATATTAAGATATGACTATATTGAGACAATCTCTGATAACAAATCGAACTTTTTTTTTTACTTCCTACTTTATATAGGATCTGTGCTTCCCTACTTATTCTATCGTGTCTTCCGGTAAACATTTGTACCGGTTCACGGTTATCCGTCATCTATTTTATTCTTTTACTCTGAGATGTGTATGTGACTATGTGTATTGAATTATTGATGTATTGAATAGTGTGGGATATCCTTTGAGTGTGGCCTCATTTGCATGTAAGGTGGGTGACGTAATGTATGCCTCATCTTTGTTATTGTTACTGGTTGGTTGATTTCGGTAGGTGAGTACTGAGTACCTATAGTAGGTACGTGTGTCCATTTTGACATCATCATTTTGTCCTCATAATTTAAGCAGCACGCGTTCGAATGGACCCATAACCTAATTGAATTCTTATAAGTAATTCGCTCACAGTAGATAAAAATATCACATTACTAACATATCTAAAAAAATATGTCATTATTCTATTATTTTAGTATTTTGCCTTTTATCCATTGAGATGGAATGGAATGGAATAGAATAGAATAGAATAGAATAGAATATCATTTATTCAATACTTGCTTAAACTATGGTACAGAACATGTTATATTAATGTTACATAATATGAACTAAAAACAAGAAACAAACACAAAACAAGTATTGAATGGGCGTCGGCTCAGCATGTGCTGGTTGTCGAATGACATCCAGCGCTGGTTGGAATATGGATAGAATCCTAACCTAGTTTAATTAGTAGTGGTCATGTTGTTATAAGTTTTTCTGCTCCGTTGCAGCAGCTATGAGCCAATCATATAACTTATCTTTAGTAGCCCCACAGATTAAATCTAGCTCGAGAAAGCACAGCTGGTTCGAAAAGGAAAGTGGTCGAGTGTTACGACCGCGGTTAAATGAGCCCGTAACGACGACAGTTACTGTTGTTATGCCATGTGCCTTGTGATAGGTTGTTGACACCGACCGGCTGTAGTTCTGATTATGGCTGTCTCTAGCCAATCATATTATTATTATATCGACTATTATTAGATATCAAGTATACTTCCACTTCCACCGAGATGTAGATGAAAAAATCATAATTCATTTCAGAAATTCCACCAATTCTGGGCGTAAAAGGAAAACAAAATAGGAACAATAGTCCACTACTATGTGGACCAACGATCTGGTTGAAACCGCAGGGAGCGGATGGATGCGGGATGCAAGCAGTCGCTCAAAGTGGCGCTCTGTGGGAGAGGCCTATGTTCAGCAGTGGATGTCTTCAGGCGGTTGATGATGATGATGCTATAATATTGTATCAATTAAATTTTTATGTTTTATTTTTATCTTAATATGAGGCCCTAAGACATTTTATTTTATTATATGCTCGTACAAAAACATTAGAACATGTTTAATGAGCGCTGTCCTATAGACAGTATTTTAGTTAAGTAAGATAGAATATTATTTTTTATTTTATTTTATTTTATTTTATTTTATTTTATTTTATTTTATTTTATTTTATTTATTTTATTTTATTTTATTTTATTTTATTTTATTTTATTTTATTTTATTTTATTTTATTTTATTAGGACAACCAACAGCTTTCTTATTAAATAATCTAAGAACAGGAGAACGAATACACATAAGCCAAATACAGGTTATCACTCATAGAATTAATAAATAGGTGTTTACAATATATGGTTTAATATTAACGCAACATTAAAAGTGTGACATTGCACAAGAAATGGAAAAATAAAATATATATATATATATATGAAGTGAAAACTATTATACAAAGCCATACAAATATTAAGTAGATATAATGTTTTACACGTAAGTATAAAGTTTTAAAATATATATATATGAAGTGAAAACTATTATACAAAGCCATACAAATATTAAGTATATAATCTTTTACACGTAAGTATAAAGTGTCTAACTAACTAGTCGATTGTATCAGGTAACAGGTTGTATGCTGTAACAACGAATCTAGTCAAAGAAATCCTTTGAAATTAAATTTGCGAAAGAATTCTGCCTCGTCGAAAATAAGTCAACTAGCTCGGAAAATTTGTAATTAAAACTTTTACAAGTGCGCGGAATGAAAGCATTTCTACGGTAGTTTGCACGGCTGTGAGGGATACATAATTGAAGATGGCAAACGCGAGATGAGAAACACGGCGCCACAAGTTTGATCTCAGCCAGCAGGGAAGGACAGTCAATCCTACTCGACACTAAATTAAAAAGGAAGGAGAGGTCAGCAGCCTCTCTCCTTCTTTGGAGAGGTAGCAGGTGGTGATGCTTACTACTCTTTTCATAGTCAAAGTTACGATTAGAGATTTTAGTCTTGAAGTTGATAAAGCGCAGGAATTTTCTTTGGGGCTTTTCAAGCAGAGCTATGTATTTATCGTACCTGGGATTCCAAACCTGGGAGGAATATTCAAGTTGACTACGAACCAAGGAGCAAAATAGTATCTTAAAGGTTTTAATGGTCTTGAAGTCTTTGGTTACCCGTAAGACGAAGCCTAGAGTCCTCATAGCTTTACATGTAATGTTTTCAATGTGCTTGTCAAAAAGAAGCTTAGAGTCGAGAGTTATAGAAGCATTGCTCCATTAACCTGTTAAACCTTTACAAGTTGTACTAAACAATATCCTTGGCATTACAGATACTGAACCTATTTATGCAGGGTCTAGTCTGTTTCACCACCACCAAGTACGTTACAAATATCTATCAATGTCTATCTATTAATATATTTCCATAAAATGATTGGTCCTGCCTGCCAGAATAAGTGACTGACTGACCAAAGCTAATTACGTCCAGCGTTTAACCGTCACATAAAATTTATCAAGACGTTGGTGAAACATTCGGATTACCTATAAGATTATACCACTGACCGGACCTGACCTTTACCACAACTCCGTAACTTTTACAAAATTAACGCTGACATTACACGGCCCGCCCTCTACGAACCGTTTGAACTTTTAATAGGTACCCCACAGACTACCAATATAATTGACTACTAATACCGCTTCGCTTTAGTCGCCAAAAAGCTGCTATTTACAGCATACTTACATTATAGTCAACTCAAGAGCCTTTGGGCGGTTTAAAAATTAGTCTGACCACTTGCTTACACGAGAAAATAATGAGCACAGAAAAGAATTCATGAATCAGAAAGGTTGATTTGCTATTTTGACCAATTATAGCAGTGCGCCGCGCTGATCGCCAACAAATCAGAGCCTTGCATTCCAACTGCCTTCAATCAATGAGAAACACGCGCTTAAGTACGATTGTCCACTGGTATATTATTTCATGGTAGTTAGCTATTAACCGCTGATACCGGACCGTGTGAAGCTGTTTCAAAGGCTATAAATATGGCATTTACTGGCTCTTATAATTGCTCTAATTTAAAGCTTCTGTGTATGTAATTCAACCGGGATGTGTTGTGGTGAGAATTGAAACTTGAATCGAAACGAGGGTCCCGTTAATTATTGGCTCTATACACTATTTGCTAGTACCATTGCCCGGTTGAATTGTATTGTAATAATGACTGTAATGCTGATTCAATAGGTCACTCAATCAGGCGTACTGTAGGCCTAGCACGAACATTTACGCGGGAGTACGTGTAACGTTAACGTAAGTCAGTTGTATGGGGCACTGATCAAATGCCATACAACTGGCTTACGTTAACGTTACACTTACTCCCGCGTAAATGTTCGCGCTAGGGCCTCTGAATACTGATAAACTACTGATGAAAAACGCGATAACTCATAGTTTTCACGAGCCTAAGGGTCTCGACACCAAGCGACTCCAATAATACTATACCTTTTAGGCCCATCCATGTACCTAGAGGGAACTAGAAGAAGTACCTAGTTAATTGTACCTCCATACTTAATTCCGCTTTTGATTTTTATTTGTAGGATTCTGAGATGGCCATGGCATAAATAGCATTGGTAGGTGACTGTAACCCATGAGGTAGGTAGCTTTAGGTTCTACGTAACTTATAATTGAATTAAAAAAACTAAATTAATAATTTTATAAGTAAAATTGTCTTGGAACTAAGTTATTTTTTGATCTTGTGACACTGTTGATCAAAGATTCGACGCCAAGTGAAAACAAAAATCAAATCAAATTTTCTGTAATGTGACAGGAAAAAATATTCGGTAAAAAATGGCGAAAATATTAACCTGCAATGAAAATAACACTGACTGATGACTCCTTTACAAGAAAGTGCTCTGTTCCTTTTTGATAGAATACAATTTCCCGAAGAGATATCTATTATCTCGCCGTTTTCATGGGGTTCGAATATAAATATATTTCGGAATAACATAATCCCCGCCCCGCTTTATTGAGGTGAAAAGAGCAGGGACAAACAAAATGCCAACGTGAAAATGGCGCCTGGTGGCTGCGGTTCCCATTCTGTTTCATCGGTTTCGTGTGACCGTCCGTCGCGTCGCTTTCCAGCAATTTTCATTTGCGCGCAAACGCTGTTTCTTTTCGCGGCAATTTGAGCGGCACACGTTAATTTTTGCGGCCAGTATTAATCGGTGTTGCCATTCTAGAGTGAATGAGTTTCATTTGTCTGTAGTTGATGTGTTGGTTTGCGTTGCGTCATTTCTCTGTCTGATACGTCCTTGCATTTGTGTATTGAATGGTTACCTAGCGTATTCTACTGTAAAATAGCACGACTGGGTAAAGTAGAGAGTCGACATGTAGGCCTAGCACAAACATTTACGCGGGGGTAAGTGTAACGTTAACGTAAGTCAGTTGTATGGGGCGCTGATCAAATGCCATATGTATATAATGCATATGTATCATTTGTTCTTTTGTGGTCAATTTTTTTTTTGTGTGAACAATTCACACAGCGCCATCTAGCCCCAGACTAAGCATAGCTTGTACTATGGGAACCAGATAACTGATACAATACTTACATACTTTTTGTTTGTAAATACATACATGGAATACAATATAACACTCAGACGCAGAACAAACATCTGTGTTCATCACACAAATGTTTGTCCTGGGTAGGAATCGAACCCACAGCCCTCAGTGCAGAAGGCAGAGCCACTACCAACTGAGCTATCGGGCCCGTCAATTGGTCATAGCAGTGTGGCGGACGCAGTATTAGTAACGTATCGTATTATTTGAGGTCTTGAGGCAACCAAATTCTACACTAATTAACTCATTAGCATTACCCCATTATATTAAAATAAATTAATATGGTTTTCTTTCTTCCAGATAACACTGATCCCTAAGATGTCGGGATGACGTGAAAGCGATGCTGCTGCAACAGGCGTCGTCGTCGCCTGGTCCCAGCGGCACGGCGAGTCCCAAACCGAATCCCAGCCCCAGCTTCGGCCCTAGACTCACTGGGAGCCCCAGTCTGAGCGATGGCGTATCAAGCACGAATAGCCCCAAGTTGGGCGCCAGTCCCAAATACGGCAGCCCGAGATTGGGGTCCGGGAGTCCAGGGCTGGGATCCGGGAGCCCGAGATTGGGTTCTGGGAGTCCAAGGCTTGGGAGGTCAGCGGTGGAAGATGAGGCAGCTTTGGAAAGGCTCCAGGCGGAGTTAAAGGAGGGATGGACGGTGCACACGGGGAGAGATGGCAGACTGTATTATTGCAAGTAAGTCTAACAAAATAATGTGATCCTTTTTCAGTATTTTCAGTATTTTTTCAGTATTTTTTATAAGGGTTTCTTGATGAACGCAGGAAAACAATTATTACGGTGATTCGCGATGGGTGTGCGCGGATGAGACGCAAGTACTTACCTACATACTTGTATAGTTATAAAACAGCGGATATCGTAGGTACATTGTCTCGGTTCAATCCGTCTAATGAACGCGGGAAACAATGACGCCATTTTAAAATTAGGGTTGCTCTGTAATAAACATTTTAGGTGCTAGCTATAAATTATTAGTTTGTAGGCAAAAGGAATTATAAAACAAACCGTACAATTTTGTCTGTGGGTGGACTTAGAATATGAAATTTCACCGTGATTGAACAACAATAATAATAAATTGCTCAGTGTAAATGATAAAGTTCTACGAAACTTCTGATTATTTATATATTTTGATAAAACAAAAGAATTGTTTAGCACACCGCCTGGTCGACAATTTATCAACGTCAATAATAATTTATTTACATTAATTTGCGACGTCCGATGTTGAAATAAATTGGAAAACAACACACTCTACTTTTTATCTAAAACGTTTATGAAAAATAATATGACAAATCCATTAGGGCGTGCCGCAAGTATCGTAAAATTAAATTAAAACTTTATTTTTAATGGCAACCCTGCCTGACAGCTGACAATGGCTGGAAATATTGATGTCAGAAAAGTTCCGAACGAGTGGACGAGCGAGTGGAGTGGAGCAAGCGAAACAAACGAGCAGGATGAGCGACAACGCGGTTTGCACGTTTTATGTCCATTGTCCTCATAACATGACATTCGTTGGCGAAGCCGCGCTTCATTACAATCAGTGTAATACGTACTTAAAATGAAACACGATTTTGCTGTTGACAAAGGGCGGGCATGTTGTTATGTAGGTAATGGAGCAAAAACAATGGTAGATTTGCAATGTGAGATAATTTATGAATGACGGACGGTGGCCTTTGTTACCTACACAGGCTCTATTATTCGATCCCTGGCAAAGTATTGGTGACACTCGATAAGAGCTGAAGGTAAAGCCATAGAATAGCTAATAAGCTACATAATTAAATTAAGCCTTATTTTCCACGTAAACATTAAATCTACCCATCCTATAGATGAGTTTTCATGCTTATAAACTGACTAACAAGCGAAATTCTAACATTGCAAGAACTAATTAATTACCCAAGTTTTGGGGCATCGCCTACTCTTCGCACTTGGTAATTTATAACCGAATCTTGGTGAAGCAACACTTCACTGGGCAAAATTAACTGCCTCTGCGACCACGCACGGAAACAATGTTATTTTATAAACAAACATGGCAACATTGGATATTTGTAATGAATATGGCAACTTGTTAACAATGTAAACATGGCAACATTAAGCAGAGCTTTCAAAATTTAGAGGTTTTCAGAATGAGGCGACAATTTAGATTTGAAATGTTTTTGTGTCTTTGCCGCCAACTTTATTTGCTTTTAAAAACATACCACAGACTTCTTTAAGTAACCAGACATAATATTACAGAATCTTACCAACCACCACCACATGATTACCTAATGTAGGTAGGTATTCATAGGATAAAACGAACCCTATTAAGTACTAAGGCCGTCTGTCCGACCGCCTGTCTGTCTGTCTGTCTGTCTGTTTGTATGTCTGTATGTCTGTATGTCTGTATGTCTGTCTGTCTGTCTGTCTATCTGTCTGTCACCAGGCCGTACCTATCTCATGAACCGTGATAGTTAGACAGTTGTAATTTTCACAGATGATGTACCTATTTCTGTTGCCACTATAACAATAATTACTAAAAAACAGAACAAAATATATAGTTAAGGGGGGCAAAGTTACATTCCATACAAAAAACGTGATGTATTTGCTCATTTTTATAGAATAATGGTACAGAACCCTTTGTGCCCGAGTCCGATTCAGACTTGGCTGGTTATTGTAAGATTACCTGTTGCCTAAGTTTCCACATGCAAGCAGTGGATGGGCTCGTTTAAGACTGTTAAAATTACCGACTTTTCAACATTATCTACTAATTATTTATCAATGAAACTCACACATAGGATACGCGCATTGAATTTACATTTGTATTAGTTACAACTGATGGCTGATAGAATGTCGGTCAATCGCAGCAGCTAATGTTGGATACAGCGACCGGCGTTCTAACTAGGTTATAGCCAGTCTTTTTTTTTTTTTTTTTTTTTTTTTTTTTTTTTTTTTTTTTAAATCTTTTAGGTTAGAAGTATTTACTCTATTCCAGTACTTAATAAAATAACACCCAAACGAGTGCAACTATGGGTTAATGCAGCTGTTACTTTACTGGGCTGATTTTACAATAATTTGTATGTTGAGATGTTGGGTGGATTTTTTTGACATCGTGCACAAAATTCTTTTCTTTTTCGACAGTCGGGTAAAGTAGATCTACAGGTATTTCCGACCTTTCCGAACCTTGTGTATCGGGACACTTTATGAATTTATTAAATAGCTTTTATTCCTATTTTTTTTATTAGTCCCCAGAAGAAAATCGACCATTTTGTTAGTTTTGTTTTTGATTTATCTGCTGAAATATGAGGATGTTTATTTGAAGAATAAAGATTAAACTGAGTTTAGGAGGTGCTCCTGGTTTTACATTTACACAACCTACCTACTTACATCAACAGCAAGAGGAAAACAGCTTGCCAAAATGCGGATACAACCAAATACAAGAACATTTTTCCCGAATGTAACATAGAATTCCCGAAATATCTGGTATCAAAGGCGTATTCTGTAACAATTGTACAACCTACGTACAACAATATCGTGAGTGAGCTTGCGACATCTTTTCATTTCACTATCGATATGGCGCGTGGATGACCCACATCTGTCAACGGGAGTGTTTCCATTGACCATGATCGTACGGTTTTTTCGTGCAGTGCATAGCCTCGACTCAATAAGTAGTTAAGTACCTAGTTACTCTGTTATTTTGTTTACCGATTATTGGGTGTTTTTTTTATGCCATCTAAACTCAAAAATCTAAAATATTCAACCGTTGACTTGACATACATCACATACTTGCACAGTGTTTCAGTATATCGATTTACAAACAAATCAATATAATGGTATTCCAAACTTTAAATAAGGTAATAAGACAAAGATAAGTTTTAAACCTCACAATCCATTTAAAATCAAAAGTCACAACCTTATACAAACACAAACCACATAAAAATGAATCGTCGTCATAAGCTACTTAACCTTGCCCAAGGTAGATTTTCTTGCTGCTGTGAATAATGTTTGTTATTCAAATAACCATGTTAGGTAATTCTAAATTAACCGTTTTCCGTTTGATCAAACAAATTATAATAAACGAGGTGTTGAATGTAATTAGCTTCAATTGCTTATAAATCGATTTGTTACTTCTTTGTGAATGTTTAGGAAGCTAATTCTATGTTATTATCTTATTGTGTACTGTAGATATAGGTAGGAAGGTTGATGATGTATAATTTGAGTGAGTAGACGGAATATTTTATTTACGAACAGATATATCTAGCAATTCCACTCACTAAATATTTTTGTACTACCAATTTGACCAATACCATATTTGATGAATGAATTGCCGATTTGACGAATATCAGACTTGACCAATATGTCGTACAACCACAGATGGATGTCCGCAAAGACACGCCTGCTGGAGTCAATTGGCGAATTTTCTCACGTGACATTTGAAGTCGTCGGCAAGAAGTTGAAAGAACATTGTGCATTGATTAAAGGCTTAAGTACATGGGTGAGGCCCATGTAGTGTTGCCCCGTGTATTTAATAATCAATACGCTATTACTATTACGTAAGTAGATAATTTATCAAATGAGAGTAACAAAGAAACACATTCATATTACTAATTTATTTGGGACCAAAACGACAATGAAAACAAACAAGCACATGTAAAAGCTTTTACACTATCAAGCCGTTTTGATTTATGGGTGTATTGCGGCGGTACACCAAAGAGTAGGTAGGCCTAGTACTTACCTACTCCCCAGCGTAAATTCCGTGGGTGTATGTGGGTACGTGGGTGCGCCTCATTTATGACAGATCGGTGTCAGAAGATGGGTAAGTAATACAAGTGTCGAGAAATGGGTAAAAAATAGACACAATAACTTGAGTTATTGGAGATTTGTCAACGCGAGCTCGTGGAGATTTATTTTGTGAGACAAGATTGATTGTGGTTATAAATAATACATTACTTAGATACTTTGCGATAGCACGAAGCATTTTGAAGTTTTAGAGCAAACGCATTCTTCAGTGAAGGCTGCGACTTGTGATGCCTGCTGAAGTGGATCGAAGACTTGAGCAGATGTGGCTTGCAGCGGTTGGAAGTGTCGAAAATTGGGCTCAGTGGAGTGATTTGAAAGTGGTTAGTAGTAGGCAAACCCAGTATGAAGAAAAAACTTTTCATATATCATTATCATCAATAGGGTCAAATTTGACCACGGTATCACCTGATGGTAAGGCCAGTGACGACGTGGTCGATGAAGGAGCATGCAGCTTGCCTAGAAGTTACTGGTTCAAGGTTTGAGTACCTAACTAAATCTAAAGATAGGTTTGCCCCACTTCACCCCAGCCAAAATGTCCCATCGCAATATAGAAATATTCTCTTTAAACCTGCTGACTCAATTCAAAACTTATCTTTAGTTCGGTAAGCTACCCAAGCACTATTCTCGGCTTGACGGCCAACTTGGACATAACTTAAATCTTTGCTAATGGAATGTATGTAGCAAGTTATTGTTTGCATAACTTTGGCAAATGTTTGTGTAAGCATACTCGTTATTGTTACTCGGTGATATTTTGGTCTATCTTTAGAACGATGAATACGTTGGGAACTTGCGGCTTGTATATTGACAAGGTTAGGTGGCTCTTTATCTTTGCTAATGGAATGTATGTAGCAAGTTATTGTTTGCATAACTTTGGCAAATGTTTGTGTAAGCATACTCGTTATTGTTACTCGGTGATATTTTGGTCTATCTTTAGAACGATGAATACGTTGGGAACTTGCGGCTTGTATATTGACAAGGTTAGGTGGCTCTTTATCTAAGTACAAAGGATCTAATGGTCGTCACCATTGGATCCTTTGTACTACAGTAAAGTTGACACAGAGTGAAGGAAACCACATTGCCGTTTCTAATAGGTGGACCGACGATCAGAACCACTGGCATGCGCACCGCGAGAAAACTTATCGTCGTTGTTAGAGTGAGACACACTGAGGCGCTACTATAGCTTTGTCACGGTCACTCACGAGAAAAAATGTCGAGCAAATTAATATTATCGCGCTGTGCGTGTTAGGCGGGCTGGTCAAAACCGCCGGCAGCCGATGGATGCAAGAAGCAAGGTGATCCGCTCAAGGTGATGCTCTATGGGGGAAGACTATGTTCAGTGGACGTCTTCAGGTTGAAAATGAGATGGTAAATAACTCAGAAAACACCATTGTCCAATATTTTTAAACCCGAATTTCTAAAAGTTGTTTAGTTTTGCGATATGCTTTATCTAACTAACGCTCGAAACAAAACTCCACAAGATGGCTGACGGCGCTCACCCTAAAGGGTCGTTAAAAGGCTCGAGATTAAATCAACACAGGTTAATGTTTTGGAAACAAAGGCTGGCAAAAGTTAAACTAGAATAATACAATGTGTAACGTTACTCTTTGTATTGCACAGTCAGGCCGTTATTTGACCGGTTCATTTTATTTTTCACCCTTTGAATAACTGATGGAAAATACTGCTCGTGTCCTAATCAAAACTCGTTTTAACATGAACTCTGCGTGGAAGCCTTGGCGTCTACTCAGAAAACACATAAGTAAAAATTGTGTAACGGAAATATAGTTATTTTGTGTTTTGTTTCAATCTATTACGTTTAAAATAAGCAATGATAAAAGAAGACAAAACACTGATTGATTAGTTGTTTTACTATTTTAGTAACAAAGAGGAAAGAAAAAGGGTGCCTGAAACGGATGAATGAATTTTGATGTGGGAGAAACTTTAGATCCTTGATACTTTTTTAAAAAGAAAATTTTGTGCTGCTCTTGGAATTTTATTAGATTTTATTTACACAGGTGTAAAACCGTGAGGCTTCGCGTCAATATATAGGTGCGTACTACGTACCTAACCTATAATCATTCAGGGTTTTGGTTTAATCAACTTTCCAAAATCCAAAAGTACTTATTCAACGTTCATCTACGTAAAACACTGTTTTAAAATTGTATTACTACCTACTAACCGGTATATAGGGCGAATTCTGTGACGTATTCATCTACGTTTTTTGGGAGCTCAGATTAATTAAAATCTAAAACCTGCTCTACTTAATACCCTCCTTGTCCAAGACATCACAACCCTGATCCCACATCTCAATAGGTGATCGATATCCCGTCAGACTGGATTACGGAGGCATCGGTTAGGAAGACAGGATATTGAACCAGCCTCGGACGGGAAATGAAGGTTTTGAGGGGTTCACTCCGTTTGCACACTTGAAACTTTTTCACTGAGTATATTTGATGAAAACGAATGTCGAACTAAAAAGAATTGCCTACGTGTGCGATCAAAGGCCACCACATATTTTTTCCACAAGAATGGTTATCTCGCAGTTTCTTCTCATCTGGCACTTGCAAGATGTAGAATCCCCTCAGAACCTTCCCTCAGAAGTATTCCCTAAATGCTACAATATAGCCTTTTAATAAAGGTACCAAGTAAAGTCTTACTGAGCTGGCAGCGCAATGCGAACGGAAAATTATCCTATGTTCTTTCCCAGAAATCCAACTATCTACATACGAAATGCTCATCAGTCATTTAGTTTTAAAAAATAAACAAATATAGACTCCCGTCTAAGAAAACTTGAGGATTGGAAGACTTGACGAAAAGAGAATTTGGCAAAAATTGTAATTTTTCGAAAAAAGGACTTGACGTAATAATAACTTGACTTACAGCGAGTTTGACCTAAAGAGTCGAACCCTTATCCACGTTAAAAAGTAGCTGCATCAGTCCTCTGATACAGCTTCTTTTTAATGTGTATTTAATTAAATAATTCATTCGTAATAAAACATAGCCATATCGAAGACAAAGTACTATTAAGTACCTACCTCCTATCTTGAATTTATTTTCTTATTAGGTAGTGGTACTTCGTCGTCGATATAGGTTTTGGATAAATGGATTACTTTTACTTATATTCAAAGCATTAAAGTACACGTTGGTAATTTCTCCGTCAAACACATCATGTTCAAGGGTTTCTAATTGGAAAATCTAAGTCCTTGACATGTCTAAGTTACGTAATTAACTATTAATGGTTCAAAGCGAGACGGGCGGTGGTGATGTGTAGGTGAGTGCCATAACGTTTAATGTGTAGGTACCCGCAAATCACGTAACCTAACCACGTGTAAGCACTTACCACTAATACAATTTGAAGACGCTTTTACATTCCGGTGAAATTCACTGAAACTACGAGCTGTTTGGTTTATTCATACCTGCTAGTGGGAATTCTAAAAATCACATCTCTATCAGTGACACGGTTAAAATTTTCTAACCTATACCTTACAGTAGTAAAAAATCTGAGTACAAAATTTCATTCAAATCAGTCCAGCCCTTAGAGCATTTAAAAAAGGAGGTGGCAAGGCAAGGCGTTCCCCTCTGCCGGTGATATGGCGCTACTTGGTCATCTACAATATCATAATGTGCGTGTAGACACTGTGTAACTACGCTAGTTTATATAACGGTGTGCGTGTTTTAAGATGGTGTGCGGCGTGCGTTTACACGCGCGGTTTGCGCGTGTGCTGTACGTGTCTACCTCGTCCCCCGTAGAAAATGGCAGAAAAATGGCGCTTGCGGATTATAACGTTAACATCTCCATTTATAGATGCTCTAAGGTCCAGCCAGGCCAGGCCAGGATGCAACAAACAAAACAGACAAACAAACATACAGACAAGACCAGACAACTTTTAATTTTCTATAGTAAGTGTAAGGATATTACTATATCAAAGATAGGATGGAACACCTTACGAACTTTTTTCTTTTTTGTTTGCTTCACGGTTTTATTTGTTTGGCCAACTTATACTTTGATCTCCCCGTTCGTTTACGGCACACTTGGTCCATCTTCAAGCCATAAACACGAGCTATCTTTGTAGATATAACACAATTCGACACAATAGTTGCCCACTTAGCTATCAGCTTTGTAGTTCCGAGATCCGAAGGTAATAGACATTATCTGACTGGATGAATGTCGGCGCTTCAAATAAGTTTTGTAAGTAAGGACGGAGACAGGGATATTGACAGGATGATTAATTAAACAAAACAATGATTTATCAACACTAGGTTAGAAATTTAAATTCATGGGTCATTAATTATCATGGCTTATTTAATTTACTAAGTGGTAAATACAAAATCTATGTTTCCGGAGTCTTTGTACTTTTTTGGAAAGTGTTTCTTCTCTTTTTTGATCTTTGCATTGACGTTATTTTTGCTAGTACGTATGTTAGTTACACCCAAATTGATTTTCTCTAATCTGTGGTTACTCATAGGAAAATGTACCTAATGTCCTCTCTGTCTTAGCAGTTTCCATACCGCGTCGTCAGCCCAATACGCTCTCACTGCTGGAACATGGCCTTTCTCACATGGAGGCCATAATCTGGCCATAATATGGCCTTGTGTGGGTTGGGGTGACTGTCATCGATACTTTTTGTTTGTTAATACATGAGTAAGTACTTATAATACAATATAAACGGTGTTATATTGTTCTGTGTTATAAACACCCAGACACATCTATATATGTTCATCAATCATCACACCATCACAGAACAAAATAATATAGGTAACTGGGGGAAATTCTGTATCTACGAAAATAATATACAAGAAATTACATTAACAGAATTTCAAATATATTCCAATTATTATTTCATAGTGCCTTTAATTATGTCACAGAAAAATAGCGCTTTCCATCTGTAGGTATTTATTTTCCAATAAATTATATTCTTAAGGTCTGCAGACCGCTCGAGTCAACAGATGCCCAATTTGCGGCTCGGAAGATTGCTCTAAAACGAAACAACGGGTCTGTTACTAAGTAATTGGAGTTTCAACACATCTGTAGAAATATCAACGAAATTGCAACTGTAAAATACAAATATCTTGAATGAATTGAATGCTAAAACGTAAAAATAATAAAAATATAGTAAAGAGAGCGTCTGTAATAGGAACGAAGGTCTGACGTAGAGGGCTACTTAAAGCGAATCTTTTTAGGAAAGGTTGAACTGAATCCTCGTTGCTCTATTTGCCCAGTCCTTGCAAATATGAAACTGTATATATAATATCCCTATCCCTATCCCTTCCCTATCCCTACATATAATAAATGTGTAATTCTGATGCGCTACGGAACACACACATAATGATGTCAAATCTAATTTATCCCATAGGTTCTATTGTTCAAAAAGGATGCAGGACTACAACGCTTTTTGCCCTTCTCCATACTTTTTCTAATTTATCGTATCTAACGCCATCTAGGGACAATAATTTGTAGCTGTTTGTTTGTTTGTTTGTTTGTTATTGAACAAATCCCTAGATACTGAACTGATTTTCATGCGGGTTGCACTAATATGCTTAGAAATAACCACCGCACAACTTAGGATATATTAAAATACAAATATCATTAAAAATTTTTGGTCAAAATTATTAAATATAATTACGAAACCGGACGGAATTTTATACAACATGGCCGCTTCATGGTGAATTTTTTTTGGCTACTGACGGTTAGTTTGTGTCACAGTAATTTTTTTTATGTTGTATTATGGCTCCACACATAGTGTATTTAGCCAGTGTTAAGTATAGTAATTTTTCGTCGTGTTGTTATTGAATATTTCACATGTTTCACGTAAAGTCCATCTGGAGGCACAGAGTAAAGAAAAACAACGTGTGCCATGAACAAAGAGTAACATGAGTTAATTTCGGTAGTAAATATGCATTAAACAGTGGAATGAAATTTTACAATTTATTGGATTTGATTAACCATTATTAGTTTTTCTGTTTAAGCCCTTGCAGGTTGTTTGGGGTATTAGGAGTAAAATAGATATACCATCAAATAATATGTAAGTAGTATGAATCGATTGCATTCAAGATACAAACATGTTAATTATACTTAAGTGCCCGCAGATTAGAGAAATAACCGGCCAAGTGCGAGTTGGGCTCGCGCACGAAGGGTTACGTATCATTATCTATAAAAACTAGCAAAAAAACGTTTGATGTATGAGAGAGAAAAAATACTAAAATACAGAATAAAATAAGTATTTAAGGGGTTAAATACTTATTTTATTCCGTATTTTTTGTAATAGCGGCAACAAAAATATATTTATCATCTGTGAAGATTTCAGCTGTCTAACCATCACGGTTCATGAGATACAGCCTGATGGTGACAGACGGACACACGGACAGCGAAGCCTTAGTAATAGGGTTCCGTACCCAAAACGGACTGACGACGTCTGTCAGGCTGTCTGTCCGTCTGTCACCAGGCTGTATCTCATGAACCGTGATAGTTAGAGCTTTACCCTTGGGAGTATAATCTTAACCCTTGCTACGCCTATTTTTGGCATTACATGACGTTTATGTTTGGCCCACAGGTCTGAGGGCCAATGCATACTATTACCACCATAGGCTAATGCAGTGGGCCAATGATACTCTTACGTTACGTATAAATTATATACTCTTTGAATGATACAGAAGTATAATAATACTCTTTGGAATGATACGAAGTAGATTTTTTTCTCTGATCTGTGTACGAAACATGTTATGTAAAATGTCTAGCAAAGATCACAATCACTAACGCTAACGCCTCACGCTAACTCCAAAAATGTATCGAAATGACATTCGCTACGGAAAAGTTAGCGATTTCCGAAACGTCATTTCAGTACATTTTGGAGTTAGCGTTAACGGTTGGTATCTTTGCTAGACCCCCAGACTTTGCCCTATTGTAAAAATGTTTTGAAAGCCTAGATTTTAATATAATATAGGTTTTAATTAATCATGAGTTCGATGATACTTATCGAAATATCATCGAAAATTTTTCTATAGTTAGTAGCCATGAGTGGAGATTTCATCAAAATTGGTCCAGGAATATCAAGGATAATAATTAGCGTACCTACGCTGTTTTGGGAAATATTATAATTAATTATTTCATCCATGATTAAGACATGTCATTTTTACTTCGTGGAAGTGATTATACGAGCAGAAAACTCAGTGTGGCTGATAGAAAATCAGTTTTTAAAAATAAAGCCATTACCCAAACCGAAACCTGAAAAGTAATGTAGTCCACGCGTGGCAACGCCGCGGGCAGTAGCTAGTGGATAATAATATGATGAATTGCATAGTTTGAAAGAGTTAATAAAACCCCTCCGTGATTATAATTCTTCCTTTACATTTTGTGTTTATAATTGATATGATAATATCCATTTTTGGATTTTACCCCGAAATTCTTTCCACAGCCTAGGTATTTTAGCAAATGCCTCCATTAGTATCATTAGCAAAAACTTTCATCATAACCACAGGAATAGTTACCTATGTTTAGGTAGGGTGCAGACGGCTGGCAAACCTCCACTGGCTTGCATTAATTACCCGGCAGCGGGTGACATACTGGGCTTTAAAATACCTAGCATCAATATGTAGTTGTGTATGAAACACTGCGAGTACCACGATAGTATTTGGATCCGTAATGAGGAGATCCGAAGGAGAACTAAAGTGCTCAATATAGCTCTTAGAGTTTAGCAAGGTGAAATGGCAATGAGTAGGCCATATCGCTCGTAGAACTGACAACCGATCGGGAAGAAAGGTTCTCGAGTGGCGACCACGAACCGGAAGACGTATCGTAGGCTGGCCCTTTCCTATTTTGTGTAACTATTTCTTTTCTATTTTAGACTCTTCTTTTAGATGCAAATTATAATGCAGTAATCTCTAATGTAATCCTGATCCAATACTTCTCATTCAATTTAACATTGTGTAACAACCCTGTCTGGCTCCTACTCCCACCCAATTCTTCCCCTTACCACCCTCTCTGCTCTGAAATTACCTGGTTCAGGTACAAAAAGATCTTTTTTCACAGTAAATTTAGATTTGATAAAGTTGTCCAGACTGGAGTTACGTCGTGAAATTCACGAGAAATAAAATGCAAGGACCTACTCTCGCTTTATTTTGTAAGTACAAGCTTTTGTAAAGATTGGTTTTATAACATGGAATTTATTCGTCTGAAGATGAAGTAACTTGGATATCTGTTAATTAGTTTCCTATCCTATTCATTTCGTATCTAGATATTGGTACTTACTTATTTATAGCAGCTTCCTAAACTCTTGTAATGTGCTAATTATTTGGATTAACTTCTTTGAGCAAAGTCGGCGTAGTCAAAATTTTGTCAAAATTGGTGTAGTAGTTACGAGATAGAAGTTAACAAACATTCACACTCACACAAAAAACTTTTTAATATTATAATAGAAGGATATAATTTAATATTAATGATGAATCCGTCTAAAACCAACTTGCCAAGATAAAACCTCGAAGGCGCGAAAATCAAGTCGTCGGGTAAATTTACTTTTGCCGGAATCTTTTCCCCCAACCCTCTAATTTAATTTAGGGATCGCGACCGTTATAATACTTCAAATTGAATCATTTGCATTATTTTTTGTGGGTATTCTTTATCTATTCCATCAACACGAAGGTAGATCTTAACGAAAAGTAATCTTCCTTGTACGTTATAAGCCCATTAAGTAGGTATCAGACGTTCTCACTGCTAAAACTCAGTCTTCTCTCACAGGGATAAAGCGTAAGATCCACTAAGCTGGCCTTTGATGTCAAGTGTCCACGTTTTTTGACGTTTAAGAATCACAATTATACTAACATGTCCTCGGTCCTCTGCATTTATTAGCGATTTTTGTAAATGTCATGGTATTTTCACATCACACAACATTACATAGGTAATATTTATTTCTTTGAGCGAGTGCAAATGCACATAATTTGCAGAACGTCTTTGATGGCGGGGCTGAGCATTGATCCATGGTAATACGTGGTATTAATAACGACACCAACTATCGCTGAGTCACTCTTGCTTTCCTTCGTTCGTATTGTTTATATAATTATTCTATTCAACTATCCTCTTAATTGTTTAATTCTAAAACTGCAAGCTCTAATAGAGTGAAAGAGATAGCAGAGCTGTACTAAACTGCAGGCTCTACTAGAGTGATAGAGATAGCCGAGCTGTACTAAAGTTAATCAACTAATAGCTTGCACTAGAACGAGGGCAATAGTCTTCCCAGCTGTTATTATGTAATTGAAGAGACAGTTTCAATAAATGCACTTGTTAGTAAAACTAGGGAGAATTGAGGAAGGCTGAAAAAGTAAGACATGGAGTGAAAAATAAATTAAGTTCAATTCAATTTCAAAAATCTTTATTCAACTTGAAGATATCCTAAGTACATGATCTGGTGTCCATTATTTTATCCTAGAATAAATCAAGGAGAAATCGGATGAGATGACGGATTATACAAGAGAATTGAAAGAGAAGTAAACTGCACCGACCGCAACCTCCTCTAGGTTGGGGTCAACATCCACTATCTGGGAAATTCAAAACAAGAATGAATCGGTATCTTCTAGGTACTAGGTGGTAGGACTTTTCTGCAAAGTTCGTCTAGGTAGGTACCACCGCTGTGCCAGTTATTCTGACGTCAAGCAGTAGTGTGCAAGCCTTACTGTGTTCCGGTTTAAATGGCATTGTAGCTAGTGAAATTCCTGGGCAAATGAGACTTTATAACCTGATTACAGAGTCTAGTAATCTGATTACTAAACTGTGTGATGTCTCAGGAAAACTTGACTATTTTAAAGTTCCGAGTGACACTGCAACTGTTATGGGCGGCCGTGTCGCTTAACATCAGGTGAACGACTTGATCGTCACGTCATTCATACTCATAAAAAAAAATAGGCAAGCATGTTCCATTGTCAACCGCCTCGTCACTTACCATCAGGGGAGACAGTGGTCAAAATTCAAGCCTATCCAAGGAAAAATTCAGAACCCACTAACCTTCCACTATGGTGACTAAAACTGACGCAGGTCATCAGCATCGGTCCGCCTAGTGAGGTCCTACTCTCCCCTTTTTTTACTTTCAATTGGTTTAACCCATTAGGTAAGGCTAACCTACCTATTTATGTAAGGGCGTTCTGCACTAACGACCCGCTAGAAGTGTTTTGTGCATTTCCCCCTGCTCCATCTAAGTACTAAATCGGTAAGTTGATGTATGGCTAGTCTTAACCCAAAGACCGGAAGGTCAAAGTTAAAAGGCTAAGCGAAGGTTAAGTTTAAAGTTCCGACCCAAACCGTAAACTTTAAGCCAGAAAGGGCAACCCTTTGTCACCATACCCACAATGAACATAATATGTTAGCTATATCCGCTTTTCGTTCGCCATCACTGTCACTTGCAGCAAGTGATGTTCTCCCATTTACCTCTCATCCCACTCCAGTTATAAGTCCCGACTAATTTACGAGACGAGATCGGATTAATTGAATTCTAAGATCGTTATGTCCTAACGTTGAGGAGTGTCCTTTGATTAAAAGAAACCCTCCTGAAACCTCTGTGGTGTGGTGGTTGAGTAGGTCGGCTCATTATCCGGAGGCGGCAGGTTTGATTCCCGCGATAGGACAAGTAGGTACACATGAAAAATAGCGCGAATACTTGTTCTGCGTCTGGGATCATTCAGGTTCAGGAACTACGAGGACCCTAACTAGGATTCCCAGGGGTCTATAGATACTGGGAATCCTAGTTAGGGTCCAGGATGTGATCGTTGTGTTTTATTTACTTATCTAATGTGTAGGTACATTATTTATTATATTTGAAGGTACGATGCAAAAAGCTTACTTATCTACCTATAGCACTAGAGCATTAATTGAGACCCTCGCCTCGCCTTGAAGAAATGGTGACGTTTCTTATGGTTTGCACCTCTTTCTTACGCGTGACACGTTACCCTAACATACGGGTGATTAAATCAAAAACATACAACGATTTTAACAGGTGGATAAAATTTTAAATAAACACATTATGATAAGAACGATGTCTTAATTTTCCATTCTTCATTTTAACGGCAATAATATTTTCCAAGGGCTTTAATAAAAGGCGTTATGTTGTAAAAATCCCATTATTTCTCCTCGAGGGGAGGTCGTCAGGTTGCGCTGAAATTATTACAAGCCAGTTTTATATTATTTACCGGAGTTTCGATTTTATGGCACGGTTCTTGAGAAAAAAAACGTCGCGATTGTTAATAGGTATTTGTACGTAAGTACGTAGTATACTATTGTAGCAATTAGTTAAAAAAATCAAGGCACTATGACCGTTAAAAATAGCTCTGTAAGTAGGTACTATTATAATCAAACATAATCTGAATATTGGAAAACTAAATCTGCACTATGAAGCGACCACGACCTCTCTATGTCCATTTGAATCCCCTATAGCCCAGACAGCCAGGGGACTAAACAGCACTAACTTAAATAAGCTCCGTGGTAGCAAAATCTATAATAATGAGGGATTCGAGAACCTCTCATGACCTGGCTGTGGCTACATTATCGGGCGAACATTCATGAACTTCGTGGTGCGGTGTAGTATTTATTACACATATGGTGCGCAGAAACATCGTCCTCGTCTATACCTGCGTTATGTTTAGAGACGATGTATGCAGCCATATCATTTATACAGCAAGACCACAAAAATGGAATAAATGGGCGTGTTAGGTAAAAATTTTCTAATTTTTACCATCCATAGTAACTGCACTCATGTATTGAATAGGCGGGATTTATTGAAGAGCAGCCTTTCGAGGCATTTGCCTCGAGAGGAAACTGTGCGCGAACGAGCGCGGTAGGCTCTCCCGCCTAATCAATTTATCTGGATAATTTAATTACAACCTACAGAAACTAAAATTTGTATAGGTTTGACAGTTTTAATACGCAGTTTAGCATTTAAAGTTATATGGATAATTTCGTCTGTTGCTTTGCTTTGCAAATTATCAACCCTTTGATTATAACACGTACCTAGTAGGTAACGCTAAAAACCCCACCCTTAGACAAGTAAACCATCATCTTTACTATCCTATAACAGTTATATCCTCTATAACTCTATGGATAGGCATCGATCAACGTTCTACGTCCCGAAGATGGATCGGAAAACTAATTATACTTTAAGAAGTTGCGGCTTCACGTTCAAGAGCGGAGAGTCTATTACAGCTCCGAGTTTTAGAAATTGAATGATAAGTTTGATTTGTTTTAACTCTAGATTTGGAGGAAGGAAATGTTTTATTATTTAGGAAATTATTACTATAAGACGAGCTCCTCTCGTGGTTTTTATATAGTGGGCAAAGTCCTTTCTTTCTTTGAACTAACTGCTATAATACTAAATGCTACTAGCTACACTAGGTAGCTACAGAAAAAGGACTGTATACTGACCTTGGTGTAAATGCTCCAGCTCACTACCAGTACGGAGAGTACCCAAAATGCTGGCAGCATTTTATATCACAATATCATGGTAAACCAACAAATGTGGCTTTAATTAAGACAAAACGTATGTGTAGCCACGATTTATGGCATGATAATTGTGACATAAATCACGGTAGTGTGCCAGCAGCATAGACATATATATTAAGGATAGGCCTAATGACAGGTTAAAACGTCGCTTCAAAGTGGGAGCCAATTTCACAGATTGGCATCCACTAGCGCTCAGTCTGTGATGAAAGTTAGAAGGCATCGGTCGAATGTCACAATCAAAATATGCCAAGTTGTATTGTGAAGGGTTGCACAATCAGTAAAAAGAAAGACCAAGTTTCTTACCTCAAGTAATTCAATATTTTCAATATTACACTCTGTTTTGTAAAATAATCGAATTTATATTTGGAATAATCATTGTACACATAAACATTGACGGACGTAATGGCAGCGATAGGCACCTAATTTTCTCAACTTGTCGTAGTTCACGCGAAATCTGATAGATGGTGCTGACTTTGCCCACGCCATTTTGACAAAATAAAATGTTTCTTCGGGCATATCCTGATATATAAATCTATGGCCAGCGGTATAAAATGCTGCCAGCATGTTGGGTTTTTTGTTTGTTTTGTTGGGTTTCAGTTTCAGCACGATTTATAAAGCACATTTTTAAGCACGTGCTGCACCTACATTTTACGTGCTGTAGGTACATTATAAGTTGGAGGGAATCTTTATATTGTTAACAAGGAAAGCTGTGATTTATATTAGAAAAGATCCGTTCCCCCACAAAGGGTAACGAACCTTTGACAGCTAAAGGGTATACAAAAAGGAATTTCAATAAAAATAATGGGGTAATGCTCCCAGGAGATTTTATACAATTACTTTGGACATATTTTGTAGTCTTGCGACACATTATGGGAAAGGCTCGGGGCCTAGCGAGTGCTTTGTCAGGGTCAATCGTGTCACAAAAGAATTACAATAAAAAAGGGGTGTGACGTGTGACAGGCATACATGTGATTATTAGGAGAAAATACCGTTTGTATAAGAACTCAAGCTCAAGACGCGCATACTTACTTATCTCGGTTTTTCGCACAGCAATTGTGGAGGCCTTTCCATAAGCTAGTGCTCCAATGGTGCCCTTCAAAAGATTCCTTTTTTATTAATGGTGGCAGTTATTTTGAACGAAGATGATATAATAAAAACAAATCTATATTTTTTCTTTTGTATGTTTTAAAGTAATCTATCTATTATTTATATAACATAATTATTAAGCCAAAGGATGGGAGAAGCCTTGGCTCCTGAAATACAGTGTTCTCACTAGTTCGGGAGTCTATGGACTCATTAACATGTGTACACCCCATTTATGTCAATAAATGATTATTTGATTTGATTTGATTTGATTTGAAAGGTGATAAAGTACCAAATGGGTGTCTTAGATTTTGCTTAGAGATTGCTTCCGCAGAATTCATTGATAAGTTAAGGCGGTAGCTTTTTCAAAAAAGCCCACCTAATTAAGGTGTAAGGTAAGGACACAATTTGCAGTACAAAAGCAGAAAATAGCAGTAGGTAGAGCTAGAGTGTATTTTAAACTTAATGGCGGTTGTGAAGTGCGCTGCAAATCCCCTCACGCTGCGCAGACGCTTACCTCTGCGTAACATATTCAGTAATCTGTGCCTCTACGAACATCTAATTCTTGCTACTACGCATCTTTTCGCGCCGACTTCACTGCCGCCATCGAAATTGAATCGCACTATACGTGTACGTGTCTTATGAGAGTTATCTTATGAGCGTAAGCGCCAGTTTTTAACTAAGCTATGAAAAGACTTTTATTTTTTATTTTAATTAAGTATCTACTTGTTTTTGTGTTTGAACGTTTGTTTTCTTGGTAATCTTAAGCCTGATTGTAATGCTGATCACCGTAAGCAGTAACTTCATTACGGTTAAACGAGATAAAGCATTCGGTTAACCCTAATCGTAGGCGGCCTTTAGTGGGTCACAATTCACTAACAAAAACATGAATTTATAAGGGTAAGGCAGGTACGGGGCCCTAATTACGGAACCCACAGGGGTAGGGTGGTTGTGACGCAGTTTGGGAAATTGGGACACTTGTACAATGACATGTCATAAACATTGACTGTTGAATATTTATTTTTTATGTTATATATTTATTTATTTTTTTAATAAAATTTGGATCACAACCGATTTATTTGGTTTACGAAACGATCATTAATCTTAATGGTTGCCACCATTAAGATTAATGATCGTTTCGTTTACAGATAATGGAGTTCTTAAACTGTAAGGAGAACAACAGTTAAATGGAAGATTAAGATTTAAAGTCGACTTTAAAAGTTAATGATAGTTTCTGCAACTGGGTGTTAGTCGATAAACGAAGGATGCAAGCCCAAACTACGTGGAACGAACGAGGAATTAATCTCACTAACTGTTCCCTGACTTTGGACATGCAATGTATTCTATATGGGGTGCAAGTCTCGGCTTGGGCCGTTGCCGAAATAAAGAAAAGTGGACTATAATGGAAAGTCCCGACCGTTCTAGCTAACCCACGAGAGAATAAACCGTCCATGCACATTCCTTCCCATATAAGCAACCTCTATTGGTGGTAACCACTATTTTAAAGTTTTGAGTAATAAAATAAATTCACACCTAAATATCTATACTCTACAAGTATCTAAATGTAAAGAAGACGCATGGCCACCCCGCCCGTGCTCAATTTAAATATTTACCCTTGGTAGGTGCTGCCTACCCTGATTACATACTCGAAATTTCCTCCGTCGACACTCTTACACTGAATGTAAAGACAGAATCACGCTGTGTAATTTCGGAGTTGGACAAACTTGGCTGTGGTTTTCTGGAGGACGCCTTTGATTCAAAGAGGGTTTGTATATTTGTAGTATTATACCTGAGCTTTCGTTACACTACGCGAATTTAAACCTTATGCTGGCTGACTCGTAACGTCGTAAGATATAAAACTATACACCAAATAAACTTTATAGAACTTGAAAGAGTCTTTCCTTTGACGAATTAACTTTACTTAATCCTTTTTTGTGTCCCTACTGATAGCCTGTAGTCCAACTAATAGGACCAAAATAGTTGATTACAACCCCGGAATAATGCTAAACCACAAGCTTATACGTTACAGGGTCAGGCCAGAACCTAAAGTTAGTAAACGTCAAACGTACCTCAAAAGCAGTTCAAACCGCTCCAACATTTGAATCATGATCCAGTTTAAACTGGTTACAAAATCATCAATCTAGCTCTTAAAGGGGCTGAGCAGCGGTACCGCAGGATAATCCCTTGAATAAGAAGCTTACTTTAGAACTAATGCAGCCACAAACAGGGTCGCTTGGACGAAGCACAATACGCAACCTCATGTATTATTTTTAGGGCTGAAAGAAACAATGTTAAAGAGCAGTGTGGTCTAACCTTTTACGTGCTGTATTGAAATGTTGGCTTGTTTATGTACGTAAGAAGTACATAAGAAAGTCAAAAGGCAACGCAAACCCATCACGGTGATGCAAGACATCATTATTATTGTGACAAAACAAAGGGAGCCTACAATCACGTTGCAATAACACTGCAATCAGCGTTATTGCAACGTCATTGCAGGCAAGTGGACGAACGTGGCTGGTAGTGGTAGGTTGTGATATTGGCAACCCAAAGACTAGCTTACCGCAGAACCAAGGCAGATCCAAGACGAGAATAAATTATTTCCTTAGTGGTATCTAAAAAGGCGATGATGAGGGTGGCTATATAGGAGTGCGAAATGTACCTATATGTTTTCCGTACTTATAGAATGTTCTTCCCACGCAAACCTCCCACTCTTCGCAAATCTCACAACCCACACTGAAAACGCGTATTGTCAATTTGTCAACCATTTCGTCAAACTATCGCAAATGCCTTGCCATTAGGAAAAAGATAACATATGGTAAAATAGTTATGGAGTCTTTTAAAACGGGTATCCTATTACGCCCCTATATGGCTACAGGTGTCCACTTTCATCAGGCAGGCCGTTATTATCATTGTTGTCATGTTACAGAAAAAAATATTCTTGTTTGGAAACGGAAATCTAATATTGCGAATTGCCAATCTCTTTTTTACTTCCATCTGAGTCCGGGCATTATCTCAGTGCCCTCGGCCAGTTACCCTTTCGCTTCAGGGGGTTATAAGTAAACAACTATTTTAGGGCATCTTCGCGAGACGAAATTAAGGTACCAAAATGCCGTGAAGGGACAGAATAGTTATTATTAGTACTAGGTAAAAATAATATTCTTGAAAGAATATTATTTTTTATTGTCTTGATAATCCCCTATATGCCCCTTTTCCTTAGCTTCTACTCTACTCTACCCCGTAGCCCCCTACCCCACTCTAACTATTCCAAAGTTTACTTATTAAGCGCCTTGTTGATGCGACACGGCCATACCAAAATGCTGGCAGTTATTTAGCACAACGAATCAACATAGGTCTCCGACCTTGGTAGTGGGCTGCAATGGAGCATTGGTATTGTAATTTTTTATTAGCTTTTCAATATTACATTTTTGGAGTTTTAATTAAAATAAGGTCCAGGTAACAGCTTTTATATGCCCACCTTACAATAACATCATCAAATCTTTCCCCTTACTCCGGATAATCAGAGGGTAGTATAATTTAATGTTGCCATTTACTTTAAGCACCGGGTATGCCCGGTTAACCGGTTCCTTTTTGCAGCGGCCGAATCACTCGCGATAATTAGCTGGCAACACTCCAGCCTCGTTTAAACTCTGTGTTGCCCATGGTAAAAACTTAAACTGTGGTTTGTCACAGACCAGTGAATGTTAACTGTGAGCAGTGAGTAATGTGACCAAGTTAAATGTGTTTTACGTTAGTTTAGACTAATAGGTTTAAGTTTATTTAGATTCGGGTTGGAGTAGTTTGTAAGCGCACTGCGGAATAGTTATAGAGCACAGATTATTTGCCTAGAAAAGCTTATGGCAACCCACAGAATTCGCCCTATTACATAGGTCCAAGGTACGTCCAAGCAACGACTGATTTTGAGTTTGACAGCTGAGATCCAATCACACCCAAAGTGGTGTGTACAAATTGCTTTACTTTTTTTTCGTATTAGGGGTCTGGATACTAAGTCTATGTGGCAACCATAGCTATTATCATTTATCCTACAATATCATAAATTTTACTGTGTACTATACAGTACCTTATTTTTATGCGCTGAAAACATGAAAAATAAAAAGCAAGTGACGATAAACAAACAAAACAAGTATTTGACTGCCTGTAGTGTAGCTCATCGCATATGTAGTAGGTTGTATTATTGAAATGAAATGAAATCTTTATTTGCTCGAATATAGGTTACATAGATCGTCACAAATTATTCACGTTTCTCTATACTCAACTTTTCAGCTATGCAAATATTTGGGATTTATCTACCTAATTACAATTTTCTAGATTTGTCAAATTTAATAATACCTAAGTATACCCACATTTAACACATTTAACTTTTTATTATGATTTTAGCAGTAGTACCTAAATCTAAAATTTCATATAAGTATACATAAATTAATAACAATAGAATTACGTGGTAGATAACTTGAGGTCCAACAATAGAATAATTACAATTTACACATGAAAATTTAAATTTGAAATATTATGGCACAGATACAATATATTAATGTTAATGTTATATTTACAAATAAACAAGTAAAATAATAAGTCAATTTTTACATATGAATTTAAACTTAAAGTAGTCGTCAACTGAATAAAAACATCTATCTCACAGCCAATTGTAAAGTTTTCGGTTAAATTCTAGGTCACTTAATTCTCTATAGCTTTTTGGTAATTTGTTATAGATCTTTACTGCCATGGTGCAGCAATTCTTATCGCACATTTTAAGTCTGAATCGCGGCATAACCAAAGGTTTTTGTACAAGGGTTCTTATAAGTGCAGAATTCTTATCATTTTCAAACAGTGAATAATTTTTCCTGACAAATTTGCTCATTTCGTATATATACAGTGACGGAAGTGTAAGCAGTTTTTCTTTAATAAATACAGGTCTGCAGGAATCCATCCATCTTAGATTAAAAATTGATCTGATACACTTCTTTTGAACTATAAAAGCTCTTGAGGCATCCGTTGAATTTCCCCAAATTATTATCCCATACCGAAGAATAGAGCATACATGACTGTGGTATATTGTTACTGCAGTTTGTATACTAGTCAAATTTTTAATTTTGCGAAGGGCATACACGAATTTATTTATTCTCTTACAAACACTGTCAACTTGTATTTTCCAATTGCAAAATGTATCTATGTTTATTCCTAAAAATTTTATATCTTGTACTTCTTTAATATAATTTTTATTACACTTAATCGGCCAACTCATTCTTAATTCATTGTTACTTTTATATGTCAGATATCTCATAAATTTCGTTTTGTTTGTGTTGATTTTTAGATTATTGGCATCTAGCCAGCCAATTATATCATTTAACGCCTTATTCGTAACATCCGTTGCCTGCTTAATAGTCTTCTCTTTAGTTAGGACTGTTGTATAATCTACAAATAGTATTGTGTATTGATCTGTCGAGTTCGGTAATTCATTAATGTAAATTATGAACAATAAAGGTCCTAGGACACTTCCTTGTGGTACGCCGTAGTGGTTCATTAAATATGGCGATCTAACAAATTTCTGAGTGCTTGTCTCAGGGCACATTATTGTTACCTCCGTACATTGTTTCCGATTTCTTAAATAACTTTCGAACCAGTTGTATGCAGGACCTCTTATACCATACTGCTCTAGCTTATACAATAGCTTATCGTGACACACCATATCGAACGCTTTGCTCATATCTAAAAATACTGCGACTGGTATTTCTTTCCTATTAATTGAATTGAGAATTTCTTTGACTAATTTAAAACAAGCTAAAGTAGTGTTCTTATTTTTAATAAAACCATTTTGGTGTTCACTCAGTACATTATTCTTCTCAAAAAACTTTACAACTCTTGCGCACATTATTTTCTCAAAAACTTTTGAAAATATTGGTACTAATGTAATAAGTCTATAATTGCCTGCCTCAGTTTTTGACCCCTTTTTGTAAAGAGGCTTTACGACGGATAATTTTAGAGCTTCTGGAAATACTCCACTTTCCAAAGATAAATTTATTATATAAGTTAAGGGCTCTATAATAGCAAATATATTATGTTTTATCATTTTAGTTGTAATATTATCATATCCAGCTGAATTTGTATTACGTAGATGCATAATTGTTTTGTAAACCTCCAAGCAGCTTACGGGTACGGTATTGTAGAATTTGGAATGAATAAAGATACTTTGCCCTTTAACAAACTGAATAATTATAATTAATTTAATTTTTTTATTAGGGGACACGCAGGAACGAGAAATTTAAGATAACCTATCTGTCAGTGAGGTCCATCCTAGACAAATAACATCGCATAGTACGGCCTACTACACCCTACAGACCCCACAGTACCCCGAGTACACCCTACAGTATTATACAGTATCAATCTCAAGTATTAAGTGATTAGTGGCAAGTAGCAGCAGAGGAAACTTTGGCGAACATCCAACGTTGGAACTTATATTTGTTTGGGAGTCTTTGACACCTCTATGGCTGACTTCAAGTTAAACGGAGCGACGTGACGAGCTAGTCATTCGCCTGATATCAAGCGTCACGGCTGCCCAAACAGTTGCAATGCCATTCGGAACACTTATAGTTTTTTTTGTTAAGTTGGAATAATTTTGATACAGCGTAAGCCCCTCACTAGGTGGACCGATGACATGGTGAAAACCACGGGAGCCGATGGATGCAAGAGGCAAGCAGCCGCTCAAAGTAGCGCTCTCCGGGGAGACCTATATTCAGCAGTGGACGTCTTCAGGCTGCTGATGATATGATGAATTATATTTTAAGATTTTTGCTCAATACTCTAAAATCCCATAACAACTGACCTTAGATTCAAAAACCAGATTTTAAATAGTCAATGCAAACCAATATTATAAAAGTGCTCTTCTTTGACTAAATGCTTATAATAGATAACAACCACAGCCTTCGAACTAGCAAAACTATAGGTACTAACTCCCTTTAAAATGCATTTTATTTTTATTTACAGGTAAGTACAGGACGTGGGCAAACACCAGCACCACAAAAAGGTATCAGTCCAAAATAGCCTTTAACGATATTGAAAAAGCCGGAAAGGAAATGGAAATCCAGTGCAGCAACCGCACAGCTGCTTGCAGGAAATGTTCAGCTACAGGCTGGAAAGCCAGTAAAGCTTGGCCCCCTGCCAAGGGTTCGTACTCCCAGACAGACCGCTAAGTAATCGTTTTATACTTGATGCTGATTCTATTAGCTACGGTGCTATAGAATCACTTTAGGATGGGTACAAATCCACACTAAAATCCTAAGCACCCTGTTCCTTGCAATACTGGATATGTACCAGTCGGATTGTATATTTCGCCGTAATACATTTCAGCTAGCTATTTGAAAAAACAGAGCCTTTTTGTATTACAGCGGGCGGCGGGTCAACAATAACCCTGATTGCATTACGGTCTTTGATAAGGGAATGTAGATTACGGCTGGAAGTCCAAATTCAAACAGCACCTAATAATCTTGCGGAGCAGGTCAAAAAGAATGAACTTTATCGGATTTGTATAGGTGGTAGGGCTTTTCTGCAAGAGTGGTAATGATTCAACTGATCCCACTGTTTGTTGTGTGTTCGTTTACATAGGTGCCTACTGAAAATATTAAGGTTGCAGTGTCTATGGTGAAAATATTGGGAGGAAAAATGGTCTGCCCGCCAGTGACGCTGTAAAAATCGGCAATGACCAGCAAGAACTAGCCAAAAGCAAAAACTGGCAAAGCAGGCGCGATTTTCAATGAAAATTAAACAGTAAAGACGTTTTTTTTAGGTAATAGTCTTAAAAATCCTATTCCAACCAAAACTTTAAATCAAATCATTATCATAATAACCGGATGCTTTAACCTTCGTATCGCGTGCGAAACTAAACCTAACGAAAACGAAAGCGCTTTATAAACCGCATTCTTTTTAAACAAACCTCCTTAATTCTAAATCAAAGGGAATGATATAATGCCGGCACAAACTTCGCAAACATATCATATGCCGGCCATCGAACTTGCGCCGCCTGGCACGCTGCCAACACTGCGGCTAACGATATTCCAATATAAATAAGATTTTTCTATTTAATCTGGTATTAAAATCTGGAGAACCTGTCGGCAGATGCTGCTGGCGCCTTGTCTTCGAAGTTTAGGCTTACCGCTTTCCGATGATAGACTGTTCCTTTCATTTCCTTGATGTTTTAGGACACAAAGTATTGGAGTCGATTCCTCTTTTATTTGTTAGTATCGCCCTGCAGTTTCACTCGTGATGTAGTTATTATTTTTTCCATTTTCCGATGGTAAGTACTTTATTTTCCGATTTAAAAGTATCCAATGTTGATTTCAGCCACGTGAGCAATCTGTAGGCAATATTTTATCCAAAATTATTTAGCCGGAAGGCTTACAAACAGTTAAACAAACTTTCACTCATATATTTTATATTACGGGGCGTGATGATGATGAGGTACTGACTTATTATAAGTCAGTACCTCATCATTATCACAAGCCTTCACTTTTTGTTACAGTCTCCAAGTAAGTCGGTTCGTGATGTCATGAAGTAGGTTCCGACTGAAAATCAATTATTAAGGTCATTTCCTGACCTTAATTGCATGCTGAGTCGGGACCTAGTCATGACATCACACAATATTACATTTGTTACCAATATGTGCTAATATTGTATGTTTGATTTTTCTATTTATTTATGTTATTTTTATTGTGTATTGTAATGTAGTGTTGTGTGATGTCCTGAATAAATGTATTTTCTTTCTTTCTTTCCTTCTTTCTAATGACAAAAGTGGACTTTTGCCAGCCGAGCTTTGCTATAATTGCTTTTTATTCAACGGATCATTTATTATGATCATCCTGCCGATTCCATTACACAATAAGAGTTAGTTAAATTTACTTACTACTAACTACTACTAATTTACTTATTTGACTATTTTACCAAGAAAACGTAATAAATAACAAGAGAGGTACCAAAAAACCAGCCGACAAAGTAAACAGAAAAGTACTTGCATTCGCAAGCAACTGGCACCCAAATTGTCCCATACGTCTGTGAGGTGGCAGCGGGCGGAAAATTAATCTCACTACCAGTCCACTCCAGTCCCACAACACAGACTTGCGGAGGTATAAATGTAAGAAGGTAGAAGGCGTATAATACGGAGATGCATGTTTTGAAACTCAATTTCAACTAGCACCTGGGTTTAGGATAAAAGCGAGTGTATTTTATATGATTGTTGCTTAAACTCAGCAGCAGAATCGTAGGTTCTTCTTTAAGGAGTCAAAATGGGATGTATCTTGACTCTTTCTCAAAATAGTGCAATTGATAATTTTTAAGGAAATACTTTAAATCATCATCATCATCATCATCATCATCATCATCATCATCAGCCTGAAAACGCCCACTACTGAACATTTAAGCCTCCCCGTAAGAGCACCAGGTAAACAGACTTTAATGTGAACTAATGACATGACGATCTAATAGTCGTACTTTGATAAAAAGGCAAAGATTATTAGATAAATCTTACATAGTGTAGTCAAAAGGTAATCTATCACGCTCTTCTTTATCTTTGCTTAAAATTAAGATACTCTACTTACCTACTTCAAGCAAAAACTACAAACGAGCCGAATGAAAACAGAAACTAAAGTCGTCAAATTAAAAAATACATTTGCAAAGTTGAAACCAGGGAATGAGTTGAAGACGCTTTGACCCTTCGAAAGTTTTTACGATATTTTTTGATAGGTACCTTAAAAGCAAACACCTGTTTACTTTTGCGAGTTTTTTATCCATACTATTTCACTTCGTAGCTCCATGCACTAGTGTGTTGGAAACGACTAGCCGGCTATCATCAGAGGTTGAATCAGAACAGTGCTAGCGCCGGCTGCACCAAATACCCTGTATTTGCGTAGGCCTTGGCGTGAATACTGAGCAGTGAGCAGCCTTTGTACGAACGTAGGTTGACAAGTCATTTGTTTGCCAGTTTGACTGGGTTTTGGGCATTGGAGTACATCTTAATATAGGTATCGTTCACTGAATGTAAATGGGATTTTTGGATCATTTTTCTTCCACAATATCTATGGACATTCGCGTCTTCAAAGGTAACTATTAAACACTATATTTAGCTCTTTAAAGTAATGAAAGTACATATCGTATCATATAGCTGGTCTCTGCTCTATTGAATACAATTTCAAAACTATTTACGTCCATGCTCATTAATTCTCAATATCAAATTATAGTGACTATTGCTAACTACCTGCACTTTCCGAAGTTTTTTTTTAATTGTGGCCGTGGTCTCGTAGCAAGAGGTGTAGTAGCTTCTACAACGTAGAGGCTACTATACCCGTTGAGTTGCTACCAATACGGTAGAGCCTACGTCTACGAATGCTAGAGTCACAAAGTTTCCACGAGAAATGAGATATCTTCCGTTTTTATCCGTCCTCAAGTCTTGAGTCTGTAATGAAGTTTCTATAAATGTTTGTGTGGAGTGGTAAGAGTATAGGCTTTTTGTAAAAAAATATATGCGACTTATAATAATTAACAAATAAAAAACCAAAATCTCAGCTTATTTCAGTTTCATTATATGCAAAATCTTCATTTTGCCCCTGCTAGCAAAGTCTCTGTTTAGTTATGTATCTTTCCGTGCGTCATGTAACAAATGTTATTACGTTTTGTCCTTTTCCTGTCTCTTTTACCATCAACAGCCGCAAAAAACCACCGGTCCTTCAAAATGCCTACCATCTTGATATACCTGTATCATTACGTCATAACTTTAATACCAAAGGTCCCGCAGCCCCGTAGCGGGACGAGTGACGATTGACATACAACGTCTGCCCAAGTGTGCCTCCGTTGTCGCCATTCACGGTGTTTGGATGGGACTGGTCGCAGAAAAAGAAGAATATTTCTCAAGTACCCATAGTCCCACATACTATCATCATCAGCCCGTAGATATCCACTGCTGATTATAGACCTCCCCCAGAGAGCGCTACTTTGAGCGGCTGCTCGCCTCCTGCATCCATCGGCTCCCCGCGGTTTTCACCAGGTCGTCGGTCCACCTATTGGGGGTCTGCCTACGCTGCGCCTTCCGGTTCGTGATCGCCACTCGAGAACCTTCCTTCCCCATGTAGCCTGCCCATTGCCATTTCAACGTACTAACTTTGGGCTATATCGGTTACTTTAGTCCTTCGCGGATTTCTTCGTTCCGGATCATACCTTGCAGGGAAACACCGAGCATAGCCCTCTCCATAGCTCGTTGCGCGACTTTGAGCTTACTAATGAGGCCAACAGTAAAAGACCACGTTTCAGTTCCATATGTCATCACATGTTCCACACTACCTAGTCTAGTATTTATTCTATTCTGGTCATTTTTTGTTATGTAAGTTATTGGCACTGTGACGGCTATCGGAATTGCAAAATTACTTTATATAGAGCGAAATTCAAACCCAATGGCAATAGGTGTGAAGTCGACGCAAACCGCTGCGCAGTAGTAAAAATTAGATGTGCACAGGCACAGCTTAGCGTTATAGTGGTTCGATTATGGAACTCTTTACCGGTTCCCATTAGAAAAGATCAGTCTCTAAACATATTTAAAAGTTAAGAACCACTATTTGTCACAAGTTTACCCAAACTGTCCCGAAAGTAGTACGTAACTTCACGTATTTGTAATGTGGTTAGTGTACCCATCTGTTTATTGTTATCCCTAATCTTTTAGTATTCACCATCTTTTTATGTTTCTATTTGTAAATATCTGTGTTCATAGGTATATATTCTAATGATATGTAATTATATATTTTTTTTATATAAAGCTATGTAGTATGTATAGTATTTTATATTTATAATATATTTATTTATGTTGTTCTAAGCATTTAATTTAATTTAATTCTTGTCAATTGCTGCACCACCGACCACTATGATAGTCTCTTACTTTCCTATCCATCCCAAGATTGTCTGGAAGAGATTGCTCTATAGCGATAAGACCGCCCATTGTACTAAATTGTAATATTTTTTGTTATTGTCTTTTTTTTCCTAATTTGGTGTGCAATAAAGAGTTGTCGTATTGTATTGTTGTATTGTATAGTATAGGTAATACAATCTTTTGTAGTACTTAAAACTCTATGAACGCAGCGTGCAGGGCGGGGGGCTGGCACACAAGAGCTTTTTCTCTCTAATCTGTGGGCAGCGCATTTCACAGCTGACATTGCTCACAAACTCTCACGAGCAATTAAATGCAAGAGGAAAATAAAAAGTCAAAGCTTTTTCTTTGCTCTGTATGTCCCTTTCTTAGAAAAGCAGACAGAAGAAAGAAAAAAAAACTTCTGAATGAGAGGAGATAGAAAAACGATGAATTTAATACCGTTTCAATATATTTTCAGAAAAAGTAGATTTTAATTCCGTGTTGAGTCGTCTGTCTGTACTCTGTATAGACCGTAACAATAAAAGTGTACGTGTTTGAGTTACACACACATCCACAATGTCACGGTAAGTAAGTGCACGTGACATAGCGAGAAGTGTGCATTTATCTCCCTCACTTTTACTTGTTTTGTTTCAAGTTCTGTCTGGGCGCGCTTTGTATTGAAAGTTTGGAAGACTAGCTATCCAGTGTTTGTCTAACTTTGCTATTTTACGCGAGGGTATTTGAAATTTAAAGATAGTAACAATAATGATTGTGCGTAGGCAGGAACAGAAGTTTAGATATCTCATTAGATATCTCAAGAGAAGAGTAAATAAGCCATGTGGAAAACACGCAGATTGGATAAGCTGTTTTGGCATGAAAGCCCCCACGAAGAGACAGACAGGCAGCACATAGGCATAAAAAATAGAAGCTGGACCGAGTGGCATTCGAACTAGGGTATTTTGTTTGAAAGTCGCAAAGTCTACCACTCCGGCATCCTCAATCTCTTGAAGCAAGATATTTCGGGCGAAACAGCCTACTGAACATAGCTTACCCAAATATCTTTCATCAAAGTGCTTTATACTAAGGTACTAGTGATGACTAAGTTTCCACAGGCTAATAGTTCAAATTCCACCACAAAGGGGGTAATTACAAGGCATCCCTGTAATTAATCGCGCACCCTTATAGTGCCACCCTGTGGCAAGTTGTTAACGGTGTCCTCTGTGGTTAAATCATGGGTAACCGTGGAGATCAGGGATGTCATCAGCCTTAAGTTATTTATTGCTTGCTCTGTTTGCGGGACAAAGGAATAACTAAAGATTTATTTAGTCTATGGATTAAGTAAGTAGACGGAGTCTTTTAGGTACCTATATTTCTGCTTCTAAACTTTGACCAATCCGTAAATTCATCAGTTAACAATCAATACGTCTTTCCTATTCAAAAGCTCAACAGTTACGGATACCAGGCGCCGGTATCGTCCGGAACTCGTGTAAATCCGGTCTTATCCGGCTCGAACCGGGTCGGACAGAACCGGACAGTGTCCGGCTGGTATCGGCCGCTAGGATAATAGGGGCGTTCACCGGTTGTTTACATAGGAAACGGGGATGAGGAGGCTTACCGATCGATTGATAACAAGAGATATAGCAAAGGCGGAGAATAACAAACATTTTGTTCTTCAGTAGTGTAGTGTGTTCTTGTAGTGCAGTGCAAATATTGTCTCAGAAAGCCTTGCTTACGGAATGGATAAATTGGAGAATGGCAGCAGCATTTTCTTCGGTACATTAAAATCTGCGATCACCAAGACGCCTGCCAAGTGTGAATCTAAAACGAGATTTTTGAACCAGGCTTTTGCACTGGACTGATATGTTTTTTTAAGCTGCCGTGATAAGGTTTAGGGACGGGTGGATGCGGGTTTCCAATTCCGTATGTGATTCAAACTATGCTTAATCTGTTGATTACGCTTATAAGGTGATACTGCAATTCATCATAAAACTTTACGACTCACTTATAAACATAATCAACGCTGAAGATGCTCTGTCTATTTCTCGCTGACGTGAAATGTCGCAACCAAAAACGAGACAAATACTTAAGCTTTGATTATATTCAAGTAATATATAAGTGAGGCTCGAATTCCTCTGTCGTTTTACGTCGGCATTTGTTTTATCGATAATCTTCAAAGGCTCTTGAAAAACATAATACAAGGGATGTATAATAAATTCTGGCTTTTATTTTCTCCTAGGATGTACTTCATTAAAAGGGGAAAGAGGAGGTTTGGGGCTCAGAATAAATAATAGTTGAGGTACGTCCTTTTACGCTCAAAAGACGTGTAATCTAGTATCTAGTAAAGCTTTGCTACGTTTTCGCTTCGGTTTTTCGTTCCTTATTAAAGGGGCCGCAGTGTCGTGTTCAAAATTCAATCTCACTGAAAAGTTTTCTTTCATTTGCCTCTCCCAAGTTTTCTTCCGGAGAACTAAAGTGACCGATATAGCTCTTAGCAATACGCAGGTCACATTGCTCGTAGGACTGACACTCGATGTGGGCGATGGGGAAGAAAGGTTCTCGAGTGGTCACCAGGACCGGAAGATGCAGCGTACGCTTCCACCAGATGGACCGGTGATTTGGTGAGAGCAGCCGGTTAAAATAGCGTTCTCTAGGGGAGACCTATGTTCAGCAGTTGATGTCTTCAAGGTGTTGATGATAATGATGAAATTTTCTTCTATATTTTAACTATTACCTATTCTCCTTACATTAAAAGCAAGCATAATAGAAACTTGTGTAATCGATATATCGATAGCGCACACTTATCCGCACATCGTGCATCACTGAGCCAATTTTGTTTGCGAACTTTTGCCTGCGCTCAACTTCGTCAGCACTGTGAAGAGTTAGTGTTGGGAACGGTTATTGTTATTAGTATCGATAAAACTGTAATTGAATTTTTAACATCGTGTACTTTGAACTACAAGTTTCAAGGTTATATGTAGATACTCTAAGTCTACTTTTCTTATACGCTTTTCTTTTTGTTTGAACTTGGGCAACGGGTAAGTTACAGCCTAAAGTTTCTCGCTGTGGGAGAAGGCACGTGTCCCAGAAGTGGGAACGTATCGGTTATGGTAATGGACTTATTTTAGATGTACGTAATTTATGGCATAATTCATGGTTTACTTTTTATTCAATAGAATACTTTTGGTTGCTATGTCTATTGTCGACGGTATGTCTTATAGTCACAGAAGACCAATTTGGTGACGTCATCCAATAAAGCAAGCTTTATCAAATGGGAGCGAGAGAGCCCTGTAATATCTTCGATTAAGGATCCCTGTGAAAATAGAAGTGTAATATGTGTGAGAATATTAAGCTGATGAAAAGAAGAGATAGACAACCCTCGACTGATAAGAGCTTAAATTAAACTCTACCCAAAGTATTTGATAATCTGTGACTCTACATAAGAAACGCAAGAGACGTTAAACATTTTTGTATAATTAGTCGATAAATGTTTCCCCACACTATTCCCCGCCCGCCCGGCCGCATCCGGCGTTCTCAACTTATCGCCAGCACTTGAAATGCTTTATCCAACTCTGTTCATACGCGAGCCAGGTATTGCACAGAGGAATTATTTATACCACGGCCCGTTCCTTTTATGAAGCTTCTACAAAGTTTAACTTAGCTCTTGTGAGTTTCAGTTAGTCTCATGTGTTCTTTCCAAGGTTATTTTCTTGAAAACAGTATTCACGTTTTGCTAAAACGTTATTGGGTGGATTTCAGGAGCTTTTAAAACTGCAAAAAACGCCAAAAACGATCACATTCACTTGTTTTCGTTCCATTTGGATACATGTACTTAAACGAAAATCTGCGAACACGTGAGTGTAGGTAACATGCTCATCAATGATATAGAAACATTTAGTGTTATTTCGCTGAAAACAATAAGCAAAGTCAGTTATTTGGCTGGTAAGTAGGTACCACACAGAACCATGTACAGAATTACTCAGATCCACACAGAACCACGCTCTCTGGCATTAAGTTCGCTTATGTACCTACATTTGTTGTATGTGTAATAAAGCATTTTCTATCGATCTATATAACCACACAGAATCATTTCTGTAGCATTTTGTACAGTGGGGCATTTTGCCACCGTACTTATTTCCAGTTAACTATAAAGTCTTAGCCGTTATTTCTCCGAAACTGTTCACAAACGCATTGGTGGATGCTTTCAAGCTCTTGGAGTGTAAAAGATTCGGCATCAACATAAATGGCGAGTATATCACTAACCTTTGTTTTGCCGATGATATAGTCATAATGGCGGAGTCGCTCGATGATCTCAGCACCATGCTCAACGACCTCAGTAGAGTCTCCCGACAGGCTGGTCTTAAGATGAACATGGACAAAACGAAAATCATGTCAAATACCCATGTTCCACCTATACCGGTAATTGTTGGGAACGATATTCTCGAAGTTGTCGACAAATACGTCTATCTAGGGCAGACTGTCCAATTGGGTAGGTCCAACTTCGACAAAGAGGTCGCCCGAAGAATCCAACTCGGCTGGGCAGCGTTCGGGAAGCTTCGAGCTATCTTTTCGTCCAAAATACCACAAAACCTGAAAACAAAAGTTTTCAATCAATGTGTGTTGCCAGTGATGACTTATGGAACTGAAACGTGGTCTCTAACTGTTGGCCTCATTACTAAGCTCAAAGTCGCGCAACGAGCTATGGAGAGAGCAATGCTCGGTGTGTCCCTGCGAGATAAGATCCGCAGGAGAACTAAAGTGACGGATGTAGCTCTTAGTGTCGCGACCATTCTTAGCGGTTTGCCTGCCACAACACTATTTACGTCAGATAAAGGAATGTATTATAGTCTCACGCGAAGGCACCGATACTCTGGCAAGACATACAGCTTCGACATAGTCGCGATCTGATTATAAAGTCGTATGGTATATAATGGGGAAATTTAAAAATATATTGAATTGTTTGGGTGTGTATCCAGCTTACCAAAATGCCTGCTGTATCAGAGGACTTTCATTTCTCTTGTACTCCTCCTCGTTTCCCTTAATATATCTGCTTCGCAATATGATTTGAATGGACAGAGAGACTGGAACCGCTGTGCAATCTGTAAAAGTTGGAACCGGTGACACCACGGTATGTGGTGCCACCGGCAAAAGGGGATCACGCAAGGCTTCCACCACCAAGCAGTGACCCCTAAGTACTAGGCTGAAGTAGCTGCATCCTATTAAGCAAACATTACACATAAATCATAGAGCACATGGGCTAGGTAAGTGGGCTGCACCCGTACACAAATCATGGAGCACATGGGCTAGGTAAGTGGGCTGCACCCGTACACAAATTATGGAGCACATGGGCTAGGTCAGTGGGCTGCACCCGTACACAAATCATGGAGCACATGGGCTAGGTAAGTGGGCTGCACCCACCAATGATAGAGCACATGGGCTAGGTTGGTGGGCTGCACCCGTACACAAATCATGGAGCACATGGGCTAGGTCAGTGGGCTGCACCCACCAATGATAGAGCACATGGGCTAGGTTGGTGGGCTGCACCCGTACACAAATCATGGAGCACATGGGCTAGGTCAGTGGGCTGCACCCACCAATGATAGAGCACATGGGCTAGGTTGGTGGGCTGCACCCGTACACAAGTCATGGAGCACATGGGCTAGGTCAGTGGGCTGCACCCACCAATGATAGAGCACATGGGCTAGGTGGTGGGCTGCACCCGTACACAAATCATGGAGCACATGGGCTAGGTCAGTGGGCTGCACCCACCAATGATAGAGCACATGGGCTAGGTTGGTGGGCTGCACCCGTACACAAGTCATGGAGCCTGCGTGGGCTAGGTCAGTGGGCTGCACCCACCAATGATAGAGCACATGGGCTAGGTTGGTGGGCTGCACCCGTACGTAAATCAGGGAGCACATGGGCTAGGTACCTAGGTGGGCTAAACACGCATAGAATCATAAATAATGAGCTCATGGGCTAGGCAGGTAGGCTTCAACATGCCCACACAGAATATCCTGGAGCACATGGGCTAAGCTGTTATAAAACAATTATAAAAGGTTTAAGTAATCTCTTTAATTAGTAATTGCAAATTAATGTCTTTTAGGTAAAGAAATTAGTCTAGGTACTTAACATTTATCCGCTGGTCCAGAGTTCCTCAGGATCGCACAACGATTTAAACTGAACTGAGCTACTCATATTCTGTATCCGCCATATTTAAACTTACTGAACAAAATGACTCACATGGTTGCGCACACTAGCAGACTTTCCAATCCCTCAGTGTTGCCAACTTCATAATATTGTCTATGGCATCGCGAAACGTCGCGACACACCCGACGGCGAAAAGGTGTTGATGGTGACCAGGTTAAGTGTCCACTCCCGGATCTTCTCCAAGGCTTTCATGGCTGCATCGCGTCTCGGCCTTGACGGCTCCAGAGACTGCGTTGGTAAGTTCTCACAGGTTGCATTTTGACTCAAATCAGCAGTTTCAAATATTTCATTATTTTCTAGACTCTCTGTAAATTCTTTGGAAAGTTTATTTTCAGTACACATATCGAAATGACCTTCAGCACTGTGCGGTGTATCCATGATAATATCTTCAGACTCATTTAACGTTTCAGTGTTCCTTATGATAGCTGGTACACGGTACACGGAAATAATTATAATAATATGTTTGGGACTGGTTTTTTACTTGATCTCCCACAAGAGTTTCTTCTGCATTATCTTCCACTTCCAGTGGGTACAACTGGCTAATGGATCTGGTGAACTCCTTGTCTCCTATCTTAACTTTCGCCACTCTACAGTAACCATTCTTTATTCTCTACTCTGCCTTTGCATCGTAATAATCCATCTTCATCAATAAATAATTTATAAAGGTTTCAGCTCAAAGATGTCCTTTTTGTTTATCTTACCCGGGAAAAGAATTTTCTGTGACATTTTAATTTCTCCTATTTTACTATCTTTATTTTTCTCATGTTCTTGTTTTGCTTTTTCAGGTATCGAGTTCTTCTGTGGCGTACTTGAGAGTCTGCACTTCTATTTCATCTGTCTCGGACAGACCCTCACGAGTCAAGAAACATAGTTCTATCCGTCTGCTCATCAGCCACATTGTAGAAAGTAGCAGCAAAAAATCTGGTTGTTTTATTATGATGTGTTGTGCTACATCGGCTAGACTTAACTCCGAGCCAATAAATCTCATTTTTACATATTGTGTTGTTTCATTTCTTTGAACCTTATTGTTCAGCAAGTGAAGTCTAATGGGCATCCCCAACATTACACCCACAATGTTTTGTCTGTATGTAACATCTTGGTAACATTACTACAATATTGCTAAGGTCTTCATAAATGGTTTCTTAATTTTCCACCATTTCTTCCGACAAAGGCTCATCCCATTTGACCTTCATTTTTCATAAATCTTGTATAAATAATTTCATTTGTAATAATTTTGGTACACCAAATCCACATGGATCATAATAATATAGAGAGGAAATTGTCTTGAAAATACCTCACTATAGTGGCTAAAAGTCCATACTTTGAGTTTTAATTCTATGTGATTTTAGCCTTATAAGTAATCCAATCAAATCAAAGAGAAGGTTCTTTTCCCATTACCTACTGTTTTGTGATGTCCGCTAGAAACCTAGGGCACAACGCCCGATTGTGTTTACCGTAGGCAGAGCAATGTACACATTTTATCTTTTTATCACACTTTGCTAGCATATGTCCAGTTTGAAAACAATTGTAGCAACGATCCTTCAATTTAGCTTTTCTTTCATGAAGCGTGGCTACCTTTTGGCACTGGTCATTATAATGTGGGCCATCACAAAATAAACATGATTGCTTGCTTTTCTTGGGTATGGGTGCCTCGTTTGAATTGTTTCCAGTGTTAAATTGCCTATTTTGTTCGTTGAATTCTTTTACAAATGGTTTGTTTCCATTTCGCTCATCAAATCTTTTTTTATTAATGCTAGACCTACTATTATATCTGTTGTTCATAACATTTGCTCTTGGTACTGGTGTAACATCTTTTCTTCTGTTAAATCCATTATTTCTTAAATCAAATTGGGCAATTGGTTGATTGAGTCGAGCCTGTTGGCTTGAATGCAGCGTTTCTACAGTGTAATGGTCACTTATCTTTTCAAGTTTGTCTGTGATCCGACTGGAATCTTCTCGCGCAGATATTATGACTTCCAATTGCTTCCTCATATCTGCAATGGTGTCCGTTTTCAATGCTAACTTCATTTCATATATCACATCCTCAGGAAAATTCTCTATTATCATGAATCGTAAATGATTGTGTGTGGTGTCTTCTCCGAGTGAATTTAACACTCTTAAGTGCCGTTCAATTTCATTTAAGGCTCTCCTACAATCAATTGCCGTTTTATCTGCAGTCTTGACTGCATACAGAGCTGCATAATGTGCATCAATGATTTGGTTCTCTTTCCCATAACGCTCCTTTAAGGTGGTCACAGCAATAGAATAATTTTTACTTGTCATTTCCAAGCCTTCAATAGCCCTTTTGGCCGTTCCTCGAAGGGAAGATTTGAGGTATAATAATTTATCAACTGCTGGTAAATTTCGGCTATCAATGTTGGATGAGAAATGGTCCCAGAAAGATGGCCACTGCAAAATGTCACCTGAGAATTCTGGTAGCTGTAGCTTAGGAAGATTTTTCAACAACATTGTTTCATTTTCAGGGTTTTTTTCTTTCAATGCTTTAATTTTACAGACTAACTCGCTGAAAACTTCTTCAGCCTTCAATTGTATCATACTAAAATTTGAAATATCATCCGCTGAAGGTTCCACACTTAATCTAAAGTAGTTATGTAATTCAGTGGAGAAACGTGTGTTAAAGTTTTCAAATTTCTTGTAAATAATTTCTGCTTCCTGTAGATTTTGTTCTGTCACAGCGCTCAGGAGTCTTAATGCTTCATTTGTGAATGAGTCTAAGCTAGTCACTATAGCTTGCAACCGTGAGATTAAAATTTGTTCCATTGTTTCTGAAATTCAATACAATCACAAAGTTAAACAAGTACTTAGCATTGCATTATTATTTAAATTTAAATAGTTCAAAGTTAATAAATAACCCTATATGGTTTACGCTTCCCCACAACCTGAGTTATAAAAATAGTAAGTTAAAAACAGTCATTCTTTCTGACACAATAAGAAATAACGTTTCCAGTGATTCAAGGAATGTCTATATTAATGAATATTACTAAACTTCAACTCCTTATTGGAAAGCATTAAACCCAAATAATAGACAATGAAGAGGAACATCCAAGAATAGAAATGAGACTCTTTAGGTAATTTTGTAGGTAGGTACTCCGGTACCAACTTAGATATACCTACATTATTGCTTCATAATTCCATGAACTTTGACCCCATTTCTATAGGCATCGTTATCCCATAATAAAGGAGCCCTTATAAGCGTTAAACATGCGATATTATAAAGACTTCTATGTAACGATATTATCATCTTATCAAGTTTTCCTAGTTACAACAAGGTATCTCAATGGCGTCCATCGTACCGAAAATCTTACATTTCTGTTCAGAAAAATGTTAATTATGCCAAATGAGCGTAAACAATGACTAGTATTTCACTTTTTCATCTTATTCTATCGAAATCAAAGGGCAGGTTCCTTGCAATATCCAAATCAAGTAAATATTTAGCAAATTATTCGAAACCCACGCTAATGGCGAATCATATTCAACAACATAAACCAAGCTTACAAAGAGAAAATTAAATTACTCACCTTTATGTTTTTTCTTAATCCTTAGCACTAGTTATTCACAATCAATGCACGCACAGTAATAAGTATTCGTAACTTTGGAATCTTTTAAAACTTTTCGATGTCGTGGAAACCACTTTTCACTAGTTTTCAGATTTGATTTGAAATTCGAACAACAAACAAAAACCAAAGAGTTAAGAACGGATGTAGCGCTACACGAGAACTAAACACAAATGTTACCATTATCTATGTGAACAATCTACCAAATCATGAGTGTATTTATGTTGAAAAATTCCACTTGGTTTTACAAGATTGGATATTTATGAACATTACAAAGATAAAAATAAGCATATGCCCATGAAAACCAATTTCGAGATTATTATGACAGCTGCTATTACTTTGACATCTACTTTATCCTCTTTTATTTTTTATCATCTCGGGAAATAACTACCAAAATTTTTCAATTTCTTCCATCTGAGAGAAACTAATTGTGATGGTAACACTGCGTACGGTACTAGTCAGTACTAGTAGTCAATTCAAAGTCTAATAAGAACGAAATAACAAACTAATAAAATTATCAATGCCTAAAATAATGATTATTAGACAGCTAAATAACGAAAATATTATGCTTAATATTATCGTCATTCTGCAACACATCGTAACAACAGAATTTATCTCTTTTTAGTTAAGAGCCGAAATGATTTTTCTAGTTTTGAATAGCAAGATTCCTCTATGTTTGGAATCACTTGTCATTTCCGGTGTGATCGGTAGATTCACATACGCAATCAAATTACAAATTAAAAACCTTCACATTTTAATCCATTTGTATACCCTCAAAATAATCTCGTTATTATGGGTCAAACGCGAAAGACACAATATAGGATTAAATTTGTTAAAGCGCCGTCTCTGTCAAACTGGCTCAACTATTTTCAAACGAAACGTATCTAAGTAAAGCAAATCGCTGCTTATAGCACAAAGATTGTTTTTATTGGCAAACCAGACACACACCCAACTTAATTACATAAAAATAAATACTCAAATGTCGCTAGAATAATGGAATTTGATTCTTAATGGTTTTATAAAATTATTATTTTTTTTTTCTTTGGGGTAGATCCCACAGCATCTCCATTTTCTTTGTCGCGACCATTCTTAGCGGTTTGCCTGCCACAACACTATTTACGTCAGATAAAGGAATGTATTATAGTCTCACGCGAAGGCACCGATACTCTGGCAAGACATACAGCTTCGACATAGTCGCGATCTGATTATAAAGTCGTATGGTATATAATGGGGAAATTTAAAAATATATTGAATTGTTTGGGTGTGTATCCAGCTTACCAAAATGCCTGCTGTATCAGAGGACTTTCATTTCTCTTGTACTCCTCCTCGTTTCCCTTAATATATCTGCTTCGCAATATGATTTGAATGGACAGAGAGACTGGAACCGCTGTGCAATCTGTAAAAGTTGGAACCGGTGACACCACGGTATGTGGTGCCACCGGCAAAAGGGGATCACGCAAGGCTTCCACCACCAAGCAGTGACCCCTAAGTACTAGGCTGAAGTAGCTGCATCCTATTAAGCAAACATTACACATAAATCATAGAGCACATGGGCTAGGTAAGTGGGCTGCACCCGTACACAAATCATGGAGCACATGGGCTAGGTAAGTGGGCTGCACCCGTACACAAATTATGGAGCACATGGGCTAGGTCAGTGGGCTGCACCCGTACACAAATCATGGAGCACATGGGCTAGGTAAGTGGGCTGCACCCACCAATGATAGAGCACATGGGCTAGGTTGGTGGGCTGCACCCGTACACAAATCATGGAGCACATGGGCTAGGTCAGTGGGCTGCACCCACCAATGATAGAGCACATGGGCTAGGTTGGTGGGCTGCACCCGTACACAAATCATGGAGCACATGGGCTAGGTCAGTGGGCTGCACCCACCAATGATAGAGCACATGGGCTAGGTTGGTGGGCTGCACCCGTACACAAGTCATGGAGCACATGGGCTAGGTCAGTGGGCTGCACCCACCAATGATAGAGCACATGGGCTAGGTGGTGGGCTGCACCCGTACACAAATCATGGAGCACATGGGCTAGGTCAGTGGGCTGCACCCACCAATGATAGAGCACATGGGCTAGGTTGGTGGGCTGCACCCGTACACAAGTCATGGAGCCTGCGTGGGCTAGGTCAGTGGGCTGCACCCACCAATGATAGAGCACATGGGCTAGGTTGGTGGGCTGCACCCGTACGTAAATCAGGGAGCACATGGGCTAGGTACCTAGGTGGGCTAAACACGCATAGAATCATAAATAATGAGCTCATGGGCTAGGCAGGTAGGCTTCAACATGCCCACACAGAATATCCTGGAGCACATGGGCTAAGCTGTTATAAAACAATTATAAAAGGTTTAAGTAATCTCTTTAATTAGTAATTGCAAATTAATGTCTTTTAGGTAAAGAAATTAGTCTAGGTACTTAACATTTATCCGCTGGTCCAGAGTTCCTCAGGATCGCACAACGATTTAAACTGAACTGAGCTACTCATATTCTGTATCCGCCATATTTAAACTTACTGAACAAAATGACTCACATGGTTGCGCACACTAGCAGACTTTCCAATCCCTCAGTGTTGCCAACTTCATAATATTGTCTATGGCATCGCGAAACGTCGCGACACTTAGATTTAGCAAGTTGAAATGGCAATGGGCAGGCCACATCGCTCGTAGAACTGACAACCGATGGGTAAGAAAGGTTCTCGAGTGGCGACCACGAACTGGAAGACGCAGCGTAGGCCGGCCCCCCACTAGGTGAACCGACGACCTGGTGAAAGCCGCGGGGAGCCGATGGATGCTGGAGGCGAGCAGCCGCTCTAAGTGGCGTTCCTTGGGGTGGCCTATGTTCAGCAGTGGACGTCTTCAGGCTGTTAATGATTATGATGATAAAGTCTTAAAGTCAAGAGTGGACGGGGGGTGAGTATGCATTTTTGATTGCAAAGCAACCGGCGAAATTTTTGCATTTGAGGTCTCAAGAATTTTATAAACTGCGTATTGAAAACGTAAATAAATCCATACTTTGTATTTAGGTATATAAGATCATTCACATATCGGTATAATAAGCTGAATATTATGTCGAAAAATCCATGAGCCCTCATGTTTTTGACAGGCCTCCACAGTACTGCCAATTTTTCCTTCTACTTATTATACCTGCCAGGATCGATCTAAAAGCTACTCGAATTCTCATAATAGGATTTAGCCGCTTTTATAAGAAAAGTTCGTGTATAATAATGTTACCTTTGCAGCTTTGTTCGTTCCTTCAGACTTGTCCTCTTTCGTTAAAATTGTTAGAAATATTTCAGGATGTAAAAACTTTGGTAAGAGCTTGGTTAAAGTCTCATTTGGAATCTGTAAAATTGTCAAGTCCCTGATTTGAGGATCAAGGCGCGTTCCATAATTTTATAAAATGAAAACGATGTAATTGAATAGTTCAAATGTTGGTTAAAATCAACGTAAGCTAAGGCCTATAAATAGACGTAAGTATTAAGGTGTGATTTTATAGGGCAGAGCATATTACTGTAGTTATTTTCCTCTAGTATCAGTAGTTCGGCTGTCAGTCCGGTTATGACAGATAAATATTTGTTGTAACTGTGATATCCTTCTTTACGTAAATAAACCCGTAAACCTATCTCGTCTTGAGCACAGATTGACGAGTAACCGTCTTAACTTTTTTTTAGGAACGTTAAGATGATCACATGCGTCGCTGTTTCTAAATAAAGATCTTGTGTCTACAAAACACACACGATAAAATCTTACCAAAAGCAACCGTCTCCTAAGTAACAATCTCCCTAAACGCCCTCCAAAAATTCACCGTCCAAAACAAGCAGAAGACATATAAAGATAAGTAATGTCGGTCGTGAAACTTGGAATTGTCCGGGGTGGGACATAAAACAGTCCAGGACCCCCAGGGTCACCCCAAGGGGGTCAGGGAGACCTGTTGCTTGAACGGCCTACAGATGTGTTGAAGATTTGGCTTTTAGAAAGGTATAAGCTAAATAAAGTGTCGGCGATTTATTTTGTTCAGTATATTTGATCAAATAGTCAAAGAAGAAATGAAAAAGTAACAAAATTTGGCGAATTGCATAGGATTGTAAGGGACTTTATGGGGCAGAAAAGGATAATGAGGTCACTTGTGTAATTAAACGTACGACGCAACCAATCTCACGGTTTTTTTTATTACAATCAAGCTTACTTTAGTAGGTTTGAATGAATCAGAGGCCGTACTTTGAGCTGTTAGTACAATTCAAAACAGCGTAAGTATAATTAGATCGCATTGTTTTTTTGCATGAAGATATTGATAAGCGATTCAATATAGGCTCTGTTTTAAATCGCACTAAGAGCTCACAGTACGGCCCCACAACTTCTAAATTAATCTTTTGTCATGGCTAACGTGGCTTTGATAGCAGGGTTGTTTACGAAATGCAAAAATTATCAGATTAACATGTACGTCTTTGTCCCTACCCCATCTTAGGAGTAACAGGAACGAATTTGGCTTTACTAGTTACCCAGGTGTAATAAAAAGTTGTAAAAGTCCCTTAGGGCTTATAACAGCTTCCGGTGGGGCATAAAACACCCAACCTTATGGTTCCGGACCTTCGGGGTCAACCAGACCTGTTGCTTTAACGACCTACGAATGGTAGTCTTTAGAGATAACAACTCTTTCCCACTCAAAAAAGAGGGTAAAAAAGAGCTGTTGTCGATCTTGTCACAGAGTAATTGATAATACAGGTGTGTAAGCATTAATAAACCTATGAAGGCATAAATAAATAAATAAATAAACTGTGTGGACATTTCACACACAACATAATTCTTTGGAACGAATACCTTTTGATTATGCTTCTCAAAAGTCTCTTGACCAATATTGGTAGAATCATAGCAATGCTGCATTTTGGTTACACTGGCTGGAGGAGGATTTGGTTTTGGACTTTCTGTAGTGCAGCGCGGCCAGTATGTACTAAATGGTACAATTTACTTACGAAAAATCTGCCCACAAAAAAAAGCTAACCTGTTTCACACTAGGTATCTTAGAAGTTCCGATAGAGCTAATAAAATCAGTTTTTATCAGAACAATTTACGAATTAAGTGAAAAACTTTCAAAGACAAGATATTTTAAAATATTTTTCCGTACATATCGCAACTTTTTGAAAGTGTTAAGAGAGCCCTCTCTAAAGGTAGGCAACGCACCGGCAAATGCCCTCGGCCTCGGTGTTGCAGGTGTCCATAGGTGACCGTGACCACTTGCCATCAGGTAGGAAGCATGCTTGTTTACCACCGCATAAAAAATAAAAAAAGCTCTCGGACCTCTAGTAACTTTATTTAATTGGAAAGTTGAACTGTCTGAATAGATCACAATTAAGACTCTCATATTTCTGACATTTTCATTTACAAAAACAGTACGCTTCATTTAAAAAAATGTTTTTCGTTCATCTCTCAAATGAGCGTATTGTGTTTGTACGCTTTTCCTTCAAACTTCAGTAAAATTGTATTCAAAGCGGTCTCAGACTAGAAGTTCGATTTAGGACAACGCTTAATCAAAACAAAAAAGTAGCTGTAAATAGTAGTATATACTTAAAAATGTCCGGAAGAGTAGGCCTAGGGGTAGAGGATGGGTGGGTCTTTATCTTGGTACCCCCCGTAGCGTAGGTTAGCTAGATCCATAGGGTCCACTCCTCTAGCGGACGTAGCCTTCTCGATCCTCTTACCCCGGCAACAGCCCTAGCCGAGGCTTGCACCCCAGGGGTGCCCTTGAGCTAGTTGCCCCTCACTTTTGTCGGCTGGGTGCCTTAAGCGCCTGCCCTCCCGCCCGGTGACGCTGTAAAGGTCGGTAGCAGCATTAGCCCGTTCAAAAAAAAAAGAAAAAAGTGGGTCTTTATCTTAGACCGTAATAAGATAGCACACGTATTACTTGTATAAGACACTTTGCCGTTGTTTGATGCTTGAGTAGTACGAGCAATCCCATGCCCCCATTTTCAAGACCTTCTCCATTTAGCGATTTGGTATTTCATTTTTGGCTTCACTTTTTACTCTACCTCGTTGTTCTGATCCAAGAGCGCGGTACATTACGTCTGTTTGTCTTCAGCCCGCGACTCTTGAATGTCGGCTCGAGGCTATAAAAGGCTTCCGAAATGAATGGGGCCCAGAGTAATGTCCTCGAGGTAATGGTGGGATTCGAACCATGAATGTGAGAGATTTGGGAAATGTACCGTTTGAGAAATTGGAAGGAAATGTAAATTATCTCTTTGGATAATGACTCAATCAATGGTGAATAAACTTTCTTGTTGTCTGTAGGTATAATTTTTACTCAGACTCGGGGGGTCTAGCAAATATCCTAAACGCTAACGCCAAACGCTAACTCCAAAAATGTAATGAAATTACATTAGCTGGCGGAAAAGTAATCGATTTCTGAAATGTCATTCCAATAAATTTTGGAGCTGGCGTTTGGTAAGTATTAGCGTTAGCGTTTGGAATCTTTGCTAGACTAAACACACCTAATAAGGTAGCAGATACTACTGTGTTATGTTTAATGGCTACCGCAAAGATACGTTAGTGTGTTGCAACGTTGCAACCATAGTTGTTTCACCAATTCAGCAATACTTAATTCATCATTAACAGCCTGAAGACGTCCACTGCTGAACATAGGCCTCCCATATAAAGCGCCACTTTGAGTGCCTGCTCGTCTCCTGCACCCATCGGCTCCCTCGGTTTTAACCAGATCGTTGGTCCACCTTGTGAGGAGCCTGCGCTGCGTCTTCTGGTTCGTGGTCGCCACTCAAGAACATTTCTTCCCTTTATCGGTTCTACGAGTGATCTGACCTGCCCATTGCCATTTCAACTATTTAACTATTCTAAGAGCTATATAGGTCACTTTCTCTTGCGGATCTCCTCATTACAGATATCTCGCAAGAGAACTACTTAAAATTTTCACCTTCATCGTCTAAAACTAGAACTTACTTAAATTATACAAAATCTAAAATTCATCTTAATATTACGGGATTCTTCAAAAATCGAGGAAAACGATCAGAACAAAGGCCTAATTGAAAACCTCGACCGCAATTGGCAATTTGCCTCGAATAAATCAATTTGCCACAAGTTCGGATCATTAGTTACAGGGTACTTCCAAAAAAAGTCAATTTAACTTTTACAAATACTTGAGATGTTGCCTGTAATAGTCTGGCCTGGATCCATCGATGTTACACGCCCTAGACATGGACAAAATCAGCAACCTAATCCAAACTGTCCCTTGAAAGTTGTTTAACATTTAGATTCTTGATTCTTTTTTGATTCTTATAGTGTGGCGTGGTTGCCCATGCAAAAGAACCATAAAGAACCTTTAGTTCTGGTTAGTAGGCCAACGACTTTTAGTAATTCTGCCTGCCTAGTACGGATGGTTGAGAAAATTTTCTTTCGCCGTTTCACATCATGTTCTTCATATATATGATTTTTTTATAGCAGTATCGCCTACTCAGCGTAATCTACAGATTAATTTGTAAAGGAAAAATTAGAATCAGGAGCGGGGATTGAACCCGCATCCATCCATCCCTCAAGCCGGGATATGCTTTACTTAAGCTACCGTGACAAGTGGTCTCATGTCCGAATTTTTCCTTCACCTTTACAACCAACTCACGGGGTTGGTAGTGCCATCTATTGAGTGATTCTTAAGAATCATCCCAACCAGTATGGTCAAGTTAGATCAACACAAACGCTGTACAGATAACGCCAAAAAAAAAATTCGGACATGAGACCACTTGTCACGGTAGCTTAAGTAAAGCATATCCCGGACTGAGGGATAGATGGATGCGGGTTCAATCCCCGCTCGCAATTCAAATTATTCCTTTACAAATTAATTTCTTCATACTTTCTTACTTGTCAAGTGGAGTAAAATAGGGGAAAGAGAATTTTATTTACCGTTGTATAGTTGTCTTCGACATACAAGTGGCTCTATAGGATCCTATAGGGCCGCTGGTGTGTTGAGACAGCTATATAGTGTAATTTTACACTAGTACCAGTTACGCGACGCAATATTGGCCACCTCTATAACATTTAAAACGACAACGCCGCGGGAACCTTTTGTAGTCATACTTTAGACTTCCACCGTGGAGTTTGTACATAATTTTCCTGGTTATTGCTATTAATGATTTTGGTTAAAATGGTATCTTTATACAATAATGGCGAGAAGAGCAGTGGAAGTTAATGTGCTGAGATAATTTAGGTAATAGCCCACTTTGGTTTCGGCGGTTAATGGTGAATCTCTCTCTAAATTTATTTTATCGCAATAAGTTATGATTTTCGGACGGAGAATTTTCAATTGTAATATTCCATGCTTATATTTTCCAAGCATTATTTGTATTAAGTTTCTTAATTTTCACTAGGCACTTTTGTCTGACGTTTTTCCAATCGCTTCTCTCCCCCATTAGCATGACCCGTCGACACCCATCGTAAAAAACAACGCCAATCGACTAAAGGGTTGTAAATTCGTGGTGCCCAATAACAACAAAACTGAAAAAAAAAAAAAAAACATAAATTGCCCCCACGAAAGGACTGTGCCAATATTTTCGTGACTCCCCTAATTTTCGCGTATTAATCTTGCTCATTTTTTAACCGCCCCTTGTATTTTTGTGGGTTATTTTTATCCGGGTTGAGTTATCGTATCATCCGGTTGGAGCCGGATAAAATCAGAATTTGGGGTTCCGGGGTTCAATAACAGAACTTTTACAATTATTTATTATGAGCTGATTGTCAAGCCATAACGTTCTTCTATTCATGCTCAATGGAATATTGGGAGTAATATTGGTTCGTAGACCGTAGGTATTCTTTCAGAGTATGTAACAGGTCTTAGGCTATTTATTAAGCGTTATATTAGCTTATATAATGTGGACCGACGATCTGGTGAAAACCGATGGATGCAAGAAGCGAGCAGCCGCTCAAAATGGAGCTCCCTAGGAGAGGCCTATGTTCAGCTGTGGACATCTTCAGACTTTTGATGATGATGATGTAGTTCAGCAAATTATGTATTTTTTTTTTGAGTTGCTTGAAATTTTGTGGGCAGGTGCAGCACCTCGTATTAATTCTTATGTAGCTTAATGTCCTGTTCACTATGAACTATCGACGAACATAATTTTATCCTCTCTATGCCATTACAAATTTTTACTAGCTGTTTTAAGAATGTAACAGAACCCTCGCCGCTCTATCGGCACTCCGCAATCTGCTCTTATCATTTCCAAAACTAATAGCCACTCCGCATTAGGCTCCCGTTAATAGCCAATTCTGGAGCGACGGCCTTTAATCGCGGCGCTCATCTTCTGCCGCTAAATTAGTTAACTCCTTAATTTTAGCTATGAAACGTTTTAAGAAGGCTTGAGAACAAAGGTTTTAATGTGGCATTTCTTTTTAATTTTAATACTGGCATAAAAGTAAAAGACTCGTAAAGGTAAGCCAGAACCTTTGAGGTTTTAATGAGGTTAAAACTTTGTGGTATATAACAATTAATTTGTCGACGATCACATGGAGGTTAGGCAATCATTAGCGTTTTAGGCAAAATGCTGCAGTGGCATCTTTCATTTTAGGCAATGTGCTTATAACCGAATGTGTATGATGGGCGTGGAATAGAGATGTTCCTTTCCTTGTACGATAAAAATTCAATACATTTTATCGAAAAAAAATAAAGAAATTGCTATCATTATTAGGTCACTGATTTATTTTTATTCAAAGTTTATTTACATTATCATCGTAAGGTTTAAGGTCCTAGTTTAGTAGTCAAGTCACTATGATTGATTATTATACATGAAATCATCATTGTACGAAAACTGCAAATCAGCAAACTCTTCTGACGGGTAAAGGAGTATAAACCTGAAATAAACAAAAACTATTGAGATTTTTTTCAAAAACATCAGACATTATTTGAAAATAGTTTAAATAGTTAAAATAGTTTAAATAGTTTAACTTTATACGAAAGAGAAAAATTAAGAAGTTGAGATGGCATGTTTTCCAAGTCAAGCTTTTTTTTTTCTATACACGGTATACTGGTAGAAAGGAAAATTTATATAAAAGTATAGCTAGATAACAAACTATTAACTACTAACTGCTATATAACCTTAAATATTGTTCGTTTCTGTTAACCACAGTAATCAAATGTGTTTTACTCTAGTTTGACTTACCTTTTTAAAGGCAGTGTCGTGTAGATTTTCTTAATCTGGTTGATGTACGGCACCGTGAAATGTTCTGGGACGTCCACATGCTGCACCACGTCGTACGCCCACTCCGACCACTCAAACAATTTCTCTATAATAAGAAAAATAGCATAAATACGGGATCATTTAGAGCTGTCTATACAGAGTGGTAAATAGCACAGAAGAGATTGTTATCGATAACATACTTATCGAAATGAATAAATGTATTTTCTTTCTTTATTTTTTCTCTCTATCGAAATTGGCATAGCTCCTAGACTTAACTAGTTTTGAGGTGTCAATAAGTTAAATTATCGATACAACCACGGATCTCGATCTCAACATACGGCACAGGAACTTTTTTATTGCATTGTACATGGACCTGGAAAATAAAAATTCCCGACAAGGGAGCTTTTGAACTTTATAATGAGTTTTAGTTGACGTTAGAGATGTAATACCAATTTCGATGTAGTTAATTTTAACATCGTGATATACAAATTGTTAGTATGTGATTATTCACTTGTTCACATCCGTCATACGTCCGTAATTTATTATGTCCCGCATACTGTCTTATCTACGGACGACACATGGTGACTCCAAGTGGTGAACCTATACGAGGGCTGTTTCTTTTTTTTTTTACTAATTCATTTTATTTCTTGTATCAATTACCTAGCTTATGTAACGAGTTATTTCTGTCCCAACCTTCCCAAGACCTGACCTGTGCTTCAGCACGGGCGCGTAAACTTGGGAAGGACGTTTTGGACTAGTCGTAACAATTCTTTGACGAATTGCTAGAACGTGACACGCAGTAACAATTTGTGTCGTTTTCGGAGTGACATTTTGAATGAAGAATTTAGGACGAGGTTTGAGGAAAAAATAGAACTATTTTTATAAAGTTTTTTTCTATCAACTCTGTGCATAGCAAATGAGGGATCCAAAAATGCTGATCGTTGTCGCATTTAGCAATCTGTGTGCAAAACTTCATAGGAATTAGTTAATATTTGTTGTAATAATGTAGCCAAACGCAAGCCTATGGAATAACTACATAATATTATTTCTCGTTTCGTTCCTCTCTTCATTAATCGTTTCTAATATAAAAAATTTGACAAAACGACTTTGTTGCTAAAATTCGTTTTTATTTCATAAAACAGTTTTTTCCTGAAAGCCGGTTTATTTTTGTGGTTACAACCACAAAATAATCAAACAATAATAAAAACTAACAGACAACTTCTCTTTTATATATAAGTAGAGATAGGGAGATCCTGGCATTCGCACCGCGATAAAATTTTCTTGACACTTTTTCTCGTGTGAGACCGTGACAAGACTACGATTAAGTGTGTCTCACTCTAAAAACAACGACAAGTTTTCTAGCGATGCTAGGGGTCTGAACGTGCTTCGCTCTGGAGATGCGTAGTGAGCATTGTTCACGTAACATCGCGGACAAGTTATGACAGAGTCGGTAGCTTGAGACGAATGGCCGGAACGTGAGCTTGTAAACCAGTTCCAGCTTCCTATCGAAATTGAAATGATGGGCTTTTGATGATGGAATTAATTTAGGGACAAGAAAAATGGTAGAAAAGTCTACAAAAGCCGTTTTAGATGATTTAGATTTAACAGGGCAATGCTGCCTGAAATACGGGTTCGCTACCTGCGCTGGAGCATTTCGACGTCTATAGACATAGGTCTTATTTTTGGTAGTAGGTAGTGTACACTGTACATCTAACAAACATTTATGTTGTGTGATGTCCTGAATAAACGTATTTTTTTTTTCTTTCTTTATGTATTAAGTAATTGTTATTATTGGAGCAGATCTTCAAGCGGATCTCTACAGAGTAACCTGCATCCGCACAGACTCGCCACTAGGGCAAAACACATTTCGGACAAATTGTTTACGTATTGTATAATTTATTGCACAAATATTTGGCCAGATGCGGAAGGGAACAAACCGAACTGCAAATACTTTCCCAACATACACATTTCTTGCTAACTTTAACCGTAATAATGAAAGTTTTCAAACTGAAAGAACGACTTGGGTAGGCAGAGCAAAGGTTACAAATAAAAATATTTCTGTTGTGAAATGTTCAAGTAGTTTTGGTTTCGATTTTCATTCAACTTCTGTAAAACGGGTTTAGATGTGGTAGACCTTTAGATTTTGTAATAAGTATATTATTGTTTCGTCTTGTACCTACTAAGTATTATTTATTCCATGGTATCAACATAGGAGCTATTTGTCACTATTTGATAGCAGCGAAAATTCTTAACTTAATGAACGATACTTTTTGCTACTGGAAACGGGGTACCCGGCTACCATAGTATTGATTTGTGATAACCTTGCAGTTTACCTTGGAGCATGCTTAAAATACCCTGTCTCATTTTTGATCGTGATATTTCAGGTTCGTGAGAAGCTGACAGAAAATTAAAAGTGTTGAATAATTTTGGTAACGAAATTGGTACCCAATTTGTACACAGGCAACTTAATGCTTTGGCATATTATTATCTTTTTATTCCAGTTGATTGCAAGATTTTCGCGAAAGCAACGGAAGACACATTTACGTGAGTTGCTTCATACATCAGCCTGAAGTCGTCTACTGCTGAACATAGGCCTCCCCATAGAGCGTCACTTTGAGCGCCTGCTTGCCTCCTGCATCCATCGTCTCCGTGCTGGTCTGGTCGTTAGTTCAGCTAGTGAAGGGCCAGCCTACGCTGAGTCTTCCTTTCGTTAGTTGCGTGAGCTGTTTGGTGCATAGTAATTTGTAAAATACGTACTCTCTAGCTCATTGTCCTTGTCGTATTGGCTCAGGTCTGGGATGTCGAGGACAACGTCCAGATTCTCTTCCTCCAGCATCAGGTACACGTCATCATCCTTCAGCTCGATTCTGAAGGGGTACGTCAGCTCCGCCGAGCCTGAAATTAAATCGCTCAACTTAAACCTCCGCACTTGCTGCCTGATAAAGGTTTTTTTTTTTAATTTTTTTATTAGTTATCATTATTTTGACCACTAGTTGAAAACAAATAAGATACGCGACGGGTTCATGGTACACTGGAATAACTAATAGTGCTTTTTGTTCACGGGTGAAACCCGCAGCAGCTAGTTTAGATTCATATTAGTGTTAAGGCCAGTTGACTCCAGGCAGCAAGGTGGTGCACTCACTAGCTGGCTTCCTTGGTTCCAAGAGAGTGAACAGGTAGAACCTTTTAGACGAGCATGCATCATCCATCTTAGACCAGATAATTTTATTACTACCTAGTAAAGTTTGAAATTACAAACTTAATTTTCAAAACTGAATCTGCTTATATTTATGTAGGTAGAGAGAGGTACCATAGACAATGAAATCATTCTAAGAATCCCATTGTTAGTGAGAGGATATATAATAGTCTAGGTAGACGAGGAACAATAACCACAATCCACCACCACTCAACCACTCGCCTTCAATATCTAGATATTGAAGGCGAGTTTCATGCTTGATCAGTGAACTGGCATCAATTAGTGCAAGATAGTGTGGCGAACAAACATGTATTCTATCGATAATATTATATCGCGTCTTCAATAACTGTTAACAATATCGATGGATATACTACGGTAATGTTTAAACATGATACGGTGGGTATGGTATTTGGTATGAAACCTAAAATAGTTATGGTGCTATGACACCATCAAAATATCGATAGAATTGTTTCACAAACATTTATGTATATTAGTATGTTTTATTAGTTTGTTTAACCAGTTGGTCACCACCCTACTGCATTACAACTATTGATTTACACAAAGATGACACAATAATATGTCGTGAATCCAATGTTCCTTGAACTATTCTTCACTAATGATCGATAATCAGGCTATCGGGTATCGACTGCGCTGCAGCACTAGTGCAAGCAACCGAGGCAATGCGCTTTTATTACGTTACGCCTAAATACGTGCAAAATGTGAGTAACTATTACTATGTTGTAGAAGTTACTGGTTACACACATTGTCACAGTTAAAGTAGCAGCAAAGTTAGGCAATGGTCGAGATCATGTCAAAGTCTAGCCTACATAATGTAGTCACAATGCCACAAGCTAAGAAACGAATGCCGATGGTTCATAACCCATAACTGCCTTAGGAGAAGATAGTGTAGTAGGTACTATGGTGAATAAATAACTTACCATTTCCTGCAAACTTTTTGAGTGGTCCTGAAATTAAGAAATAAAATAAATAAATAAACAACGCCCAACGACCACATACACAGATCGTGGACCCTAACTAACACGATTCCCTACTGTATCTAGGGATCCAGAAACTACGTACGTATTTGCGCTTTTTTCCTTGTCTTGTCTCTAATTTCTTAATTCATCTGATAGTGCGAGATCCCACAGTAGGAATACCTACGTTATCGAGTACCTCAATTGGCTATCGGTAGATCGTTAACTGACACAATATAAGCATGTAAAAAAAAATCAGGCCTGCTAATTCCGATCCGGGTACATACAAATGTATGTATTTGTGCTGTCGGATCTCGCACTATGAGACTTGCATTCATTGCGCTTAATAACATATTTTTTAATGTTGGATTAAAAGATAGTAATGAATATTTAATACCTATTTATATTTTTAAAACTGGTCTTACCTATGTGGCGTCCTTTAACTTCAAATTCTGAAAAAAAAAAAAGCATTAGTTCAATAAATGTAAAATACTTCTCTATCTACTTATACCTACTTACTTAGTACTCGCTCGGCACTAAAGGTATTTAAAAATTGCTAAAAACAAGTCTTTAAATAAGCGCTCATTACTATTGATGATTATCTTGATGAAGAGTATTACTATATGATAATTATGACCACCCGTCTCTTCCCGCGGGTGCTGTAAATGCCGGCTAAGGGAATATCCAGAGAAAGGGCAGCGGCAGCGGCATTCTCTTAGGTAGATTAATTTTTTTGCGGTCATTAAGACGCCTGCCAATCGTGGACGTATAATAATAAGAGTTCACAGTGGAGTTTTATGCGAGACGGGAGGCCTATGTTCAGCACAACTTTGGGCTGTTAATGTTTGTGATTGATGATGATAACTATGATAGCGGTTATCACGATGATAATAACTACTGCTGTTAGCATTAAGTCCACCTTTGTACACATTTTGTGCATAAAGAATTAAATAAATAATAATAAATAAACTACAATTATGAGAACGCTAACTATAATACTTATCATGATAATGCTATTTACCTCGATCCGGCAGTTGGCAAGTCATGGTAACGTTGTTCTGATACACCTGCCGAAGCCGCACCGGCATAGCCAACGTCAGCGAGAACTTCTTCTGGACGCCGTCAAATCTGTACATAGCGTAAAATTCCTATTGAAACGCGATGAATGCCATTCTTATAGATAGGTGCAGCATGAGGTTAAAAACAAGGGTTAACCTACTTTATCAGGTTTTCATTTAACTAATAAGCATTTACTTATTGATGCAAATAGTAAGAAGCTTTAAAAATACAAGATAAAACTTCCAAATATGCCTTAACAACCTCGCCCACGCCTTTAACGAATTCCCTAACAGAAAGGAAAGAGAATAAAGAAAGCTTGGTTTCCTCTTCTGAAGATAGAGCTAGATCTTCTGGAGCAGATCAATCGTGGAAGTAAGTAAAAATTGGATTTGGAAGAAGCACAGTACTTTCAACATTTATTGTGTGAAATCCGAACTAGCAGGCCTGTTCAGTAGTGGAAGTATTCAGGCTGATGATGATGATCCTCTAGCAGGAGTTCACTGTGGCCTAATTACGGTGCGTTCTAGCAGCGCTGCTGACGTGCTTCTGCCGGTCAGGTGCTGTAAAAATTTGTTATTTGCGATTACAATGACCCAAGATGGTAAAAAATTGATCTTTTAACCACAGTCAGTGTTCTCTGAAAGAAACAATGTTCTACTCAAGCCTGCTCCGTCATGTAGAGCGCATCGTACTATAAGATGAGATCTTAGAGTACCTATAAGCGAGATAGTGCTGGTCAACGACTTTGTGTATAAAAATTTGTCACTGAAAGGAGTGGTCTAAGATCGTCATTATGAAAAAAAGCGCCTGAACTTACTTAATACCAGCCAGCAGACTTTCGTCCATCCCAGTGACCTTGACGCAAGTAGATGTGTCCCCATATTGGACGAGGTACGGCTGGTACTCCGGTATGTCCAGCGGCTCGTAGCCAAGGAGGATGTTATCCCGGAGGTGAGAGTACTGCCTCTTGAAGCAGATGTAGTCTGTGCTGTGACATGCGACTATGTAGCGATCTGAAACAAATGAGCATCGTGGTTTAGTTGGATCAAAAGGCGCAAGGAATCAGACTGTTTGTGTTGACATCGAGGAAGTTGTACGTATTTCTAATACATCGTTGACATAGTGTAGTCTATAAGCATCAGTCCCGCCCGACGTTTTAAAGAAGTTGGAGTCACAAAACAGAGCTGAGAGCCTAGTCCGAGTTTTGGACATGTTTGCTCTCGAAAAGTCTCGACACTCACGACCAAGTAAATTATATACTCTTTGCTCACGGCCGACTGCTCACCGGAGATGCGTCATTTGTGTCAGTTTTCGCAAAGAGTATTTTAAATATTCTTACGAGTTTTGGCGGGAACGCGGAAAATTCACGTTATTGCATTGTATTTAGTATTTCTCAAAACTTGTGCTTTTTCCAGTGTTAATGTTTAAAATTGATGGCGTTTTACGCATTAAGTGCTGAATTACGAGCATGAGTGTGGGCAAGTGATATAATGTAGTGAAACGTGATTTTCCGTGTTGCTTCCGAAATTCCATAGAAGCTTCTAGTAAAGTTGCCACCACTTTACTGGAGCATATATTAGACTGGACTATGACTAAGACTTGACTTTACGTGAAATATCCTATTAACATGATGAAAAATTACAATACTTGACACTGGCTAAATACACTACGTGTGGAGCCAAAATTAAAAAAAAATCTGACTTTTTATATGGTTTCACGAAAAGCGCCCCTAGCGAGTGAGTTGAGAATCACAGAATATTTATATTATTCTTTTTTTTTTCCTTTTATGGCTCCACACATAGTGTATTTAGCCAGTGTCAAGTATTGTAATTTTTCAGTGTTATGAATATGTCACGTTAAGTCAAGTCTTAGTCATAGTCATAGTCCAGTCTAAGTCGGGTAGTCATAGTCTAGTCTATGTCATGCTCCAGTAAAGTGGTGGCAACTTTACTAGAAGCTTCTATGGAATTTTGGAAGCAACACGAAATAACACGTTTCACCACATTATATCACTTGCCCACACTCATGCTTTTAATCCAGCACTTAATGCGTAAAACGCCTCCAATTTTAAACATTAACACTGGAAAAAGCTCAAGTTTTGAGAAATAATACAATGCAATGACGTGAACTTTTCCGCGTTCCCGCCAAAAAACATATTATTCTTTTTTTTTTCTTCTTAGATTTTGGCTCCACACGTCGTGTATTTAGCCAGTGTCAAGTATTGTAATTTTTATCGTTAAAGAATATATCACGTAAAGTCAAGTCTTAGTCATAGTCATAGTCCAGTCTAAGTCAGGTAGTCATAGTCCAGTCTAAGTCATGCTCCAGCAAAGTGGTGGCAACTTTACTAGAACCTTCTATGGAATTTTGGAAGCAACACGAAAAATCATGTTTCACCACATTATATCACTTGCCCACACTCATGCTCGTAATTTAGCACTTAATGCGTAAAACGCCACCAATTTTAAACATTAACACTGGAAAAAGCAAAAGTTTTGAAAAATAATACAATGCAACGACGTGAACTTTTCCGCGTTCCCGCCAATGCTCCTATATTATTCTTTGCAAAAACTGACGCAAATGACACAGCATCCGGTGTACAGTTCGGTCGTGGGTATCGAAACTTCTCGAGAGCAAACTTGGACTATGCTCGCTGCACCATAATTTTCAAAACATCCGAAAACATTTCGATTCAAATCTAAGAGCGTAAATTTCGAATCGAAACGTTTTCGATGGATTGGGAATTAGGGTGCTGTTTTGTGTTGAAGTTAAGGACATTGGTGGAATTTCTCCGAATCCATCCCCTCTCGCAATAAAATGGTATACAGAATAGAATACCGTATTCTATTAGTTCTATGGGTTCAAGAACTCTAGAGCGTGGGCATTCGCAAATGTCAGCGCGACCGGGTGACATTCAAGCCCGGCACGTACCTATACCCTTGACTACACTGCTTCCCTATATTATTAGATCGGAAGCACATGGTACAGTTGATTACGAGCACAACATAAAGTTACATAGTTTTATATCACTGGTTTGTAAAGTCGGATCGGATGATTCTTTTGTAAGATTTACTATCTTGCAATTTCATATGTCATGTGGAATGCAGTCTGTTCTATTTCTTACAATTCACTTGTTGGTTTGACTAGCCCATTAAAAAGTAAAAAATACAGCTTATTGCAACAATCTGGAGCTCTTAAGTCGTGAGTGAATAAGTATCTTCTAGGCAAGCATACGCACCATCGTAGACCGCGTCATCACTTTCTATCAGGTGAGATTTCGATTAATCACTATCTATCAGGTGAGATTGCAGTCAAATGTGGGCCTGGGTTACAACAATTGAAACTAAAAAAGATCTACATAGTCCAAGTCATCATCATCATCATCATTAACAGCCTGAAGACGTCCACTGCTGAACATAGGCCTCCCCCCGGGAGCGCCACTCAGAGCGGCTGCTCGCCTCCTGCATCCATCGGCTCCCCGCGGCTTTCACCAGGTCGTCGGTCCACCTAGTGGGGGGCCGGCCTACGCTGCGTATAGTCCAAGTCACTTACCTACATATTATCCGGCATATTATCCAGTATAAACAAAATGACGGTTAACATAAAAATGTACTAAACCGTTTGCCGTCTCAACTATGACCTCTATCTCCTATCTGCTCTTTGTAGTTTGTGACGTAATCAATTCAAACTTTACCTCCCCTACTATCCAGAATATCAACATCCAGTATCTGCGAGTGTCCCGCGTTGTTTGACATCACGTAGGTGCAGGCGCAGTGCTTCAACACCTTGTTTCATAATGTTTCCTGTTATTTGATTTTCAGCCATAACATTTTCTGGATCCGACAAGATCTAATTTTTCCGTGGGTTTTTGGACGTAATTTAATATTTTTATTTATTACCCATGTCAAAAATGTATCGTAGAAGCTGCTCCAGCAAGATGTTTCAATGACTACAAGAAAATTGAATTTATTGCCTACACGGCCGAGCTTTGAGGTCATCATGATCTAAAACTACACAATCCACTTTAAATTTCGATTTAAGTAGTTAGGTACTATTGTGTATTATAGTGTATTTCGCACTTAACACTAACTACCACTAACACCTTCTTGAGACCACAAACATTTCGAATGCTCTTGTCTCGACACAGGAAACACATTTTCACTATATTTTCCAGCAATTTTGTAAGCATTCGCTTCCGTAGACAGTATTGCCAGATGCTTCCTACTGAATTCCTGGTACTATAAGATTTTAATTAAACTTAAATATGAATAGTTTTATTACTTCTGCATAAATTGTCGTTTATCCGTCACAGACAACTTTTCTGACTTGGCAAATCATTCGTTTGAAATATAAAAGGCAGTTGATATTTTCAAAATAATTTTATGAAAAATGTGAATGAAAATGTTGAGTACAGTATCATCATCATCATCATCATCATCATCAAAGACTGAAACGGAAACCCATATCTTTAAAACTTAACCTAGATTACCAAAGCGACAAACAATTCTGATACAATACCACACACATAAAATTACACTAAGGATGATAGGTTTTTTGATCAGCAATGGTTAAAAACTTTAACAAATTGTAATCAATGATCTTATTTTGATAGAGTTTTTATTTTTAATCATTGCTTATAACTACGGATCAAAAACCCACCCTAAAGCCGCGCGTCCACTGGGTCGGAATCGGCACGTACGGGGCGGGCGTACGAGCATCGGTATTTACAAAATGAAGGCGCGGTCCGATACAGTGCACGCAGTCCCATACAAATCAATACAAAGCAACAAATCCGTACGCTCCGATGTCGACCCAGTGGACACGCGGCTTTAGTGTCGCTCTCGGACTTTTCTCAGGTTATAAAATATTCCCATCCAATAAATATTTATGAGGGTAGTCTCGCCGCCTCTAACGGGAAGATCTCTTTGTCAACGACTCGTGAAAGTATTACCTGTTTTCTTTTGTTTCCACTAACTTTAGCGTGTTTGAGGAGTTATCTCTAACTTTACAAACCCTGTATGAAACAGTCTTCAAAACTTGTTTTTTTTCGAAGTTTATTGATAACGTTAAAGAAAAAACATGCAGTGCATTCGTTCTACTTGAATATATCTAACGAAAGCATTCTAAAAACAGACCTAAAAATACACAAATTGTACCAGAATATATAACAGCTTTATCCGATAGAAAGAGCAAACGTTTTCATTTCGAACCAGCACATGTAACGAAGTGCAAATGAATGGTAACGGGCGATCCTTTAGCATATTTTCCTTTATTCGGTCCCTACGCCTGGGATCACGCGTTTTACTAAAATATTCCGAACTCGCTAAACCTGGTATTGCAGCTATACAGCAGGGCAAACAGTAAGGGTGCTCGCCGTGAACAAGTAACGTAACGGCCGAGTAACGGTACCGTAAATATATCGGTACTTACCATTGACTATAAATCCAGTTGACCAATGATACAACTTCCCCTCATACGAAAATTAGTAGTGTATTTCAACCGCTAGTCCTATGAGAGGAAACGGGACACCCAATGTGTCTTTTGTTCCATCCATTCTCTATGGAAGCACAGATTCCACACGATATGAAACCACGTCGTTATCGTGTCTTGTTCAAATCGTGTCACAGCGTCAGATATACCTTCACTTTACATTAAAGTTATCTTTATTTTGAATAAAATATATTGACATAAGTGGTCATATCTTTTGATGTGTTGATGTTTCGGAACGCGTCTCGGTAAAACATACGATTTTTGACAGTTCAAATCGCGCCAATTCCAAATTCATTTCGCGTGGTTTTGTTTTCGTTTCATAGAGAATACAATTTCGCGGATTTCATAAGTAAGACAAGGAATTCGTGTGGTTTTGAAGTAAGGAATCGATACGGAATAATGGCCCTGTTCTGTTCTTTGTAAATCCATATGACTTTGTCTCGTTTTGTTTCTTCTTCCCCTACCCGCGCAAGTGAGTCGTGTTTGTAGGAGAAATTATGTTCACGAGCTATCAATACCGTAGTTTGTTCTTTTACACAGAACTTAAAAAGTCGATCAAGACGGAAACTTTACTGTTATAACTTTATACCGTTACTTTTAACGGAAAAGTAATCAATTTATTTGTAATACTATTCAGCAAACAACAAGTTAAAATCAAATAATTTTTTCTTTCGTTGTGTCGTTGCTTCTCAGAAAGATGCTGAGCTGATTTAAACTTAGTTTCCGCGGTTGAGGAATCCCTTGTAACATTCAAACCTCTATTTGAAAAGCGGAAAAAAGAGCGCCCGGCGTGGCTGCCAAAAAAGAAAACTGTTTTCATTCCTTGTTGAGCTGGATTCGCTTTAATTCGTTGTGAGTTAAGTCCATAATGAGATTATAACTTTAGATGTAAAGTCCTTACTGTTTAGGACCCGTATGAGTGGGGTGCCGGCATTTGCATAAATACCTTGGATAAGGGCCCTGAGGCAGCATTTGTTAAATACTTCTTCGGGTGCTGTCCTTTTTGGCGTTATGGGACGACAGCACATCTTGTTTAAACAAAAGTGTTACATAAGTAAGTACGCTTATTTAGACTTTAGAGTAATGTGCTTTTGGTAGATACCTTAATTTTTTTAGGTACTAAGAGATAAGGAGGTACAGCAGAATTTCGCTTTTATCTTCATCAAAAGTAGGTATCCATCCATTTCCTCTTTTGTTTTATTTATATAAACTAGTGTAAGGGTATCTGGCAGTTTGGAAGTACGGCATGTCAAAAAAGTTAGGCTCAGTATTTTTGTTTTCCGTTTCAGGAAGGTTTCAGGAAAAGGTTTGCGCCCAGCCCACTGGTGGGTAGAGTCGGTAGATGCACGGCGCAAGTCACAATCACAACTTTACGAAGTAACGACGAGAGCAGGAAATGTACTTCACCATTATTTTATTATTAAATAGCAGAATCAGAAATCTTAATATACCTATGTATGATCCACAGGGACACAAAACCAAACAATCAAATATTTATTGACACAATTTAAGTACAGATAATTTTGTACGAAGCCTCCGGGCCTCGTACTAGTTGAAATCTGTGTAAAATATCATTAACATCGTACCTATGGTAAAAAAACAGCAAGATATAAGGTATAAGTAAAGTGAGATTAAAAATTCGTAGGTACCTCAAAGTTTAAACACGTGACCGTTACGTTTACTGAAGCATTCACACACGTTACTACCTACACAGGATCAGGAATTCCCAGATTGAGCGAGCAGACACCGACGATAACACGGTTAGCGGAAATCTGTAGCCGATGTGTTGTGTGACCTTGCGATAAACTTGTGTTGTGAACTTATTGTACGTTATAAAACAATGTATAAATTTTATATTGTGATTCAAAGTGAATAGCGGCTGTGAAGTGCGCTGCAAGCCCTCCGCTCGCGCTACGCAGTGCGCACAGCGCTCACATCTTCCCGCGCACATCGTGGATCTGCGAGAACAGCGTGACTTGTAAACCGATGTGGCCAGGTTCAATTCCATTCGCAGCTACACCGATAACTTTCAAGTTACCTATGTGCAGAATTTACTCTAGCTCATACAACGGCTTTTACCCTTAGAGCGCCACTTTGATCGGCTGCTTGCCTCTTGCATCTATTGGCTCTCACTGTTTTGACCAGGTTTTCGTTCCACCTAGTGGGAGCCTATACGTTGCGTACGTCTTTCATTTCGTGGTCGCCACTCGAGAACTTCCCCATCGGTTGTCGGTTCTGCGAGCGATGTGGCCTGCCCATTTCAACTTGATTATTCTAAGAGCTATATTGGTGACTTGAGTTCTCATACGGATATCCTCAATTTCGGTTCTTAATATATCTATAACTAGCAGAGAAACCCCGAACACAGTTACAATATACGTAGTCTGTGCAATTCATAAAAATAATAAAACTCACCAAGTAAACTATTTTCAGCTGTAGAACTTATCACTAATACTTGAAATAATATCACAATTGTAATCATAATCATAATGATTACTTTTAATTTATTATAATTAAAAAATAATAGGAGCTATTAGGGACTCCGCTGCGCTCGAATGACTAAACCGTAGGTGATGACTTTATCAGAAATTATATTGGACATGACTTAAACTGTGAACAACAGCCAATTATGACAATTATTTGTTACATAAAAATGGAAATGATATTTACTTATCAAAAAAATGATAACATACGTAAAAATTGTAAATTTTAAAATATTATTGAGTTGATTCTAATTGTTATTCAATAGTGGTTTTGCTATTTACCTGTTTTTTCCAAGAAATTCCAAATTTTCCGGGGAAAAGGTACCCTGTGTTGATTTTGGTAATATAAATCTGTAATAAGTTGAGATGTAGTAGCTTAAAAAATACATTAAAACCAACTTTTAGTCGATTTATTTATTTTTTGTTTGGTTGAAGACTAAATAAGTGAACGAGTGAAAGAAACGTGTAAAACGACTAAAAATATTGCTACAAAAACCGTAGGTACCTATAATTTTCAGTACCTAAAAACGGCTTATAATATAACGATTCTTATCTGAATTTAAGGCAGGGAGAGCTCTAGGAATTCCAAGATGCCTTCGAAGCCCCGGGTAAGACATGTATTGCAAGCTTAATTTTCTGTTTAAAAGCCGTGTGAGCCGTCATTTAGCAAATTCTTGCCTCAAGGGTTGGTTTGTATTAAACTAAAATGACATAAATCTACTATACTGACTATGATAACGATGACAATCTACTATGATTACTTAATACCCTACGGATCCTCAATGAAAGATCTAAGTTCAGTCGAAGTTGGCAACAGGTAGTAGGTAATTACCTAGCCTATTTCCGGAAAATTCAAAATTCAAACATAATTCAAAATTCAAACATAATTCAAAATTAATATATTAATTAATATTAAAGAGTCCTATGTTCACAGAATAGTAGTCGAACTATTCATTTGTTTGTTGTTGATAGAAAAACAAAAATAATGATTCAATACTTTTTAAACTATGACAGAGGCCTAATCTAGCCTATTGTATCTTTATCTATAACATAACATATTGAGCCAGAACTTGGATAATTACCTAAAGCGAGATATGTGACTGTGTATAACGTGGAGAGGATGCAACTACGCAGTAAAAAATTATACCAAGTAACTTATTATGATCTGTAGTATTCAAAATACATGAAAATATTACATGGAATAACTTAGCATGATTATAAATCCCAAAAGAAGACAATAAGTCGAGTTTTGTTTGACAGCCTCTGTGGTGCGGTGGTTGGGAGGTCGGCGATTCCCGCAACAAGAGAAATAATTAAGAGAAAAAAAGTGCAAATACTTGTTCTATGACCGGGTCTTGTAGGACTATGGTCCTCATAGTTCCTGGGTCCTTAGATACAGGGAATCTCACTTAGGGTTCAAGACCTAAGTATATAATCATTGACAAAAAGAAAACGCAGAACGAAAAAAAGTAGAGCGCACCGCAGGAGCAGTTTGACTCAGCGATGTGAGAAATCCTCTCTTTTACTTCATCATCAACAGCCTGAAGACGTTGAACATATGTCTCTCCAATAGCGTGCCACTTTGAGCGGCTGCTCACCTCCTGCATCCATCGGCTCCCTGTAGCGTGGCGCGGCGCGGCTCTTTTACTTAGTTATTATGTAACAACATAACGTGTTGTGTGTGTTGGGGTGTGTGGGAGTGTGTGTGTGTTTATAGGCACGCTAGGTACCTATCGCTAGTATCAGACTGTTGAGTGGATTATCCAAGCTAAGGCCTAGTTCATGCTCGTCTACTCAACAGGTAGCTAGTAGAATGGGTAGATTTACCAAGTGGAGCGTAGAGATTACAAGCGGAACAACTTGTAACTTAAGTTAAAGTCTTTGTTGACTGTTGTGTATAAATCTTCCAATTTGTGGCTCTCTCTAGTGAGCCACAGATAATTTAATAACGTTGAACTTCGCTTGGCACTTGCCCTTGCAACAGTGAAAGAAAACTTCGCGAGGCAACCGGTGGCGAGGTAAAGAATCACTTCTAGAATTTGTGTAGGCCCATTCTTAGTACTACTCTACGTTATAAAATCTTCAACATTTCATTACATTTTTTTACCCTTTTAGGGGATGAAATACCACGCACTTGGCTAGTAACTTTTATGTCTACACGAGACTTACACACACAAGCTCGCCGATGGTGACCAAAAAGATTCAATATGCTTGGATGCGTTATTACAATACCCAGAAATAATTATGCCCTGTGCATGGAATTGCAGTTTGCCTTCGATCAATCAATTAGTATACAACTGAAGCATTTTGCCTATAAATACAGGATTCAGCTGATTTTGTCTTATTTTTTCTATTAAATATTTAAATTATGTGAATCTTAATTGTCCTGCATAATATTTCAAAACCACCAACAATCCAGCGCTGTTATAACAAAAAGATGAAAAATATCCAGTCCATGACACTTCAATAGGTTTCCGCGCTAACGATTTCTCATCTCGGAACCACCGATTATATCAATATCGATAGCATATCGATGGGTATTGAGCTCGAGTTCATCTCTACTTCATAGTGCAATGGAATCTCTTTTCAATTATTATTGAAACATTTATATTCAAGGAAGTTTTAGATATACTATTTTATATCTTAAACTAGAAAAACAGCATAGATGGCGCATACGAATCGCAAGCTCGTATATTCGTGCATACTCTATCTCGCTCGCCCATTGTGCCTATTGTGAAGTTATTAAATGGTAGAATTTACTTACGAAATCTGTCCATAGATACCACAGAGCTATGAAACAAATGATGCTTCAGGGAAGCGTTTTTTTTTTTTGCTCTGTGATAGATACCTTAAAAATAACTTAACAAAAAATCATATTAATCCATACACAAAAATAGAATCGAAAGATTTTTTCGAATTCGTTCTGTCCTTAAAATTGACGCCAAAATCAGAGGTACCAATTACCACAATTCACAAAACATATTCGGCCCACATTATTCTTGGGCATTGAATAACGACTTTAGTGTCTGGTTCTGTTTAGTCTAAAGATTCATCATCGTCATCATCAAAAGACATCATCAAAAGATCATCTAAAGATTAGACGTACCTAATTACAACTGCAATAATTGTTCATTTCATCTAATTGACGGACGACAACCGATGGGGAAGAAAGGTTCTCGAGTGGCTACCACGAACCGGAAGTTGCAGCGTAGGCCTCCCAGGCCTCCCACTAGGTGGATCGACGATCTGTTTAAAGCAGGAGGCAAGCATGGAGCTCTGTGGAGGAGATCTATGTTCAGCAATAAATAATAAATAAACAATAAATAAATATGTGTGGACAATTCACACATCGCCATCTAGCCCCAAACTAAGCACAACTTGTACTATGGGAACCAGATAACTGATACAATACTTATATACTTTTTTGTTTGTAAATACATACATAGATGACAATATAACACCCAGACGCAGAACAAACATCTATTTTCATCACACAAATGTTTGTCCTGGGTAGGAATCGAACCCACAGCCCTCAGTTCAGAAGGCAGGAATACTACCAACTGAGCTATCGGGCCCGTCACTGAGCTATCGGGCCCGTCAATGAACGTATTCAGACGTTTAATAATGATAACATCTACTTACAATCTCTATCTTATTATTTATGTGCTTATTCTGTAAGTCAGTTTATAGTAAGTTCATTTTAGCAGCAGAAGAAAGCTTAGCAACTCTCGACTCAGCACATTGGCCCACAACTAAATAAAACGAAACAACATAGATGTGGGGCTAAAAGCTCCGAAACTTTTTGCTGTATTATTAGAAAATTTTCGGGCGAGCACATAACTTTCATGTTCCTTCCTCGAATTCTGTTTGTGATCGCGTAATAAGTAGTTTGTTATAGAATAGTTTGTCACCTCTTTGGCCGGGACCTCGTGCGATTCGGGACAAGTATTTTGTAGGAAGTTTGTCAGAAGTTTGTAACTAGTGATAAGGTTTTTGTGGATATATCTGTAATTTGGAAGGGGAAAGCAGTTATGCGATAAGACGTAAGATTCGTAGGAAGCTAGTTATATCATCCATTCAATTTCAAACAGGTCATCGCGGCTAGGGGTTGTTGCATGTACAATGTACATTCGCCACAAAGAAAGCGTACGGTAAGTAGGGTGTACTAATTTATATAGTTTTTATTATTGTAGGTGCTAGTTAAAAGAATATATTTATATAATATATTTATAAAATATATTTATAATATTTACTAGGTGGTAGGACTTTTCTGCAAAGTTCGTCTAGATAGGTACCACCACTTTGCCAGTTATTCTGCCGCCAAGCAGTAGTGTGCAAGCACTACTGTGTTCCGGTTTGAAGGGCATTGTAGCTAGTGAAAATACTGGGCAAATGAGGCTTTATGACCTGATTACACAGTCTAGTAATCTGATTGTTAGACTGGGTGATGTGTCGGGATGGCGTGCGCAGTGCAGTGTCACGCGAAAGTTTATTTAAAGTTTCGAGTGACACTGCAACTGTTATGGGCGGCCGTGTTGCTTCAGGTGAACGACCAGCTCGTCACGTCACTCATTCCCATAAAAAAAAAATATAGATAATTTGTGGGCAAATGACAATGTGAGGTCTGGGTGCGCGTCTATCACGAGTTTTTTCGGCGGCATATCTACCTAAGATAAAAACGAATTTAAGTTTTAAACTTTTTTGCTATACTTTACTCGCTTTAAATTATTTTTATAATTTCTAATTTAGACTTTCATGCTTTAAATTTTGAATTCGATTTTGTTTAAAGAAATAAATAAATATATGACCTTTGTTTCTAAGCTTAGTGTATCTAAAAATAATAGCTAGTTAAAATAACTTATTAGGTATCGAGTCTTATCTAATTTTTACTTTACCAGTCTTTCTTGCATTCGAAATGTTTCACTAACGCCTGACATCGATACCTTACTGCGGCTCAAACTGCCTTACTTATTAAATATGGAAACCAAACTTCTGGCTATTCACAAAATATTTCAATTCCAAGATTGGCCAGGCTTGAAATTCAATTAGAAGGTAACTGGCACAGTTTGAAATGTCATGATTTGCTCGAGGTATTTTCTGGAATTATTGTCGACCCTAATTAAAGTTAAAGCTTTTAGAACTTAAGTGGTAAGGCTATTTCAAGACGTAACTAGTTTTAGTAATTAATTGGAATTTATATAGTGACACGTTTGATATGAACAAAGTAATATAGTGCTGTTATAGAGCAAACAACTTATTTAAAGTGGAGAAGTCTTAGAATACGTAGTTAAGTACCTATAAGTAGGAGGTAAGTTTCCAAACAACTCCTTATAAAAACAGAAGCTAATCTTTTGGTGTTTTAGACGATTTAAGCAAGAAAATACTAGGACCGACGACCTGGTGAAAACCGCGGGGAGCCGATGGATGCAGGAGGCGAGCAGCCGCTCAAAGTGGCGCTCTCTGGGGGAGGCCTATGTTCAGCAGTGGACATCTACGGGCTGATGATGATGAAGCAAGAAAATTAAGAGCTTACCAGTGGAATGTCACACCAGAACTGTAATGCTGCTTTTCTGATGTGTTGTGGCCATAGATTTATATATCAGGATATGCCCGAAGGAACATTTTATTTTGTCAAAGTGGCGTGTGAAGGGTCAGCGCCATCTATTAGATTTCGCGTGAACTACGACAAGTTGAGAAAATTAGGTGCCTAATCGCTGCCATTATGTCCGTCAATGTTAATGTTTACAATGATTATTCCAAATATAAATTCGATTATTTTGTTACAAAACAGAGTGTAATATTGAAAATATTGAATTACTTGAGGTAAGAAACTTGGTCTTTCTTTTTACCGCACTTTTGAGTATAGATTGTGCAACCCTTCACAATACAACTTGGCATATTATGTTTGTGACATTCGACCGATGCCTTCTAACTTCCATCACAGACTGAGCGCTAGTGGATGCCAATCTGTGAAATTGGCTCCCACTTTGAAGTGACCTATATAACCAGTCATTAGGCCTGTCCTTAATATATATGTCTATGGTTGTGGCACAACTTTACCGCACAATTGTCATTCCAAACATTTTCTAGAAGCTCTTCTCATAGAGCACCGCACCCGCGCCAGCGTCGTTTGGAGCCATTTATGGCTCCAATTTAACCGCTTACATTTCGCCAATGTACTTGGTTTCTATAGTTAGTTATTCTATCTTCTTCTTCTTCTTCTCGTGTAGGCAAGTGGTCAGCCTTGGTGTCAGAATTTTTTTGTTATTCTATGGGGAGCACAGACATCTACTGTATATAGTATTAGATGTCTGTGATAGGGAGAGAGTTTTGGGGGTAAACAATGTAAATTACTTAAAATTACTAAAATTGCTCAGTTTGAGCAGCATTTGGAGATAATAGTTTAAAAAATCCTTGAAGCGAAAGAATTCCGTTTCTTAATAAATAAATAAATAAATAAATAAATGAAGTAGGTTGTAATTCATTTAACTCAGATTCCCGAACTGGTCAGTTCCCTATGAAATATTTACCGCGTGTCTATTCTCTATTCTAAAGCTATAAATCTTCGTCCCGTCCAGTCTTAGATAGTCCTGATTCAGTACTATCCATTACGGCGTGACTGGCGATTCTGCGACCGCCTTCAACGTCACTCACCAACAGTAACTGCTATTAATCTGTGCCCAGCACAGAACCTCCTCTTGTTATGGGCCTACTTTTACTTTTTCAAAAAGTGGATACCTAAACCATTTTTAACAAGGCAAAACGAAGGTTAGGGGTCTGGGTTCTAAAACGTCTGTGTATGCAAAATGTCTTTGTTGCAGAATCACTATGTAGGCAAAACGTTTCATGCTAAATGACCATTAATAATTATTGCTATTAGTACTCTGAAATATTTTCTGAAGAGTGATTTGACTTCTTTAAATTTATTCCCATAGTTTTATAGTTCCCATACACACAGGCAAGCTTAGATCCCCTGTAAACAACAATGTCTATTAATAAAATTATTATCGATTATGTTAAAAGAGGTTCGTACTGAAAAAGCTTTTGAACTCAAATGAGAAAACTCGATGGATTAGGTGATTAGTCGATTACTAACTGTGCCTATACCACTACCACTAACCTCTAAAATAGAAGTACGCTGTATTATAGATGTTTGTGGCCTATGCCTATTATACAGTTAGTAACCATACAAGAGGCTTTAATTACCTCACGCGCATAAAAGACATGAGCCGCATCAAATCGGAGACTTAAACTTACTTTTTTTTATACATTTTGAATGAATGACCTGACGAGCTAGTTGCTTGGTTTTTTTCATACTTTTCTGAATCGATTTATTTATAGGTCGTAGTTGTATGCACCCCATAAGCGCACTGCGACGTGAGGTATCGATTTTGCAAGGTTTTCCATGAAAAACCGTTACAATCAACGGTCCTTATTACGTTTAGACACGCTATTGCAATTGGCGTTTTCCAAATAGGTCCAATGCATTCGGGGAACACCTTTATCGTATCGTAATCCACTGATTGTTTTACAATTTATGTTTTTTATAAAATAACTTATTCTGATGATTACACCAGATTTGGTTTCGCAAGCATTTTTGCTTGCATCAGCGAAGTAGCCATAGATGGAGGGTATGCCATAGGACACCGTCATCATTCTGATGATGAATAAATGACGGTTTGGTATGGTACCTTCGACCAACCAGAAATTGGATATTTGAAGAGAATAAGTTGAGCACCCAGCTCTAAGTTAAACACAGCGCCATCTAGCCCCAAGCTAAACAAAGCTTGTACTATGGGAACTAGATAACTGATACAATACTTGTTACTTTTTTTGTTTGTAAATAGGTACATACATAGAATAAAATATAACACCAAGACACAGAACAAACACCTATGTTCATCACACAAATGTTTGTCCCGCATGGGAATCGAACCCACAGCATACAGTTCAGAAGGTATAGCTGAGCCAACTGAGCTATCAGACCAGTACGTAAGATGTTTTTCACACTAGTGTAATATTGTCGTAACATCACATTTGTACCGTCATAATCATTGCCGGACGCAAATAGTCGCGCAACTCTTTCCAACAAATAACACTGGTAAAAACACTTCATAGTTCAGTTCATCATTCACAGCCTGAAGACGTCCACTGCTGAACATAGGCCTCCCCCAGGGAGCGCCACTTAGAGCGGCTGCTCGCCTCCTGCATCCATCGGCTCCCCGCCGGCGTTCAGTTGGTTTGGTACATGAATAAATAAATAATAATAAACACATATTTATTTATTATTTATTATTTATTTAAATAATAAATAAATATGTGTGGGACATTTCACACAGCGCCATCTAGCCCCAAACTAAGCATAGCTTGTACTATGGGAACCAGATAACAGATACAATACTTAGATACGTTTTTGTTTGTAAATACATACATAGAATACAATATAACACCCAGACGCAAAACAAACATCTATGTTCATCACACAAATGTTTTCCCTGGGTAGGAATCGAACCCACAACCCTCAGTTCAGAAGGCAGGGATACAACCAACTGAGCTATCGGGCCCGACAAATATCACATAAATCTAGACTACCAATGAAATTAGTCGATGTAAGAAATGTGGGAGTAAATAAGAAGAAAGGTACAGTATAGTCGAAAGACTAATAACCCGCTTGACTGCCAATCCAACATGTTGGCAATACGGCATACTTCTTTAAGCTATAGATAGAACAAGCAAACGGCCCTCCTGGTAGGAAGAGGTCACCGTAGCCTATGAACTTCTTTTTATAATAATACTAGACGTGCTAATGCACTGCTTATCCTAAACCATCTTTTTAAAGTCGTGATAGAAGTCTTAAAAGATATTTTATGGTATATTATAGAGCAATTGCGGCATAAATCATAATCAGCTGGAAGACGTTCAAAATACAAGATTCTCATAATTATGACCTCCAATCAACATTAAAGGCCTACTTAGTTCGTCTTGTCGTTTATATCCTACGGCTTCCAAAGCTTTGCCAGATCAGTCCACCCCTTTAGAACTCCATTGTTTTCTCACTCCATGAAAGCTAGAGTCCGCAGAATGAATAAAATATGCTCTACTGATGCGGAATTGTATGCTGTACTTTAGAAGACAGTGGTTAAATGCTATGCCAATAAAATATAAAAAAAAGAAGGGTCCTGAAAAAGAATTTTATTCTGCGTAGAGATTGAATATGACTTTCTGTGACAATGTTTATAAATTAATTTTAAAAAATCTAATACTTTTAAATAAAATTCTCACCAGATCCATAATGGTTCCAACCATTATGGATCTGGACGATGGATCTATAGATCCAGTATTTAGTTCTTTACTTCATACTGTGTGTGTGTTTTCGAAATAAATGTGTTTTCTTTCTTTCTTTAAAAACATTACCTTAATGAGATTTGGAAAAAGCGTAGATTGAAGCAATTTGCGTTTGAAGTTACATAAAGTTGTTCAAATCAGAGGAAACTCGGTGAATTAGAAAGCTGCAAGAAATAGGTGACAAAAATATTTTTATGATTCCGTACAACTTTTGGGATGCTTAAACATTAGTTATTAGTTGTAATGGTCTACTTTTATGCTTGCTTGTGTGTCGGTCAAGCCATGAAGCGTTTTCTCAGGAACGGCTAAAGCTTTATTTCTCAATGAAAAAAAAATACCAGGAATCGGGCGATGGATGGAAGTGCACAACTTATTTCCCTTGTGTTTTCCCACCACACAACACGACGCACTCGAAACCTAACCAGCGCTAATTTCCCAAAAAAAAAATCTAGGAGTTTTCGAGGCAAGGAGATCATGTAACCTGATAGCACAGATAATATAATACGATAAGACCGCCCATTGTGACACTTAGTTATAAGATTTATTACTGTATTTTCTGTAAAATGGTGTTTTCAATAAAGAGTTTATCTATCTATCTATCTATCTATAATACCTACAGTACAGATACATACAACGAAATAACGCGGGCTATATTAGGAATTATTTTATTTCTGCATAACGCAAGATTATCATGCGACATTTATTGCGTGTTGGCGAGGTATTGGGCCAAATGAATACACTAGTAACTCTCTAGACACGATTTCTACATTTTTTTCAAGTTCGCGCTATTTTCGGTTTGTACCTGATGGGACCCCATGCCTGATAGCAACTACTAAAAACACAAAACTGGTTTGACAGTTTCAATACGCGATTTTGGTGCATAGTTCACAGAAGTATTACTTACTTCTTAGGAAAACTTAGGACTTAGGTTTTCAAATTAGGAATGTCGTGTTGCATTGCAATCAAAGTTCCCTGATCACCCCGATGGTATCTTCTAGGCTAGTACCTATGATATATCGTCGACCGCGTCGTTACTACACAGTTACGAAATGCAAGCCTGTCACAGATAAAAAAGGACAATCGCCCGGAGTTTTGTTGTCTCTTTTATTTTATATCTCTCTATCTCTACATCAATAAGTTATCAAATAAGCTGCCTTTCTACCGACCCCGGCGAATCCAATCATTCCTTTAAATGGCCTCAAATAGCCACAAAAAGGCACAGAATTAAGAGGCCCCTTACCGTGACCCTTAGATTTATAGCGCGTTCAGAAACACGTGATTTATGTGGAGTATGGATCGGACTTTATTCGGATTTGTGTAAACATGGCTTTAGGGTTGAGCACCTTTCGTGTTTTGGGACGTTTAATGTGAAAATGTTACAGTAATTTGACTGGTTTCACTCTGGCTTATTCCACAAATCCTCCTTGAAAATCCCTTTTGGGGGTAAAGAGAGATTTAAAAATAAATGTTTAGAGTACACGGGATAAAAGTGCCTTATGTGTATCTCGCCATCATCATTATATCAGTGTGTCATCAATTTGTGTGCAAAATTTCAAGGAAACCGTTTCAGTTTTAGTTTCTCCTTCTACCTATACTTAGTGTTGGCAGTCTAACCACCAAAGTTCATCCAAATCGATTCAGGCATTTAGTCGTAAAATTCACACAAAAAACAATCATCAAATAATCGTTTTCACATTGTTACCCGACTATACGAGAAAGGAAGTTTATTGTGTCGCCAGTCTGTACGTGGTGGTGTCATAGTTTTAATTACCTTAATAGCTGGTTATGTCATACGTTAACATAGTCACCAGCCGACCTTGGCTTCCATGTCGTTGACATTAATAAATTGTCGGAAAGTTGTAACCAATTTGTACTTGTAGGTATCATTATGGTCTGGCGGCTTGTTTGAAGATATTAATAAATATTAGTCTCTATTCTATTAATCTTCACTGTGTATAGTTTGTGGAGAAGTCACTAGTTTGTTTTAGCATGATAAAAAGTATACTTACAATATTACCTATCTCCTTTTCCCAGGGTTCGATATGTGCCATGTTTTAGTCTTGAAAAGAAAGCAGAGAATGATAAACCGAGTTACTTTCATAAGTGTAATAAGCACATAATTCCTGCTGACAATAATCGAAGGGAAGAACTCGCACTCATTTATTCCTCTATTTTGTTTGTAAAACTGTCGCATGAAAATTTTAGCGCTGTATCTCTGTATTTTTAATTTTTATGAATTACGCAATTCATTTTCATGTATTTTCATACCGAAAGAATGAAATGTCCACTTTACAGCCAAGGGACACTATGCTATCTATTATTATTATATTATTATTATTATTATATTATTATATCTATTATTATTGTTTGTTCTGCGTCTGGGTGTTATATTGTATTCTATGTATGTATTTACAAACAAAAAAGTATATAAGTATTGTATCAGTTATCTGGTTCCCATAGTACAAGCTATGCTTAGTTTGGGGCTAGATGGCGCTGTGTGAAATGTCCACACATATTTATTTTATTTTATTTATTTATTTATCGATGCATTGACGTTGAAGTCGAACAATTTCCTACACAAATACTTGCGTAAAATATGTGAAATAGCGTAAATTCGACTTTGATGTAGTTTGTCGAACATCAAATAATATTACCCCTCGAGGGAGGATGATCTTGGTGACGGTCACCGTCGGAGGTCACACGTGCCTCTTTGCAGCGACAGTCTGGTCACGCAATCAACTGCCAAATGGCATTACCTGTAATACGTTGTTTAAATTACAGAAAAATCGCTCTGAACTTTGTGTTAGGCCTGTAATTCGTAAAAATATACGAAATGAATTCGTTAATATTATTATTAAAGATTTTCATAATAGAAATACTCGTAGCAAAAACAATTTAATAATAGAATTTAAAGATTAAAAAAGTTATCACAATCGATTTGGAACGTAGGGCCAAAACTGTACAATAAAATAAACAAAACCATTAGAGAAATCGAGTCATACGATCTATTTATTAGCAAATTAAAAGAATTCCTTTTAAAAAAGGCGTAATATTCTGTTAACGTATACTTAAATGATAAATGGCCATAAGTCTTAATTTGTAATGGGTTGTTTATTTTTATTAATTTATACTATTATTTGATTATGATGAATTTAATCGTGACTTATACTTACATTGAGTATATTTTATTCGTAAAAATGTTGACTAGGTAAGTTCCTACTATGTTATTTTATAATAATATAATGTGTATGAATTTAACTAAGTATCAATTTTGTAAACTGTTGACCTATAACTCTGTTATTAAGTTATAAATGATAATAATGATATATATTACCACAGATATTAAAATAGTAGACAATCAAAGTCCCACTCTGTTTCCCTTATAGGAAAGATGGAAGAAGATTCTATCTATTGTACATCGTTTACAAGAAGGGTGCAGATAGAACTTACAATCTCTATGTTTTATATTATTCTCATTTATCATATATAATTAACATATATTTTTTTCTTTTCAGGTGAGTACCGGAAACCTTATCAACGCTTATTCTGAAATTCAAGTACGTCTAGATAAGGCGTTTTATTTAAATAGCGAAAACAACAAACACAATAGCAGTTGTTTTTATTGTGATTGCAGTTATTTTGCGGCTTAATTAAATCAGTGCAGTCCGCAGCAGATTGTCCAGTAATTGCTATTCTAAATCAATAAACAGTGGCGGCGACGGGCTGTGAGAGACGTCGTGTACCGTTGGCTTAGTAACGTAGTAGACTCGCGACACGGAAATTGAAACACGGAAAGCAATGTGTTTTACATTGCTTTTGATGTGAACATTCCTAGTATTTATTTTCTGTACTTTAAACTACGAATGATTAGGTTCAAAAACTAAAATGATAAGAATAGGAGTATAAAAAAATTATAGCGCATATCATCATCAACAACCCGTAGACGTCCACTGCTGAACATAGGCCTCCCCCAGAGAGCACCACTTTGAGCGCTCCTGCATCCATCGGCTCCCCGCGGTTTTCACCAGGTCGTTGGTCCACCTAGTGGGGGGTCTGCCACATTTATTGCCTATTGCAGACCAAAATGAAAAGGATTAATTTGAAATAAAAATATAGGTACTAAGGCCTATTCGTGAGTGGCTGCTCAAGTCGAGATTTTAATGGAAAAGACACCGATTAATGATTGCACTCTGCAATACGGACTTTACTGGTGTATAAAACTTGATACTTACCAAATAACTATAATAATAGGGATGCGGATTCTTAAATAAAACTATTAAAAACAAGAGTTTTTCTAAGCAAACTATTTTGACATTATATTTATTATAAAAATTAAAATGGTTGTTTTAAAATTTTAAATTTGTTTAGTATAGTGTAATATTTCCACTACTAAATGTTACTATATGAAGTAGTTTTAGCTGCTTGTAATTTATCTCATGTAACATGACTGTTGTATACTGCTATGTGTATTATTTGGTTACTGACTCTAATTTGCATAAGGCGGACCGCAGCGCTGTGTTTGATTTATTGGTGTTTGCGCCAATATTGTTTAACACTGTCAGGAGCAAATGCAATAGGATTCGCCACCGGGTAACTGATATAGATAGAGAGTCGGTGGATGCAAGAAGCTAGCAGCCGCTCAATGTGGATACTTTGAAAATTGATTAACTGCGGGTAAAACTGGGGCGTCTCCAGATGCGAAAATATTATTGTAATATATTGCAAACATTGGGGAATAAGAAATGGCTTCTAAATATAAACATACCTCTTACTCATACTCTTATTTTATGTTGATAAATCTCTCTCTAAAACTTCAATAGAGAACATTTAGTTAAATTTTCCAAAACTTCTATTAAACGAATCTAAAAGGCACATTTAATTCCCATTAAACTCCTAATAACTGTCATTAGTATATCCGTCACGTACGACCCAGTTAGTTTTTCCTGAAACCGCTGTACGCGTAGACTAAAGAAATAAGTAAGATGGCGTGCGTAACACCAGGGCCTTTATTCCTTACTTCGAAACCACGAGAATTTCTTGTCTTACATAAGAAATCTGCAAAAGTCTTCTCTATGAAATGAAAAGAAAACCGCGCGAAGTGAATTTGGAATTGGCGCGATTTGAACTCTCCAAAATCATATGTTTTACCGAGACGCGTTCCGAAACATCAACACATCAAAAGATATGACCACTTATGTCAATATATTTTATTCAAAATAAAGATAACTTTAATGTAGAGTGAAGGTATATCTAAAGCTGTAACACGATTTGAACAAGATACGATAACGACGTGGTTTCATATCGTGTGGAATCTGTGTTTCCATAGAGAATAACCGCCCAGACAGTGGTTGACTTATTTTGACATTTTTTTAAATAAAGGTCTTTTTTTATTTTCACTTGTGTTTTAAAAGCACCTAATAACTACCATTTGCCGCATGGTATTTTCAAATTGAAGACAAAGCGTAGACCGGCCTCCAACTAGGTGGACCAACGATTAGAGAGCCTAGTCAGAGTTTATTTGACAGCTTTCACGTCTCACGGTGCATGGTGAGTGATGCGATTTTGTATGGAGAATCTGTGATTCACAATTTGCTCACTAGGGGCGCTTATCGTGAAACCATACAAAAACGTATCATTCACCATACACCGTGAAACGTGAAAGCTGTCAAATAAACTCGGACTGGACTGTGGTGAGCCGATGGATGCAGGAGGTGAGCGACTGCTTAAGGTGCTCGGTGCAAGGTGCGCTATCTGGGGGAGGCCTACGTTCAGCAGTTGACGCCTTCGGGCTGTTGATGATGATTTAAATTACTTTTTTTTTATAATTTATAGGCATAGCATTCGACCAAAGTAAGTGATGACGCGGCCTAGGATGGTGCATGCTTGCCTAGAAAATACCTGTTCAAGTTTTCTAATTTTATGTTTAAATATCTTGATATCAGTATTATTTTTAAGACCGAATATTATGACTTGGTATAAAGTATAACTTTTGTTTGCTGCACGTGCTAGTTCTACTTGCGCCGTTGTATTTAGTCTGAGGCTGTATAGAGGGTTCGTTGATACACCCTCTAGCGGGCTCATTAGCCCGTAGTAATTAGTGGAGAAACTTAATTACTGGGGTCGGCTTCGCGGCGGCTAGTGGTACCTTTGAGATTTTGTTTTTCTTTTTGTTATGCTATGTTGGCGCTTATCTATTTTGTAGCGGTAAATCTCTTTACCCGTTTTATTTGAAAAATGTTACCTGTTATGACGGTTTTCATGCTTTAGCTTTAATTTTCCCTAAGGTGATTTGGTATTGAGGTGTATTAGTAATCGGGTTTTTTGGGTATCAAGTGTATTTAGAATAAGGTATCAATGTGTGTTGCCAGTGATGACTTATGGAACTGAGACGTGGTCTCTAACTGTTGGCTTCATTACTAAGCTCAGAGTCGCGCAACGAGCTATGGAGAGAGCAATGCTCGGTGTTTCCCTGCGAGATAAGATTCGTAATGAGGAGATCCGCAGGAGAACTAAAGTGACCGATGTAGCTCTTAGGATTAGCAAGTTGAAATGGCAATGGGCAGGCCACATTGCTCGTTGAACTGACAACCGATGGGGAAGAAAGGTTCTCGAGTGGCGACCATGAACTGGAAGACGCAGCGTAGGCTGGCCCCCACTAGGTGGACCGACGACCTGGCGAAAGCCGCGGGGAGCCGATGGATGCAGGAGGCGAACAGCCGCTCTAAGTGGCGCTCCCGAGGGGAGGCCTATGTTCAGCAGTGGACGTCTTCAGGCTGTTAATGATGATGATGATGATGACGTATCTTGAATTTCAGTCATTTTGAGAGTAAGCCAATTAGGGATTTAGGCGTACTGCCATATCAGGCAATTTGATTAGTTTGTAACGAACTGGACGCATCCAATTATTCGATCATATGATCAAGTAACTTAGTTTTATGTTTTATCTATAAGTATCGTGTTTTAAATATGGCACATTGTGTAAGTTGGCGCCATCTTGGATCATAATATTGTCACTTCATAGGTTTATTCATCAGTATAATAGATAATTCATCATAAAGAAATATTTGGTTGTAGTTGCCATTTGTAAAAGAAAGCTGCTACGCTTCGTAGCTTTCAATCTACGGGCAGTTCGTAGCACCAATCTACGGGTAGTTTGTAGCAATCTACGGTTACATAGCGGTCGTTTAACGGCCGAGATAGCTGACAACGGGCAGACAATCTGTGCCACTTGCAACTATTCCGAGAAATTTTGCTTTCAGCTGCGAACTGCTTCTCGCATTTTGCTTGTTTTTTGAACGTTAACTATTTTATGGCGATATTTGGACGTTTTTTTTTTCAATAAAGCTACTTGAAGCTTGGCTAGTGGTTATAAGTGAATGTTTTTTGTAAAAATTCTCATTTGTGCTTGTAGCACGGTCGGCCCAATAATGCAAATACAAAAATGCAGAGATGTCCGTACAAAAATGCTCACCATGTAGAGCTTTTTATCCGAGATTATCAGAATATACCTGTTTAGTCAGTTTATTAGGTAAAGGAATTAGATTTTATTTGGGATCTATCAAAATATTTTATAATAGAAATTAATACTCAAATTAAATCATCGTGACCTCTGAAGGGAAATTAATCTAACATTAATTATAATTAGTCTTGATTTAATCAAATTCTAATCACATTTGGACATTAGCCTTCATATTGCATGTTTGGAGTAACAGAAATTAGTGGATAAGGTAGAATTACAGTTTATCCAGCAGCTATTATTGACTATCCGTTCAGTTAACCAATGTTCGCTGCGATCACCACTTCGATGGGTGATCAACAATAATAAGCACGACCGAACTTCGGCGGGAACGTTAAGTCATTCGGTCCCGGTTATTGTAGTAACGCTGTGACTTAAAAAAATCTGACACCGGCCTGACCATTTGCCTCCATGACGGATGAAGGATGGAAATCTCCAATCCAAAAGCCTAATAATTGTGACATAAATAAATGAGATTTCTAAAAAAACCCAGATAATGATGTAAAGCCACATTTTCTTACATTTCGCAGAACCTAATTTTCCTTACTTCATTGTCAGGCCGTACCTATATCTTATTTCCGAATTCAATTTCAAGTTACACAAGAATATATCTCGGAAAACATGTAGATAATAAATGCTGCGAGTTTGTCAGAGGGAGCATATCCGAGCGTATCCAGCCAGAACTCATGGACCACCTGTACACCTACACTCAGTGTACCTGTAGGGTGCCACTTTGCAGTTGCGAAACCTTGCATGTTTTTTTTTTCTTATATTTTGGCTCTACACATAGTGTATTTAGCCAGTGTCAAGTATTATATTTTCATCGTGTTATAAAATATTTCACGCAGTCATGTTCACATAGTCATAGTCCAGTGTAAGTCAGGTAGTCATAGTCCAGTCTACGTCATGCTCCAGCAAAGTGTTGGCAACTTTACTAAAAGCTTCTATGGAGTTTTGGAAGCAACACGAAAAATCACGTTTCACCACATTATATCACTTGCCCTCACTCATGCTCGTAATTCAGCACTTAATGCGTAAAACGCCACCAATTTTAAACATTGACACCGGAATAAGCAAAAGTTTTGAAAAATAATACAATGCAACGACGTAAACTATTCCGCGTTCCCGCCAAAACTCAACCTTGCATGTTCTTCAAAGACAAACTACTATTCACATAAAATCTAGACATATCTATACGCATCAACAGCCTAACCACGTCCCTCAGAAAGCGGTACTTTGAGCGGCAGCTCGCATCCTGCATGGACATCGGTTCCCTAAGTCCCTACGGCTTTCACCAGTAGGCCTAGCATATTTACGCGGGCGTAATTGTAACGTTAACGTAAGGCAGTTGTATGGGGCGCTGATCAAATGCCATACAACTGCTTAACGTTACACTTACGCGCGCGTAAATATTCGTGCTAGGCCTACAGATCGTCGGTCCACCAAGTGGGGGCCGACCTATGCTGTATCTCCCGGTTCATTGTCGTCACTCGAGAACCTTTTTTCCCCATTGGCTGGAGTTCTACGAGCGATGTAGCCTGCCCATTGCCATTTCAACTTGCTAATTCTAAGGGTTATATCGGTCACTTTAGTTCTCCTGCGGATCTACTCATTTCGGATCTTTACTAACAGGGAAATACCAAGCACACCGCGCGACTCGTGAACTTGATCGCAACCGATACAAAACACATTGTATGAAGTTTACGAAAGTGCATAGTTACTATGAAAATTTTAAAATTTTAAATGATATTTCTCCTGTTGTATTGCAAAAATGCATGATTACCCCAGGGCACTCAACATTTAACGTGTATCATTTAGGAGAATGCTATTTGTGACTTTGGTTTACGTGAATCGTGTTTTAGAAGTTCAGTCACTGCCATGTTTTACACTGTACCAATCATGTACCAATATAGTAGGTACACAAGATCTAGATTTAGACTCATTTAGGCTCCGTGTGAAGTCTGTGTTTACGTGTTGACAGGAGGAGGCCTTATCTCCGGGAGCTTCTGTGAATAATATTATGTTGGGATATTATCTGATGATACATTGATATACGAGACCTTACATATTAAGATGACACATGAAGATAGGTATTATAGTTAGAAAAGAGAGCATTATCTTCCAGTTAACCTGGGTGTAAGGATGTTTTTATGTGGCAGCGCAACGGATTGTACATACATCTCTATCTGCCTATGAGCATCTTAGATAGCTATATCTTTGAAATACTTTGAGCTAAATCTAGTTTAGAAAAACGGGGAAAAAGAACTAAAGGATACAATAAGCATAAAATATTGAATAACTGAATGTTAATAAGTTTCTCATCATCATCATCATCAACAGCCTGAAGACGTCCACTGCTGAACATAGGCCTCCCCCAGGGAACGCCACTTAGAGCGGCTGCTCGCCTCTTGCATCCATCGGCTCCCCGCGGCTTTCACCAGGTCGTCGATCCACCTTGTGGGGGGCCGGCCTACGCTACGTCTTCCAGTTCGTGGTCGCCACTCGAGAACCTTTCTTCCCCATCGGTTGTCAGTTCTACGAGCGATGTGACCTGCCCATTGCCATTTCAACTTGCTAATCCTAAGAGCTACGTCGGTCACTTTAGTTCTCCTGCGGATCTCCTCATTTCGGATCCTATCTCGCAGGGAAACGCCGAGCATTGCTCTCTCCATAGCTCGTTGCGCGACTTTGAGCTTAATAATGAGGCCAACAGTTAGAGACCACGTCTCAGTTCCATAAGTCATCACTGGCAACACACATTGATTGAAAACTTTTGTTTTCAGGCTCTGTGGTATTTTGGACGAAAAGATAGGTCGAAGCTTCCCGAACGCTGCCCAGCCGAGTTGGATTCTTCGGGCGACCTCTTTGTCGAAGTTGTTAATAAGTTTCTAAGTTGGTGTAATTTTAACAAAACATTTTGCAACAGAGCTACTTACTTAAAATTAACTGAAACCTCCCTCCGAGACCTTTCAAAGACTTTGCCCTCGAAACTTTTATTTCACGCGACGTGCACGTGATCGCTATATTAAGGTTACACTTATAAACTTGTAAAACACGTGTGGTAAAGAAAACATATAAAAAGAGTTGACATTTATATGGCTGTCTCACTTTCACCTACACATCCGACATGTTAGTGGAAGTTAGAAAACAATTTTATTATTATTCTCTAGTTTTTAGTTTTCATCACAATAGTTCTCCCAATGGCACGTCAATATACATATTAGCTGCTGCCTGCGGCTCTGCGTCCGTATCGCAGTGATGGCTGACTATATAATAATGTTAGTTAGTCTCTTGGAAATACTTCAGCAGTTAAACAGGATCAATGAAGGTAGTTTAGAGTACTATGAAACATCCTTGAACAAGATTAATACGCCTAGTCTAATTTATAATAAAGAGGATCTACCAGCTTATTTGAGAAAACAAGAAGTATCCTAAATGTTATTCTGAATAGTCAGCTATAACCATACCAAATTTTAGCGACATCCGTTAAGTATCAAGCGTGATGAGACAGACAGACAGACGAAAACATCAAAAAAAATTGTTTCTATTTAAGAAGTGCAATGAAGTCAAAATTTTCAAACAATATTCAATGTACAGGTTTAGCCCACTTTCGGTTTTATTACTTCTATATGTGTTTTAATTAAAGTGATGGGAGATTTCAAGTACCTTTCAATAACCTTCCCAATTTCGAAGAGTTAATTGACTTTGATGATTTGTAAAGTTTTATAGTAAATACCATTTAAAAGCTGTTAGTCTTCCATCGTTATTTCGAACTAAGACATTTTCCTCGACAAATATCCATATTTCGAAAAACAAACACCCCGGGGTTGTCAACATGGCGGACGGAAATGCAAAATCAACACAGATTAAAATCCATCTTGTGTTTATACACGGGTAATATCCGGCGGATATACGTACTCATCTTCGGAGTAGAGTCACAATAATTTTTTTAAATGTGCGTCGCGTATTGGATAATATTAGGTACCTTCTTATTCTAAGGATAATATCTTTATTTTTCATTTTATGAACTACTTATATACTTTGGTACCTACTTGCGTCATCAATATTATAATATAGTGCAGACTTTCTTACTTAGCTACCACTACGTCGTACAGTCATTGTTTGATCAGCGATTGTCAGGGCAACGAGGTAGAAGTAAGTTTTGACGTGATCTGAAGTAACAGACAGTGACCACAACTTTGACCCATGTTCATAAAGAGAAGGATGCAGGACCTAACTAACTAGTACCTTACCTAGTACTAGTAGACAATAGTGATGGATTAATAAGCATTCGAATTCATTTTTAGTAGGTGAAAATTCAATTAGCATTTCGCAAATGAAATGTAGTTGCTAGTTCTGTGAAATTTGAAATTTCATTTTAGTTCATTTTTAATTTAATTTTTTTAATATAAAGTTTCATTTCATGTTCTGTTTCATTTTTCATTTCTTTTTCATTAAATTTTTCATATAATTTATCATTTCAATATTCATATCATTTTTCATTTCCATTTCATTTCATTTTAGCGAATAGCATAGCAATAGTAATTAGGTTGCTAAGACTCGTGAATTAGCATGTTTATGAAATTTACGCAAAATCGCATTAATAGCCATCTGGCGATGGCAATTAATGCGATTTTAGTACTAGTTAACTATGGTAGTAGATAACTATATTTTTAATGCCTTTATTTTTGTGTGGTTGGTCAATGAGAGCCTCTTGTAAAAATGTAATATTGTGTGATGTCTTGAATAAAATGTATTTTCTTTCTTTCTATCTACTGTTAGTTATTCTGTGACTTAACTAACCTTGTCGTCAATCAATCCGTAGATTGACTCAAGAGTTGCCGCATTCATCTCAAAAGCGTATTGAACGAATATCAGTTTGTATTTTTACATAATGCTTATTTCATACTTTAGGAGGCGAGCAGCCGCTCAAGGTGGTGCTCTATGAGGGAGGCCTATGTTCAGCAGTGAACGTCTTCGGGCTGTTGATGATGAGTACTTAGGAATATCAAGATCACTCTCACTCAGCTCTACATAATTATACCGTTCGTGCGTACGATACCAATTAGTTTTATGTAGGCATATCTAGGTAAATATTAGTCTTCATGTACAGCAAACAGCCTCATTCATCATTGTATGATCACGTCTCCGTAACGAGGCTTCGCATTCTAAATAATACTGTCTACGCAGCGCGCTTGAGGAGTGGCTGTTTTCATCACATCTATTGTGTTTCCACACTCGGTACGTGTACGAGACAGATGTTCTTACAGAACATTTTGGAGAGGATTATTTTTTATTTATATAAAGGCGCTTTTGGTTGGGGTTTAAAATTCGTTTGTGTTTTTTTACGTTGAACCAAACTTAAAAATTTCCCGCAACAACTCGTATATTCCGGGAAAAAGTAGCGTAATAACTTATGTGCGAATAAAAGCATGGAGCGTTTCGGCCATGAAATATATAATTTTGGAAAAGAGTAGATAGGAGACAAAAAGATAGATTTGATTACAATTGTGCTAAATTGAATAGAACTATATACATAACATTTCGTTCCAAAACGTTCGTAAACCGTTTGAATTGCTTGTGTACCTATGATATAGCCATGCTGTCCTAAATTTCGATCTGAATTTGACATTTAATTTCCCTTGCACCAACTCTAGACTGTCTGTTGAGCAATGGGTGCCAAAAAATTTCAATGTATGAATAATATCACATTTTAACTACTTGATATTTTGAGGACCGTCAAATAATGTAGCATGAAAAAAAACCCCAAGCCCAGTATATGAGACAAGCCAAACCAATCTTGAAAAAAATAGAAAACTGTAACAAACGATTTAACAAAACTCTGGAACGTATGTTGTAAACAAAAACTCGCATTTGTCGAACCGTAATTGTAATTCCCAAGCCATGACAAAAAGAGTCTCAAATTTGCAACACGCGTTTTAATAAAAAAAACCAACAGAGAAATGAGAAAATACTTTTCTCAAAGGGTAAATTGTAATACGAAATAACGAAAGTTCCGTTCCGTCCTTTGCAGAAGAATTTTAATAAAAACCGCCCCGCAAGCGTCGATATATATATACAACTACATAATGAAAAAAGTTGTCAATTCAATATAATTACATAACACTGAAAAACATTTAAATACATATTAAATACATACAAGTGATTTAATTTCAAAGATTGCAGCATTAGATTTTAGGTATAGGTAGGTATTTAATTGTAATCTAATGCATTGCTAAAAATTATTTAACATTTTTTTTTCAGTTCTTCAAACTGGTAGAAACGACAGCTTTACGACAGTTATGTATACATACCTACTACAGTAACATTGAAAAATATTTTTAAGTTATTCTTTTATAATTGTTATCGTAAAATAAACGACTTCTTGTTAATATTACAGTCTAATAGTCCGGTTAACTGAATCATCGTAAAAATTCTTGCGGTGGTACTAAATACCTGAAGCAAAATATTTTGAGTAATAGTATGTATGTAATTCCATGGTGGATCATAATATTTATGATGTTTTGTTCGTTGAAAACTGGAAAACCTTGGTTTAATAATTTGCTAACATACATGTGGCATTATTATATGATTATAACGTCAAAATGCATATAGATAGACAGCCTCCGTGGTGAGGTTGAGCAGCATAACCCGGACGCGGCGGGTTGGATTCCCGCGACAGGACAAGTAGTAAACTCCGTCTCACGTAATTTGTCCCGCGGTAATAAGTGGAACTAATTTTGAATGTAAGGAATTTACGACACTACATAATATATGTACCTATACAGTGCTTTATTTACTGAATGAAATCGATATTCACAAATTACTTTCTATTGAAATTTTGGGGAGTCTAAAATATAGAGGTCAGCAACATTTCGTAGAGCGATTGTGGCGACGCGGCCGCGGGACAATTTACGTGAGACGGAGTCTATATTTAATTTTGCACACAGTAAAATGGCTGTTCTGTCATAGAACAGCCATTTTCCTGTGTACAAAATTAAATATACTTCTGTGTCTGGATATTGTGGTACCATGGTCCTCGTAGTTCCTGGGTTCTTAGACAGGGAATCCTAGTCAAGGTCCGATCTAAGTATGTCGTCTTTGGCCGTTATTTAATTTTAATAAAACCGTCTTCATTGATAGGAACGCTAGAAAACTTTCTCTATTACGATCTATAGAAAATTGTTAAGAATTTTGCGTCGTGGCTCACAACGTCGCTTCTCATTTTATTGTACGTACGAGAGAATAAACGAGATTACGTTACGTTTACGTTTCGATGGAGTATAACCTTGTGAACGGGAATATAACTTTTACGGGTACTGTGCTTCCGTCATGTTGGTTTGATGACTTATTTTGGAAGGTCGTTTTATAACAAGGCATTCGTTTTTATATTTATGTTCCTTGGTATAGATGAATAAAACCCGTAACAATCACGAATCATTGCTAACATTTTAATGGGTTTCTTTTGTTATAAACAGTGATTATATCAACTACTAACTACAACTAACAATAACAACAACAACAACTGCTGCTTCCTACTACTCTTTTATTATTTCTAGAGTTAGCAATTCAAACCAATATTTTTAAAAGTGAAAGTTTGTGGTTGTTTTTCAAGAAACATTAGGTATTTGTTTTACCTGAAATATTCCTTACATGTTTCTAATACTAATGAGATCAAAATACCTATGGCACTTACTTTCTAGCCAGCTTGGACAATGGACAACATTAAAATTTTTAGAAGGGATTAAAATTCAAAAACCTTATAAATATAACTTATTTAATAAAAAAAATTAATTATGTAGAGACGAAATCAACGTACATGCTATGAAATAGATTTGTACCTGCATGACTGTTACAAAAACAGACTTGAGAGTAATGATAAAATTCTGTGAATTCAACTAACTTTTAAATGATATTTTGATATTAAGCCCAGTATTAAATTACATGGGGAGTGAGAATACTCAAATACTAAGACATGAGATGTCATAACATTGTCTCTGTCACATAATTATTATTATGTCAACCTCCTGCACTCATTAGTGGGGAGAAGCAGGGTTGTATTTAGATTAGAAATATATTATATTAATATTATGACAGGGCCGGAAACATCACACAGGAAACGTCATATTACAACTGGCGCCCCTACACGCTCTCTACGCTAAATTATTCATGAAAAGAGACGACATGACATGAACTGTACTTACCAATTAGACTAAGTGTGAAACATCTGCGCTTTAGTACAAATACGACCTCACAATCAAATATTATCAAATTAAATACCAGCATTCACTTCACGGCTCGCTCGACGTAAATACATGGCGCTCCCTACAAACGACACAACTCCTACAAAGGCTCCTACAAAATACATTGAACTCCCTACAAAGGCCAGTGAAATTGGACAGTATAGCACCTACGTGCTACGGTCTACAGGTGCTACAGATCACAGTTACGGCGTAGCGCTACGGAAATGTCAACACAGTCGAAAAATAAGGGGTGAAAAGGGGTAAACAACACACCATTTTCAGGTTTTGACGTGAGTTTACTAAATTTCTGTATTCGCTTCCCTTTGTGACAATCACATTTTACACTAATACAAAATGTCAATGTGAAATTTGGTGTGTTTGTTCTCTTTTTACCTGAACGGATATTAGTAAAATTTGGAATGTAGATAGATTACGCTGAATTACCATATAGAATACTTTTTACCTGCGGGTATAATGGTGGTGCGCAGCTAATTTAATTACATGTTGTTATAGCAACGATATCTGTAAGTGTAAAACATTATTACCGACTTTAAAATGAGAAGGATCTTAAATTTCTGCGTACCCCTTTTGTAAATGTATATGTACTGATTTCACTAACTTTCCTAGGCTTATTTGGCTTTATTTGTTTTATTCTCGTTTTATTCAGTAGTGGAATTTTGTATTTTATTGGTCAGCACCATTACGTTCATATTATTGTTATGTTCACAGACCGAGTTTGGTATTTTCTGAGAGGTAAAGAGTAATCTGTTACGCTGGTCTATAGCTTGGTGGTTGATAACACAGTAGTCTGGTGAAAGCCGCGGGGAATCGATGGATGCAGGAGGCGAGCAGCCGCTCAAAGTGGCGCTCCCTGGGAGAGGCCTATGTTCAGCAGTAGACGTCTTCAGGCTGTTAATGATGATGAATACAGTAGTTTTTTTTTACCTTTAATCTGTGGTTGGTAAATGCCACCTATCTGAGTGCAAAGGTGGTGCGAAGCGTCTATTTTTAGTGCTCTGTGATGTCACCATATTCTAATTATGCTCTTTGAATTTTGCGGTTCTTGGACTTTATCAACAATCAAATAACGGTAATAAAACCAAATTCAACCGTGATATTATCAAGCAAATCAGAACTGTACCCTTTGACCACGCAATTCAAGAACCGCTCGTTTCATTTGCTCCTCGATTCGTTTACCCCGAGTATTTTACCCCTGGCGTCCAATCATACTCCAAGTTATACCCGTACAGAGTCGAGGTGGAACAAATAGCTTTTGTTGAGTGGACTCGCTTTATTTACATTGTTTAGTACACCTACTCCATCTAAACTAGTCTACACAAAATAGTGAATTATTTGGAAAGCTTTCATTATATTTAGGTACTATAAGTTTCTCGTAATATTATTAGACAAAAAAAACTTTGATTATGATAATCTAAAAGAAAATGCGTTTATTTGTGAAGTAATCTATTCACTCCAGAATAAAATAATATGAAAAAGATATTATAATTATTTATTGCATAAATTAGAATAGAGAACACAAATGAGTCAAAATATCACTATAAAATACATCTTAAATTGAAGCGTAGATCATGTACATTACATTAGTTTTTAATTCCCTTCAATACATACAGTATTTCCAAAGTTATAACGACGAGAAGTTTAAGCCTTTTTTTGGATTTCCGAGATTACGCTGCGCTCATGATGACGTCACGCCCGCGCTCGGTTCGGTCACCCGGTGCGTTGAGTCTACTAAATTTCGATCGTCTTCGTTTTCCTATTACAGTATAGTGTGCTTGTATTTGAAATTATGGTATTTGTTTAAAGTTAAAGCTAGCTGGGTGTGTGTGTTTCATTTAGTACCTATTTTTATTATGTAATGAGTGGCAAACAACACATGGGAATATCAGGCGGCGATAAAAATTGCTAGGTTGGTATTAGTGATTAACGTCTCGAGGTTGTCGATGATTATATATTGTGTATTTATTACTTAGTATAATAAGAAAATGACACTATTTATTTAACCATATGCAGTAGGTAAGTCCTAGTAGGTATTTACGTAGTTATCAGTTTTTTAAGTAGGCACCTTATTATAATATTTTCATAGTAAACCAGATATTTTTGATTAATTTTATCCAATGTCCGCTTTAGCTTGTTCATAATATATAGCTTTTTTATAAATAACTAAATAATAGAATTCAGTGGTGATCAACTTGCGGGCCGCAAATTATGCCTGACACAAAAAGAAGGCGTTATAAGTTTGAGGGGGGTGGGAGGAAGTGTGGGGGAGCGGGTGCAAATGCGAGCGTGAGGGTAAGTTCGGGGTGCTGGATCAAGTAAGAGGGGGGGCAAGTGTGTGGGTAAGGACAAGTGCTGGGAAGGGGGGGAGGGAAGTAGGCCAAGTATGGGCCAAGTGAGTGGGACCCCCCGCACTTGCTCCCTCCTTTCCTTCCCTCACCACCCTGCACTTCATCTCACTCCCCCCGCACTTGATCCCCCTGCCACTTGCTCCCCTCGCACTTTCCATCCGCTTTAACCACCCGCTTCCTCCTACCTCCCCCTCACTTGATCCACCCCCTACCCCATCTACACTTCCCTACCCCCCCTGCACTTCCCCAGCCCCTCTTACTTCCCCACCCCCTCACTTGTAAATATTACATTCGGACGGGATATTTTTTTTTATTGAAAAGAGGGGGGTGATCCATGTGGGTGCCACATGGATCGCCCCCAGGTTGCAATCGGAACCGTGGGATCAACTGGGAACATTCCTGTCTGTGTCTGCATGTCTGGCTGTGTTTGTATGTAATATGTATGTCTGTAGTACCGTAGCTCATGAACGGACGAACAAGGAATTTAATAGCGGGTAAATCAATTTCGATGCGTTTTTTTTATTTGAATGTCGTTTTTTTAACAGTGGTTCATAGACAATAGTGTTTTATCAAAATCGGTTAAGTCATACTAACATTAAAAACGTACGTTTTGTAGTTTTTTTTTAATATGAAGTGTTGTCATCCACTTTTTCCTCATTTTTGGGTCCTTAGGCACATAAAAAAGAGTTTATCAGGTGTTTTAACTGTTGAATGGAAACACAGAAGCACAATACAGTATTTTTTCCATTTTTGCCATAGAAAACTATATAATTTAGATTTTTACTGCACAGCGGCGTGCAAACGAGAGCGCGTCTACCGAATGACTACGGGCGTGACGTCATCGGCTATAGAGCGCCTGCCCGCGTTTTAAAAACCTTCGGCCGTAAATACGCATTTTGATCGTAAATATCGCAGCCATTTTTCAAGATATAAAAAAATAAAAACACGGTTTTTCTCGTAATTTTTTGTAGATTTTTTTCGCATATAGAGCAAAAAACGTTTGTCAGGTCCATTATGTTAGGGCAATACCAATAACAACAATAGAAAAAAGTAGGTACAAACTTAAAATTAAACAATGGTACCTGGTACCTACACAAAATAGTTTCACCACATAATTACGGAAATCTATATAATAATATAATAAATACAAAAAGTCTAATTTTGCGTGCCCCATGATGAGCAGTAACTATAATATAAAGACCGTCTGTAAACAACATTGTGGAGTGCAAATAAACAATTGAAATAAACCTAAAAATGCAAATGTTTTGTAATATCCAATATTTCTTTATTTAATACTGCTTCAAGAAATACGGTTATGGCCATCCCGCATTTTCCCCTAGATGTTTTGCTCAAATTATTTCCTCATAAGCCGCTTATTCGTCCATATCAGCCTCAGGACACAGCGTCACAATAGACTGGGAATTCCCACAACGGCTTGAGAAACTCCCAAGTTATGCCTCACAGCGTTTCAAAGTCCCCGGGATTAGATTCCAGCTCTCCTCAAAAAGGGTAAGCTTAGAAAACTCCCTCAAAAGGGGTAAATAAGTTCGTTTACTCTGAACAATGGGAAAGAGGCTATTAAAGTTACGTTAAATTTTAATTAATAACATGGATCTTAGAACTCTTAGAAGAGCAAAATTGAGAAAGTGGTGAACTTAATTGTGCCCAAATTACGGTTGAGCCAGAAATGCTTCAAAGGTTATGCAAATTTTAATACAGCGTGACGGTAACTATTTTAATAACAAGTACCTAAATACTTTTGTACAAACTGTACTTAAGTATAATAAATATGGATTATGAATAAAGATGATTATGAGCGGGTCAAAATCGCGAGAGCGGGTGGATGCAAGAGGCAAGCGGCCGCTGCATGGGTGCTCTTAAGAGAAGCCTATACTTAGTAGTGAACGACATTTAACTCCATATTTGACTCAGTTTGAAGCTAACTTAAGATAGTGCAATGCAATATTTCTTCATTGAAACATCGATGTTTTCACAAGTTTACGCTCTCCTCTTTTCTTACATGTTCCACGTCGTTATAAATGGTCAATATCGTAAATCACGTAGTAAAGGGAGGAGATAAGAAAAAACTACAGAGTGAAATAGGCGATATTGTTATGTTGGCACCACGAAATGTTGCGAGGGATGTCTCCACCCTCACCTTTACCGCAGGTACTAGTGATGGACTAATTAGCATTAGCATTAATTTAGCATGTGAAAACTCGATTAGCATTCGCAAATTAACAAATTTTATTAATTTATTTATTAATTCATATTAGTCAATTTTTAATCTTATTTATGTAAAGTTTCATTTCAATTTTATTTCATGTTTCATTTCTTTTACATTTCATTTCTCATTTCCATTACATTTCACTTTAGCAAGCATAGCAATAGCAATTAGCATGCTAAGGCTCATGAATTAGCATGTTTATTATGCAAAATCGCATTAATTGCCATCGCTAGCAGGTACTACTTCGTGCACCCCGATGCCAGGTGGATTAAATTTGACAAATAAACAATTAATTCGACAAACAAACATCAAACAGCCGTTTTATCCGGCGAATTCGAAGTTGTTGGAGTTGTCGAATTAGATGAAAGTCCTCTACGATGGTAATACCCGATTTATATTCCCGTGCGTATTAATTCGTTTATCGCCGCTTGTTATTGTTGTTTTATTGTTTTTGTTTATTAAATTATAAGTACGTTTATTTGTAGGGCTTTCACTGTCACTTTTATTTTTCCCAACTTTTTCATTCTAATTTTACTAAGTTATCTACCTTCTAAGTCCGTCCGTCCGTCGTTTACCTTTTAAGTTTTATTTAACGTAGTGTCACGCAATTTAAATAATGGAACATATTAAGTAATTTCATTTTAAACTGTATATTCGACGCGTTTTATGAAATGAAGTAAAAAAATGTAAATCTAAGTAATTTAGTTTTATAGGTTATAGTATAGGTATTATTTCATATTCATATTCATATTCAATGATTGTTAACATAAAAATCACAAGAACGAAACACTGTTATTTCGGTTACTTTTGTAACAAATTGATAAGCTCTTCTCTTTTCAATCTTCTTCTTCTTCTTCTCGTGTAAGCAAGTGGTGAGCCCTGGTATCAGAATTTTTAGGCCGCCCAAAGGCTTCTCACTTAACGACTATTGTCTAACGACAACAGCCGGGACCGGCGGCTTAACGTGCCCTCCGAAGCACGGTAGCGCTCAGTTCTAAATACCAACTTTTTGCTGTAGCGGTCACCCATCATAGTAGTGACCGCAGCGAACGTTGCTTAACTTTACTCTTTTCAATTGTCTTCGTAAATATTTGTCTTTATTTCTATATACTTTATTTCTTGGTTTGGGGCTGCCGTTCTGATATTCATTAAATTTGCCGTGCTTTTTCAGTCTCTGCTTTCATTAGCCAGACTCTATCAACCTAAATCTAGGAGCCGTATTGTAATAGGTAGCCACAGCTATACCTACAGTGCGTGTGACCGCAGCAATATCATCATTATGCCATCAATGCTGGCTGGCATGCGAACCATGGTCGTGTAGTATTCAAAGCTGCTATAATGTATTAATAATGTGTGTGACAATGTCACGTTGTACGTATGGTACGTAGGGGCTAGGTGGACCGAACTACCGAGGGACCATATTCTGGTGACAACTCGGTATAGTCTTGATATTTTCACATTCTAATCTCGTTTCAATGACGTTATATTTTTTTTGTTTATTCCCAGAAGTTCTGTGAACGTATATAGTTCTGTAAATGTAATCTTGTCTATTGAAGGCTAATAAATGTTTTCAACAAATGTCGAGATGTCCGTTTTCTAACATACTTTATTTATATTATAATTTTTCTGTAGAACAGAAGAATACCTGCAATTTTTTCAAATTAATGAGATAAACTAGGTCACAGCTGATTTCCTTCGATAAGTTTAAAACTAACCTGACACTCAACTCATCTCTCTATGACCAAGAAAATTATTAAAATTCGAGGGGGGGTGGGTTTCGAGGTGGTGAGGTGAGATGGGGTGATTAAGATTGCAATGTAAACCTTGTAGCGTTCCATCTTACCTTTTCCACAAAAGGAACGGATATTAATATGTAATGCTACATGTATGTATATTATAACCTATATACGTGATTGAAGATCAGACGTGCGTCATGCCGCGTCAGTGTGAGGTGACCTTTAGTTGAGATACTCAGAAGATCACACGATCAAACTATATCAACTCTAGAAACGTTACTTTCATAAACCCGGAATAAAACCGGGTAGAACACTGTAACAAAGTTATCCGTGTGCCATGGATCCAAGCCCAGCGTACGTGTCGGGGTAATTTGATACCCGGACATTCGGGTGTCCGGGTGGTGTCCGGGTATAGCCTACATAATTCAGTTACGACTATTGTAGTTAATTGTGTGAAGCGTAGAGCTTTCAACGGGCAATGATTGATGGTTGAAATTGTTTCGACGCTTATTTTTAGCACTGACAAAACTGGTTTCAAATTATAATTCAATCTGGGAGTATTTAAGGCTAAATCAAGGAACTTATACGTACTATATATAAGTTCCTTGGACTAGAGTGAACTAGTTTCCCAAGAAACCTCCATCGTCGACCGCGTCGTCACTTACTACCGCATCACTGACCGTGGTCAAATGATAGCCTAAGAAACCAATAAAAAAACCAAGGTCATAAAGAACCTTAAAAATTAAGCATTTTGGTAGTTTTTTCCATAGGTTTGAAAACGTTGAAGTCGATAAAAAAACACCAGTTATTATGCTTTTATTAATTGTTGAGCTATATATATACTTATGCAACAATGAAAATTACTAATCTTGTTAGTTGTATGTGACATTCATGGGCCTAAACATAATTATTCATTTATTTTAAGATCTGGTTTTACGTAATTCTAAAGGGTAATAAAAGCGATTACGCGAGATTCAATCAAATTAAGTAAAGCCGTACTTTGATCTTAGAATAAGTAGTAATTCTATGCCGTAGATATTTTAAGTTTGTAGATAAGTACACAGTGTAGGCCGGCTCCCAACTAGGTGGACCGACGATGTGGTAAAAGCCGCGGAAGCCGATGGATGCAGGGGCAAGTAGCCACTCAAAGTGGCGCTCCCTGGGGGAGACCTATGTTCAGCAGTGGACGACTTCAGGTGATGATGATCATGATGATGTAGACCTCGGTAATCACCGTATATTATTTAACATCGTTAATAACTGCTTTACTATAACTATCGGTATCGGATATGCCTGTATTTTGCTTCACTTGACAAGTAAATTGTATGAAAAAGTGACATAAAATAAGGGAAAGACAATTTTGTCTACCGACTGTGCTAGCCCGGCAGGAACCGTTTATTTTTCCTTCTTTAAGAGCCGCGTAACAAGCAAACATACACTTACTTAGGTTATGTATTAGGGGTAAACTCGTTGAATTATTTACACAGCCACGCGATTTATTCGTTAGTTCCCAGTCAAACTTGTACGTACACTAATTTGCAGTATGTTTGCCAAAACTTTGCCCTAAACCCAGTTCTAAACTTTGTCACTGACTAGCACTTTGCACCTCTAACTTGGGCAAGTTCGGTTAACATAGATGCTCGTTTGGAGAAATCGCCAACCAACTGCGACAATCAAATCTAATTTACTTATAACTAACAATAGCTACTTTTGTGCCACCAAGAGCATTTAAACTTCAGTATATTCTTCGTTCTTCAATATTCATTGCAAATTTTCAGTAGCGAGCCAAAACACGAAGATCGCATTTTCTGCTAAACCGGCCGGTTTAAGCTTCGGCCCCACGGGTATGTAATTCAACTGTCTGCGAAGCGGCACCGTTAGCAACGCGAAACTATTCGGTACTCATCCATAGACATATATATTAAGGACAGGCCTAATGACAGGTTAAAACGTCGCTTCAAAGTGGGAGCCATATTCACAGGTTGGCATCCTACTATACTAGCCTACTATACTAGCGCTGTCTGTGATGGAAGTTAGAAGGCATCGGTCGAATGTCACAAACAAAATATGCCAAGTTGTATTGTGAAGGGTTGCACAATCTATACTCATAAGTGCAGTAAAACGAAAGACCAAGTTTCTTACCTCAAGTAATTCAATATTTTCAATATTACACTCTGTTTTGTAACAAAATAATCGAATTTATATTTGGAATAATCATTGTAAACATAAACATTGACGGACATAATGGCAACGATAGGCACCTAACTTTCTCAACTTGTCGTAGTTCACGCGAAATCTAATAGATGGCGCTGACTTTTCCCACGCCATTTTGACAAAATAAAATGTTCCTTCGGGCATATCCAGATATATAAATCTATGTACTCATCGCAGCCCACGGAGATCGCAGTGCGGCCGTCTACGAACACGGGCAGCGATGGGTGTCAAATGGCTGATTTGATGCTTTATTGACGCTCCTGTGTGGCTGAAGCTACCCTCTACGCTGCGTCTTCCGGTTCGTGGTCGCCACTCGAGAACCTTTCCTCCCCATCGGTTGTCAGTTCTACGAGCGATGTGGCCTGCCCGTGCCCATTGCCATCTCAACTTGCTAATTTTAAGAACTACTTAATTAAAGAAAAAATATCCAGCTTAATTTCGAAACATAGGACTAAATTAATAAATGTACGACAGGTACTGCCTAACTACACATAAAACTAGAGGAAGGTTTAATTTATATTTCTCGCGCCAAAAGAGCGTGTTGCTACATAAATAACCATACCATCTCCACTTTAACTAAGTACATGCTCTGTGGTTGTACCTGTACTATCAAGTATTCTGTGGTGGTTGTTATCAGATGTTATCACAGAATACACAATAGTACTACGTGATGTTGTTGTTAATCGTACCTACCTTCATCTAATGAAACTTTCTTCCTGTCTTATGTTCAAGTTCGCTTGGCTTTCCTACATTTAATATACTACGTAAACAAGACAAGCCCGCGGCGTTCTGAAATTATGGTTTAATTAATATCTGTTTTAGTCTAAATTACTTACTCTACTGTAAACTATTCACAAGAGCAGAAATTAATATTGTTGACTTAGGTAATTGTAATTTTAATTAAATTAAAAGATAAACTAATGAAAGTATAGATATTGATAATATATATATCATGATTATAATAAAAAAATAAGCCTGATGTAGGCTTATTTTTTTAGTAGTAGGTATATCGAGAGGCGATGGATCAGAGTCAAGCAGCCGCTCAAAGTAGCACTCTCTAGGAGAGCCCTATGTTCAGCAGTGGTCGTCTCAGGCTGTTAATTATACCTATAGCTAACTTCATTGTAAAGCTACCTCTACATAACCTACCTTTCCGCTGCATTAGCTATTCCCTCTTCAGCGTATAATCACCAGTAAAGCCGGCCCTGTCCGGCATGCACCGGACTGGCTTTACGTGCGGCCAACAATGCGGGATTACGGATATTGTTCCACCATTGTCCGTGGAGATTGCTCGCGGATTTGAACCACCTAGCTGTTTATCAGGAGTCACACGCTGGCATGTGGCTTAGGGAAATAAAGGGTATGAAAGAGAATATGCTATTTTTGTTGGTACAGGCAGATTGTATTCATTAACCTTGCACTTGTAACAGGTGTGTTGAATGTTCAAAAAACACGCGCGATTGCTGTAACGTAAAATTCGTAAATGGATTGAGAGAAAGAAACCAAAAAGTCCAAAAGTATCTTACTATACACAAGGACCATTATTATATGTATTGGTACACCACTAGTAGTAAGGTTTCGAAGGGTTTAATCCACAATTATAGCAAAATCCTTCTTATGAAGATAACCATTTCTTGAATAGACTATTTCTGGAGACGAACACTTCTCGAATTGGCCAAGCTTGCAGCACGGTGATTAGAGGGTGAGGTCGTAGGTAGGTTAAAAACAAACTGGGATTATTTCTCATGGTAGCTTGAGAAGCATGTCCTGGCTTTAGGGGCTGATCGATGCGGGTCCTAAACAAGTTCGTTATATTCAGTTTTTTCTTTAAAATTAACCTGTTAATTTCTGTAGGCAGGTGATATTCCTATATTAAATCACAAACCCTTATAATCTAGGGTCGCAAACCTATATCAGAAGTACGTATCACACACTGGTTGTGCTTACCATGACCGTTACATCTTTAAACCAACCGTGTCTCCCCCTTTCTAAATATAAATTGCAACGGTCCTAACGACCAATGACCAGATAATAGCAACTTCCGGTAGTTTCGCGGCGATTTGCGCGGGACCACCGACTTCCGGGAGCGTTCGCGCAGGAGGTCTATAAATAAACAAGGAAACGCGTGACAGGGATTATTAGGCTATTGTGATTTATTTAGTTGTTGCGATTCATTGGGTGACAAAGTCAGATTGGTTTCCGAGTGCGCGGATGTGTGTTGTGTGGCGAATTTGTTGTGCTTTTTCACATAAATAATTGTTTTTTTTATTTAGATCACATATTTACCTCTCTACATTTAAAAAAAAAGAGAGGAAACGGGCCATTAATCAAAGTTGAAGGGAAAAGACTTACAAAATCTTTTTGAACTTGTCAATATTTTTAAACTTATTATTTAAGTGTTAGTGTTTGTGTAAACTATAGTGTTACGGTCGGCGGTCTTATCAGTAATAGCGATCTCTTCCAACACCCTTTGGATTGAAAGGCTGTAACACAGTAAATACACGCATTATCAGTGATTTAAATTCAGTATCAGTAATTTACATTTGATTTTGTGATTTGTCATTAAAATGTATAATTTTCTCTTTAATGAAAGTTCTGTGATTTATTTAAAACCAAGTTATGCATAAAGTGAACCGCGCTGTGGAACAGCTGGTAAAGAAGATATCGCTGGTTTTTGACAGTATGGTGCTAGTGATAGAAACGGGGACGCTAAAAGTAAAGTAAGAAAATTATTTAAAATAAGTTTTAGTGTTTTTTCTTTTTTCTTTCTATATTTAAGCCGTTTGGCGTTGAGACCCTGGGTCCGTGGGGACCGGGAGCTCACCGCGTTTTCCAAAGTCTATCAGAGCGCCTGGTCGATGCGACGCGTGACCACAATGCTGGCACTTATTTGGCTCAACGCATCAGCATTGCAATTCAACGAGGCAATGCTGCCAGCATGTTGGGTACGCTACCTACCGGCAGTGGGCTGGAGCATTTGGACTGTCTATAGGCCACCGCGGTCTATTATACAGTCCATATGTTCTTTGGAGTAGGTATAGTGTAGCTAGTTAGTGTGTAGTGTAGTTAGTTTTAGTTTAGTTTACTTTTTATTATTGTAGTAGTTAGCTTGAGTAATAAAGGCATAATTATTGCCCCACAGTGTTTTTCTTGAATGATAGACGATGTACAGCATACACCTTGTCACAAGATAAATAATAGTAATACCTACCTGCAACTCCTGCAAGCCTTGTCTTGATATTTGAAGGGTTCTGTCCTTTAATGGCGTAGGAGTGTATTAAATATGGTATTTAGAAACGCGGCGAATTCACATTATAAAAGTTAGTGAATATGAGTCTGATGTGCGCGAATAGATAGACATGTTTTATAAGTTTATAACTAGTATGAACTTCATCATCATCGGCTAGATTGTAACTTTGTATGCCGTGGCGGCTGATCGCAGTATGGCCTTATTATTTTGTTCTCACATCTGTATATGACCTGTGTATCACAAAATAAAAGATTTGATTTGATTTGACTAAAGCAAAATAAAAAGATCGTGGAATCAAACAAATTTATAATAGTGTTTTAAATGAAGTGTAAATGAGTAAACAAACGTTGTGCCTCTTGTTGAATTTTGAACATAAAATTCTGTTGTATAAAAATATTATTTCCTTATATCTTAAATACGGTAGAATACATGTTTAAATTTTCATAAAAGTGTCGACGTTTCAGGTGGTACGTCACGCTCAGCGCGCCAAATTCAAATTTTCTTGCGTTTTTTGCTAATTACAGCTTAATTACTCAACGCAATTACATGAAAACTAGTTTGTCGCAAATAAATAGAATGTATCAACAAATTAGGATTAAAAGTATCACCTAAATATCATTGGTTTAGCAACAATTGTCAATACACTGAAAAGCCGAGACAAAATTAATTTTTTGTGACTTGTTGCTAAACCATTGATATTTAGGTAGAATAGAATAACATTTATTCAATACTTGCTTAAACTAGGATGATACTTTTAATCCTAATTTGTTGATACATTCTATTTTATTTGCGGAATGTAATTGCGTTGAGTAATTAAGCTATAATTAGCAAAACAAGCAAGAAAATTCGAATTTGGCGCTCTGAGCGTGACGTACCACCTTAAGTGAGCAAATACTTGTTATTTTCTTTGACGTGGCACGTTTCAACACTTTCAACCTGACAAAATATCATATAATACGAATGTTCCAAAGCAAAACATAGCGAAACTTCCACCACGCCTCTTCAAATATTCCCAGTAATGTCTGAGTTTAAAATGTCAAAGGTAGGTACTGTAAATAAAATCCTTTTCATTTCCTCGCACATGTTTCAAAAGAAATTCGTATGGATCCAGTAACCACGGTTTTTGTAGAGGTGTCATTAAAATGGCAGGGTTCAAATCGAGTGGTGTGTTTGTATTTGTACCTATTTGTATTTATTAATTATAAATAATGAGAACGGCAGTGGCAATAGGCATGATGACTAAATTTTTTTTTTGGAAAAATTAATTATGTTCCTCAAAAGATAAACATCTGTGAAAACAAAATTTAAATATCTCAAAAAATGACCAAGTTACAAGCATTTTAAAAACCGGAATAGAAAGAGATAACTCAAACGGCCAGTGACGTCAGAGGAAGGTCGTTATAGTACCTCATTACTAAGCTGTGGTAGCTTTTCATACAATCTCTTTGGCATGTGACGTCACGAGTAGATTTTTTCATAGTAACTGTGGGGGCGCTCTGTTTCGCGAGCAAGGGACAGGAGATGCCTCCTGTAGAAACTTTAAAAGCTTATTACTTATTACTCCGTGATTTATTTACCGATTTTGCTTATTTTTTCAATTATTGCATTCATTTTTAATCTTCTTTATGAAAGTAATATTTACTTGTTCATTTTTAATAGTAGTCATCATGCCTATTACACTCTACAAACATGCATTTTACTGAAATATTGAAAATAATATAGGTACGTAATAAAAAAGTAGTAATCAAATCTAAGTATAAAAATAATTAGGTAATAGAGCCAATTTTAAGAGCTTTACTTGACAGATCTAACGCTGAGTTGCACGTTGCACCATAGTCGCAGTTAAAGTTACTGTCAGATTTTGACATTAGCCCGCCCGGCAAAGCGTGGACGGTGACAGTTAGCAGTTAAAGTTAGCGTTAAAGTAAGCTGGTGCAACTCAGCCTTAAACTCCTAAAACTGTTGCTGTTCTTGTCAAATAGACAGCTATGTAAGAGACGGATATATTTATAGTATTTTAAATACTGTCAGCTGTCCTCGGTATACTAGCCGTCACACAACTCTCCTTATTATTTTCATCATCACCAGCCCGTAGATATCCACTGCTGAACATAGGCATCCCCTAGAGAGCGCCACTTTGAACGGCTCCTCGCCTCCTGCATCCATCGGCTCCCCGCGGTTTTCACCAGGTCGTCGGTCCATCTAGTGGGGGTCTGCCTACGCTGCGCCTTCTGGTTTGTGGTCGCCACTCGAGAACCTTTCTTCCCCATCGGTTGTCAGCTCTGCGAGCGATGTGGCCTGCCCTTTGCCATTTCAACTTGCTAACTTTAAGGGCTATATCGGTCACTTAAGTCCTTCTGCGGATTTCCTCCTTTCTTATTATTTTACGCCCCATGCCCCATGATTCTAATTTGAGTCTGACAAATTACATAGATTGATAAGGAAAATATAGTGCGATATATGGATTGGTAGGGATCCAAAGGGAAATATATAGGTCTGTCTATAAATATATATCTGTTATGGGCGGCGGTGTTGCTTAATATCATGTGAACGGCCAGCTCCTCACATCATTCATTCTCAGAAAAAAAAATCTCATCCATCCGTATGTTTTATTGGAGTCCTATAAAACATAATGGTGGATGGAATGTCTTATAACGTGATCTTTGAAGCATAATGGAAGACATTGCAACACAGCTATTGTAAAATTAACTGCCACATAAATACAACAGGAGAAAACAAAACAACCTAAATTATTTACAAAAAGTACTTAATGAAACCTAAAACCAGAACCTAAGTTAAGTAAAAAGTTCTAGAATTCTAGAACGAGCGCTTCACTCAAAGCGGAGACGGTAAAAATGTAAACAGCACCTGCGAACTGAGATAGCAGTAATCTCCGTGTAATTACACAAATGTAGCCTTCACTAACACAAATATTAGCCTTTACAAACACAAATACAGGCTCAAATAACACAAATACTGCAAGCGTACACTTTTTATTCGTCCCGACCCACACAAACTTACGCAATCTGTGGAAGCATGAATGCCAGACGTTTGGGTGTATGCTCCACTGTGTAGCTAAGCGAGGCGGATGTAACAGGTGGGCGAGAAAATATTTTTTATGAACTAAGTAATAGTCTTTCGGGTGCTATAACTTTTTCTTACTAAAAACTGAAATTGAGCAGGTCTTCTTTTTAGAAGTTGGTAAAAAGAAGGAGTGGGACTCAAGCCACACTTTAGTGCTAGAAAAGGGTCAATTGTCAGTTTAAGGTCACAGTTACGCACTTCTCTAATCTGTGCAGTTACGCAAGTCAAGGCAACCTTCAAAATCAAATAATTTATTGCATATGGCTATTTTAGCACTATTACATTTTAAAATTAGAAAAATCACAAAATTACTTACTACTTACTTGAAACTCTTGAAAGGTTCAATTTACCATGATTCTTGAATTTTCTGTATAGTAATGTCCCAGATAATATATTGCTTAGCTTCTTCACTGGAGTCACCCTTAAGTTGAGACCCTCAACACAGGTGAAAATGTGCCTGAAAAAATAAAAATATAAGCCCATTTGAGATAGCAGGATTATTTTTCATGGGCACAGTTACATCTGGATTCATTACAGTAAAAGGTTAAAGGGAAACATGAATGTTTGGGGAGCGTGGTGTAAAGTGGGAGGTGTGGGGTAAAGTAAGGGGTGGGAGGGAAATGTCGTTACATTGATGATGATGACGATTGCATGCTTTGTGGTGATGTAGGACGTAATGATACTAGCTTTTATACGGGAGAATGAATTTTAAATTTTAAACGTCGACTGTTAGATTTATGTGATGGACTTTTTATACAGTAAATAAATAGTCGTAGAAATCTCGAGCAGTTTTCGTAAACTTTTTGCATGTTTCAACAATATAAATTAATATTAATAAAATGACTATAGAGGGGCCTCGTGATTTTCTCCGCAACTTACCTATTTTCTCTCAAGAAACTTTAATTTTCTAAGACAAAAAAATCATACGTAAACATATACTTAAATAAGTAACCCATGTGTAAAACTTCAAACAATCCGGTTTAGCGTGAAAGCCACACAAACGAACAAGCAATCAAACGGACAACGCTTCTCTGTTATATATTAGGATAAATAATATTATAAAAGTGGTAGAGACACAAAAACATAACTTGTCGTGTTAAAAAGAATACTCTGGAAAATTCGAGCTGTAGTTAAGGCCATACAGGATTTCCCCCATATGATCCAATTGCAGATAGGGCTTGCCGAAAACGCTTACTCCAGTTTCCCCCGGATGCACGATCTATTCGACGCGAGCACAAAAAGGATACAATAAATTAGTTTTAAACTCTTTCTGTGAGGAATTTAATTAAGGGCGACGTCGATTCCAGTTATCGGGCTCCACATAAGTCAAGGGTCTAACCCACAAGGGCTCAGATATTTTGGAACAACTACTTTGCCTTTCTTTATGTCACACTTTGTATTGGTCGTATTGTCGCCCGAGCATTTGTGGTTTAATATAAGATAAAGAAATCTTTACTCTGTGGTTAATATCTCAACCCTATGGAATGAGCTTCCCAGCGTTCAGCGGTCTTTCCGCAGATCTATAACATGGAGCACTTTAAAAGAAGGGTTAAATAAAAGAGTCCTACAGGGTAACCAACGCATTGGTGACGCCTCCGGTGTTGCAGATATCCATAGGCTACGGTGACCGCTTCCCATCAGGTGGGCCGTATGCTGCGTTGCTCCATTTGACATAAGAAACCTTTTGTTTGTTTCTTGCTTGTATCACATCATCAGCAAATGCGCTAAGCGTGAGCAGAAACCAATAAGTAATGTTCATCATCATCGACATAAATAAATAAATAAATAAATAAATAACGCCCAACGATCACATACATAGATCCTGGACCCTAACTAGGATTCCCTGTATCTAGGGACCCAGGAACTACGAGGACCATGGTCCCACAACACCCAGCCACAGAACAAGTATTTGCGCTTTTTTTTTTCGGGCATAAATACTTGTCCTGTAGCGGGAATCGAACCCGCCACCTCCAGGTTATGAGCCGACCTGCTCAACCACCACACCACGGAGGCTGACATGTTGAACAAGTCCACTACTGAACATAGGCCGCCCCCATAAAACGCCACTAGATGCTTAAGGAGGTTTGCCATAACCACCACGATTGAAGATTTGAATGTACCGAGGAGAACGCTGCTGCCCATTACCTGCAAACTCCCTTAGATGGTTCTTGCGGCACCTGAGGGAAGAAATGGACGAGGTGGTCCAATCACATACACTGAGACCACCCGCCGCTCACATGTATAGGTATTAAACATAACTATATTGATAGTCAAAACACTGGCATTGACTTGTAAACTGCTAAACATAGCCTATTTGCTGTAAATGATTTGATTTTGTTTCAAGGGGTGGTGGATGCAACCCTTATCAATATAATAATGGAAGTGCGGATCCCGCGAACGGAAAACTTACCGATTGGTATTTGATCGGTTTTACGATTGAGGAAACGGCATTAAGGTTCGATGTGTTCGGTTATTGCTTTGTACGGCTCGCTCGCAATAACGTCAGTGGGGGTAAATGGTTTATGAACGGGGGAAAAGACATGTTTTATGAATGGGGGTTAAAATAGATTTGAGTTTTTTTTAACCTAATGCTCTTTGGATTTGTCTCGATTTGATGCTCTACGTGCCTTCACCTTGCTTCCTTTATTTTTTTTGTAGGCGAGTAGGTCAGCTCTGTAGAAAAAAGTCAGAGGGAACTGAGATGCGCTCGTCCGACTCGACGGTATATATACCTATATAGCCATCAGTTGCAGTAAATACCACTTTTTGTGGCGGTCATCCTAACTCAATGGCTCACTCCACATTGCCGATTCAAGCCAATCCTGCGTTGAAAGTTGTTTTTACCCTCATCATAGGACTTTGTTAAAACTAACTGACGAAAACAGCTTTGGCGATATAAGCTGAGATAAATGGCAACGGTTTAAACTCAACATTACACCGTTAGGTACTTAGTTTACTGTTTAGTGCTTATTTTCATGAATAAATATTTTATTCTATTCTGTTCACTTCAACTCATGCTTTATACATTTGCACTTACTTCAAAATATTTCTACCATCCTGACTCCTAAGAGAAGCATGGTGACTGCGATCCAGTGTTGTAATTGCCGGTCCGCCCAACCGGCAACCGGCCGCCCAGCCTGGCTGCTCGGCGACCAGCGAGGCAAATTGACCGGATGCCAACCGGTGATTACATGGTTACTGGATGACCGTTGGGATTTGTTTTTAACGGGTTTTGCATGCTCCTTCTAATAAACTGGTTACTGGACCTTTATGAAGTTTGTTAGCAATTACTGGAAATACCTATAACTTGACCTAATTTTTTATGATACTGGCTGTTTATTTGTTTTAGGAAAAGCTGAAGCAGCATCATTTTTCGAAAAAGTCGTCGACTCCACCTTGCGTCAGCAATATAATGTAGGGTCCTCTCATAATATACGATTTAAGGTTAAAGTATATACCAAAATAATAAATAAATAACGCCCAACGATCACATGCATAGATCCTGGACCCTAACTAGGATTCCTAGGGACCCAGGAACTACGAGGACCATGGTCCCACAACACCCAGACACAGAACAAGTATTTGCACTTTTTTCCTATGCACAAATACTTGTCCTGTCGCGGGAATCGAACCCGCCGCCACCAGGTTATGAGCCGACTTGCTCAACTACCACACCACAGAGGCTGTCAATAAAACAGATTCTATTTTAAACTTACTAACTCGAAAGCACTTTGAGAATGTGAAGTCAGATCATGGATCATGTCCTCCAAAGGACGAGGTTGGTGGTCCCATTTCCAAAAGAGCACTTTTTTAAAAAGCCCCGAAAGGAGCACTTAAACAAAAAAAAATCGTTCCTCAAAAATGGAAATCAAGAAGATATAGTTAACATCATAACAACGAGGTCAACGAGCACCTTTTCAATTCTACAGAATCCTAAATATAAGAAGGGATAATCATGAAAGGTATTACAAAACCCACAAATAGGCCACTATAATAAATACCGCCACTACATTAAGATATCTAAAACGGCTAATGCAAATCGGCCATTACGGCCATATTTTCAGCTATAAAGTCTTCCCGCACTATACTTAGCCACCGTGCGATGTCATCTAAAGAAACGCTCTGCGTTATTAATAAAGTCTACTTAAGTTTAAATGTGAAAGGTCGTCAGCGAGTTTGAAATCATGGGTAAACTTATTGCGAATTCTACATCATAGACTTGTATTATACCTGTCATGGAGTGTCTTCATGATAGGTGTAGGACATAGTGATTATTATTATATTTTGGAATATGGCCTTGGGTCTTGGTTTTAATTCCATCCATCATATTTCTACCTAGGTATTTCTTTCAGTCGTTTAGGGATATCAGCTATTGAGTCATAGGGCATGACCTCTCAATTTTCTAAAATACCAAAGGCGATCTCTAAGACAATGCATTCGGGTATATCCTATCCAGCGAGATAAGTGCAAACTTAAGAGCTGCCAATTTTTTGCCCAAAAGTACTAAAGAAACCGCACACCGTAACATGACTGCGCATTTAAAAGCACATGATAATAGATGCCGGATTAAAGAATTATCTATTAAGTCTGGTACACCTATTCTCTACATAACTCTTCTACATTGGCCAATCATAATGTAATGATATCATAAATAACACATCACATCATGATCAACAGCCTGAAAATGTCCACTGCTAAACATAGCTCATCTCTGCAGAGCGCCACCTTCAGCGGCAGCTTGCTGCATCCATCGGCTTTCCGCTGTTTTTATTTTACCAGATCCATATACTGCCGTATTTACGATAACCGCATTAACTAGGTTTTGGCATTTTTCGAGAAAAACGCGTTTAAAGTTTTTATTTTTATTTTTGTTGTATCTCCGGAACTACTTGAGATATCAACATGGAAGTGGTACCAAAACAAAGATAAAAGTGTCAAGAATATAATAAGTACAAACAGACATACATACACAGCATACTTTACTATATTATTTGTAAAAAGCACTTATCGCTAGCAGCTTCCAATAACTGTTGCCCATGATAACTAGTCATAAGCGTACCAACTGGCATACTTGATGCGCTTATGTTATGTCTATTAATATAATACATTGGGGTGTTTCTCCAATTCTTCAATAATAATACATTTGGGAAATGTGCAACTATTTCATAAATGTTTTATAATGCACATAAAGTTAAAGACATTGGTTAAGTTTTAAAAGAGATACAAATATTTCCAATTTGTACAATAGTTTGATATACGCAATCACCTAATGAGGGATTTACATTTCTGTAAGACTTTGGATTGAAATTCATGCATCCCGTTCGTGAATCATATTTATCCTTTACAGACTAATCTGAAGTTTTCATACTTAAGCAGAGTACCATCTGGCAAAAACATCTGGTGCTTAAGAAATTGAACAAAGTCAAAAATAAACTAAAGCTTCAAAATAGTAATTAAAATTAGTAGAAAATTGATACAAATATTTTAATGTAAGATTTTGAAATTTGAAATAAATCAAAGTATGTATTTTACACTACATAAGTGAAAAATTTCCAATAATATGGTGTCAGAGATAAACTTATATACTATTTATCACAATAAAAATCGAAAAATACTAAGTTTAAAGAACTATAAAATCAAATACCTACATTATTACAGGCCTTTAGAATCACCACAGTTACGGATATCAAGCAATCCAAAATTATCTTAATGTTACTTATTAATTTTCAGTAGCAGGTTGCTGCAGTTCTAGGCGATTTTTTGTTGGACACCTCAGTTGCACTAAAGCATCCAAATTTTGCATATTGCTACATGACTTTTGTCTACTTCAGTGAAAAAAATTACATAGTACATTGGAAATTGTCAACGTTTAAATTTTTTAACCCCTATTTTTATTAGTTTTATTATATTTATAACAAGTATTTTTTATTTGGTTTCTCATGCATTATTTTAATCTAAATGAAAAGCACAGCAGGAATCCGGGGATGCCAAAAAAAAATTTGTTTCGGATTTTTTTTGGTAGCCATTGATACAAAATAGGTTCCGCACGTTAATTATCATTTAGAATCCCTTTGTTTTTTAACAATAACTTGACAAAATATACTAAATATAAAATCTCATGTTTTTGTATGATAATCACAAAACAGATGTTAAATTTCGGTACTTACCTTCAGAAAAATGAAATTATAGCAATTCAGTTACTAGAGTTAGTTTGAAGATAATTTTACGATTGTTCAATATCCGTAACTGATGATTTTAAGTGCCTAAAAATATATTATTTAAACTTATTTTTTATTAATAAATTCCCGCTCGGTGATGGCGCCATTACCGCGAAACACAAAATAGGAACTCCCACTGTGCCCGGGTTCAGTACTACCACTTTACTTAACATAAATGTACTATCTTATACATTTTCCGCGAACTAGTCTGTAAAGCAATATTTAACGTGCTATGCTTTCCTTTTAATAAGCGCATAATCTCTTAGTTGATGCTACTAATCTAAGCACGCTGCCAATGATGAATATAGAGATTGCTAGCAATAAAAGCACTGACTCGAACATAGTGCGCTTATGACTAGTAAGCCATTGAATGCTAGAAAAAAAGTTTGTACTAACTGTGGAGAGTGCTCTTATGATAAGTAACACTGCAAAAAAATCTTAGTTGATGCGTTTATGAAAACAAAAAAACCTGTTAAATGAAGGAATTTGTGAAATGTTACTTTGAGAAAGTTGTAGATCTTGTTTTTCTGATACCAGATCTCGTATTAACTCAATTTCGCCAAAAACCTTAGTTGATGCGCTTACCGTAAGCGCGGCAGTATAGTGGGCGGCGCTGTGTCTTCCGGTTTGAGGTCACCACTAGAGCATTTCTTCCCTATCAAATAACACATGTTATCAAGAAATAAATGATAATTGCCAAACTACTTTAAAAAATAAAGCTATCTCATTTAGATAGTTTTCATTCTATATTTTTCAAGACCGTGTGATAGCCGCACGTCTTCAAAAAAATAACACAAAGTAAACTACCTCCTAATCCTCTTGGTACCACCTTTCCGGCTATTACCAGCCTCTTTCTAACAGACCCTTGAAAGAAACTTTCGTGGGGAGAATAAACATGAGCGCAATGTTCAGCATTTTATCTCAACACTTAGATAACTGGGACAAAAGAATACCTACTTAGCCTCTTGTTTTGTTTCGAGAACTTTTTATCACACTTGTTTTATAAAGTAGGAAAGTAAGGAACACTAACGAAAATAAAAACCTACTTTGCAAAAGGTTTGGCTTTTCGCATTATCTGCCTTGCAATAACAATTTCAAAGGTAGTTACTTTGGGGTCTTCATTTTACTCATAGACATAATTCAGTAATAGATATTATGATATGATCTAAGATTTTACTGCGTATTTTAAAGAATTGTTAGTGAATTAATAAGTATAGAATAGAAGTTAGTATAGTTCTGCACCTATTGATTCTAAGCTGATTATTTGGTTTTATCACGTTGGCTTCTTATAAAGATGTTATTCTTAAACATAATTAATAAGTTCCTATACCTAAATCTCTGCCGATTCGACTTTGCGTAATGCATTCACTTAAGATTTTGGTAGGACCAGTACCTAGAGTAGACTAATTCACCTGTTATATCATATTTACAACGAAAACCAATGTAAGTAGGTATTTAAGTAGTAGGTAGAGAAAGCAATCAAAGCGCGGCAGTATAGTGGGCGGCGCTGTGTCTTCCGGTTTGAGGTCACCACTAGAGCATTTCTTCCCTATCAAATAACACATGTTATCAAGAAATAAATGATAATTGCCAAACTACTTTAAAAAATAAAGCTATCTCATTTAGATAGTTTTCATTCTATATTTTTCAAGACCGTGTGATAGCCGCACGTCTTCAAAAAAATAACACAAAGTAAACTACCTCCTAATCCTCTTGGTACCACCTTTCCGGCTATTACCAGCCTCTTTCTAACAGACCCTTGAAAGAAACTTTCGTGGGGAGAATAAACATGAGCGCAATGTTCAGCATTTTATCTCAACACTTAGATAACTGGGACAAAAGAATACCTACTTAGCCTCTTGTTTTGTTTCGAGAACTTTTTATCACACTTGTTTTATAAAGTAGGAAAGTAAGGAACACTAACGAAAATAAAAACCTACTTTGCAAAAGGTTTGGCTTTTCGCATTATCTGCCTTGCAATAACAATTTCAAAGGTAGTTACTTTGGGGTCTTCATTTTACTCATAGACATAATTCAGTAATAGATATTATGATATGATCTAAGATTTTACTGCGTATTTTAAAGAATTGTTAGTGAATTAATAAGTATAGAATAGAAGTTAGTATAGTTCTGCACCTATTGATTCTAAGCTGATTATTTGGTTTTATCACGTTGGCTTCTTATAAAGATGTTATTCTTAAACATAATTAATAAGTTCCTATACCTAAATCTCTGCCGATTCGACTTTGCGTAATGCATTCACTTAAGATTTTGGTAGGACCAGTACCTAGAGTAGACTAATTCACCTGTTATATCATATTTACAACGAAAACCAATGTAAGTAGGTATTTAAGTAGTAGGTAGAGAAAGCAATCCGATATTTATATGTAGGTGAGGTATTTGCTATTTTTAAAAGAACCGGCTTGGTTTATTTTGTAGAGGAAAAAAGTTACCGTCATAAATCTCTACATTGGTCCATCCATCTGCTTAAATCGATTTAGGCAGCTGTTCCTTTGGAGTTGGATAGGTTCAATCTTTTCGAGGATACCAGATTCAAGTAGTTGGTACAATATTTATTTAAGCTGTAGAAATTACGTCCGAGGGGTATATATTAGTATGCACAGAGCTATGAATAATATACGGCGCGCAGAGGCGAAGCAATTTTTTTTATCTTGCTCTGTGTTAGTATGTTACAGACAGCCTGAGACTTCTTGGTTGTACGATTTGTCGTAGTTCGTAGTTGTTCGATAGATGAAACCTAAGAAGGTTTAGGTAGCGTTTTATACTCACTGTTAAGCTCTTCAAAGAAATCGGCATAGGTACATCTGCCTGCACCCATAGCTAGTACCTACAGTTTGTAAACATATACCTACCTATGCTCATTGACTGTACAGTTTATCATCATCATTAACAGACTGAAGACTTTTCTTACACCAGACTTATCTAGAGGAGAAGCTAGGTTAGGAGAAGGAGGAGGAGAGGAGGAATTGGCCGGAATAGGAGACGTCCACTGCTGAACATAGGCCTGCCCCAAAGCGCGCCACCTTGAGCGGCTGCTCGCCTCCTGCATCCATCGGCTCCCACGGTTTTTACCAGATCGACGGCCTACCTGGTGGGGACTGTACAAGTGTACATGTACACGCAAATAATTAGTTATTTTGGTGTGTGAAATCAACATAATGGTTTCTTTTTTGCTCACCCTATGATCGCTATGTGAACGAATGTATTCAGCAGTTACTAAAAAATAAGTACTAACAAATAATTACGATAAAATTAAAATAAATTCGAGTAGGTAACTGTCAAGCTATTAATAAAGTAGTAATTTTCATTTTCTTCTATTCCAGCCACATCACACGTACAGCCAGCTGGCTGCCCCCGGCTGAGAGCTGGTCTATCCCCAGGGAGGGCAGCGCCAGCGGCAGCAGCCAGAGTCCTGACGAGGAGGAGCTTCCGTATGGCTGGGAGCAGGCGCTGGATAGCAGGGGGAAATCTTATTATATCAAGTAGGTTAAAGACCTTCCGGCGCCATTTTCATTATCTGGTTGAATTAAAAAAGAGTATAGAATAAACGAACATTTCTCCTTTTTCGATCCTTCTTTACTGCTTGTATATCCCATGCAAAGCTGGGTGCTTGTGTAAAAACTTACCTAAAGAATTCTAGTTCTGACTTTGTTTATGAAAGGCTTGATTGTTATCTGTCTTACGACATCCACAGAGACCAAATGGCCTACCGTTACCTACCTTAGCGACCTTACCATCCAATTATTGGCCGAAACAAACGAACAGAAGCGATCAACAGATCGCAGTCAGAATGCTTTCGTAAATTTTAGTACACTCTAGTAGATTGAGGGTTTTATTACAAGGCTACTCGTCAGCGACAGCCTCCGTGGTGTGGGAGTTGAGCAGATCAGCTCATAGCCCGGAGGCGGTGGGTTTGATTCCTGTGACAAGACAAGTAGGTACTTGCGCACAGAAAAAAAAGAAAATACTTGTTCAGTGTCTGGGTATTGTGGAACCATGGCCCTCGTAGTTTCTGGGTCCCTAGATACAAGGAATCCTAGTTAGGGTCCAGGATCTATTGTGATAGTAGGGCGTTATTTAAATTTATTACCCTTATTTATTAATTTATTATTTTAGTTTCCTGCTAATTAGTTTCTAATAATAGCTTGTTTACTTACCCACAGCCATGTTAACAAAACAACGACGTACGTGGCTCCCGAGGGTTGTTCTTGCGAGTCGCCACCTGCCCCACGCGACGTGGTGCTGGATCGGGATCCAGAGCTGGGCTTTGGATTTGTCGCTGGCTCCGAGAAGCCTGTTCTGGTGCGGTTCGTGACGGATAACTCGCCTAGTGTGGGGAAGGTAGGTTATCAACTTTTTTCTTAATTGCTTCCTTACACTTCTAATCTTTCGAGGTGCTTTAAAGTTCTTAATTTCTTGGATAGAGCCTAGATATATTTATAGGTAATTTGACCTCCATTTATGAATTGCGTAAAATTTTTGCATCCCTGTGTTACTCTTGAGTCTTCTGAAAGTATTTTGGTGCGTTTTTGTAGATGAAAAGCAATCATTACAGCTTAATAACTATTTCCATGTAAAATTTCAGTTAGAACCAGGTGACCAAATCCTCTGCGTCAACGGGGAAGATGTCAGCCTCGCAGCCAGAGAACACGTTATATCAGCCGTGCGAGCCTGTACGGAAAGGGTCACATTACGAGTGTGCCAGCCTGCAAGGACAGGAAACCCAATGAGGAGATCAGCGCTTTTGTCGGCTGCGAAAAGAGCAAGGTTACGAGCGAGGCCTCCTCGAGTCAGATTTGCAGACTCGGTACAGCTAAATGGAGCGCCTATGTATCCTGTAAGTTTACCTTCAATTGTGCATTATTCATGCAATTTCTGACATGAAAAATGATTAGTTATGCTTATGTTTGGTACTAATTTTCAGCCTTCGGCGTTTTCTCTTGGCGATCTCTGCTTACCACCTATGGCGAACGTGCTCAAAGTATTTCTAGAAAATGGTCAAACCAAGTCCTTCAAATACGACACAACGACGACAGTGGCGGACGTAGTTACCAGCTTAAAAGATAAACTATGTATAACAGCAGAAGAACATTTTAGTCTAGTGGTAGAACATGTTAAAAGCTTGAGAAGAAATAAGCTCACGCTTTTAGATCCCAAGGAATCTTTGGCACGAGTGAGTTCTTGTATTTTCTTTACTATTATCGAGTCATCTACATAATTTTAACGTATAAAATATTAATAGTAATGTTTAAGCTCTGTTTAACCGAATATGTCCGATCAGTCTTCATGCCCAAACTTCTTTATATTTACAATTTTCTCTTCAAATTACTTTATTTACTACTATTTTTGTACAATTTACCTAACATTTCCACTTGCTAGAAACCAACCACCATGTCGAATAATCACCAGATCGCGGCCCGGCCTGGCTCGCATAAAATGCGGTGCCTTTTTCGCGTGGTGTTCATGCCGTCATCAGCTGCGGAGCTTGCCCAGAGAGACCTGGCTGCGTTAGACTATTTGTACCTTCAATGCTGTAATGACGTGGCTCAGGAGAGGTTTGCACCGGAACTTCAGGCCGAAGTAGCTCTCAGGCTGGCAGCGTTGCATATGCATCAACACGCGTTGGCGAATAATGTTTCACCAGCCAAGTTGACTGTTAAATCTGTTGAGTGAGTACAAAAATGACAAAAATATAACTTGTTTTAAAATTGTAATTTAGGCAAAAGATGGAAGGTGTACTTATCTGTAATTCTGTACTGCAGAGCATAGTAGGTACTATGCAGGTACTTATTGTTATCAGAATCGATAGATGCGAATATTCTTAAATGGTAGCATCATCTCTACTAGAAACCCCTACCGCCCCTAATAGATGGTACGAACCTCACGCATTGCTGGTTTGCCAGGTAAAATTACTAATTACATTTTACATTGCTCCACTGTCTTACCAAAATGTCTTACGTTTTCAGAAGAGATTTCGGCCTAGAGCGGTTTGTACCCAGCGGCTTGCTAGAGACAATGAAACGCAAGGAGCTCCGGAGACTGATAGCGCACTTCCTCAAGCTTAACTCGCAGATGACAGGCAGTCAGCGGCAGTTAACGCAGTTACAAGTAAAATTACGCTCCAACTCCAAGGGTTTTTAATTGGCAAAACAAAATCATCAGTAGGATCACAAAACTTCGGTAGCAAGTTAATACGTGAAATTTCACTCTCAATTTAAAAAAGAACCGATGCAGCATAGTTTCTATATTGTTTTTTTATAGTCTTTCGCATATTAACATAAATTGACTGTCAAATCAATTCAATTTCAGTTTTAATTTAAATGCACGTTAATAAGTCATGTTACCAACAAAAGCAGTACCTAATTACTAGGCAACCTTTTAATAGACAGTAGATAAGAGTTAAGAATTTCAATTTGACTTCTGGTTGATGCAAAAAGTAGTGGAAAAAATTATTATGGCAGAAGGATTTGATTGTGACTAGGACGGTTTATTGATAAATTATTGCTAGATGATTGCTACGTTTTGGAAAAATCAATTACCGACACTCTTCCAAATTCAAGCCACACCAATACCTACTTTTAAGTAGGTTGTGGTGTTTTTATTGTTATTTTTGTATATATTAACTTTTATTTTAAATGTTCACAATGTTGATTAAATTATTGATACTCTTAGCTCAAATATTTGCATGCGTTTTAAGGTACTTATTATATTTTCGTGATTTGTTTATGATATTTTGGCTTATTTGTTCGAGTTTTATTGTTAGTGATGTAGCTTAATTACTGACAACATTGGTCAGTCTAAAATTTGCATGCTGTGATAGCAAAAAACACGTTCGGAACTATTTATAATTAATTATACCATCTGTTAAGCATTTTTTCACAACCGTGTTTTATACTGCAAATAAATGATTTGGATTTTCAATCCTTTATTTTCCAGACAAAACTGCACTACCTAGACATCGTAGCCAACCTCCCAAGTTACGGCGCGAAGTGCTTTAGCAGCAGTCGACCGGAGCGGGTGCTTCTGGTCTCACCGCGGTTCGGACTCAGTCAGATCGTGGGCAGGAATAGCTCTGTGGTTAGTATATTTATGGATATAATGCTTTATAGACAAGGTGGATAACAGTGTAAGTTATATGTACATATGTATAGTATATGCAGGTAATATAAAGCGGAGGTAGACTTAAAAATTTGTTTTGAAAGTTTTGAAAGTCAAGTTGTGCAGATACACATTATGATTTAAGACATAAAGGGTGATTGTCTTTATCTATGCGTTGTCAAAGTATTTCGTTTCTTTTTCATGTCTCCAACATAGTTTTGTCTCCATTTCATAAAGCATTTAATTAATAAAGTTACGTATCTGATAAAAATGAAGTTTTAACTGGCAGTAGCCTTGTGTTTCTATTTTCATTGGACAGTCAAGGTGGGCAACCAAACCAAATTGAGTTCTGAAATTTCCACAAATTCATATTGTTGTGATTTTTTTAAATGACTCGAAGTAAACAGCTTAAATATTAAATAGAACAGGTTGTTTGATCTACTTACACTCCAACTGCTTTCTTCATCAAGATTTTATAGAAAAGTCAATAAATAAAACCAATAACATTCCAGCCACAATCAATAGCCTCTCTGGAAGAGGTGGAGGGCATCAGAGTGAAGCGCGAGAGCTGTGGCAGCGCCGACGTCGCCATCTTCCTGCAGCGGGACCGCGTCCTCGCACTCTTGATGGAAGAGAAAGATGCTACGGAGATGCCCTTGGTTATAGCTGGGTAAGATCAACTAATAATGTAATGAAGCCTCGAAATATGCATTTCTTTAGACAGCTTTTTATGGTCAGAATGATATATTATTATTTTAGATGCCGTGGGACTAGGTATTTACCCAAACAATAAAATATAAAGAGACGTGAATTATGATTAAGACAGACGGGGTAAGATTTTAATAAAATGTGAAAATGAAGTAAAGTGAAAATTCGGTTATTGAAAAATATAAATAGTTCTGTTTTCTGGATTTTAAAAACCTACCTACTAATAAAATGGCAGGTGTTCTTCCAGTATAAAAGTAAGACTATGACCTATCCACATTGTAATATCTAATGTAACACCCACAATGCATTTCTCTAATATTTCAGATATTATCGCCTAGCAACGGGACAGGATCTGAATGTTGAATTGGAAAGAGAGCCAATGACAGAAGACATAGGTAATTTTCATTATTAGTTATTAACATCTCTGTTCTTTCATCATCGCATGAACACAATACTGAACTATACTGTACTTCTCATTTCAGCTCCACCATACCTGTCTCAACACAACGTAGTGCCGGCAAAGTGGAGTTACTTGCACTGCGACGATCCAAACATCCTCTCTAAAAAACACTACGCTATCTTCAGCATGCCTCCACCATATCATTCCACTCCAGAACAGTCTAAGGCCAGTTTAGACACTAATATGAACTCTAGTATCGCAAACAGAAACCATAGCAACAACTCTTCACCTCTTATAGGCTACGAATCAAAGCAAGGCCTACTAGGTCACGATATACATTTCGAGAAATGTAAAAGAAACGATGAATTTCGTTTATTCGATCCCAACGACGCTTGCTATCTTGATGATGGAATGGGTTTCGATCTTCAAAGCGTTCTATCAATGGAACTCTTAGAGAATGCAAGCAACCCGAGAATAGTGGAGGCTAAAAATGAAGAAGTGCTTAGAAGAGTAGCCGAAATGCAGAAATTAGTTGAAAATTCTGAACAGTATTTGACTGAAAACAGCGAGCTATATCAAGATGATGCATATCATGAGGGTGTGATTAGAGACGAACTAGTAGGTAGAGAAACTAGTGTTGATCATTTAGAAAGTGATACAGAATCAAATACCAGTAGAATGTCCGGTGCAGATGATGCTCCAGGAATATTAAAACATAGCGACTCATTATTACTTCTTACAGAGACAATAAACCAAGGTTTAAGTATACTGAATGTTCCAGAAACGAGTAAGGAAGTTAAAGATAGTAGTGATTTAACAAATCGACAATCACAAGGCCTTAGTGCTATATTAAACAACTGCGGGCTGACTGATGCTTTATTAGCTTTAAATACTGATCTGCATTCCGAAAGTGATACTGATTCTTTGTACACTCCTACAAATAGTCCAATAAGACGGCATCATAATAAGTCTGCAAATAAACCCGTACGAACTAGTTTTGGTTTACACAGTCCTGATCCTGCTCCAGACAGCAAAGAATCAAACCTTAGAGAATATTTGAAAGAGCTTAGAGAAAAGAGTAATAAGGAAGAGGCAACAGTAGATTATCCATTTTACTACCAAGAGAGTTGTGTCGATGGTGATGCCGAGCTTATAGATTTAACGTTAATACCTCCTCCACAAACTCCTGACGAACTGGATAGTGCTACTCAAGTGCCTCAAATTCTATCCATCGTTCCACCCTCTTTTGCTGACGAAATGGCGAATTCGCAAGAAAACCTAGCTAATACCTCGAAATCTGAACTAGACGAATTTATAGCTAATGTTACAATACAACCTCCTACTGTGAAAGTTACTCCAGCAATAGAGCTTACTCCTGAAGAAATTTTGTCCTACATCATTCCACCACCACCAGGTTCCAATTCATCCACGTTAGATAGAGATCAAGTTAGCTATGTAAATCAAACACAATTAGCGGAAGCTAGGAGTGGGCTAAACAAAAATGGTGATATTAAAAAAACTTCAAACGGTGACGTGGTGAAGGGCACACTAAGCGTAAGTGAGATTAGAAATATGTTCACTGCTAAGACTTTGAGTGATGCTAGAAATAGTTTGTTATTGAAGGATAAGAATAAAACTACACAGGGAAAATCAGATTCACCGAAGGCTAAGAGAAAAAGTATGACGAGTGATAAACAAGCAAACGGTAACGCCCATGTGATAGAGTACCCCACTGTGGAGAGGAAAGGTATGTTCTCATGTTGTAGTAAAGATAAAAATAAAAGTGAAAGTGAAGATAATAGCGACGAGACTGAAAAAATAGAACCACAAATTCATAATTCCGATTCCATGCCTGATGTATGTGAAGTTAGACCACCTCCTAGAAGAAAAAGCTCCGAAATACGAGAACCTCCCAAGAGACCTCCTAAAACACCCCCCACTCCTGCACCGAGGCCGAGATCTAATTCATTTACTTGTACAAACAACGAAATGAGTGTCGTAGAAATTCCCACCAACCACTTCAGCACGTTAAACAATAGGAAGTTGAATTACAAAGTGATCTGTGATATCAACGAGCAAAGCATGCAGAGCCCGCCACAGCTACCTCCCAGATTAGAGAATAGAGTGTTGTCACCGCCACCACCATTACTGCTACCTCCCAAGAAACCACCGCTACCACCAGTCCCGAGCATCGAAGTCCTAAGAATGAAGAATGCGCAGAAGCAATCTCCTGTTAGAAACCCCGAGCAGAGGCTTGCAAGCATCGGCTCACCCCATTTTCAAAGAAACTTGAACAGTTACAGAAACCTTGAAATCGAGAGCCGACTGACCGAAGAAGAATCACAAAACCTTCGATCCACTCCAAACTATAGTTCCATGACGTTACAGAACCGGCACGTGAGATCCAACTCCGAGACGAAGAATACGATACTGAAGAATAAGGAGATGTCAACAGCCCTATCACTATGCTCCCCTCAAATGAATAGGAGGTTTAGTAATCGGCCGGATATTTTGAACGGTGCTGCAGGAAACGATCAGAAGGCATTCAGTCCCCCGTTCGATAGAAAGTCGTTTCGACGCAACAGTGCAAGTCCTACCCCTAAGGTGCAGAACCACGTAAGGTTTAAGGACGATGTGAAACCTGACTTGGATGATATTCCGACTCCTCCGTCGCCTCCGACGGTGAAGTTCCCAGAGTTTCAAGCGGGGCACAACGGAGTCGTGTCGGTTGAGACGTTGCTGTGCAAGACTGAAGTCGCGGTGGACGGGTTGCTGCAGAGGCTGCATCAGGTCGCGCAGAAATGCTCGCATCAGCATGCGCACGGCGGCGGGGAGGATATCGATGAGATTAAATTCCAAGTAAGTTCTATTTTTATTAGAGACTTTCTTGAATATTTATTATTATCTGAATGATGTTTGCATTGTTTGCTCTATATTTATGTTCCAATATTATTAAATATGTACTATTTTGTGTAGCAGTCAGTCACCCATTAAAGTAGTGACCGCAGCAAAATCTGAACGACTAGTCGTGCTTCGATGTGGTACTTATTGAATGACTGGATGAGTTTGCACACTACTGCATATATCTTTAAATTATTCATTATGCTTAGATAGATACCTACTTATTAACCGAGCGAACGAAGTGATCGAAAGACTCCATCAACTCGCGATTTCGCGAGGTCGTAATTTTCAACGAATCTTGTACTGGTACACAGGTTCTGCAAGTTCAGGGTTTTTTTTTGTCGCCAGTGATTTTTGATTAGTGGGGTAGTTCCCCCAAAAAGGAGGTAGTTTACCAGCCTATTTTGATAATATTTGGCAGGGAAATTGGATAATCAATTCTTAGCAAAAAGTATTTCAAACATGAGCCAAATCAGTCAAAAGGTTGTCAAGATACAAGGTCTATGAGGTCTGAGTTCGGGACGTAACAAGCATCCTGGCGTATGATGTGATTGCAAAATTGTTTGTGCTCGCGAGGTCATAGTTCGCAGAACTACAGTTCTATGCCTTTGTTGTGATGTTATATGTCGTCCACTGTCCATCACAGCGTGCCCGCAGCGAGCTGACGTCATGCGCGGTGTCCTTGGTGACTTCCTCCCGGTCCCTAGTAGGAGCCCTGGGTGCGGGGGGCGCGGGGGGTGCGGGGGGCGCCGCCGCCGCCGCGCTCGCAGACTGCCTCGCGCCGCTGCGGAGGCTCTCAGATCTCGCACAGGTACAAACATTTTGGCAATGGGCAGGCACCGCTCGTAGAACTGACAACCGATGGGGAAAAAAGGTTCTCGAGCGACCATGGACCGGAAGGCGCAGAGTAAGCCCCCCACGTGCGCACTCGGGGAGAGGCCTTTGTTCACTAGTGGATGTTTTCAGACCCATGAAACCCATTTTTTTTAAGATACTTACAAATTAATGTGTGTTGAATAAATGTAGTTTTTATCGTCTTTTATTTCTTTTTTTCTTTCAAGACAAATTGAATCGCTACAGTAGGTACAAATTGTATTGTAATTTTTTCACCGGTGTTGGAAATAAAAAGTATAAGCGGATGTATTATTTTATATTGTGGGGTTGGCCTATGTTCAGCAGTGGATGTCTTCAGGCTGTTGATGATTGATGATGGGTTTTTTGAACTATGTAATTACTTACCTAGGTAGCTTTAGTTTAGAACAGTGCACTATCTAAATAACTACAAGCTCAGGTTTTGTTACAAGTATTTTATTGCATGCCTCATATATCACTGGTTTGGGTTCGAGCGCCATCTATGATAATGTGGAAGAACTGCTTAGGGATAAGGTCATCACACCACACGGTCACCCCACCCACGCACATTGTTTGCTTGTACACATATCGTAGTTCCCCTCGCATAGCTGGCAGCACAGACAACAACCTAACTGAAGTACGAAGGTCGGGTACACAACATAAGTTATATATTATGTTATGAGGAAACGATAATGATAACTTCTCAACGTGTTTTATTTTCATTTTCCAGGCACTTGGCCGGCACACCTCATCGCCACTGCAAACGCGCAACCTGGTCCTTCGAGTTCACGATGTCACAGCAGCATTCAAAGAACTGGCTGGAGCGGAAATGGCACAAATAATTCATGACCACAACATAAAAAAGGCCCAGGCTCAGAGCCTGGACTCCACCCTTGAAGGCCAGCTCGCCTTGAGAGCTGAATGCCTAGCAAACGTACTAGCCACATTACTTCGAAGCCTACGAGTATTTTCCCCCTGACTTTCCGTTTCGGGCCAATAAAACAAAATGGCCGCTTCTACTTCCCTTTTCGCGCCAAATAACCAAGAAGGCCACTAACATGACTGTTTTCTTCGATTAGTTTTCTTAATAATTTGAAATGTTACTAAAATGAGACCAAATAAAATTAGGTACGTTTTTAATTGTAGTTGGCAACATCTACGGTAATTTTAGTTGTAGATTACTAAATTTTAACAAATGTTGAATGTTTATAATTATTGTTGTTATAATTTTTGTAGTAAGTATTATTCTTTAAATTGTACCTAGTTGTTTAAATTAATTCTGTTGAATCAACGCAATTGTAAAAAAAATGTGGAATTAGAACTTACTAAGTATCTATATTTTATGAATGTTATACTGATAGCTATTGATATACGAATCTTCATAGTTTTTTCATAGGCACCTTCATAGCTGGCAACTTAAATACCAACATTTCTTAAAACAAGTGTTACCATAGTTGTTAATTTTACCCTTACATATCTATTTACATTGAAAATTAATACATATTTTCTATTATAAGATGTGTGATCGGTTATAAGGTGCAAATCTATTATTATAATCTTTATAACCTCTTAAATGTCTAACTAACCATATCTTAAAAATATCTAAAAACCGTTAGATGTAATGTACGTGCGTTTGCATTAAGTTTTGGTGTTGCTAGTTATTAAAATCATTTCCTTTGTAAAAAATGTTGCCGATCGTTATTTTGTACGCAATGTGCTAATATTATAATATTGGTGCTATTTTTTAAGAAAATCGTGTACGTTTTTATGTATTGTGATCAGTTGATGTACCCCGCATGTTCTTACGAGTCCAATACCAATGCACCAGTGATTTGAACTTTTATGTAAGTATTATTAGGATTGTTTTTGCAATGGCATAAGCTAATTTAAGGCAACAATAAGGCAGCTCTATATCCCGCCTGTTCAGTACAATTTTCACCCTTTGCTGGTATTCCAAAGCTTTTATACAGGAGCCAAAGAAAGGTTTGTTCTTAAAGAATTTTATTTTATTTTATGTTTCTCGACCATTCCTCTTGGCTTAATACTTTTATAGTATATAGACCATAATCTATAAGGAGTAAATACATAATGGATTATCGAATTTTAGTGCGATATTTATTCATGGATTTATAAATTAGACCGCATTTACATTCAAATATTTACCAAAAGAAAACAAATGCACATTTTAAAATTACACATTCTCTCTTAATTTTGTTTTTTTTTTGTATAGTTTTACTCGTGCATTCAATTTAAAATTGTGAGTTTTTACTTTTATTTTTGAAGGGAGGCCTTATTCTCTATTTTTAGATACAGTTTCAGTAAGATATCGCACGCAGTTATACTCCTTACGTTAATAAATATAAAATAGTGACCCTTATACAAGGTAACATTGTGTATCTCTGCAGTTGTTTTTATTTATTGTTCAAACGTATAATACAATGCAATGCATTTGATGTAATAAATGATATAAATATAATAACTATTACTTGTTTTAATTTATAGCAGTTGAATAAAACTATAAGTGCCTAAGAAGTTAAGGCCAGGATATTCGTGCATCATCTATCTCGATCGCGTATTGCGTCATTTTAGAAGGTATTAAATGGTAGAAGTTCCGAAAATTCTATCCGTAGAAAAACCTTAAAAATAACATCACTAGGTTCGGGTATCTTCCGCTTCCGGTACGTGGCCACCACTTCCCCATCATGTTTTTGACCGAATAAGCAGTGATAAAATGTCTTCTTACCTTCTCTACATTTTTGGATATAAAATTAGGTAAATTCTTACTTTATGTTGAACAAAGATTCTTTTTTTTTTTTTCTTTTTTATATATACATTTATAGATTATAAAGTAGATTATAAAGCGAATGAGGTTGATCTTCTTAATTTAGCTATCAGTGTGTAAAATTTCATCTAAGTCGATATACCTATGCCGTTTGTTTTCCTATATAGGTACGCCTATACCACGTAAACAAACGATTCCATTTTATATCATCATCATTAACAGCCTGAAGACGTTTACTGCTGAACATAGGCCTCCCCATAGAACGCCACCTTGAGCGGCTGCTCGCCTTCTGCATCCATCGCCTCCCATCGGCTTTCACCAGATCGTCGGTCCACCTATTGGGGCTGCCTTACGCTGCATCTTCCGGATCGTCGTCGCCACTCGAGAGCCTTTCTTACCCTTGTAATATAATTATTACCTACTTACCTACTCATTAACATTCAAAGACAAAGTAGAGCATTTTAATTACGTTAACGTAATAAAACATTGTCGTCTAACGATCAATGACATTACCACTAACGATAAGTTAGACTGGTCATTTAAACGGAAATAAGAAAAAGACCAGCAATCTTCCCAGGCTCGCCGGACCGCATTATAAACTAGACAACTTGTTATCTAAGTACTACCCTGGGCCCTGGGCCCTGGATGTCGGTACTTAATTCCTATCTGCAACTAGATACCTACTATCTAGTATTGTTAGATTATATACCTACTTGCAGCCCTATTCCATCCACCTAGATTTAGTAGATGTAGGAGACTTAGGTATGCCCTTCTGCATTTAACTATAAGTGTCTACGTGTTACACCAATCACATTACAATGAGGCAGTTTTGTTCCCAGATGACCCTAGGGCGGGGCAGCTAGTGTAATGTACGTATAATAATAGATTGGCTGATAGCTCAGTTGGTAACATTCTGCCTTCTGAACTGTAGGCTGTGGGTTCGATTCCCACCCAGGACAAACATTTGTGTGATGAACAAATAGGTGTTGGTTCAGTGTCTGGGTGTTATATTGTATTCTATGTATTTACAAACAAAAAGTATCTAATTATAACAGTTATTTGGTTACCATAGTACTTACAAGCTATGCTTAGTTTGGCACTAGATGGCGCTGTGTAAAATATATAAAAAAAATAGGGAAGGGCTATCTGAAGTTCTGAATCGTTATTGCAAACGCTGCCTCTCAATAAATAAAACACACCTTGCTATTTATGTCAGCAAAAAACAGCATATCCCACAGGCATTATTCGATCAACAAAAGCCGTACTTGTCGCATATTTTACTCAAACTAACTACTACACTAGCTAGAACTACTTATACTAGGTACTACACTACCTACTAAAAACATTAAGTCCTATTGTATTAATATTGTATGAGTAATTTTATTATGTTAATATATGTGATGTGGCTGTGCTATTTATAAATGAATAAATACGAAATATTAGATACCAATGTTCCTGTCAATACTTGTTTGATGTACGATACAAGTTACAAGTATGTCTCAGCCCCGGGAGACGTAGGTAGGTATACGTTTCACACGATACCTGCAACCGGTTGGGAGGTGGGTAACACAGAAATGACTTGGGTTCAGTAGGCTAAAATCATGCTTAAATTTTATCTTTACTGACCACAGCTGATATTCCTTAATGTTGCTAATAGTCATGATATTGTTTGCATAGGTAGAGTCAAAGGCAAAGTCTAAGTGTTTTGTTGCAAATAGGCTTTTGTCAAAAATAATGCTTTGTTCATAATTTTGCCGCGCTGCTGCTAATAGCAATAACATTAGAAACTGGTTCTAGAACATCTGAGGAACCCTAGTTCAATGCTGACTTGTTCTGCGATAGGATAAGCTGGATAAGTACAAAGCAAAAAATAGTGCAGTCATAAGCCATGTGTAGCAGATAAAGCTACGTTATAAATAATTAAAAATATATATTACTAACTACTAACTCATAAAGTTAATGTCGCACCCGTCGCACCACTAGGTTTGTTTTTTTACTTACCTACAGAATTTAATTTCATTTCATTGAACTCAGATAACTCAATTCAAATTGTATTTCTTTGTTAAAACCACGATATTTGACGCTAGGTATACTTTATTACAAGAAGTTTAAGTATTTACGCTTCATTTTCACAGCCGCTCTTTACCTATCTGATGAAATAACTGACAGAATCAGCCTTCTTCGTTATGCGACATCTCTATCCAAAACTATTAGTTGAACGTTTTAGATTAGAATCATGGCAGACAGAAAAAGAGAGAATCTACAGGAAAAACTATTAGTAAAGTATATTATATCTAGTGGTAATATCGATCTTAACAGTGGCGGTTCTGCCGATGTTTACAAATAAGACTCGCTGATCTAAGGTGCAATGACCTCGTCTTGATGCTCTTTTTAAAACGGCGACATCGCCCTAATGGTAGTCACGGTAGTCACTATAGACCATTTTTATTCCGACCAGAGCGAGACAATATTTTTGGTCCACATAACCAAATGTGGGTATTCAATCACTACACATACAAATTGGTACGTAACCCATATGTACAAGCCCAGATAATATAATACCTACAGTAGTACAAGTAATATTGAAGACAGAATAACTAAATTTTAGTTACTATGTCTTCACTATTACCTAAATACCTTAATACTTTATTTATATGATTTATTTTTAAAATAATAATGCCACAGCTTAGCGCCGTTAAATTCTATCTCGAGTGTTGAATAAATAATGACTAACTTATCAGTATCTTTGTCATTTATGTAACAATAATTTAAATTATAATAAATGAATGCAATTTACCAAATTAGTTCTATATTTTGCTAATGTCACCTGCGAAGATTATTAATACGGGCAATATGCCTTTATTACTCAAGCTAACAAAAAAAATAAAAAAATCAATAAAATCTAAAACTAATAATAAAATCTAAACTAAACTAAAACTAACTACACTATACACTAACTAGCTATACCCTATACCTACACTATATACACTATACCTACTACAAAGAACCTGCGAAGCTAAGCTAGACTTACTTTATCATTCTAATTATTTTTGTATAAAATGTTAAGTGATGCTTATCTCTTAACATTTTATACAAACCAGTACTTTTTCTTTAATTTTAATTTAGGTTACTTATATACATGGCTGTCTAGTTCAAAATCGAATTGCTTGATAACTCATATTGCAATTTATTTTAGTGGCACAAATCACCGCAAGGCAAGCGGGCCGACCATACCACAGATTACTAAATATGTTACTAACCATAGTAAAAACTGTAGTTCTATTGCTCTGTGGTCTACATTGTGGTCTAGTGCGCGATCTCCCTAAACACAATTCGAAGAACGCGATGTGATGCGGGAATTATTATAATAAATGTAATAACCACCATTTTTATTCGTCACTTGCAATAGCGTAAGAAGAAATTGATTTTCAATAAGAGGCGAAGAGTTTATTTGTGAACTGACTTAAACATATGGCATTACTTATAGTTTAATAGTAAATATTTTATAAAAACATTAAATATACTTACCAACTTACGAGCTTCTATTAAGTGTACTTATTATAATAAAGGCAAAGAAATGAGAGTTATGTTTATGACGCTTTTTTTGTCCACGACCGAGTACCTACTTTGTCATTACAATAGGGAACGTGGACTAACTGAATTACTTATCAGCACGCAATGAATGTCACATAAAATATAATACTATATAATGCATGCAGTCTTTCTGTTCATATCGCGGGTTCGATTCCAGCGACAGGACAATTATTTGTGCACAGAAAAAAACCGGGTGTTGTGAGACCATGGTCCTCGTAGTTCCTGGGTCCTTAGATACAGGGCATCCTAGTTAGGATAGATAGATCGATCGATCGATCGAGAGATAGATCGTTGGTCGTTCTTTATTTACTGTAGTGTAGGGTAATAAAAAAAACTACTTGGTTTTAAGTCATCCATTAAAATAAATAACGAATTTTCTAAGTCTGTTAATGAATGATGAAAATCAAACGTAACAAATAATTGAAAACAAAAAACACCTGAAAGAGATCTTCCTTTTTTTGAAGTCTGTTAAAAATTTACACAAATGAATAAAAAGCTACCTTTACACGTACAGCATGAATTTAGCTATTCATACGTTTAATACCATTATAATGTCATGACTCTAATTATACAAATGCTAGGTAATAATGACTGATGCGCGCATCAGTCATTCGTCAAGTTTTTCGTAACTACTCTCCTCTTTGTATTGACTAAAGGGCAGACATTGACCTTATTATTGTAGGCGATCTAGTTAGTTCTAAATGTCAGTTCTTAAACGCTAACTTTGAGCGTGCCGAGTCAATTAGGTAACGGAAAAATTCCTAATAAGTATGTACGACCTGGTGAAAACCGCGGAGGGGCGATGGATGCAGGAGGGGAGCAGCCGCTCAAAGTGGCGCTCTCTGGGGGAGGCCTATGTTCAGCAGTGGACATCTACTGGCTGATGATGATGATGATGATGTACCTAATACCTATATAGTACCAAATTATTTAGGTTTTAATTGCACATCCTCGTATAATATCTTCATGGAAATGATGTTAAAATGAAATTCCCTATGAATTTAAAAGTAAAATTACATTAGGTACTTACCTTAGAGCATTTAGAAAGTACTTACAGCTGTTTAGCTTATGAATAAAAGGGAGTAAGCCACTTACATTATATCACAGAGTGCCTAGTTTCATAATCATAATAGCTAACAATTAGAAATCATTACTTTATATGCACGCCCTAGATGACAACAGTAACTCAGCTATCCAGCGACGTCTAGTTTTTAACCACCTAATCCAGTCTGGGCAGCATATCTGAACCTCATGACCGATGTCAATGAATTCCACTTATTTTATCGCAAACTCCTTCTCTAACTGAAATACCTGGACCAAACATCGGTTACCCATGGCAAAATATGTTAGAAGCTGTTGCGAAATTCGGAATGTGATATCTGGAGCTTAAGGGGTTGGAATAAGGGTTAGAATCGATGTGTTGTGAGAAATGAATCTCGCGATTTTGTGCTTGCTCCCGAGGGGTGTAATGCGGGTTGTGGTTGGGAACGTGTTCCGGAGCGAGCTTAGAAGCTGTGGAGTGCAATGCGCCGCTCATGGTGCGTCGGAACCGGTTTCTAATCGCGCCATGCCCGATCGGCTCGCGGTGCGTCGCGAGAAAAACTTAGAATAAGTGCAACGAAAGCCTACGTATTGTTTCGACTGCACCGAGCTTCATTCCTGCCATTTCAGACGGAGCGATAAATCTTTTATAGCCGCAGACTTATACTTCCAATGAATATAGATTACGAAATTTCAAAACAGATGGAGAAATTCCTATTTTGATTGCTGAGAATTCCGAACCGGTATTGGTATAGTTAGTCCCAATGAAGTTTGATAGAAGGTATATACTACATATTCAATATTCTGTGTCATAGGGTACGCTATTATGCGCCTCATGCACTCTGAGTAATTTAACATCTTAATGTAGGGGCAAGTAGAGGCCATTGGTAGAGTTGCATTTCCTGAAAATATTTCTGCAGATAAGATATCAGTAGTACGATTCTAACTCATTGGCAGCTTTGAAGTCGGCGCGAAATGCTGCACATCAATAGCATAATTGAAATGTGCGCGAGCAGAGGCAAGCTGTCAGGGCAACATGCGGGGCACTTCACATCCGCCATTGCGTTTAAATCACACTCTAAGTTCATATATCATTGCTATACGGGTTCTATCTAGTTAAATCTGGTTAAATCGGAGTTAAACATACAAATTCCCAGCAACCAAGTTCTGGTGCGCAACAAACGCCAGGTCACGGGCCAGCGCACACGGCATGGTGGCTGCACTTTCGCCCGGCATTTCTCCCCAAGGCCACAGAACCGGTTCCGGTGCAGCCGAGACCGTTTTTAGGCAACCTGTTGCTTCTGTCCGATACACAAGTAGCGAGCGAAAATGGGGGAATGCAAACCTTAAATTGATGAACCTTTCTGCTGACTTCATTCTTGAGAGTTTGAGAAATAAAGGAACCATGGCTGCGCATGGGCTAATTTTGGTTTGGGTAGTAAGATTTTATTTTGATAAAATTTTAATTTTTTATGTAAACGCTTGCTCGACTTATCACAGATTGCAGTGTCACTCAGAACTCTATTAAGTCTCATTTGCCCAGTAATTTCACTAGCTACAATTCCCTTCACACCTAGTGCTTGCACACTATTGCTTGCTGGGAGCTTTAAATAAAGTTTCGCGCGACACTGCACTACGCACGTCATTCCGAGACATCAGATTACTACACTGTGCGATCAGTTCAAAAAGTCCATTTGCCCAGTAATTTCACTAGTTACAATGCCCTTCAAACCGGAACATAGTAGTGCTTGCCACTACCGCTTGGTGGCAGAATAACTAGCAAAGCGGTGGTACCTATAACCTACCTAGGCGAACTTTGCAGAAAAGTTCTACCACCTAATTACTAAGTCGTACTCCTTCACGCTCGAACAGCTGGACGGATTTTAGTGGAATAGAATGGAATATGGTTTGAAATAGAGATAGCTTTATAACTTATAACGGATTAACAAACACATCAGCTACTTTTTATCTACAGGTGAAACCACGGGGTGCAGTTAGTTTGTGACTCCGCGAACATACCTAAGAGAAGGTGTCTCCTTGTCTGACCTGACCCGTTAGCCAGAGAGAACCAAAACCTAGAACTGACAAGCAATCGATTTCCCTCAATACTTTATCTACATTTCGTGGAGAGAATGATTCACTTAAATCAGTTTCCACTGTCCAGGCCATAAATCTGCTCAATGCTCTTATTTCTCAGAAACAAGAAGTACCTAGATCTATGTTTTACCAATTTAAGTATTTACTTGAGATTTTCTTTTTTTTTTATGAGATTTATTAGTTTTTCCTGGTTTGTTGCACGTTTTGGTTTTACACAAAACAATTAAAGATAAATAAATAAATCAACTTGTTTGAAATGTAGGTTTAAAACGTACCAACATTACGTACCATAACAATGTCCTTGGTAGAGAAGGTCTGGCCACGAAGTGCATTCACCATGCCGTGTGCACTCGGCCGGGACGCGGCGGGCTCATTAAGGAATTTGCTGTACTCATGAGAAAGTAAGCATGGGAACAGATGCCTACTTATCTTACATTGTCAACTTAGAAGCTGATATTGACTGCTGTGGTGTGGGATGGATGAATGGTGGATGCGTGGAAGAATGAGATGGTGGAATCTAATTAGTAGAAGTCTGTCCCACCTGATGGTAACATCATGGAATAAATAATGTCCATAAATCAGGAATTATAATATCTCTGTGGGCAATATCAATGAAAATCTCTGTGACTCTGTGGATATTATACTTTCTGGTTTCTTTCCTGAAATGTAGGTCCCATGTAATAATCACAATAACAACCCAACTGGAACCAAACTAATTGGTTAGCAGGAAAAAGATGCTAATAAGCTTTAAGCTGCTTTTTTTTTAACTGCGCTGCAATAAAGTATTCACTTATTTTCTATTAGATTGAGTACCCATAAAAGATCATCTAGGAAGTACCTATTTAACGGAAATTATTGAATAGTATATTCGGTAATCATTCGCCACTTCAACCGAATAATCGGCCGAATATCGAACAAAAAAAAATGCCGATTACCGAACCAAATACTCGGGCATCCTTATTATTTACTTATCAAAAACAAATAAATAATGCGCCCTATCCCTTTGTAGTGAAATGATGTGCGATGTCTTGATAAACATTTCATTTCACCTTTGAAAGCCTGATAGAGTTGTATACGTAGGTACCTACATGTATAGGGTGTTGATTAAACTCATCTCGTTTAAGGCATCACATTGCATTAAGAATAAAATAATAGAAGATAAACAAGTATCTACACAATACAGTTAGGTATTGTCAATTGCACAGACACTCCACGCTCCGCTGCTTCCAGCCCCAAGGGGAATTCTCAAAACTCAATCATAACAGGCATAACTGTTCATGCCTAACAATCATATTTCGCTGCGAAATTACTGAAAATTGCCATTATCTTCCACGGTTCATTTACCGCGGAAAGCTTGTACTTCAAGCGTCCACGTTTATATAAAATAATCACGTTAAGACGACAATCTACCTGAGCTTGCCCATCGCAAACGCAAGAACTTGCGTCCCTTTCAGTGCTGCAAAGACAAGCCACGACCAAAACCTTACCAACTCAAGATATTACAGTTTTCAATCTAAAATAACCCTTACATTAACGTTGATAGAGTTCTATTCAGCTAAGTCACGTTCGATAGTTATGGCTTTTTGAATTAACGCCATCTAGTGGTCAATAACGTGGAGTAAGTAGGCAAAAACACCAGCAGACTGGATCGGCATTCTTGCGTCTCCGCTCTCCCGCGTTAGGATGCCTAAACGGATGGTTAGAATTGCCTTCAACGTCCACCATATATGACAACAGTTTTTAATAGACATTTGGATAATAATATCAACATTCCAGAAGAATCTTTCAATAATTCTGCATGGGGTAGAGCCTAGTATCATCATCATCATCAACAGCCTGAAGACGTCCACTGCTGAACATAGGCCTCCCCCAGGGAACGCCACTTAGAGCCTAGTATACTAATGGCAAATTATAACGCCTAGTTTTTGCTGTTTTGAACTTACAAAAACGCTATTATCGTAGTCGTAGTCAACAGTTTGACTATTTAAGGTACATTTAATGAGAATTTATATGCCATTTTGTCTGACAATTAACGGTTAACATAATTAACTGGGTATCATACAGGTTACTAATTATAACATTTGCAATTTTAGCTCCCTTTGAAAGCTATAGCCAACCTGCACCATAACATAAATAATGTAAGTAGATAACTATGTTTCCGAGAACGTTTGGATGATTTTTTCCAGTACCTACCTATCGATCGATTTGTAGTTCATAATAATTATTATTAACTAAGTACCTATTAAGTCAATAAGTAGTGTACAAGTAGATACACGTTGATGCTGTCATTGCATCCAGCAAGAAAACATTTCACGTTGTCGCTGAAGTAAAAAACATAGAACATGAGCTCGCATTTTTTCTAGCCGTCCCGACTTGTACCCAATTTAACTCGGCGTCTAACGTGCACTAGGGTCTAAGACCTAAAAAGTGTTACCAGACTCACAATGCTTCCCTAAAGTGCTGGGTTTTATGAGTGATCAACTGATTATAGACCTGATTATAGATATAGACTCTTAAACGCCATTTGGCGTTTTACAGCCACTTCAAGAAAAGCCTTTAATTTTTGTAATATTTTGAATCAAAATGCTTTGGAGAGAAAGAGTTCGTAGGTACCGATAGGACACATACTAGCAAATAAAAAAGCTAAACTATTTAATAAAGGTGCTGTGTATTCTAGTCGCATCCTGGCACTACATGGAAATGCTTTTTTTTTACAATGGTAAAGGATAACAAAAGGAACTACAAAAATCAAGGGTGTGACTGATTGTAAACTGTACCGGCATGGTAGGTACAGCCGCAACCTCTACAAAATTACGGTCTACGAAATATTTCGTAGGCCGTAATTTCTTTGACTTTTTCATAAGTATATTATGCAAGACCTCTGTCTTTGAGTGAATGCTTTTGTAGTAGTGTAGGAACATAAGGCTGAGCTTTACCTTTACATCATAACCATCAACCAGTATAGTTAACAATACAGCAATGTTAATACATCTATATGGTTACTTTCTAAATTAACAAGTAGCGAGATACTGTAAAATTTCATCGGAATACACTCGGGGTAATGTTTAAGGGAGTTTTAAAGTATCCAACTAGCAACACTGATCCTAAGACGAATGGGCCGTACACACCATATAAGGCCTATGTCAATTTATTGGACTCACTCGATAGCCTGCGTTCCCGCGTATTCGAAGCAAGATGGGCAACGACGCCATCTTGGTTTTTCTTTTTATCATGTTTTAAAATAATATTATTTCTGTTTGTTATTAAAAAGATCTTTTATGGCGCTGCATCTAGCTTAATACCTAGGTAGATTTACTTTAGTTCGTTTGTTATTAAGTACCATAAAATTTTTATAGTCTCATAATATAACTAAGACACTATACACTCATTATAACAGCCTCCGTGGTGTGGTGGTTGAGCAAGTCGGCTCATAACCCGGAGGTGGCGGGTTCGATTCCCGCGACAGGACAAGTATTTGAGCCCTAAAAAAAAAAAAAAAGCGCAAATTCTTGTTCTGTGTCTAGATGTTGTGGGACCATGGTCCTCGTAGTTCCTGGGTCCCTAGATACAGGGAATCCTAGTTAGGGTCCAGGATCTATGTATGTGATCGTTTGGCGTTATTTATTTATTTTATTTATTTATTTATTATGCACTGTTGGGAAAGAAAGGTTCTCGAGTGGCGACCACGAACTGGAAGACGCAGCGTAGGCCGGCCCCCTACTAGGTGGACCGACGACCTGCCCCCCTGCCTCCGGAGCTGCTGTCAAAATTGTATGAAAATTGACAGCAGTTGAGCGGCAGACGCACGTCAGCAGCGCTGCTAGCTCCTTCGCTGGTCAGAACCGTGGGGAGTCGATGGATGCAAGAGTTAAGCAGCCGCTCAAAGTGGCACTTCTTGGGAGAAGCCTATGTTCAGCAGTGGACGTCTTCAAGCTGATGATGATGATGATGATGATGATGATGATACACTCATATATACCCCATTTTGCTGTGAAATACATATTATTTACCAATAAAGATTGACGTAGAAATAGTAGATAGGTAGTAGGTAGGTCCTCTCGACCACAAACCAGAAGTCGTAGCGTAGGCCGGCCCACCGCGGGGAGCCAACGGATGCAGGAGACAAGTAGCCGCTCAAAGTGAGGCTCGGTACGGGAGGCAGGGGATGATGATGACACTCTCTTATTCAAAGGTGGTCTAACTATAAACACAATGATACTTCCCATAATGAGATCTAAACTATGAATCTCATCTAGCAAATCGATATCTACAAATCGATAAAAAAGCCAACTCGCTATGGAGTTGGCGACGGCAACAATGTTGCAAAATAATAGTGCAATAAGACATAAATCGAGATGAAAAATGTAGCTTCATTTTTTCAATGACCACTTTGCCAGCTCTAAATACTTACGAAGAAACAATTCACTATAGCTTTTGTGGAATGAATTCTTTTTTATTTTGATAAACTGTACTTACTTACCTAAAAATTACCCACTTTGAATTAGTTATAAGGTTTTTTTTTGGTTTTAAGAGCTCCGCGTGACACTGCAATGGGTGGCCGTATCGCTTAACATCAGAAGGACGATAAGCTCACACGTCATTTATTATCATAAAAAATATAATGACTTCAGTATAATGAATTTCATGTTTGACGAACTCTCTCGTAGCAAGTTAACTTTGCCATTCAACTCCCTACGATGAAAGTCGTTGGTGGAATGGCTCCCTACAATTATTACTGGGCTGTCTTACTCATTTGCTTGTGGTTATACACGTTTTGGTACCCATAATACTGGCTATCCCTTTGCCATAGATTCTATGGCATAGAAGAAAAAACTTCCTAAAGGCCAGGATTTTCGTGCATCCTCTACTCGCTCGCGCAATGCGACATTTTGTAGAACTTACTTATGAAAATTCCAACCATTGTAAAAAACCTGCGAAAAAAAATTCAAAAGTTTAACAAAATATCCATTCACCAAACAAGATTTCATACATTTAAACTCAATCGCGAGATGATTTTCGTTTCTCCTGTTTTAATGTATGAAAACTTGTTAGAAATGTGTTTTTTTTTGTTGAACATTTGCGACGTTATTTTGCAGGTTTTTAAATGGTTGAAATTTTTGTAAGTAAGTTCTACCGTTCACCGTTCGTCATTCAAAAATGTCGCTTAGCCCGAGCGAGATAGAGGATGCACGGAGATCCTGGTCTTAAAATACCAAGTCTCCAACATCTAGCGGCTTAGCTGCTGTTATCAGCCTTAGTCAGTCAGGAGAAGGCCTTTAGGTTTTTTATGAGAATGAATTACGTAACGAGCTAGTTGTTCACCTGATGTTAAGTGACACGGCCACCCATTAAAAGTTGCAGTGTCACTCGGAACTTTAAAATAAACTTTCGCGTGACACTGAAGTGCGCACGTCATCCTGAGACATCACACAGTCTAGTAATCAGATTACTACACTATGTAATCAGGCCATAAAGTCTCATTTGCCTAGTAATTTCACAAGTTAGTATATCATCATCATCATCATTAACAGCCTGAAGACGTCCACTGCTGAACATAGGCCTCCCCCAGGGAGCGCCACTTAGAGCGGCTGCTCGCCTCCTGCATCCATCGGCTCCCCGCGGCTTTCACCAGGTCGTCGGTCCACCTAGTGGGGGGCCGGCCTACGCTGCGTCTTCCAGTTCGTGGTCAAGTTAGTATATAAAGATTCAAAACTTACATGTATCGGTTCATTATCCTACCTATCCACCTATCAGTCTACTATACTTACTTATAATTATGATGATATTAATTAATTCCAGTAGTAGAGATAATAAGCAAGCATAGACTATTGACTATAACCTGCTTCACAAACCTGTGTCAGAGCAGTGCATGCATTATAAATGAGCTAGGATAACTGGATTACTTATTAATAGGGAGTCTAGCTCTAGCTTGTATTCTATGGCTAAGCCAACAAGATAAGTAAATGAAATATTGTTTCTGCTTTAGTTTTTGTGATTGTCTTAAAATCCGCCTATTTATTAGAATAGGTAAAGCTTTTAACATGTAGGGAAAAATATTAAAAGCTCATATAACTTTTTATAAGTGATTCAAAATATTGATTAATTTTATCTGGTATTTATAGTTATTAAAAATATATTTTTCTGTTTCCAAGTTTTAGTTAAACTCTGAGGGTATTGTATTATTATACAATTAATTAATGGTGTGCAATTTGTTATAAGATTTCCTGTTTTTTCTGTAAAAGGGTCTCATCTATCTATCTATTGTGAATCTGATAACAAATCTACCATACCGTACATATACCGTACCATTCTTATGTACTTAAGTAGGTTCTTATTTCGTGCGGGTTTTTGGTAAAAACATCTGAATTTTTTTTTCCTATGTTTTGGCTCCACACATAGTGTATTTAGCCAGTGTCAAGTATTATATTTTCATCGTGTTATAATATATTTCACGCAAAGTCATGTCCTAGTCATAGTCATAGTCCAGTCTAAGTCAGGTAGTCATAGTCCAGTCTAAGTCATGCTCCAGCAAAGTGGTGGCAACTTTACTAGAAGCTTCTATGGAGTTTTGGAAGCAACACGAAAATTCACGTTTCACCACATTATATCACTCGCCCTCACTCATGCTCGTAATTCAGCACTTAATGCGTAAAACGCCACCAATTTTAAACATTAACACTGGAAAAAGCAAAAGTTTTGAAAAATAATACAATGCAACGACGTGAACTTTTCCGCGTTCCCGCCAAAACTCCCACATCTGAATTTAGAATGTTTTCAAGGCGTTACTTTTAAACGAGCTGAAAGCTGATCAGAGCCTACAGCAATTAAAAATGGAATGCATGTTTACGCCATACTCTTCAACGAGAAAACTTTTTAACCAGCACCCAACAGCCAGTACAAAATTAAAAAGAAACAACCAAGAACTGACTCTGTAAACTCCGCACGCAGCCTATGTTTTTCTAACCTGCCTGCCCAGTGTCCTTAGAACCTGTCCTGTGCTTATTAGAAGTTATTAAAGCTCCTCTTTTTGCCCGCCGTAGTCGCCAGTTTGCCGGTGTAATTGCGGTGGGAAAACGCCTAGGAAATGTCTCTTTACATAATCTGTGACAGGTATTTATTTGAAAAAAGAAAAATGCGTTTTAAATGTAGTAATAGTCATGTTCAAGGACTGTATGGGTTATGGTTCTATGGAAGAATGTGTTTTCGTTATCCTCGCACTATGTCTGGATGTTATATTGTAGGTATTCTATGTATGCAAATATAATACAAGCAAAAAAGTATCTAAATTTTATATCATGGTGGTTCCCATAGTACAAGCTTTGCTTAGTTTGAGGCTAGAGGGCGCTGTGAATGTCCACACATATTTATAAAAAAAAAAAGAGAGACCACAGATATTATAATATTGTAGAGACTGAAAACTCGCGAGAAGGCTTATTTATTTTCATTTTTTTTTCAAAAAATTTGTTCTTCTATGTACTCTATCTCTTTTGTAGGTAGATATACTTTGTAGACTAACGCTTACTATCACACAAATGGTGAGCTTGTGATGTCATTAGTAGCATAGTTGGTAAAAAGGTGTCGCTCTAATTACCTAGTCTGGGTTCGTTTTATATTGTCGAAATTTGTTTTTATACAAAAGACTTCAACGCGCTCGAAATCATATTTCTACCATACGATACGTATTTACAAAATATCCACCGATACTGATATATCTTTATATATGAAATGCCCGTAAATATTTTTTAATAAATACCTGCCTACTTTCACCAGGTGTAGGACTTTACTGCAAAGTTCGTTTAGGTAGGTAAGTATCACCGCTTTGTCAGTTATTCTGCCGCCAAGCACTGCTGTATTCCGGTTTGAAGGGAATTGTAGCTAGTGAAATGACTGGGCAAATGAGACTTTATGAGCTGATCACATAGTCTAGTAATCTGATTATTACAGTGTGTGATGTCTCAGAACGACGTGCGCGGTGCAGTGTCACGCAAAACTTTATTATTTTCTGGGTGACACCGCAACTCTTGTGTGCGGCCGTGTCGTTTAACATCAGGTGAACGACTAGCTCGTCATGTCAAATATTCTCATGAAAAAACTTAAACCGAATAGGTTTTCAAAGTTTCACTGGTAGGTATATATACCTACTCGCCATTGATATCAAAATAATTAAGTATGATTCGTAATTTATAACATTAGCATTTATTTACATTCCGATCTCATTCCATTGAATGCAAGACAACATGCATTTTGCTGAGTTGTACAGCTTACAAGTCACTGGAACAAGTGGCTGGAACCAGTCGGCGTTATCGCGACAAGTTTGCAATATGCAACTTTGCATTAGCTTGATCCAGCTCACTCGATTTGCTACAACCTAGAATGTTCTATTTAAAGTTACATAGGTATTTATACTAAGGTAAGAAAATAATAACCGTCCAAATAAAAGTCGGACTCGCGCACGAAGGGTCATCTCTTAGTCTAGAAATCGTTATTTCTGCTCTCTATTGATCTACCAAATGATGTAGGTACTGTAACGATCCAGGGTGTCTCGTGACGTCACAAATATTAGAAAGTTTTCTCAATTATAAATATATTTTAATCAAATAATTTTACGAGTAAATAAAAATCCAAAAATAAAGCAAATATTCGTTTGATACTGCACTAACTGGTATAGGACATAGAGATAGGTATGAAAGTAGTTATTTAAACGTAAAATGAGGTAATATTAGAAAGCATAAAAACTCTTTAATTATATTTCATACTAAAACATCGCGAACTGGTACTCTAGAATGTGTCAAACATTTTTAAAATAATATTTTCGGATTTGATTTTGACAGTTGACTTTAGAGAGAGTAGAAAAATGTCGAGATTTTGCTAGGATTTTAGGAAAAGTTTTTTTCCAGGGTTGATTCATTAAGCATTCGCGGGGATCACTACACGATACCTGTCAGTGCACATGAGATTTCGGGTAACTTCAAGTTAGAGTCGTCCTCTCAAGTAATTCTGGTTCTGAGGAACAATCCTTGGTTCCAGAAACCCCAGTCAGAAACAAGTTGAAACATGTGCTATACGAAGCTTGTTTTCCTTCTACTTTTGCGTTAGGGCAGATCGCGTGTTCTGTGGAGACCTGCACCAGATTTTGCCTCCGTTATAGGATCTGGCACCACCTTTTTGGTTTGGTTTGCATTCTGGCTGAAAGGAGGGCTGAAAAGATTAACTGACCCGTCTTCGTGTATACGATACCCGGATCCTAAATGTAAATCAAACTGAATTGTCCCACACAATAGGGTTTTGTCTTCTATGCACTTATGAGACTTCGGTCCGCATACATGATAAAAAATAGGTGGCAATAGGATTTATTAGCTTTGGAGAGCTTTTGTCACAGCTCGTTTTCTTATAGGCTAGATTAGGTATGTTCTCATTGCACACTCGAGAACAGACATGCACGCTTAAAAGTAAATATGAGATTTGTAGCAATCTCTAGTTTTGGGGATACACACCAGATGTTAGGAAAAGCTATAAGTTGAGGAACACACATGGGAGGGAAAGTTAGGGTTAAAATACTAAAATTTGCAGTAAAATAAATGTTTTAGGGAAATAAGAAAAAAACGATTGTACAGAGGTACATAAAAATAGATTCAAAATTATTATAAAATTGGTAGTAATATAAAACTGTGAGGAAATAGGCGAAACTAGTTTTTATAAAAATGCTTAAGATTAGGGTTAAACTAATAAATCATGCGGTAAAATAAAATGGTTAAAAAATAGGGAAAATCAAAATTCTAATAAATGCTTAATTCTAAAAATAAAATAATGGCAATATTCTACCAAAATAATAATTTACCTTTAAAAATTAGGTCAAATCGAAGAATGAATTGTGAGGGAAATAAATAAAACTCTAAATACAAAATCTATCTATAATAGATAAATAAGTAGAATTTAGTAATTATTGTGTAATTTATGTCTTTCGTATTTATACAGGTCAAGAACAAGTACCTGTTGGCAATTCCTTACTACACGGATAGGATAGCTAACGTATAGATTCGAACGAGAATATTGTACTAATAAAATATGATTTCATTAATACTTACAATAAACGTAGTTCTATGGAACAAACATAACTTTAATATTTTTCATAATGGTGAAATGGATTTTGGATGTGTAGGTGCCTAGTGGGTTCAAGAAAAGCTGAGTCAGTCTAAGGGTCTATATATGAACCAATGTTTATGTTTTGAAATAAATAATTTATAGTAATTACACCAAATAATATAGGTGTTATCAAAGTAAACAATGGGTAACGCTAGTAGGAATAATTCTTTAGGAAAATCGGTTGATAGTTAAAACTGGTACTTTGACTAAAGCATGATAATTGAAACTAAAATAATATCGGCAATTTTTATGGCGGAAACTTAGGAAGGTTTTAGACTTTGGGCTGTATGAGATGAGGCAGGGGGGGAAGTTCAGCTGGAAAGCTAACTTTAGGGTCTGTCATATACTGAATTTAGTACGTATTTGATAGACTCACAATAGTCTCACATTAGGTGATGGTGGATAAGTATGAGGTTTTGCTTTGCTAACAAATTAACGTAGAGATCCCTTGAATGTATTGAGGACGTATGTTGTTAGGGCTTGCTAAAAGATAATTTCCTCTCTGTCCCTAGTGTTTTGAAGACAAAACTAGACATACTGACATGGAATTAATAGTAACAAATAGTAAAATCAATTTCCCCAGCAGTGTCTTGAAAACCTCAAGTGGAGGCAATTTCAAACACAACAAAGTGGAGGGCTGTCCCGTCAGGTGTCGAAGCTCACAGTTATGGAGCGGGGAGGTGCTCCGTAGCCAGACGTTATGATAAGCAGATAATTTATCATGACTTCGCTAATTTAAACAAACTTAACTTCAGTATGTATGACTTATTACAACATTTACGTGAAGCCTTAGTTCTACTTACGTTATACCTGCATCTACTCTTGCGTTTTACGTTATTATTAATATTTACGGTTATTTTGGTGATACATTTTATTTTAAGAAGGTATTTCAGGTTTCTTGAATTAGGTTAATGTGAATTGTTTTGTTTTCGATATTTTCAACAGATATAGGATTAACGCTCATCATTCAGTTCAGATTGCAAAGCTTAGAAAAATAAAGAAGTTCCAGTCTACTAAATTAATTGCGTATTGAGTAGGTGTTAGTTAGGAATTGAATGATAACATTTTTGTAACTAATGGGAATTTTTGGGTCGAATAGTGGAAGTGTAACAAACGGGAATTTTATATTTTTTAGGTAGTATTCGTTAAGAGATTCTGATATATACACTTGAAGTATGGTTCTGAAGGTCAATTATAGGAAGTACTTCAGATTTTCTAAATTAGGTTAATATGTGTTGTTTTGTGGGGATTTACGTTTTATTATTTATAGTGGATATAGAATTAGCATTCATCATAAATTCCGATTACTATGCATAGTACGAGAATAGATATTTTAATCTACTAAATTATTTGTGTGTTTGATTAGATGTTAGTTAGGAATTGTCTCATTACTTTAAAATGATTTGGATTACTACATTATCACAACGTACGGGTTCTACCACTTTTAGGAGACGATCACTTGGCCATAACAAATCTAGAACATACAACAAACTTAGGTTAATTTTAGGTTCTTTCCTATCGGTATTGATTATTGCTAGCGTTTATTTAATTGCAATTTATAGAGTATTTAAACCTAGGTATTTAGGTTCGGTAAATTAAAGATACAATTATAATAGATGAATATAGGGGGGATAGAAAGGGGGGTTGTTACAGTACCCAGCTCATTGTATTTTATAATTTGGAGAGGGGTACTGTTATAATCCAAAGAACGTGAAACTATAATATATGCTAATCACCTAAACGCTTATTCTCACCCTCTATAATCAAGCTAATCCTAAGCAATTAGAGTAATGCCCGCTGCGTATACGCATGATAAACGCTGCGATTTAACCAGCAGATTAACCTGTTCAACACTCGATAACTCCGACTCGAGATCTAAACTCATGGAGAGTTCCATCTGCCATATTGAATTTAGATACCTCTTGGATGGTTCTGCTAAGTATATCAGCTTAAGGCCTTCAACGAGCATTGTCAAGGTACGTCTAAATAAGGCTTTAGTTGACAGCTTTTAGTATTCTAAAAATATATCCGTCTCTTACATTGTGATCTATTTGACAAGAACAGCAATAGTTTTAGGAGTTTTGAGATCTGTCAACTAAAGCCTTTAAAATTAACTTGGCTTACTAGTTGAACGGCTAAAATACTTACCTACTAACCCTGATAATATAATACCTACAGTACCTACTAATAAACATCGTGTTTGAAGGGCTAAAGCCTTCTTTGTACGATGCAATCCGTCACTCAATTTATGGCCTCAATCTGCTGGATAGGAGCTGCAACACGCCTCCACGCGAACGGATTTCACTGATTGATGGTGGATTTTTTCACCAGGCCTTGGTAAGAACTTGGTACCATAACTATTCGTGAAAAAACCCTACCCTGAGTCAACAAATCCCGTGGTAGATTGCATCGTGTGAAGAGTACTTAATTGCCCACCCAACAAGTCAATAACAACCACATAATAACATTATGGGAATTTCTGGCATAAAGATACTTTGTGTGTGTGTTGGTGGTTTCTGGCTGTAGCCGACTCCACAGCACAGCAAACGAACGTGTCACCGCGACACTGGTGGTGTGTATGTATCCTTCTTTCTGTAGCTAGCGACACGTTGCGCCACCTGAAGGCATTTCATAGAGAAACATAGGAACCTAATGGCGCGCCTAGGCTGCTACGTGGAGTCAGCTAAGCTTTACTTCCGCCGCTCACCACTAAAACTACATTTGCATCTGCGGCCGCACAGTTGGACAATAGCAGGAATGTTTCAAACGGAGAATAACTTACTACTATATAGAGAATAAGTTAGTTCATAATTCATGCGTTTTATTTCACCACAAAGCTCGGCGTAATTATGGTTTGGCCATTTGCATAGAGTACGAGTTGTACTTCGTGTCATTCGGGATGGGGTGGCTGTAATTGCACCGGAGTGTAACGACATAATCTTTGGTAACGACGATGGCAAAAAGCGAAACAGGCGAAAGAGCGAAGGTTATTCGTTATGAACTCTACACCTCATAAGTAGAGATCTATTGAAGGAAAAAGCATCTTTAGGTCGTAAAGCAGAATTTGCGTCGATTGAAAAACTTGAGGATACCTAATAGGCATCTACGAAATTACGCGACTGAGCGTGATCTTCGCACTACTTCCCCACTGCTCAACTAAATTGCTCAACTGCATCAAGTTGAGCAGTGGGTAATACCGACAGCTCAACTGGTAACTGCTCAACTAATAGTTGAGCAGAGGGTAATACCCACTGCTCAACTAAAATTTTTACCCACTGCTCAATTAGTTAAGCAGTTGAGTAATAGGACATAGTTTATTACCAAACATTTTACGCCCTATAGCTCAACTGGTTTTGCTCAACTTAATTGATCAGTAGGTCATCCTGTTATAAAATCGAATTTATAGCCTACTGCTCAACTGCTCTTGCGGCACTGGCTGCTTATAATCTATTGAGACGTTTTAAACCCTTTTTTGTAATTGACATTATTATTGTCACTTATTGTAAAAGTTATGTTTATTGATGTAATAAGAATTTCATTGTTGGGTTTATTACTGCGTAAATAAGTAAATATTATACTCGTGCATCAATTTTTTCATTTCCGCAAACTGTTATAAAATTAAATATATGCAAATGGATGGTCAAGATTCGAGTCCAACCACTTCGTGTAAGTGAAAAATAACTAGATAGGTACTTAGTATTTATGTGCAGTCATGTGCAGTTAAATATTCAATTTTGAAATATATATCTCTTAATAGTAGTATATTAGCGAACGTACTAATTTATCTATTACGGTTAAGCACCAAGCGAGGACAACGAGATGAAAATCATCGATCATTCGAGATTCATATTAATGACGGTAAATAAGTAATTATGAGATTTGTAGTTTTATTTCATATGGATACAGAAAAAAGACTTATTTTTTTAAAGATGCTTTGCGGAATTAATAAAAGTAATTAACGGAAGCACTTCAACCATAGAATTTCTAAGAGATATCAAATATAAAGAAATTATTTTCCTGACGTGGTTTGGTTGATTCAAGTTTTTAAATAATGAAACGTGTCAAAAATACGACATATGTCAAAAAAAATCTAATTTAAAAAATTGTCTGAAATGACATCTGCTGTCAAAAAATGACGTCTGTCAAAAGTGACATCTATCAAAAATGACCCCGGTCAAAACTGACAACTATCAAAATGAAATCTGTCAAAAAAAATTTAAACTAAAAAATGACATCTGTCAAGAGCGACATCTATCAAAAATGACACCTGTCAAAAGTGACATCTGTCAATGGCATGTCATTTCAAAAATTAGACATTTTGGCTACATAGTGATTCTGCGACTACGATATTTTGGACACACAGACGTTTTACAACCCAGACGATATGACCCTAACCCTATTATCCTCCACTGCTGAGAATTACCAGTTCAGCCATCGGTATTACCCACTGGTCAACTTGATGCAGTTGAGCAATTTGGTTGAGCAGTGGGGAAGGAGCACAATTTTATAACAGGATGACCTACTGATCAACTTAGTTGAGCAAAATACAGTTGAGCTATAGGGCATAAAATGGTCGGTAATACAAACTATGGCCTACTGCTCAACTGCTCAACTGGTTGAGCAATTTAGTTGAGCAGTGGGGAAGTACTGGATCTTCGGCTCTTTCCATCCAGCTACTGCGTTCATCGTCACTTTATCTTTAATTATTCATTGCTTTTGAAAGATTAATAGAGATTGACGACTAGAAAATACAACTCTTTTTTTAATAGACTCTGTGGCAAGTGATAGGCTTTGTGGGTCTCTAGTAGAGACTCTTTATCCACCTTTGCAGCGACACTGGGCGGGTGGGTAGGTGCCCAGGCGTAAAAGTGGGAGGCATCTAGCTCAAGTGCACCCCTGGGGTGCGAGTCTCGGCTTGACCGTTGCCGAATAAATAAATATAAAAATAAATATGTTTGGACATTTTACACAGCGCCATCTAGCGCCAAACTAAGCATAGCTTGTACTATGGGAACCAGATAACTGATACAATACTTATATACTTTTTTTGTTTGTAAATACATACATAGAATACAATATAACACCCAGACACAGAACAAACATCTATGTTCATCACACAAATGTTTGTCCTGGGTAGGAATCGAACCCACAGCCCTCAGTTCCGAAGGCAGGGATACTACCAACTGAGCTATCGGGCCCGTCAAGAATAAGAGAATCAAGAAGATTACTCCACTAGGAGAGTGGACTCTATGGAAAGAACATACAGTCCATAGTCATAAGAGGATTGTCATAGTAGAATGACGAAAACAGTACCTAGCAGCGCAAAATTGGTTGGAAGTCGAAGTCAAAAGATACCAAAGGACCAGCCCATGCGGATTGAAAACCATACTTATAAAAATTTATTGACAAGAAATGTGCAAAAATAAATTCTGTTCTTCATGTTCTTTTAACTGAGCATTTCTTCAACAAGGTCCCAATAACTTCTAATAAGCTACGATACTATCTAAAATGTCTAACCCTCCCTTGCTACAGTGTGCTGTGTGTACTTAGGCGCACGCGCACAGACGCACTCTTACGTGAGTGTACATAATAAAGCGGACGCACACACGCGCAGCCGGGCCAACGTCCCTGTAGCCACCGCGCGGCGATAGTTATGTTTTATTTATACTTTCTTTGGGCATTGGATGTAGGGATATGGTGGTACTTGGTACTTTTGATTCTGCATGAATTTATGGTTTTGGTGGCAAACAAGCAAACAGTCCACCTGGAGCTGCCTAATGCTGGTGGTGGCTGACACGTAGGTCCTTAGAGATGAGCTGGGTTTGCGGTTATGCTGCAAGCAAGCGTATTTCTCGCTTGATAAGAAGAGGTCACTGTAGCCTATGGAATGGATGAGGTTTATCCGTGAACTTAGGAAACCTAGCCTATGGATGAGTTTTGTCCGTAAATCTAGGAAACCTTTACCTAAAGGTAAAGAATTTATAAGTTTATTGTCCTAAGATTTCAGGTTGTGGTACACAGATCAAATACATCTAGAACCTCTGAGAGAGCCTTTCTAGAACAGAGTTCTCAGAGCAACATCGAGTTAAGTTAGGGTAGAGTGTTTTTTGAGTTTAGCAGGTTTGATAAAATGCTTCAGTGATTCTAAGCATTCAATATTGTGATTAATTTTGATATAGATACCTATTGTATGAGCCTTTAGCAAGTCAGTGCTTTTTTATTACTCCTCTGCAAAATGACAACGGAAATCTTCCTCAGAAACTCCGCTTTGCTTACTCGACAGAAAGACAGTTTATGTGCAGAATTTCTGTTTTAGAGTGAAATACCTAGGACTGGTACTGAAATTGTATTACTTGAACTTGCAAATTGTATTTTTTTTTTCAATAGTTGTTCTGCTTAGTAGTCGTTCCGATACGGATAGAGAGGAGATTGATAAAATGTAGGTAAGTGCTATTCTCCTTGCATATACTGCTTTTGGCGTCTTTAATCAATAAAATCTGAGTAAAAGCTCAACTTCAACAGTTGAAGGATGCTTTAAAGCTCTATGGTTTATGAATATCATCTACCGTTAGCATCATTTATATTCCTTGAATATTAATAAAGGTTGAATCACCTATTTAAAAAAAATCTTTCTAATAATTATATACCAAACGGGAAAAAAAATTAAAGCTGTCAGCTGGTAACAAATCACCGAAAACTCCAACAAGAACACTTTCGCTCTCAAAAGGGGTCCAATTTGTAAAAAACTTACAAAAAATCGTTTTCACTTGCTGCATTTTTCGCGTTCGTTCCCGCAGGCATTAGGAGCGGCGTCTGCGGCACGTCTCCCGGCTTGCATGTGTGTGTGCGGGGGTGCGTGTGTGTACGTGGCTCGGTGCGGTAGTGTGCGTGCGGCGCAAGCGCAGGTAACCGGGATCGGTTGAATGGGACGCGTTCACATTGCCAGTTTCAATGGTGCTACAATTTTTCTAAGAGGAATCTTAATGGGATGCTGTGTTACAGTCGACGATGTTTAGTAATTACTATTTGTTTGTGTTTCTAATAAAATATGAACTCTAAAATGTATACGTAACGTGGGTTAGTCACAAAAATACAGTATTGAATTGAAACGTTACCAAAATCGTGGCAATTTAAAAAATCAAAAATTTCGCTTTTTCAAAATGCTATTTAGGTATTTATATTGGGTTATTTATTAAAATGTAAACAAAAGAAATAAAGTATTTTATAGATAAAACATTTCATAAACGGTAGTGACAATTTATTACAAAACTTTCTAAACTACCCATAAGTTGACGGTTGTTAGCCAAACAAAAGGAATTTAAAAAATAAACTCTGCCAAAATCTTACAAGAAATTAATTACAGAAAAAAAGGAAAGGGGTGTGCTGTGCCAGTGTGCCCACTGACGTAATTTCTCTCTTGCCGGGCGCGATGCGCAGGCGCAGTGGCTGCCGAGCCCTCGCGCGTCCCGGACGCCGCGCTGCCACCAATCACACACCAGCTCCACATAACCTCACACTACTTACAACTTACACTACAACTCCTAGAACAAACACCTCCCGTCACTTCACATTTCGAATCCGGAACGTCACATTCTAATTGGTCTCCTAAATCGGCCAATCAGACGGTGTTGCTTTCATAGTGCTTTTTTAATTTTTAAGGCAAAGGTACACTGCACATCCACCCGAGTATTGCACACACATCCACACTCAATCGCCGGCGGGACACGTGCCGTGACGTCATCGACGACCTACCCGGAGGGAATTCGTAAGTTTTTTTTTCTATTTCTTAGGCTTAGGTCTTTTGATTCTAAGTAGGCTACCTACTGTCTGAATTGATGGATTTTTTGTCGGATCCCTAAGTGATTTAGGAATTGTTAGCTTTGGTGTCCGATTTGGAACCTGCAGCCCCGAATATTTATTTTTGTGATTGCTTGCAAAAACAAATATTTGGTTTGGACGATGTCTGGTATTCCTACCTTTTTTGCTTAACAAACCTTAATATTCGATTACTTTAAAACTGTAGAACATTTCTATGTTCTATGACGATTTTGTTGGAATAGGTATCTCTATATAAAAGCTCGTGTAAGCTCAATTTTATCAATGAGTAATTCAATCGGAATACTGTCATTCAGCGTTGTAACAGCACTTTTCTAAACAACTTATAGCTTACCAACTAGGTATTTTTGGATCATATTCAATCTGCATTGAAAAAATTAAATAAGTACCTGACAAATTAACTAAGTATTAAAAATAAACAATTCTACGAAAAACTAATTATAACACAATACAAAACTATTACACCTTGATAGTAAAACGAGTTTTTACCAACAGATCAAATATTACGAAACAAAGATCAACTCTTGTTTAACGCCTAATTTTTTGTAAATCGGAAGTACCCGCATACACTATGACACTAACTAACTTCACTAATTTAAAAAGATAAATTGAGTAGTACTCTGCATACTTCGAACATAGATCCTGAAAGCTTGCCAGTAATTCTGGTAGTTATCAATCTAAAACCAAAAGCTCAGGACCATCGCCAGTCAATATAGTCATTATAATTATGTAATTTGTAGTTTTGATTTTAAATTTTACTTACTGTGCTTATGAAAAAGCTTTCTTGGCAAAGCGCGTCTTGAACATTACGCAATATTTAACATCGTTTTTTTCCAAGTTTTGTCAACAGGAAGTACAGATAGGTGCTAATTTTCCCGGCATTTTCCGATCCAAGATGGCGACCGCCACGTCAGCGGTGACGCTTGGAACCTAACCTAGGCCAACCGCGCGGTCGGAAGCGGGGTCGATACACTCGGTCATGGCCGCGCACTTTCACGGGAATAGAATTGTTCTTGTTTAGACTGAGCTGAGGAATTCTTATTGCCGGTGCATGCTGAGATGCATCTTGGGGTTTTACGTTATTTTACCTAGCCGTCAATGTTAACCACAGACTAGTAAGTAGAGTAGGAGGTAGACTGGTAGACCAACAAACGGTAGCACACGGGACCTATATGTGTATCAATGTAATGTAATTAATCGTTGACTGCAAGCTATTATTTCATTAATGATAAGTTGATAACAGATATCCAAAAACTTTTAAACTGTTTAAATAGAAAATACCTACACTATTCAGTAAAATTACCTATGTCTTCATCAACAGCCTGAAGACATCCACTTCTGAATATAGACTTCACCCAGAGAGTGCCACTTTGAGCGGCTGCTTCCTGTATCCATCGGCTCCCCGTGATTGCCTATGTAAAATGAAAAATTTCAGTTGATCAGATCAAATCAGATTCGTTGATTGATTCGTTTTGATTGATTGATCGATTTTTCAGTTGGTATTTTTGATTTACTACCACAAATGCGTTTGCTTTTCGTTTAGAAAAAAACGTACCTAAGTGTAAGTAATAAGATTTATTCATTGTTTCGTTAATTACGAACTTCTGCCCGCGGCTTCGCCCACGTGGCCTATAATAGTCTAGTAATCAGATTATTAGACTGTGAAATCAGGTCATATAGTCTCAATAGCCCAGTAATTTCACTAGCTACAATGCACTACAAACTGGAACACAGTAGTGCATGCACACTACTGCTTGGCGGCATGAATAACTGACCAAGCGCTGGTAGGTAGGTACCTACCTAGACGAACATTTCAGAAGAGTCCTACCACCTACTAAAAACAAATTCTCTGCAAAAATCAAGCAACATGCACAACTGCAGTGGCCTATATTTTGAGAACAATTGGATTGATTGGAAGTTCAATTGGGAACGGCTGAGGTCAATGTGACTTTAATTAATAAATTTTTCCTCGTTTTTAATTCAATTAACTGACTTCAAACTCCTATGTTAACTTTAAGTACAAACTGTAATAAGTTACATAATATTGTTGTTATTATTCTGATCAGGTGTTTACTTTATTTGTTTTGTTTTGATTTTGTTTGCTGGGGTTTTTCCAATCCTGCGCAGCGTGTGGGACTAATTGTAATTTTCTTATCATTTTAGCATATATAGGTATATGTACCTACCAACAATATGCAGAGTTAATTTTAATTTACCAAAAACACCAGCCAACGTCTTTTTATTCAAACACTTGTGAATATAGCATTTGATATTCAAATAGAGGAGAATAATTTTATTATGTAGGTACGTAGGTACGTGGTTTTTGTGGTAGATAGTCTAGCAGGTATTTAGTGAATTATTGCAGTAATTAGTTAAAACAAAAAACGCTCTGCCTGCTAAAAAATACAAAATAATTAGGTATATTTATATCACCTACCAATCAAGCTAGTACCTACCTATCACAATCGGTAGACGGTCGGTTGGTACAAATCGAAATCCAAAACTATAAAAAAAATACAAGAAAACAAAAACCACCAAAAATATGTTATTGTCCCCTCCTGTATTACCTGTTCACTAAAATTAAACTAAATAAATAAAAGTAAATAATATTAACAAAGAGCACGGACCCTAGTGTTTGTAGTAAAGCAGATTTAATACTTAAATGAAAAAACAATCGGTAGACGTCATTTATTCGTCCCAGCCTTCCCAATGTAGAAGTAGCATGCTGTCAGTTACCACCAAAGATTATAAAGCCCGGTTGCCACTTTCGGTCACACAATTATGTCACTTGGCAAGTTAACATCAAGTTAAATGTTTACAAACGCTACGCTACTCAATTTCATCTAATGATCTAAAAAATCTGTCTGACGAATTGGTGGAACAATACAATTAGAATATTTTATTAAGAATTATTATTAGTACCTAATAGAGTCTGCGAGCATCAGAGCCACTGACTGTTATGTGCTTCTTCTTTATATATAAGTACCTACTTAATGGAAGCAAGCTCCGGATTGCTGCTTCAAGATACCTTATTTTGTCGAATTCATTATGAATTAGGCTTGCTGACTTCACTATTTTTTTTTATATTCATTGACTGAACGTTTGCCTTGCCTAGGTAGCTATAGATAGCTGTACCTATTTTAATTCACTTTGACTTTGCTTCCCACTATACTAGAATAGTTACAGTTAGTACTCTATACTCAGGTCTAAAGTAAAGTTTACCACTTCTAACAAATTCGTTAGTCTATGGCAGTCTTTCCCAGAAAGCCCGCTTCCTACGTTGCAATAGTTGCATCGTACCCTAGGTCACTGCCACTAGCACACGATCTTACCCGACCATCGCCGGGGCTAGCCGAGCTGAAACGTCGATTGTGATTCTGTAGATAAAGCTCAATCGATGTTTTGTCTGCAAACTATTTGCAGAGGTTACGTTAATCAAGAGATCGATAGTTATCGATTAATTAGTGTTCTAGAAAGATCCTTAACTTACATTTGCCGTTTTAACATTTTGCAGTAACAATTTTCTTTCTAATTAGGTAGATAGGTAGGTACTTACGTATCATATTCCATCTCACTCAATGTTGATCAAAGAGTAGATAACGTGTCATAGTAAGAATTTGGACTAACAAGGTTAGGTACGTAGGTAAGTAATATTACTAAAAACATCGTAAAATACAGAATGTAGAAAACGGAATATTATTAGTGCGAGAGCCCACTGCACAAGTACCTACGTCATCGAGTACCTCAATAGGCTATCTTAAGATCGTCAACCGACACTTACACATATTAGACTGCTCCAATCAGTAGGTACATTAGTATAAATAAATCCCTTTTTCTTTTACATAGATTAAAATTACTTGATTCTACACAGCAATTATTTCTGTTCACTGAGATTTTCTTATTATTTAAATCATCAAAATTTTACCTTAACCTATGTCTAGTACCGCTACAAAACTTTTTTACTAGGTAACTTACTTTTTTCTCAAAATCATTTTATTTTTATGTTTAAAATTCTTTCGTGCTGTTCTAATTATAAAGCCATCCAGCAAGCTAGACTGACAAAAAGCCAAGGGTCGCCGGCTTCAAAGGGCTAGTCCATAAGCTATAACAATTTGTCCCGGGAGGGTCCTACCTGGGGTCACTCTGACCACCAGACAGGTTTTTGTTACTCACTAGAAAGGTCGCAGTCAGCTGATCGATGTTAGATTATCGATAACACTGGTCAGGTTATATTTTAAGATACCTTATCTAGTCATCATTAAATAATCAAGCAAGCAAATTAAGCTATTTAGTTATTCTAGTCTTATTTGTTTTTTATTTATTTATCATCATTTATTAACAACCTGAAGTCATCTACTGCTGAACATAGGCCTCCCCCAGAGAGCGCCACTTTCAGCGTTTTTTTATTCACGTCGTGTTATATTTTCTGTCTTAAATTTTACTAATTTCTAAATTACTTAGATACCTTTTATGAACTTTTTTTACGTTGATGCTACAGTAGTTGAATGGATTTCAAAAGAAAGAAATGAAACTTTAGAAGTCCTATTACAGATTACTGCACAGAGCAAAAAAAAGCTGTATAAATAGGTAGGTACTTTAGTAACTAAGGATCTAAAGTAACGCTCAATGGGCTGAGTTTAATGACTAAAAATCAAATTGTTAAACTTCCTACTTTACAAGTCCATCACGAGTATAAATATCAATATATTAATAGTCGATTAAACTATTTTATTATCGTCAAGCTCATCGATACCGTCACCAGTTTAATGTACCCCATCACTATCGAACACGTTGCGCCCGCGCCACAGCCGGTTTGACATTTCATTGCCAAGGTCTCGCCACCCCGTCCCTATTAAATTATAAATATAATGTCCACGTTTGAGCCCTTTTAGCTTTAATTGAAATTAAAGGGCGATCTAGTTAACGAATGTAGGAGTTACTAAGTGAAACCCAGCTACGAAAAAAAAATACACCATCTACTCATTAACTCGCAAACTTTCCTTTAAGTAACTAAAGCAAGTAAGTAAGTATTAGCAGGCAAGATGACCGTTGTCAAATTTCACAAAATACTACACAGTGTAGGTTTTTTTTTGAACAGGCAGGAATAGTGTTAGAATAGAATAGAATAAAAAATCCATTTATTCAATACTTGCTTAACATAACTACGAACTAAACACATGACATATTATTATACACTTCTGTTGGTCTCTACTGACCTTTACAGCTTCACCGGGCGGGAATCAATAGAGTTCTATTGCTAGAGAAAGTGTACGGTGATGAGTATATTTTATATTTTTATGTATCCCACAAAATTATACTTACGCAATAAAAAAGCAACGTATCATTTTACACCAACATAGTTAAGACAAAAAACTCGTAAACAGAGTCTTTGTTAACGGCATTTTAGTAACACGTGGCGGATGCAGATGGTAGCTTAATTTTACTATGGCTTTGTAAAAAATACGTATAAGGGTACCTACGTTACGTATAATTATTATTTAGGGGATGGTAAGTTCATTATTAGCATAAAAGACATGCTCAAGTAGGTCGATTCTCATTTCTATTCTATTGATAACTTTTAGGTACCTACCTGGTTATTCTTAACGCGTTCATATTCCATCTCTGCTTAAAGTCAAAAGTCACATTATCGGCTGGAAGACGTTCACTACTGAACAATGAACATAGGTAAGTAACCTCCTCCGTAAAACGCTATTTTGGTCGCTATATTTGGCATAATACCATAACCACGCTTGGAAGGAGGCATCTTGGTGATCGCAGAAGATTTTTCTGTACCGAAAAGAATTCTGCTGCCCATTCCCTAGGTATTCCCTTAACGGCTAAGGGAGTGAGAGCCAGCTAAGGACTAGTGATGGATTAATTAGCATTCACATTCATTTTTAGCATGTGAAAACTCAATTAGCATTTCGCAAATGAAATGTAGTTGCGAAATTCTGTGAAATATGAAATTTCATTTCAATTAATTTAGTTCATTTCGAATTTAATTTTTAATATAAAGTTTCATTTCATGTTACATTTCATTTTTAATTTAATTTTCATTTCATTTTTCATTTCAATTTTCATTTCATTTCATTTCATTTTAGCAAATAGCATAGCAATAGCAATTAGCATGCTAAGACTCGTGAATTAGCATGTTTATGAAATTTACGCAAAATAGCATTCATTGCCATCGCTACTAAGGACCACTGAAAGAGATGGGGTCGTACCTTTAATATTCTCACGCCCGGGGTAAAGTTCAAAGGTTGACCTATCGCAAAAGGTCTAACATAGGTATTATTCTGGGTCTAACCGTCAAACTCTTCACCCTTCGCGACTCCTAATCTCGTGCGTTGCAAAACAGTTATTTTCGATAACTCCTAAATTCTCACAGAGTATTTAAAACCGGTATTTGAACCCTTTTGCTCTTTCACATTAAAAAAGCTTCAGTCGGTACCAAAAGGACGTAAAGAAACCAACCTAACAAAAGTAAATAAACAACAAACATTATCAACAAAACTTTTTGATTTTTTACCTTTCGATAAACAGGGATGAAACTGATATACAAACCCGTATTTTAATAGAGTTGGGAAAAAAGTTATCGATGTTCATACAGTTGATATATTTTACGAATCGATAGAAGTTTTTGCTCTATGTAACCCAGTGTGAGATTTTTAAATTATATAGTCTATTCTAATCACAGGCATCTAATACTATCTATTAAATGTCTTTGATTCTAATTAGATTCTTCTTGTTCTTATTCGTCAATGTAATTTTAAATCGTCCATAAGAATAATACAAATAAATAGGTAGTGTGTGTTGTAGTTAGTTTTAGTTTAGTTTTTATTATTGTAGTAGTTAGCTTGAGTAATAAAGGCATATTACCCGTAAAAATAAATAAATAGGTTGGTTTTAACCTACTTACATTTACTCATGGTATGAGGTAGAATAAAATAAAATTAAGTAGGTACAATATATCTAGGTATAATTTGCCGCGCTTATTTAGTCTCTACTTTCATTAGCCAGACTCTAAATCACAATATTGTTTTAATCATGTACCTATAGTCTTTAAGAGTTTTACATGTCAAATAGTTTAAAAATAATACGAGAAACACGGACTTCCTAATATTTATTAAAACTTTTAAACTTTCTAGTTCAAATATGGATTGATAAAGTTCGAGCCATATCGTATTCGCTCGGCAAACCCAGCTCTATTAGCGTCTGGATGTTAAATTAGTGTGGACAGACAGGTCCATTTAACGTTTCTCCACGGTATGTCCTTTCCTAATTGCTAGCGTTGGTACTATTTTAAGAGGAATCTTGTCGGTGTCTGTAACTTGACTAGAAGTATCAGCAGTTTAGCACTGAGATTGTTCTCCTCCCAAAAAGCTCCCGAGTCCCGTATCTGTAATATGCCTACAGAAAAAATTACGTAAAAATCTAGAACACTTTTTTAGTTTTTTTTTTGAGAATGAATAGCGTGCTTTTGGTTAACCTGATATCAGCCGACACAGCCCATAATAGTTTCGCATGACACTGATTTAATGCGTCTAGTGCGTTACGAACTTGTCTCAAATACTAGGCGATACTGCTATAAATGGCTAATCTCAAAATGCTTGATACTCAAAATACCTGAAAACCAATAAACTGCTAACCAAACAGAACGACCAAAGAGATCCAATTAGAACGTGCAATAATATAATCAGTGATCGCATCTCTATAGCACGCTAACTGCCGTCCCCGCTATCTGCATCGAGGGCCATCATTTCCCATGACTGCGGTGGGAGTCTATGCTAATCTTGTTGTTAATTGTACGGTCTGCCTGTCTGTACGGTAGTTTGTTATGAGTGCTATTGACAGGAGTAGTACTGCTGCTTTGTGTTTAATATCCAACTGCATTTGATTCGGTATCTGTCTATCTACTTATATTAATAAAAGGCGTTGTTCTGAGTGACTGACTTATTGAGTTACTACTGTACCTATGTAGGCTTCCTTTAAGCTATGTACCTCGTATACTAATAATATGCTATCTTCACTTACATTGTGCGTGTAGGTACAATTGTACAGCTCAAACCACAAGGGCCTATTTAATAAAAAAATTAAAAATATTAGTCTCAATATTATCTGTATTTTATTACTGAGAATATAATAGGAATGATTTTTTAATGTGTAAACCACACTTTAGGTTTATCTATAAAGATATTCAAATCCCACTGGTTGCTAAAATTTTAAGGACTATAAATATCTTTACTGAGAATATCCACTGATAATATCATATTCACGGTCAAATTAGACTAATATTTTTATGAAACTAGCCCCTGAACCTAAAATCTTGTGCGGTTGTTTAGTTTGAATAATCAGCTAAAAATTATTAATTGGAACCCTGCGAAAGTAAAAAGGGAATTTCGTGAACGGCATATTAAAAGAATTATGTTATTTTTTGTTGTTTAAATGATTTATTTATTCGGATATCATCATCCAGTCATTACATAATCAATCTCACTCTTCGTAAATTTAACTAACCCAAGCATATGTGGGGTGGATCGGCTAGTTTTTAAGTATAGATATAAATAAGTAAAATAACCCAAGTTCGTAGAGTTCGTTGAACTCTTTTCTAGGAGCACTTTCCCGCTAGCGCTAGACTCATTAAAAGTCTAGATGCGGACATTAGTACTATTTTATCCCCGTTTAGACTTACGGAAATCTAGATTTACGTTAGCCATTATACATTATTCATGGTTTATGTGGTGTTAAGTTCAAGGAAGGTTTAAGTGAATATAGACTCTTGCATTCTAGACAAATTTTTTGGATGTAAATGGGTGCCAAACTACTTATATTTTAAATATTTTTGTGCTGGCAAATTCTCCTAGCTTCGTAAGTTACTGATCCGACTTGATATACGCATCCAGGAGGCCAACATTTGACCACGCGGAATTCTATTGCAACAATTTTTTTTTGTTATATTTTGGCTCCACACATAGTGTATTTAGCCAGTGTCAAGTATTATATTTTCATCGTGTTATAAAATATTTCACGCAAAGTCATTTCCTAGTCATAGTCATAGTCCAGTCATGTTCCAGCAAAGTGGTGGCAACTTTACCACCACTAAGTGGTGGTTTTTTTCTATGGAGCTTTGGATGCAACACGAAAAATCACGTTTCACCACATTATATCACTTGAAAAGAAAGAAAGAAAGAAAGAAATTGTTTATTCATGGCAAAAGATATAAAATTATAAGGTGCTCTTGCCCTCACTCATGCTCGTTATATATTGTTCTTGCTGTATATTAATGATTTACCAGACGTAACAGATCATAAATCAATATTATTTGCAGATGATACTACAATTCTAATCAATAATAAACATAATTGCATTCTTAAATTCGAGTCTGACATTAATAATACAGTAAATTGAATAGTGACATGGCTAAATTCAAATAATCTTATTGTTAATATTGACAAGACTAAAATGATGCAATTTTATTCTGTGAAAGGTGGACCAGTTAATCTAGACATTAGGTACAATAACGTAAAAATAAGAGATGTAAATTGTACGAAGTTCCTGGGTATCAATTTGGATAATAATCTGAATTGGGGTATGCATATTCAAGACATTTGTACCAGGTTGAATAGGTTTGTGTTTGCATTACGTCGTATCAGAGAAACTACCTTGTTGGAAACGGCCCTGAAAGCATATCATGGGTATGTCGGTGCAATTCTTCAGTATGGCGTACTGTTGTGGGGTAATTCCTCTGATCTTAACAGAGTATTTGTGATACAAAAGAAATGTCTAAGAGCTATGTGGGGTGCTGACAACATGGACTCATGCAAACCAATATTTAAGCAATTAAAAATATTAACTCTGCCTTATATTTACATATAAAATGTATCCATATTTGTAAAAAAGTACCCAGAATTCTTTAAAACAAATCAAGAAGTGCGTGAAAGACAACTTAGAAGCCAATTTAGTCGCCAATTATATATTCCGCAATGTAGACTAGCGTTAAGCAAAAAAAAATGCATTCTTCATGGCCATAACTATCTATAATGCTCTTCCTGACGAGTTAAGGACTATGCCTGTATCTAGATTTAAATACAATTTGCACAAATGGCTACTCGAACAACGTTTTTACTCAATATAAGATTTTGTTAAATAGGTGCGATAAATGGACTGATCATGGAGTGGGTTTTGTGATTTGTATCATAAATGTGAGCATTATAAAGCAAAATAGTGTTTAGTTTTAATGACCGACAAATTTGTATGGTACCTGTTGCGATTTATATTAATTTATGTATACTTTGACTTTTTAATGTAACTTATGATTGTGATTATTACTGATTTTATAATAGTCTAGGCCTGTATTATTAATATTTGCATGCCTTAGTTTAAGGCAGAACATAACTGGACATTAAAATTTTATAACATCATTATCATTCGACATATGTTTGAGCAAATAAATATCATTTCATTTCATTTCGTAATTCACCACCAATTTTAAACATTAACACTGGAAAAAGCAAAAGTTTTGAAAAATAATACAATGCAACGACGTGAACTTTTCCGCGTTCCCGCCAAAACTCCAAAAAATTATTAGTATTTTGTGAATTTCATACTTAGGGTGGGTTTTTTGATCCTTAGTTAATGCACATGTGTAATAAATACTATTTACTATTTATTACACATATGGTTAAGGTAACTAATGGTTAAATACTCTAACGCATTCTAACCAATCGTCAAAATTTGATAGTAAATAGATCCAGTATTTTTAGCAATCCGTGAAATGCGAAAATTATTGAAAATGGCAAAGAATTCCCATAAAAATATAGCCAACGACAAAAGAAAATACATGTCCCTTGTCACGCGAACTGAAATGATGCTCCAACTCCAAGTCAGACTGAAAGCGCCAAGCGCGCGTCCGTCTGTCATTATAAGAAAAAAACAATGAGCGATGATCCTGTAGAATGTCATCGCGCATGGTGAAACCCGATCACTTGCCTTTTTCTTGTTCTTCGTTTTATAATCGAGCCATGTTACTTCAATGATACGGACATTTCTAGTCTAGATAATTTATAGGTCTTAGGTATAATCTATACAAAATCGTAGGACGATGATAATACGGTGCTAGCTTAGAAGCTAGGTTGAAGTTAAACCGTTAATTCAGTACACACGACGAAACATTTGTTTGTAAGCTTTATTTACACGTTTTGTTTTGCATTAGGACTTCTTCAAAAATGGTTGGTTCAGTTATAAAGTTTTCTTTTAAATTACCTACTAGGACATTTGTTTTATAATCATTATACGGTTATAAAAATTTGAGAGACCATTCAAACTATAATTTTACCTTCGTTAAACTTAACCCGATTTGATAGAATTAACGTTAGGATGCCAATAAGTGTGGAAAGATCGTAAAATGTAGTAGAAAGGCAGATATTTAGACACAGAGCTATTAAACCTATATGTTTAAGTACTTAGATGAATAACAAAGCAATGCATACTACTGCACCAAGCTGTGCTTAGAACTCATGAAGTCATAGAAGGCGGAAATTGTCTATATTAAATTTAAGTGATGTTAAACCACGTAAAGCACACACACAATACTCCAGCTTTAGCTTCTTATTAGTGGTCTAAGTAGAATCACATAGCATAACAAACAAGGTATTTGGAAACGGGTAGCAGCCCGGCGACACCGCCTCCATTACCAGACTCGCCGACAAAAAGCATACCAACGATATTTGTTCCATAGAATTCCTCTACACTTGTCAAAAAACAAATAACCTATACAAAGACATCGAAAAAATAGAGGAAGAAAAACAAAAGGTTGAAGCGAGAGACGCATAAGAATGAGCGCCGTATACACTGTACCAACAGACTGCATAAAATAAATCATTAAATATTCGTTACACGGCTATACCGATAATAATAGTCGAAAAGTCTAGGGGTGATAGTAGTACATTAACAGCTAGAAACAGCCTAGCCTGCGACGGTATTAAAATACCGCCTGTCATAACTGCAAGTTAACATCGGCACTCAATTAAACAATCCGATAAAAAAACGTATAAAAGTTAACGTGAGAGCTTTAGAAAAAGCTGACACCCCTAGTGACTGCAGCGAACGACGCGCGCCGCTGCGCCCGCGCTTCCCTCCCATTGGCCCGCGCCAGTCGATGCGTCTGCCGTGCGAACGGGACAGAAATACATTTCGCTACTTACGAGAGAGAGATGCAGATAATGCAGTCGGCGGATGCAAGGGTTTCCGATCGTTGACTTCTTTCAAGGCCATGGACGGACTTTTTGTGTCGGCGTAACGCCTGTAATACTGGCCTGAAATGACCTTCAGGGCTTTCTTTTGAGGTCGTGTAATAAGGGCAAGGGTACGGGCAGTGGGTTGTACATAATTAAATTATAAAGATGGGTTTAATTGCCCTGGTATGAGAGTTCAATCGATTCATCATGTGAAATATTTTTTTTTTGCAAAATGTCAGCAAGAGGCCAGCACTCTGTGAGAGCTTTTTATGATTTTGCTCTTATAATCTTAAACGTAATTTATCTAAAATCTAAATACCTAGTTACGTATCGTGTGAGGTCCGACTCTACACCTGTTCAAACAGAGGTAGAGAGCATCTGTATTACTATTATTTCTTATCAGATTATCATTAGAACGTTAGTAGACCGATTGTAAGTTGTAAGTGAATGTTAGTCGATGACCCCAACTTATTTGTGGTTTGTTTGACGTTAGGGTGGATTTGGGTAGCGAGACGGTTACATTACATGACGTATATTATAAATATCATTAATAATTATTTATTTAATAGGGCAAGTCTATGCCCTCAGTGCTTAGCCAAAAAGACCCAGCCAGCGGCAAAAAGAACGGCTTTTTGGTCAAATCACGTGTTTGCTATCTCTTCCGTACCGCAAATTCAGTGCATTGCATTAAACTTTTGTGAAGCTATGTGTCTTGTCTTTCCCGTTGAGACACTTTTTATAAGTACTTATTCATGGACTTGTAGATAATTCCAAAAAATGAGAAAAAGAAAGGAGTAAGGTTCTCGAGTGGCGACCACGAACTGGAAGACGCAGCGCTCTCTGGGGAAGGCATATCATCAGGAGTGAACCTCTTCAGGCTGTTGATGATGGTGATGAGGTAATTCCATATCGTAAATAGAAATATACGATAGATATGCTAGCTCAGATTAAATAACTAGGTACTTTAGTTAATGTAATTGTACCTACAATCAGTGTGTGGGCCGCGATTCCAATTCGATTAATATTCGACAATTCTAAAGTCCTTTTCGTTTTTTTTTAAATTGATTATGAAATATGCTTTACAAGGACGGAATAAGGGGTTCGTTCATAAACTTTCATTGATTTGGCCCATCGTATGGATAAATAGAATTATTCTTCATTATTCCCCATTAAGGACATATGCTTATATTGCTTATGATGAGGAATATGACTCATATTCATATTCTTGCCGATCGCTGATATATTTTTTTTAACGGACAACATACCTTTATGACTCACGCTAACTACTACAATAATAAAAACTAAACTAAAACTAACTACACTACACACTAACTAGCTATACTATACCTACTACAAAGAACATATGGACTGTATAATAGGCCGCGGTGGCCTATAGACAGTCCAAATGCTCCAACCCACTGCCGGTAGGTGGCGTACCCAACATGCTGGCAGCATTGCCTCGTTGAATTGCAATGCTGATGCGTTGAGCCAAATAAGTGCCAGCATTTTGGTCACGCGTCGCATCGACCAGGCGCTCTGATAGACTTTGGAAAACGCGGTGAGCTCCCGGTCTTCATATTATATGAGGCAAGTCATTATGTATACTTAGGTACTCTTTGATTGAGGATTGGCAACAATCCAATCCCATAGCAAAGAATACAAAGACAGTTATAGAACTAAGTGTTCTAGTATTATTACATTATCTGTGGTACAATTGCTAATGGCCATGAAAGTGCAGTACCACCAGCAGGAAGACGTCCATTGCTAAACATAGGCCTCCCCCATAAACGAAAACGCATTTTTAGACTCTTAATAATATCTTCTTGGCTGGCCAGGAAGAAAAAGGAGTAGGTAATAAATAAAAACATGCACATATGCTGGCCACTAACTAGGATTACCTGTATCTAGGGACCCAGAAACTACGAGGACCATAGTCTGACAACACCCAGACACAGAACAATTGTTTGCGTTTTTTAGAGGCTGTCAAAATCCTCAATTGCATAACACAAGTCTCGACTCTCGCCTTCCAAGTTCCTAGGTGCCTTATTCTATTTCATTGAAGAGCCGTCCCGTCATTCGACTATATTATTTTATTCTGTTTTTTAGTACTTGATGTTATAGCGGCAACAGAAGTAGGTCATCATCTGTGAAAATGTCAACTAACTATCACGGATCATGAAATACAGCCTGGTGACAGACGGACAGCGGAGCCTTTAATAGGGAATAGTTCATCTTACGATGAAAAAAATAAACGGCCGTCGGTATAGCCGATTTAACGCAATTATTATAAAATGCACATTGCTTTTTCTTTTTTTATATTAGTTTACCGTCTGTTGCTGACTGTACCAAGTGGCGGTAGATGGCACTTGGTAGTGCTGTGAGGTCGATGGTATGTTATCGAAGTTCGGTTGAATGACAGTAAAGCTTGTAAGCTGCTCAATGAAGGTATTTATCTATCTTATAGCCGTGAAACGATAGCATAGAATAGATAACAATGTGCTATCCTAAGGCCTATAGTGATGGCGTAGTACACCTAATAATAGAGGCAGAAACCGTTCATATAAATGTTAAAATAAATAATAATTAAAGCTGAACCAGAGCATAGGGTGGGTTTTTCATGAATACTTAAGGTAACCAATGGTTAAAAACTAACGAGTTTTGACCATTGGTTAGAAATTGTTAGAGCTTTTAACTATTGGTGAAAAACCCACCCTTCGATAGATACTTTCACTAACTCATGCGATACGTCTTGCTGCTACCCAGAGTAACACAATCCCAAACCTAAATAAAATAAGTATTTTATTTAGGTTATTGATAATATCTGGTAAGTAAGTACTTACCAGATATTATCAATATAAAGTGACATAAATATGATAACATGGCGAAATATTTGTTTTTTAATATTATAGCTGACCCGCCCTGCTAACGGGCGAAGCCAGGGCCACTCGTACCTACTCGAAAGCAAACTAAAAATTTCATTAAATTGGCCAAACCGAAAATTTCAGCGTCCAGGCGTCAGTTAACAATCAGACATGGAAACCGAATTACGTTTGAATAATGGGTAATTGACCAGTCGGCCTACCTAAATGGGGGTTGGCTTACGCTGCGTCACCGGGTTCGTGGTCGCCACTCGAGGCCCGCAGGGAGCCAATGGATACAGAAGGCAAGCAGCCGCTCAAACTGGCGCTCTTTGGGGGAGGCCTATGTTCACCAATGGTCGTCTTCATGTTGATGATGAGTTCATAACGGGTAATTTGTATATCCAAAAACGGAATTGAAATAGAAATAATAGTAAAAATAGATGCGTGGATACCATAGAAGAGTTAGTTACGATCGGCGGTCTTGGTTTTATTCCCGATGAGGTACTTTTTCTATATATATATTTATGATTATAAAGCTATTAATTTAATAGCAAGAAACATCAATGTCTACGCTGGCATTTAACTACACCTAAGAAAAAGAAAGAATTTATGCCATCCCTTTCTACAATGTCATGCATCTTTGGCCCTTATTGTTAGAGTTTTAAAGTTAAGATTATTTTCTTAATATTCAGTTGTAAATAAGTAGGAGCGCCCACGCACATAAAGTTGATGATTCACTGTGAGAATCGATTTGTGTCGCTTGAGCATTGTGTTATCAGAAATGTTATTTAACACTTTACCGTCTCAATGCGTTCTCATGAAAAAATTGAAATAAAAACAGTCTAAAATTACTTAATGCATTTAAATAAAAATCAAATAGTAGGTAGGTATTCGATTCGTTTTCCGAAACATCTACCTACATGTGTAAAATTATACTGAAAGCTCTGTGTGATTATTTTCATGTTTGAAATAGTTGGTTGCGTAATATTATAGAGCACTACTCTTAGTAGTGCTATATGCTAGCAGGAGAGTTCGTAGAGGTACTACCTAAGTATAAATCGAAACTTCGTAACTTGGGAAACCTAACCCACTGCAGTTACACGACTATCCAATAGGATAGACCACCCTAAAAATAGTAAATATAGCAGACGAATAGTAATTTTGAGTTTGTTTCTCTAATGGTATCAAGTTTGGAGTAGGCAAATAGATAAAGATATAGACAACACAGATTGGGAGAACTTATTGGGGTATCCCCATGCAGAAAATTTAGCTGAGAGGTCTGGGGGAAATCTGTGCAGAAACAAACCTTCTGCCTAAACATTAAAATGTCGTGTTTCAAAAAATATATCGTAAATACGCTTTCACTAAAACTCTCTCCTTAAACTTCTTTTAAAAGCTGACCTAATTAAATTAGACAACAAAGGCCAACGGAAGCGCATATTGAATTGCCTCAATAATAAAATTGCAGACACGCACAAGTTATTGACGACACCTTATTAAATTAGCAGCGAATTTAAACACAACCCTATCCCTTCAGACTAGAAACCCATCCGTTCAAAACTGCACCTTCGATCAAACGCAGAAGATTGAAGTTTCATACGCTCAACCGATTCAATATGGCGACGGACTCGGGCGCAGCTTTTTAGTTCCTTTTTTCATTTTTAAACAGTCGTTCGGCGCTCGCAGTCGCCTTCGAAGGGTAGAAAAGAGTACGTGTTTTTAAAGAATTGTTTTAAAATCCTTTGTGTGGTTGGGAGGAGTTGTGGCATGTAACGGTTGAGAAGTTTTAAAAACTGTTTGTGAAGGGTACCATTATCAGTAGCGGTGCCCGGTCGGTCGTTGGAAGGAAGTGGATAGGGGAGCTGTGCCTATAAACTTTACTTGGTGATAGTGTCGTTTGATATACGAATAGTTTGGTAACACCAGAACGGGTATGTTGATTTTGATTTTATGTTGATTCAACAGTCATGCTGCCTAAAAAATGATTTAGCGTCTATGCACAGGTTAGACATAAATAAATTAAAAATCAATAATGTCACCCCTTAGCTTGGTGCGAGTGGATATACTTATTCGTAGAGTGAGGGTCAACTTGCATATATTAGTTTGTACTTTTGCAGGGCAGTGTCACATCGCATAGCCCCCATTGTTCTGTGGCGGTGTTATTGTAGGTACGTTGGATACTTACGTGTTATTCAAAACTGGGGTTCATTCGGTTGCAAGAAGTAGTAGAAAACTGTAATAAAAATCTAATTAGAATCTGATATGCATTTAGTATAAAAGAAAAAAAAATAAGTTCTTGCGAAGAGCAAAATTAATAAGAAAGGTAAGTATGCAACTTACTTAAATCTTACGTCTCAGTTAAGTTATAAAAGTTTCAATGACGTTTTTGTAACTTGGAAATGGTGAAAAATATATTGAACACTACAAAAAATCCTTCACGTGCGTACAAAACGTACCTACCTACATATAGTAAATAGGTATGTAATAAGTGATGGTGTGTTTACATCCGCTTAGAATTAGGTACTAAGCTGTGCCATAACCGATCCTTTATTATTAATATCAACATTTCCTCTAGTTTATTTGAATTCCATTTGATTTCTCCATGTTTTGTATGCCTTGCTACTTACTAATAAATATGAAGTACCTAACATGTTTTGTATTATCATCATCATCAAATCCGGGAATAAAATTATGCACAACCCAAAGTTATATAATTATTATGTCTTCACACAGACTACAAGCCCCGCCGAGGGCTTTGAGGTCTATTATAATTATGAGCTCAGTGTGGTTGGCAATGTTGCCAAATAATGCTTATGGTCAGAATGTATGGGATGTTGTTTTACTACGAGAACCTACGCTATATTACCTAAACTACATCTCACGAAAGAAGTCCCGCGGAATGTTGCTGACCTCTATATTTTAAACTCCCCAAAGATTCAATATAGAATAATTTGTGAATATCGATTATATTTTGTAAAAAAGCACTTTATAGGTACATTATATTATGTATTGACGTAAATTACTTACTTTCAAAATTAGTTCCACTTATTGCCGCGGGGCATCTTTTGTGAGACGGAGTCTACTGTGATTTTTTTAAATTGAAGTTACCCATTCACCAATAGAGGGATTTAGATGTCAGTTTTAGTTTTACCGCTTATAGCGTAAGCCAATAGTTTAATTTTTTTAAAGAAAAAATTAAGTAGAATCACGAGGTCCACGTTAAGCTATTCTTTGGTGCTAAAACTTTAATACTTTGCGGTTTTTTTTTTTGAACGGACTAATAAGTACTGTTTCTAGTTTCTACCGGGTTTTATAATCTCTGGTCTCTACCGAAGTTTACAGCGTCACCGGGTTGGTAGATAACTTCAATAGCGCAAGTCTTGCTTGCCTTATAAGGTTCGATTCTAAACATTTTCTTTTTTGTGTTTCAGAAATCTGATGAAATCCATCAAAATCTCACCCAATCATCTTCATCAGAAGATCCCAAGAACCACAAGTCACGATTGCGACACCATCGTATCACCATTTCTAAGAATGACTCTTCTACTCTTCAACAAGGCTCTAGCGAGAGACCGTGACAACGCTATGGTAGCGTATGAGTGTGTCTCACTCTAACGGCGACGACAAGTTTTCTCGCGCTGCGCATGCTAGATCATCTCTAATCCGTTTGTGAAACGATGAAGACTCCAAACGTAGCTGGGGCTGGTAACTCCACCACCGTTGGCGGTGACCATTCGCCAACGGAGGCGTAGTTCCCTCTCCTAGTTGCGTGGTTCTACGATGGAGCTGGTGAGCTCAAGACAAGAGAAAATGAAGAAAAGACACTGAGTACCTAATACTTACCTACAGCCTTAAATACAAATTGAATACTCCGCTACCTCTTGTTAGTTAGTTATAGGTGGGAAACGCTTTGTAAGTTGACCCTAGGTTATAAGAGACGAAAAGAAATGTAACTAAAATGGTCTTAGTTTATGGCTTTTGTTGAATAATTTCTAACCTCAGCCAAAATGTGGCATTGTATTGTTTATCCGTAGATTATAATTGTAGGCATGACATGTAAAAGCCAAATTATATTTCATGCCAAGGTATGCTTATAAACGGTAGGTATATACATTCTATGGAATGTAATAAGTTAACATGGAGTAGATTAAAAAAATCTATGTCCATAATGTAGGGGTCATTCTTACATCAAGTTTATTTTTTGTTGCATAATTAACCTTCCAATGCCTATTGTAACTTTAAAAAAAGTAGATTGTGAAGAGATAAAGGATCAACAAGAAATTGCAACAAAATTATATATTTTATTGGGCTTCATAGTTACAAATAATACGAAGTACTAGCAGATCTACACTCGCCACTTCGTAGTAACTTCACTCAGCACCCCTAGTTGGTAGTGTGGAACAAACTCGATGGCGGCTGTGAAGTGCGCTGCAAGCCCGCACGCGCATTATGCGTACTCCGCTTACTCTGCCCGCGCACATTTGTGGTGTTGCGCCGACTTCACAGCCGCCATTGATTTGAATTGTACTACACATATGAGTTTATTGTATGTAGATTACTGTACTTGCAACTTGCTACCGCGTATGGAAGATTAACAATAGGCTACCCGCCTCCAAAAATGAATGAGGAAATATTATTTTCTTAAAATAGGTTCACACAAATGTAATAATTAAAAAAATTGTAAAATCAGCGCCTGTCCCTTTCATGCTAAACGGAGTATGGCCATAGTGTAATAAATACTAATAGTAAATCAACTCGGGCGGCTAGACGGAGCAACGTTGGGGTGCGGTATCAAAGAGAGCGGTGTCGGTGTCTGCGGTAGTACCGGCTAGCTTCATTGGCTTACCGGTACGCGGCAGCCCCACTACGGCCGAGACGGCCTTTTAGGTATATTGCGGTACAACAAAGGAGTTGACGCACTATTAGTATGTATTACACTATAGTATGGCGCTGGCGGCACTGCGAGGAGATTGTATTTAGTCTATCTAGAGCCTACCACAGCTTAGCAAAAAACACTAAGAAAAAATCATTTCTGACGTCACTGTGTGGTTGAGATGTCCCTTTCTATTCTTGTACATTAAAATGCTTGTAACTTTGTCTTTTTTTGAGATATTTAATTTTAGTTTTCACGACGATTCATTAATTAAGGAACTTTATTTATTTAGGCAATAAAATTATAAATGTCAAATACCCTGATGAGGAAAAATCATTCCTCTTAAAGCCAAATCTGTTGGCCATGAGGACACTTGAATATTTATGAAATCCAGCGCCCCTAGTGGCAACTATAGTGAACTAAAGATTCCATACATTTTTACGGTATTCATCGCGAAGTACAATAATCTACTTTCAGATAACCATATGTATAGGAGTACCTATAGGTCCAAATGCACTTGCGTTACCAATTCTCACTATAAGTAGCTTAAGATCCTGAGATAAGAACCAAACATTAACCGTTAAAGTTTACGCTAACCTTATTTTATAGATATGAACGTGATACTAAAAAAAACGTTACAAGAATATAAAAGTATGAAAGAAATACTAGAAAAATTGCTACAAATATATTAAGGAGTGAAACACCAAACTTCAAAAAAATACTGTAGGTACTGTAATTTTTGGATAACTAGAATATAATGGTATGACGTCATACAGAAACATTGTACAGATATTCATACCGGTATACAGTCCCTGCTTTAACGGACATGCCCGCCTGCACTGAAGTGTATTAAAATACAGCCTAGCTAAGTAATACTTAACAGGGTTTTTGTACGTTTGTTAAATTCATGTCACTGAATACTAAGCGGCCATTGGTTGTACCCATCGGCTATCCTCAACCAATGAGCGTTCAGTACTTGGTGGATTAAGTTAACAAACATGTACCTACAACAAGCCGGCAACTGTATTACGTAAAAACTGCAACAGCAGTAGCAATGCGGACACCAAACACCTAGCAATCAGTCGCAAGATGTCCACCGTTTGCACACCTGTCACTGAATCAACTTTGGCCTTAGACACTAGCGCCACTGGCAACAGAACAACAATAGATGGAAACAAAATAATGTAAGTTTTAGTTCATCGATTTTCCGACAGTCGGAAATCTAGCGCTCGATCTCTTTCTGCTCTGTCAAAGTGACGTTTGACAGCAATGATTGCGCAATTGACGGGCTTGATAGCTCAGTTGGTAGTAACCCTGCCTTCTGAACTGAGGGCCGTGGGTGCGATTTTACCCGGGACAAACATTTGTGCGATGAACATAGATGTTTGTTCTGCATCTGGGTGTTATATTAGTAACTGTTGTATTCTATGTATGTATTTACAAACAAAAAAGTATATAAGTATTATATCAGTTATCTAGTTCCCATAGTACAAGCTATGTTGCAAACTGATTGCGAGTTACGTAATAACCCCGCGGAGAACTATAATTTGAAAATCCATCGCATTGATTGGTTGCTTTGAAGTGTGAATTCTGTGATTGGTTGGTTGAATTAGTTCCAATGACTCTCACGATGTCTCTTAGAAATCAGCGCCAAAATGGCGAAAACAAAATGGTTCAGTCAATTATATGTAGTCCAGCGTACTATTAATAATGGAGGCCTTAACTAATGTGGAATTATCAAAACCCTGGTCACTCTATTTACAGATTATAAAAATACACAGTACAAGCATAAAAAAAACTATTTTACAAACAGTCTACCACAAGGTATCAACAAAAAGTACACATTACAATTAACCCTATCGCAACACAGAAATGCATTTAGACCTATATCTAACTAACTATAGACACATCATAACCTTTTGAAACAAAATTCGCTTGGCACCATCGTATAGCGGCTGAGTAAGCAGTGGACATCAGTATAACTAGCAATAAAGGCAACACCTGAATGTTTTCTCGCTCACACCGATGCTTTCATGTGCATAGTGGGACAGAGAAATCAATAGCTTGTAAGATGTGTGCTTTATTGCTGCCAGTTAAATATTACCTACTATACTATAGTGACTTGTAAGAAAACTGGCACGCCTTCGCAAATATATTATGTGACTTACAAATTACTAATTTTCCTTTTAAAATATAAAATTTTTCGAAAGAGGCTTATATCTAGCCATTTACAATATGGCTTTGGATAGGCTTTGAACATTTTAAATGCCTACATTTTGCCCATCTTTTTTTTTTGTTTGAAATTGTAGCCAAACATAAAACTTATCTAAATCGATAGCTGATATTAATACGAACACGAGACAAAATCTCTGACATCAAAATGAAACGTATACCTATATACCACACAAAACTGGTGGCGCGCCGCTGCACCGGTAAGATTAAGAACTAAATTGAAGGTATGAATTGGGAAATATTCTTGAACTCGAAAATATTGTTTTCCAATCATCCAACAATTAATTTGGATGGCAGTTCGAAGATATAGTCCGAGAATTAGGCCCGTATAACCGCAATAACCGCAAGATTGCAAAAGCCATGAGATACTGCTCCCATGGCTTTTTAGGGAACCTTAAAATTTTTATCGAGGGGTTTTTTTACTTCAATAATTCTCGCACCTTGTCGTAAGCAGATCTACATTATAAGTGCTGTTTATAGTGAATGCTTATGGAAGTACCATTTTTGTTTCTACAGTAAGTACTATCATGGAAGAAGGCTCCTACTTTAATCCATGCTACTACGTTCGAACTACAGATGGCGCTGTAATAAACTAACCATAGCCAACTTGTCAATGTCATTATTTCGGCGTGTCGTTTTCTTACCGGTCACTGCATTCCTAGTACAAAACCTCAACTAGACTAGACTTAGGCATTAGGCACGGTTTACAAATTAAAGCCTAACTATAGCAATTTTAATGATATTGCTCTTTAGTTACAATCGAATTAATCACATTTTTTATTACTTATTTTAAATCTTAGGGGATGAATGTGGCACGTCGGGTTAATGGTTTTTAACAGACAGGGTACTGTTTCCACATTTCACATGGTAACTGACTGTAATATACGAAAGTAATAGTGTATATAAGGAAAAACAGGATTAGTAGTAGTACATAGAGGAAAATTTACAGTATTTTGACGAATAAAGCTACTTATACAAAAAAAAAACAAACATGTTTTTCTATTTACATCCGGAATTTGTCCAAAAGCATTTTTTAACTTGTAATTTTCCACTGCTGGGAAAAGGGCTCCCATTTTCTTCCATTCGTGGTCAATCCATGTGGATTGGAAAGCATTTAGGTTGCTACCTTTTTCTGGACCTTCACTACAGGAACCAACTGTGCGTGTCCACTTATGTCCCTACTGTAGAACTGTGTGAACTTTGACAGCAGTTGAGCGGCAGACGCATTCGTAATAGGGAGGCAGATCAAATGCAATACAACTGCCTAACATTAACGTTACACTTACGCGCGCGTTAATATTCGTGCTAGGCTTACTGTACCTTTCCGGTTTATTTTTGCTGATCATAATTATTTCCTGCTCATTCTCATTCAAGCTTCGCGCTTTAAGGCGACGGGTAGGCCGGATAAGCAGATAGCAAAATTCGTTTAAAGAAACATCGACCTTAACATTGGTCATTGTAGAAGTCTACAATGTTAAGGTCGATATCAAATATCAATTCAGTCTGAACTTCCGCGTAGTACTTAAGACGGTGCATTTATTTATCTTTATTTGCGGACATCATATACAAGTTAATGAAATAAATTACATGATATATTAAATGCAAAGCTCCACGTGCTCTAATAGGTATGATGACTAAAATTTTTTGTTTGGATAAATTATATTCCTCAAAAGATAAACATTTGTGAAAACAAAAATTAAATAACTCAAAAAATGACCAGGTTACAAGCATTTTAAAAACCCGAATAGAAAGAGATAGCTCAAACGGCCAGTGACGTCAGAGGAAGGTCGTTACAGTACCTCATTACTAAGCTGTGGTAGCTTTTCATACAATCTCTTTGGCATGTGACGTCACGAGTAGATTTTTCATAGTAACTGTGGGGGCGCTCTGTTTCGCAAGGGACAGGAGATGCCTCCTGTAGAAACTTTAAAAGCATATTACTCCGTGATCTATTTACCGATTTTACTTATTTTTTCAATAATTGCATTCATTTTTAATCTTCTTTATGTAAGTATCATTTACATGTTCATTTTTAATAGTAGTCATGATGCCTATTACGCCAAGACACATCCGTAAAAAATCGCCTTCGCCTTAAAATACTGAATGAGTTCGTAATAATATTTTTTTTGTATTTAACAAATTAAATAACCACCATGCCAAACCCACCCCTTTAAGTCCACTGCTCACCCCGCGTGATTACAAAGGGAAATAATAACAAATGTGTACGAATAATAATAACATATAATAATAACTATGTACAAATGACTCGTGTGATGGATACGGCTGAAGTCGCTGGCTACCGCGTGTTGTGATATACCTTCGATAAATATGTATTGTTCCTAAATGTTGATGCGTTTACCTGAAACAAGATTTTTTTATTACAAGGTATGATTTGAAGAACATACTAGGTGGTAGGACTTTTCTGCGAAGTTCGTCTAGGTAGGTACCACCGCTTTGCCAGTTATACTGCCGCCAAGCAGTAGTGTGCTAGCACTACTGTATTCCGGTTTGAAGGGCATTGTAGCTAGCGAAATTACTGGGCAAATGACACTATATGAGCTGATTATACAGTGTAGTAATCTGATTACTAGACTGTGTGATGTCTCAGGATGACGTGCGCAGTGCAGTGTCACGCGAAACTTTACTTTAGACACACGGTTAGCTAGGATTGGCTATTTTAGACATAGTTGGCTTCAGTTGGCTAATTGAGACACGGTTGGCTGGAGTTGGCGGATACCTTACTAGGTAGGTCTGCAAGCCGGCGGATGCAGTTCCCGGTCGGCGCCGCTGTAGCTGATGTTAAGCAGCATGGCCTCGAACGGGTCGCTGCGCATGCGCTGCTGGTTGGCCCCGGCCGCCGCGCCCACGTCGCGGATCAAACGGGATTCTTCGCACCCGTCCTTGGGACAAACGGGACTTGTTATAATCCATTGGAAAATGTTCATTTTTAAGGGCGATTAATTCCATTGTCGTGGATATATTAACGGGTTCCTATTTTTCGAAATGATGTTGAATAGAATAAAAATATAAAATAGAATAGGATATCGTTTACTCAACTTCACAATGCTTAGGTGTACCTACACAATAAAAAAATCATTATGAACCAACAGGAAATTAATTAATTTTAATGTTTCCAAGTGAGGTGTCTAATGTAGTCTAAAAACCGTAAGTGTCAAAATCTGTCGTCATGTTAGATTACCAATAGTGTCAAAATCTGTCGTCATGTTAGATTTTTACACTAATTTAGTCTAACAACCATAAGTAGTCTACCGATAGCGTCAAAATCTGTCGTCATGTTAGATTTTTACACTAATGTAGTCTAACAACCATAAGTAGTCTACCGATAGCGTCAAAATCTGTCGTCATGTTAGATTTTTACACTAATGTAGTCTAACAACCATAAGTAGTCTACCGATAGCGTCAAAATCTGTCGTCATGTTAGATTTTTACACTAATGTAGTCTAACAACCATAAGTAGTCTACCGATAGCGTCAAAATCTGTCGTCATGTTAGATTTTTACACTAATGTAGTCTAAAAACCATAAGTAGACTACCAATAAAGATAAGATAAAAATAAAGATAAAGATAATTTTATTTGTTTGAACATGAGTAAATACATTTACAAAAATACATGCATTGGTGTTATGGTGATTTTTAGTCCACAATGTCTTGCCTGCACAGGCGTACAAATGATTGTCAGAGAATGAACTGCTGTCCCGTAATTTAAATAAGAAAGACAAAAATGAAATAATTAAAATATTAAATTAGTAATAACATAAATGAAATAAGAATAAAATGTCAGGTTAACTAAAATCCAAATGCACAAATCATACAACAACAAAAAAAACACAAATATAGTATAAAATAATAGTGTCAAAATCTGTCGTCATGATAGATTTTGACACTAATAAGTTCTACAAACCATCCCCCTATCCCGATTCACGCTGTACTCGCTGTCACCGCTCACATCGCTCACGTTGATTATTCAGCGTTCCGATTCAGATACTGCGCTCACGACTTTGCGCGCTGTCAATGACTCTGAACAACCAATCACGGACGGCGATATCGCAAGATGGCGTCGGTCATGACGTTTACAAGAGATTTCGTTGTCGCGCACACGGCCATTCCGTACGCGATTTTAGCGCGATGATATCGATATTATCGATTTTAGCGTGTCTCGGAATACGGCTCAAAAGTAGTGTCAAAATCGGTCATTATATGGGACCATTCATGAACAACTATGATAATTGAAGTAGCAGACTTCGGGCCCAGATATCAAGTTCATCCATGTACACCTTTTATATATTTATTTATTTGTGCAAAACTATTAAGTAAATAAATAGTTCCGTGTGGAATACCTCAGGCCTAGGGCTCCACAGTCGGACAGCAGCCTCGATGCCGCTGGTTGCTATAAGGAAGGCGGTAGGATGGAACTGCACACAGTTGACGATGGACTCGTCACCGCGCAGACACCGCACGATGTTGCCAGACTTGCGACACCAGATGAACAGGCTTCCGTCGTCCGAACTGCCAGTTACAAAAATTTATATAAATAAAACTTAAATGGTGCTTGTGAATCTGTGTCGTTCCTTTAGTAGGACTACCGCATCTTTTTCCATGGGTATAGTAAAAAGTAAAAGCAGGCTAAGGCATTAAAATATCCCGGAATTGGGCACTTTTGTAATATTTCCCCGTACTATAATATTCGCTATGGATTTTCCGCGGAAACCGCGGAGAGATGATGGATGCAGGAGTTGAGCAGTCGCTCAAAGTGGCGCTCGGAGGAGGAGCCTATGTTCAGCAGTGGATGTCTTCAGGCGGTTTATGGTGATGATGGATTTTTTACTATACCCAAATTCTAAATTAAAGACCAAAAAACTAAAGAAAGGGGTTGACAGAACGAAAAAATTGATAGAAAACTGTGCAATTGATAATTTGACGATAGACATCATTATTGATTTTAAATTATAAAATTATAAGCTTAGGTCCTATCAAATTGTAAAAATTAAAGAACGGTTTTATCATGCATTTATATTTCTTAAGCTGGGAACACAGCAGAGGTTTCAAACATTTTGTGCAATCGCCGCCATTTTGTTTTCTGTTTGTGTAAGTAAATCATTTACGTATTGTTTGGTTTAATCTAGTCACATCTCATAGAAATGCGGGTGAACCAAATTGAAAACGCCTCGCGCGTATTTTTCAGTGTGTTTGAAAACGTCTTAATAATTCTTCCTAATTCATTATCTATTTTGTAATTAATCCTTAAAATAGTAGACACATTCAAGTAACTATTTTGATGGAAATTTTATTACAACAGGTCGAGCGCACCTGACTTGTCACTTTGACAATGACATTTGTTGACATTTCTGTGTTTACATTTTTGATCTTTATCCATGAATTAGGGTAAAGAAGTTAAGTACTAAAATAAGTTATCAAAATATAATGAACATTACTCACCCGGCCGCTAGAAAGTTGGCGTCCGGTCCGAGGAAGTTGGCCTCTTTGATATCTGTGGTAGTGTTGCAATGTCCTAGGAACCGTTGAGAGTAATCCAGCGCACTCGCTCGCAGTTGGCTTTCCAGTACACTCATAGTTTGTTGGCTAACTTCCTTCTCACCGCTGCCAACTGGAAAAAGTTGGCCAACTAAGGTTATTGAAGTTCACACAGCACCTACTGACTAGGGTACTATAGAATAGAGAATAGAGTGAGTGAGACACCAATAAAACGTTCGCTCTTTCCGAAAAAAAATACGCTTTATTTTAAATTTTTTTTATGACGATCTATTTTCACCTGATGTTAAGCGTCGATAGCAGTAGCACTGTCACTCGGAACTTTGTTACTCGGTTTTATATCGTTTTTGTGATTGTCGCTTTTTTTTGTATATCCATTTATTGTTATTATTCAAGTTTACCGGTGTTTCAACGTTTGTAATATTGTAAAGATATTGTAATGATTACAATAAATTATAAAGTAAAAAGGTTTGTATTGTTCTGTTCGAGCTGTGGATTTTATTTACAAGAAATAAAAAGAATTACCTTCGTCCGGTTGCGTTTCCATGTTATCCAACTTCACGTTGATGTCCTTCTGTAGAAGAAACACAGCGTGGCTGTTCGCGTGCCTCGGAAACTTGTCCTGCGAAGACAAAATAAATAAAAAATATTCGCTTTATTATCGTACTAGCTATGGAGACTTTTAATTGGCTCTGTAAGATTAAATTAATATTTTTTATTTATTTTTTTATTATTTTGCTGTATATTCTATTTCGAATTTGTTCGCAACATTGTTTTCTTTAATCTGTGTTCACACCCTCATAGTTAAATGCACGCGCAACGCTAGCCAAAAAATACTAAAAGAAACCAAAGAACATCAAACTAGCGCTTAAAGAAATCTGCGCGCCATTATCCACAACCAAGATCAATACAAGTCTGTTTTCTTCGCAAGTGTGATGAAAAACTTCGTACGAAACATGTGTGACAAAACAATCTGGGCCCCCTTATTGCACATTATACCGCCTCGGGTGTAATGATCAATCTAGCACACTCGCATCATAATGTAACTAACCGATTCAGCTATTTTTAAGTCAGCGTGCCAACTCTTAGAGGACCTTAGTTACCTTAAAATAAAGCAGACATTCGTGTGCTTCCCGCGCTTTAGATAGGTCCATGAGTCCTTTCGCAAGTCTAAAATGAGACTTGACATGCGCCGAGTCCAGTTTTATTGCCCGATAGCAGTCCTTTATAGCCGCGTATGTGTCACCTGACCTGTTAAACAAAATACTACACATTATATTTAAGTCGCAGTGTCATATCACTCGGAAACTATTATAAAGTGTCCTGTAGCACTGCAATGCACACGTCATCTTGAGAAATCACCGGTCTATATGTAGTTTAATTATGGTAAGATTTCTTAGACTGTGAGATCAGATCATAAGGTCTCATTTGCCCAGTAATTTCACTAGCTAGAGTGTCCTTCAAGCCGGAACACAGTAGTGCTTGTACACTACTGCTTGGCGGCAGAATAACTGGCAAAGCGGTGGTGCCTACGTAGACAACTTTGCAGAAAAGTCCCACCACTTAGTAAGATATCACCATTGTCATCAGCCTAAAGACATCCACTGCTTAGGCTTCCCTATAGAACACCGCTGAGCGGCTGCTGGCCTCTGAGATAGATCCACCTAGTAGGTATTAGCTAGTAGGTATTTACGTCTGCGGATCTCCTCATTTCAGAACCCTCGGAAGGCAACCTCGCCCGTAGGTTTCACGATAGATCGTAAAAATACTTCTTATCATCATTAACAGCCTGAAGACGTCCACTGCTGACCATAGGCCTCTCCAGGGAGCGCCACTTTGAGCGGCTCGCCTCCTGCATCCATCGGCTCCCAGCGGCTTTCACCAGATCGCCGGTCCACCTAGTGGGGGGTCTGCCTACGCCGCGTCATCCGGTTCGTGGTCGCCACTCGAGAACCTTTCTTCCCCATCGGTTATCAGTTGTACGAGCGATGTGGCCTGCCCTAGCGGCCATTACCTACCATGCCAATTTTAAGAGCTATGTCGGTGACTGTACCGAACAAAAAGTACGTATCTAAGTTCCATCAGTTATCTGGTTCTTATAATACTAGCTTTGCTTAGTTTGGGAGTAAATGGTAATGTCTACAAATATTTATTTATTTAGTTCTGCAGATCTTCTCATTTTGGAACTCTCGCATGAATACCTCGAGGTCTCTCGATAGCTCATAAACACACATCTAGTATACAGATTAATTTGACATCTAGTATATTATAAAGCCGCGATATATTACCATCCCCTCCTCATGAGCGCGGCAGCTCGGTTAGAGTACAATATGGCGCAGTCGGGACACCGGCCTATAGCCTCGTTATACAGCTCCACGGCACTCGAGTAGTTGCCTTTGTTCACCAGGTCATTCGCCTTCAAACAATACATGCACACTGTGATTACTCGGGTAATAATCAAACAGATATATTGTTAAGATCAGAAGCGGACTTGACTCAAAAATACAGGCTTGTTCATAAATCTTAGATATTTTATGTTAACAAAGTAATGTCACGAAAAGTCACTGTCAAAGTGTCTTTTAATAAAAATATTTTTTGTTTATTTTGATTCTTAACAATTCAGCTGTTTTGTTTGTATAGTCTGTTAATGATCAACATTCGCTCGCAGGCTACTTCTTGTTTGTCTCTGTTTTCACATTCGTCACTCCGAGTTTTCCGTGACATTCAAAGATTTTCCGGGGCCGGTTTTTGACTGGCGATAGATTTCCTGTTCTTGACAAGGTTCTTGAGATCGACAGACCCAGCTAAGGATCCATTTTGCGAACGAATTTCCGGATCAAATTTATCAAACTACCAAAAGACAGACAAAAATCACAATAAAATAAAAACATCGAGAAAACAAAAACAAATAAAACGGGAAATGATGGCAGCAGACCATGTCCTCTTGAAAATGTTTAGAACCTCTACAGTATTACCAGTATAATAAAATATTTTCTACCAAAAATTGTTGATTTTATCATAAAACTTTATAGAACAGATATTTCGTCAAAATGAATAGTACAAAATGAAGTTTATTTTATAATTGATCAGTTTACTGCCAGGAAAAAATAACTGAATATTGTTTTGGTCTAAGTATAGTAAACTACCAATATAAAAGAAGATATTTGTGTTGTTTGTGTTTGTTTGATGTTTGTTCTGCGTCTGGGTGTTATATAGTATTCTATGTATGTATTTACAAATAAAAGAGTTCATAAGTATTGTATCAGTTATCTACACTTGGGTGCAAAAAATTCGCACGTATGCAACATTTTGACTTTCGCTGCATTTTTATTTTTGCGATTTTAACGGTATTGCAATATGTTACTACCATTAAAACAAAATGCACACGTAGGCTTTTGAGTGACACATCGAGTGACCATCAACCTCTATAAACAATACAATAACAACAATACAATAGCATAACCCGAAATCGCTCGTTACAGGTAGAGACGCTCGCACTACTTGTCACAGGTATAAAATGGTGCATTTTAAGGGTAGTGACCTCATTCGCACATCAACCTTTTCTTTGAACAGTCGTCAATTGATAACATCGTAACCCAAAATTAAAAAATGAGTACCACACCAGAAATAGCCGCTCAAGTGGTGGCCCTACTTCAAGCAGGGAAAAACCAAATTGAAGGGGCAAGACAACTGAATCTAAGCCGGTTCTCTGTCCGTCGAGTATGGCAGAGGTATCAAGAGACTGGCGGCTTCAAACGGCGCCAAGGATCTGGCCGACCCCGTGCCACAACAAGGCGTGACGACCGCTTTATTGTGACGACTGCATTGCGCAATCGGCGTTTGAATGCAGTTCAATTGGGACAGCGTCTCCAAGAAACACGGGAAGTCGATGTCAGCCGATGGACAGTCAGAAGACGACTACGGGAAGGGAATCTGACTGCGCACAGACCAGCAAATGGACCGAAACTGACCCCAGCCCACCGACAAACCCGCCTTCAATTCGCTCGAGAGCATTTGGAATGGACTGAAGACCAATGGAGCGCAGTTCTGTTCTCTGACGAGTGCAGGATGTGCCTACATGGCAACGATGGAAGAGGAAGAGTCTACCGAAGGCCAGGCGAGCGATTTCAACAATGCTGCATCGAAGAACGAGTCTCTTACGGCGGTGGATCATGCATGTTCTGGGGAGGCATATCACTGGAGGCAAAGACTGAACTTATTTTCATCTCCGGAGCTAATCCTGGCCGCCGATCAAGGGGATTCACTTCTCAAAGGTACATCGGGGAAGTACTCCAGGACCACGTTGTACCATTTGCGGGATATATTGGAGAACACTTCATCTTCATGCAAGATAATGCAAGACCGCATACGGCTCGTATTGTGTACCAGTACCTTGAAGAGGTTGCGGTGCCTGTCATGGAGTGGCCAGCTCGCAGCCCGGACCTCAATCCGATTGAACATTTATGGGACGAGCTAAAAAAACGAGTTCGGGCCAGAGACACTGCCCCAACGAGTCTCCAGGAGCTGCAACATGCGATTGAAGAAGAATGGGAGGCCATACCGCAAGATTTTATAAAAACTTTAGTTCAGTCAATGAAAAAACGCATGGAAGCAGTCATTCGGGCTAGGGGAGGGAACACCCCTTATTAATAAAAAAGTTTTTATGCTGATTTTCATGTTTTTAATTTAATTTCAACCCCTAACTTTTATGTTATAAATACACAAAAAACAGGTACTTCAGACATTTACCCAAAACTCACTAAGTAGACGTGGTATAAGGACAAAAAAGGTACTGCTGGATAGGTTTTGAAATAAACTTTTATATTAGATACCAAAAAAATAAAAAACAAACATGTTTTTTTTTTATTTTTGAAAATTTGATGAAAATTTATACATGTGCTAATTTTTTGCACCCAAGTGTAGTTCCCATAGTACAAGCTATGCTTAGTTTGGGGCTAGATGGCACTGTGTGAAATGTCCACACATATTTATATTTATTTCTATTTTATTTTGTGCACTGGTATCCCCTTTGTTTACATAAAATATCTACTGCATCCACGAGAAGAGATGGAGTGGTCCTACCCTTAAGCCGGAACAATCGATTAAAAAAAGAAAATAGAAAGAAATAAAATGTTTTATTCATGGCAAGCTCAAATAAATTAGTAGAATATTTTAAAGTAACAAATACACGATTGACAGTTGCCACGAATCGGTCCCAAGCCCCAACTCAGCATACACAACAAACAAACAAACAAACAAACAAACACAAAATTACCAGGGACCAATCCTACTTACCACTTCTTTAAGATTCCTAACAGAATCCGGCAGTATTGGCGTCTCTATGGTCCCATTTGATCCATTAAGGGCGGAACTTGTGGTGCCATTCTTAGGGGTGTGTTTCTCACCCTCCCGACAGCCGTGGTTGTGTTGAATGATGAACGATTCCACCAACACTGGCCGTCGTGCTGAGTTTATATCGAATAGGTACACCTGGAAAAAACAGAGGAATAAAAGAAAAACCATGGGGTCATTGGTATTACTGATCCAGTTTTAACCGGTTCATATTGGTTGTTACTGGTAATGACTGGTAATGACTGGTTATTACTGATGCTATTTCAAACTTTCACGGTTGTCACATTTTTGATAGTAATTACGGGATCTTTACCGTGATTGGAATCATTTCTGAGTTTTCACATACAACTCAACTAAAAAATATATCTTGACACTGGCTAAATGATTTAAACCAGCCAAAACATTTAAAATAAGGGTGAAAGTTAATTGTACCTGTTCCGATCCTAAATTAACAAGCAGTTCGTTTCCGTCGTGACTGAACGCGACGTAAGTCGTCGCCTTCTTAGGGAAGTTTTGTTCTGACGGCTCCATTGATAAGTGGCCTGTAAGAAAAATGACTTCTTTACTTGGTTTACTATGGCAGCACTGCACTGTAAAGTAATAAGATCGACTTATTACGTTAACTATTTAGCATACGAGGCATTAGACACGCCATTTCAACACCATTATCAGCCAGAGAGCCTAGTCTGAGTTCATTTGACAGCTTTCACATTTCACGGTGTCTGGTGAGTGATGCGTTTTTGTACGGTTTCACGATAGGCGCCCCTAGTGAGCGAATATGAACCACAGACTAATGAGAATGAGTAAAACGCATTACTCTCCATACACCGTGAGACGTGAAAGTAAAGTAAAGTAAATATTTATTTAGCCAGAAAGTTTACATGCGTTCCTTTATTTACTCAACAACTTAAATAATAAATAACATAAAACATTAATAATACCTACTTAAAAAAAAAGGACTAAAACAAAATTAAATCTAAACTAAAATGATGTGTTGTTGTGTTATTTGCTATGCGTTCCTTAATGTAATAATAACCAACAGACAAATTCTACAAACCAAAATTAAAAAAAATAATTAAATACGAAAATTAGTAATGAAGTGATTACTTAGTTGTTTACCAGTTATATATACAAGGCGACATGATACAATATTAACATTTCACAGTGGGCCCCAAACTCGGCAGAGCCTGTATCTTGGTGGCCCGAAGCTGTCAAATAAACTCGGACTAGGCTCTCTGACTATGCTCCCGATGGTGAGAAATAGGTTTTTTACGATTTGCTTCCACACATCATGGGAACAGCTAACGAGTGGTAAAAAATAAAATAAAAAATTGAAAAAGAAAATGAGTGATAATGAAATGTATTTCCCGAAAATAACAATAAAATCCAAATCAAAGTTTTATAGAAAACAGGCTATTCTTGGCACTTTTACAATCTTGTAGCCTTCAAATCGAGAGTAAACAGGTATCAAATTAATTTGTAAAGGAAAAATTAGGATTAAGGGGACTAAAATTCGGACATGAGACCACTTGTCACGGTAGCTTAAGTAAAGCATATCCGGCTTGAGGGCTGGATGGATGGGGGTTGAATTCCCGCTCGTGGTTCTAATCCTAAATTGTTCCTTTACAAATTAATCTGTAGATTACGCTGAGCAGGCGATCCTGCTATAAAAATCATAAATATAAACAGGTATCTTCTAGGCAAGCGGGTACCATCGTAGACCGCATCGTCACTTTCCATCAGGTGCGATAGCGGTCAAATGCGGGCTCATTAAGTTATGAAAAAGCTGTTTGGATCACGCTGAATTGTTCCAAATAAATAAATAATAAATAAATAAATATGTGTGGACATTTTACACAGTGCCATCTAACCCCAAACTAAGCATAGCTTGTACTATGGGAACCAGATAACTGATACAATACTGGGGATGTAATGGGGGTAATAATTGGTCCACACGTAGATAGATAAATAGGTAAAAAATGTTTTATTGTACAATCAACAAAAATGTAGGTACATAGGCAAACTTAATGCTGGAGAGCATTATCTTTCAGTTAACCTGGGTGTAACTTAGAAATTTTTAACACTATGTGTGTTTTCTTTCAGCACATACCTGGCGCGAAGTAATGTACGGCGGCGCGAGGGATGGTGGTGTCGGGATCGTCTGGGATCCGCGAGCAGCACTGGCTCTGTCGCTCCCACGACATTCGTGACGCACCCGAACCGGAGCCGTTGTTCTACGTGTCGTACAACAATTGTGTACAAATAAACTGCCCGAAAACTCTCATCCTCATCAGCAACAACCTGACGACGTCAACTGCTGAACATATAGGCCTCCTTCACAGGGTGCCACTTTGAGCAGATGCCCAGTGCTGGTCTCCTACATCCATCAGCTCTCCACGGTTTTGAAAAGGCCGTCGGTCCATCGGGGGGGGGGGGGGGGACGCTGCGTTCCGGTTCGTGGTCGCCACTCGAGAACCTTTCTTCCCCATCGGTTATCAGTTCTAGGAGCGATGTGGCCTTCCCATTGCCATTTCGTGTTGCTAATTCTAAGAGCTATACCCATCGAAACAATACCCATAGAAGTATAATACGAGGTCCGAAATGGCCAAACGCAAACGCAACCGCTGTGGGTGGGGCTTAATTTTGCAACCGCGCGTGACGCCATTCTCATCACGACCGCCGCGCTGTGAAGTAGTCTTACTTGGACTGCGTTATGAAATAACGACCCAAGCGACGTTTTGATGAAAATGAGTTTCGCGGCAACATAAATACATCATCTGTAAAATTTTCAATAACTATCACGGTTCATGAGACACAAGCCTGGTGAGTGGTGACAGACGGACAGCGGAGCGGTTTCTCAGAATGAGACTGCCACAGTTGGCCATTTAATGTTAAAATAACAGTTGAAATGCAAGAGCACTCTTAGTTGACCGAACCAAATCGATTTGTGCTGATCTGAACTATCCGCATCTGTATCGGTGTTTCTAAACATGAAGAAATCTTACATCAAAACCAGTTAGCTCCCCAACTATAATGCCGATATGTAGAGAGAGTCGCAGCTATGCATCTACATAGCTGTGTCCCTCTTATCGAGCGTCAAAAGGAGTCACTGATCAGCCAATCAGGGAATGACCACTATGCTGGCGGCATTGGTTAGAGTTAAGTCTTATGTGATTGACTTTGTAGGTTGAAATGCACCTAATCTCAATGGAGTAAGGTCGTTTTTACATTGGTGTGTCGACGTAAGTAGATATAAATAAAAATATATATAGTACAACATTCGTTTGGTTACAAAACTGGGCGATGTTGCTTAGAGTTATTTTTCTATGGGTATTATTTCGATGGCTATACCGACCTAACAACTAATAAAAGTTAAAAAAAGGAAAAAAATAAGGGGGTTAGAAAGAAATCAAGAAAAGAAACGTATTTGTATGATTTTTTGTTACATATCTCAAAAATTCTGAAAGCCTCACCTGTAACCTAGTTAGTTTGATCATCCTGGTATCGTAGAGGCGCACATAGAAGTCGTTGGCGCCGACCGCCAACTGATGCGGCCGGCGCGGGTTGACCGCCACGCACTTGGCCTCAGCGGTGCGACCGAAGTGGTTGAGAAGATTGATCAGAACGTTGGCCGAGTCTGTGTTACAGCGGTGCTGGGTTCGCAGGTCGTGCTGTCTGGAATGGAAGAAAACATGAATTGGAAGAGAAACTTGTTAGAACTACGCAAATACGCAGAACATATGTGTAACTCAAGGTTACAACCGCAGTTAAAAATGTGTCAATCTAGCGTTATAAGCCTTCAATCTCTATTCTAAATTGTATTCAACGGTTGCAACTTGACGGAGGGCGAAAGGCAGTCGCCTTTCTAGGCATATTTTTTATTTAAGGCTCAGGTACCATGATTTGTTTTATGCCTGGTGACGCCGTATGATGCTTGCTGAAGGCCAACTGATTTTTGACTCAATTTTCTATACATATAGGCCCGAAAAGTTTATCGAAGATTGAAAAATAAGGAAGCATTAGCTTGTTAAATATATATGGATATATCATTTTATGAAATAGGATGTTTGATGCCGAGTAAATAGTTCTCTTATCTTTTAGACTCTATACCTTTTGCTTGATTTTCTTTATATAACCATAATCCATGCATAACAGGCAACAGCTAGTTATTAAACTAATAAATAACGACTCACAATATTGACTTGATAAATATTTTTGCTGAAGTGGAAACTGATCAAACTAAAGTGGAACTGGGCCAGGCACGTAATCCGCATGCACTCAGCAAGGTGGGCGAAAATCACCACTTACTGGGAACCTACAGACGGCCAGCGGCGTCGTGGCCGGACTCGAAAGAGGTGGCGCGATGACATAATATCGTTTCAAACCAACTGGGTCCACCACAGAGCAAAAAAAACGCTTCGCCTCTAGGTGCGAAGTTCACATTGCAGAAAATAGGGACACATGGAAAGAATTGGGGGAGACCTTTGTCCTGCAGCGGGACAGTACAGGTTGACAGAAAAAATATATTTATGCTCACAATATAAGTCCATCTTCCCCGGCAGACCACATCATATGCGGGTTGTCGGGTGCTGTGGCGAGCCTCTTCACCCGGCCACAGTGGCAGCGGCACTCCAATAATGGAGCTCCACTCGTCACATTCCGCGCTCGCACCGAGTTGTCAGCTGCACACGTCGCTATCACATCAGGGGATAGGAACTGTGGACAACCAATTAATATTGTCATATTACCTTCATACAACTAGAGGCACGCAAACACGGCATCCATATATATGGTAGATATTCCTCGAACACATACAAAGCGAATCGATTCCTCGTTTATAATTCGGACAGAGAAAGTATGGAACAGCTTACCAACGTCACTGTTTTCTGACAAATATAATCTGGGAAACATATTTATAATATAATAGAGGAATAATATCTTAACAACTGATACCAAAAACTATAGGTTTTGTTAAGATTTCAAGGATGAAAAACCATTATCCCCAAAATGCTAATTTCATAAGTAAATAAATTTGCTCACACATGGATTGCACTTGTCTCTATTGCATAATAAAAGTCACTACAATAGCCTTTTCAATTACCAAGTGAGGATGGTACAGGCCCAGATAATATAATACCTACAGTACAGATGCCTCATCCTATACAACGGTATAATGCGGGCTATTTTACGAATTATTTTATTTCTGCATAAGGCAAGATTATCAAGTAACATTTATTGCGTGTTGGCGAAGTATTGGGCCAAATGAATACACTGGATACTAACTAGTAACTCTCTAGACACGATTACTACATTTTGTTCAAGTTCGGGCTAATTTTTGTTTATACCTGATGGGACCCCATGGTACAGGTAAAGGCCCCGTACATAACACAACAGCCAAAGAGTGGAATGCTTTGCCGGCGTCTGTATTTTCCGAGAACTACAAACTTGGAGTTTTCAAATGGAGAGTGAACAGATATCTTCTAGGCAGGCGTGTTACATCTCAGACTGCGGTCACTTCCAATCAGGTAAGATGGTAATCAAACGCAAGGCTAACAAACATAAAAAAAAACATCATCATACATTACATGTTACATGTTTTAACCCTTCGGCTCACGTAGCGAACTGTAAACGTCACAGATATTTGCCAACACTTACAAAAATGACAATATCTTAGAAATTAGAAAAGACTGTGATGTTATGTAAATAGAAATATGATAAACGATATTGCTACAATATATTTCATCTATATTTCATTGTAATTGCCGTTTTTAATTACATTTATTTATGCATAGAAACATAGAAATTCTTGTATGGTAAAAAATAGATGCTGACGTAAAGAAAAATTAAATTAGAGTAAGTAATGCAGCTGGAGAAATGAAAGGAATATTATTTGTTATCTACAATATATTGTTGGTTTGTATGTGTAATTAGTTTTATTATGTTCCATATAAGATTACTGCCTAATATACACTAGCAAAAACCGAAGATTTCCGGTAGGAATTCCGCCGGTTGACGACTGATTTCACATCGGTCGTACTCTATGTCATAACGGTAATACTATTTGGATTGTGTACTAAATGAACGAACATATATTCCTCTCTTTTTCTCCCATACATAATGTAGGTGGAAAAAGCGAGACGGCGATACCATCTTGAATAGTCTCTGACAGTTGACGCGGACAAATCTTTTCGCGTGAGATCGGGAGGGTTAACTATCCAATTTTAACCTACTTTATGAAAATAACATTTCCTTGTTAATTTATAATACATGTAATAGCATATTATGTAATATCAAATGGATGAGCCTGCTAACTGAAACCAATTGAATCTAAGCAGCCAGTGTGCAGATTTCCAAGAATTCAACTGTGTATTATGTGTTGTTCAGTTGTGTATGGGCAATATTAACTACACATTGCTGAAACAAAATAGGTGCTAATCTAATCAAAACACAAAATGTTGTAGGTGAGTACTAAGGTACCTGTGCTGTTTTTATAACAGAATTTATATTATTTACCTAACCAGTTTAAATAACAATGTACATTATCCATTAATGTAGAAAGTGGTTTACTTAAATTATTAATTTAGTTAGTTCCTAGAATATTGTTTCATTATTTTATGTCTTTGTTCTTTAGTGTCCACAGAACTTTCAACGGTTTTATTACAGCTATGTCTGTCCTTATAGTGAATGATTAAGTAAGTAGGTACCTACTTATTTAAAATTAAGCAACTGATATTCAATCTAGTTCACTTGATAAACAAGTTGTTTTCTAGAAGGCAATGAAATGTACAGATGATTCATGCTGCTCAATGATTCAACTAAATGTGTTGTTTAATAACAAATGTTAGGTTTTCTCCCACCTTCACTGAGAAGATATTCCCAGTGTGACCTGTAGGTATGTTGTTAAGCTGTTTGTAACGATAGGGGTCCCATAGGATGACGTGGAGATCGTCCGACGCCGATGCGAGTATCCTGCAACAAAACCAGGCTTGTATTCCTTGTCAAAGCATACATTTCTTGATTTTAGGGACTTAGATGATACTTACGATCCATCTGCGTTCCACTCCAAGCAGTTGACGCATCCCATATGCCCGTGGAGCTCTTTTTCGAGGCCTAATCGGTCGATAGTGCTCCGCGTGACGGTGAGCCTATTCTGGAACTGTCTGTCGATGTCTCCACGCTCCCGGGCCGCCGTAAGCCCCACAGTGCCTTTCACCCAAGCGGGCTCTTCTCTCCGACCCATTGCAGCTGATTACCTACTCAATATGTCTGCTAAACCATCACGCCATCACAATCATGAACACTTATCTACGAGACGATCTTTTTACAGTAATATTCATCGTCACTGAATTTAACTAACTAGTTACGCATTTATCAACGAAAACTACGCAAATCTAATGAAAATAAATACACCAAACCAACAAATTAAAACAACAAATAAAATGGTTTTTCTTGACGACAATTTTCTTACGAAAATAAAAGCAGGGCTGTCAAACACAGCTGTCAGGCTGTCATCTATTTACGGGAAACGTCATCGCTAGTCTCGGGCTTTCTATAAACTATCTTTGGCACCCTCGATAAAAAAAAGAGTGAACATTGTATTTTATATTTGTACAGTGTAGGAGCACTCTTATATTTGGTTCATTCTCTACTCTAGTTTGTCTATGAATTTTGACTTGATAATTGCCAATGTCAAATGTCAATGTCAACTTGCTGTCATCAATATTATTTTGAATCAAAATGAGAAAAGGATGCACCTATTACTTTTGAATTGACGCCTGGCAAAACATGTCGCTGTCACAGCTCCTGTGAAAAAAATACTAGGTTTGTCCCTCTCTGACACGCTACAGACGCCTTCGTGAGAAAAGGATGCACCTATTACTTTTGAATTGACGGCTGGCAAAACATGTCGCTGTCACAGCTCCTGTGAAAAAAATACTAGGTTTGTCCCTCTCTGGCACGCTATAGACGCCTTCATGAGAAAAGGATGCAACTATTACTTTAGCACGCTCTCATAGATTCGCGCGCAAGTCATAGTGTCGCTGCTCCCGGAGGTATTTTGTCGCTGTGACTGACTGTGACTTTCTTTTATCAGTGACTTTTACCTGTGACGATAAATACGCCTCACGCCTAATTTTGATTTTCGGTTTCGCTAATCACTTTCCTGTGTCACTTGCTCTGCCCTTTTTTAAATTGTTAATTTAAATATTTTCATAGGACGTAGAAAACTAAATAAAGTTTATTTAATTTAATTATCAACCGAAAACAAAGTTAGCATCGTCACATTATGATATTGTACCAGAATAAAGTTGATAGCGCCCTTGAACAGTAAAATAACAAAATCTGCTTCCAGGTCTGCCACCATGGGTGAGCGCAAGGGGCAGAACCACTACTATCCCCCTGACTACGACCCTAAAGTCGGGGGGTTGAATAAGTTCCTGGGGACCCACGCACTGCGAGAACGTGCTAGAAAGCTCCACATGGGTATCCTCATCATCAGGTTCGAAATGCCTTACAACATCTGGTGTGATGGCTGCAACAATCATATAGGCATGGGAGTGAGGTATAACGCCGAGAAAACCAAAGTAGGAATGTATTACACCACTCCGGTGTATCAGTTTCGAATGAAGTGTCATCTGTGTGATAATCACTTTGAAATCAAGACTGATCCAGGGGTAAGAAACTCATATTTGAGTTATGTTTATTATCTACTTCTATCGGTACTTGTTCATCTTATTAGACAAAATTAAACTCTCATTAACATTTACAGAACTTGGACTATGTGATAGTATCAGGTGCAAGACGCCAGGAGAACAGGTGGGATCCAACAGAGAATGGCCAAATCGTTCCAGAAACTAAAGAAACGCAAAAACGTTTGTTTGATGATGCTATGTTCAAGCTGGAACACAAGACGGGCGATGAAGATGCAGCCAAGCAGGACAAACCTAGATTAGGGAGGCTGGTGGGAAGGAATGAAAGTGTGTGGAAAGATGATTACGAAGCTAACTGTTCATTGAGAAGGAATTTTAGAGTAAGTTATTACAGAAGTATGTCTGTTTTTGTCTTATATTTTAATTAAAAATTGTCATTTAAAAACTTGCAAAATCAGTTTTTTTCTTCTGGGGTGTTATTCACTATGACAAATGAGATTCCTTGCCAATAACGTGTGACATGTAACATGCTCCAAACGTAAATGCGGGCTTTAACGCGCCATGATGCGGAATTAACATGGAATTAAAAAATTGTATTCTGTATGCCACGCGTTAGATTATTTGTGTTGTCGTGTTTGTCAAATTTGACAACGGCAAACAGAACAGCTTTTTAAACCCAAAACCATTTCACAAAGATATCATAATGCGCCGCGTTATATGCGTGAATGGTCATACGGAATAAGGGCCCTGTAATAGGTTTCTATTCACTTGGGTCCTTATTTCTGAATTATTTTTAGAAGTTTTTAGAGTTGATAACACAGCCAGCAGAGCAGCAAAATATTGGGGTTTATGTAGAATAAATACCTTAAACATGTTTGGTTGGTCTAATTCAAGTTGTTTTCCAGAAAAGAAGAAAAGAACTCGAAGAGTCATCAGTCAATGACAGCCTTCTACTTGCCAAGTCCTCACTTGATATTAGTCTGCTCCCTGAATCGAAAGATGACAGAAACATGGCCACACTCCTTGCACTCCGAGCATCTAAAAGCTTTGAAGAGAAACAAGAACTCACTAGATGTAAAATACTCAACAGTCCAGCGTTACCGAGCTCTAGTGGTCTAATAACAAGCTTTGGGGGGTTGAAAAAAGAGGAGTCATTAAGAAAAAGTATGGCTTTATCAAGAAATGTCTTAGGAGTTGTAGTAAAAAAGAGTAAGGGAGATGATAGCAAAAATGAAACAGAGGAAAATAATACTGAACAAAGATTGACTGCAAGTCATAACATGAATGTACATAAAATATCAGATAAGGCACAAAGTTTAAACGGAGTTAAATTAGTTGATAAGTCTGTAACCAATGAAGTTATGTTAGATACAAATATTGTAGAAGAAAAAAATGTTGATGGAAACATACCATTCTCATTAGTTTGTGATTATAGTTCCAGTGGAGAGAGTACGGATTAAATGTTGAATTATTTGTGTATACTAGCAACATGCCACGGTTTTCTACCCAATGACGGTCCCGGTTCATCCAAATCAGTTCAGCCGTTTTGGTAAATTGAGATTCTGTATATTTAGGAATCTGTAAAGGTGGAAGTGTGTTCACTTAAGGATCTGTAGAATCAAGAATAATGTAGAGAAAAATCTGCACCCTGATGGAGACCGTAAATTTCAAATTGAAATGTTAGGAATCAGGGTTCTACAGCACCCTGAAAACTGGGAAACTAGGATTAGGACCTGTTGAAATGGGAGTCTGTAGAATTGGGAACAACTTGTGCCATAGGGAATGTACATATTCACGCCACTCATGTTTGATATAATTAGACAAATTAGTTTGTATTCAACCTAATGTCTGCTCTGAGGTTGAGATTCATCATAGAATCATATTATAGTTATATTAATTATGCATAGTAATAATATATTGGTCTGGGTGTTATATTGTATTCTATGTATGTATTTACAAACAATAAAGTATATAAGTATTATATCAGTTATCTGGTTCCCATAGTACAAGCTATGCTTAGTTTGGGGCTAGATAGCGCTGTGTGAAATGTCCACACATATTTATTATTATTATAAGCAATTTTATATTTACTATGCTATAAGCTACACATGGTGTCAGCATAGGTAGTTGATTTGATGTTTGTTCTTAGTTGAGCCTTTTGTAGCTCCTTTGTAGGTACTACATGAGCTCTTTGTCCCTGCAGGTTTTTCCAAGATGCTAAAGGAACTATTAAGCCTATAATAATTATATTTGATAAATTTTTAGTCCTGTTGCATATAACAAAATAATATGGATATAATTATGTAAATGCCCAGATAATATAATACTACAGCAGGTAAATGTAACTACAAGATAGACAATAAAACCAGCATAACATGAAGTACAACTTTTATTTCATCATTTAAAAAACAATTTTCTATTATTAATTGATTACCATGTTCGATGTTAGCATATAAATTATTATATCAAGCATTTAAAAAAGCAACTCTTAATTATTTTTATAAAAGACAACTAAATGCGCTAAGAAAACAAACGACGTTCTAAAAAATAAAAAATAAATTATGCACATAATTTGCTTCATTAATGCCCAATTCTAGATACATAGGTACACCACATGAATAGACAACAGGAATGTACTAAGGATATGGCCAAAGGGCCTATAAATAGACACCAATAACTAGCCTCTCTGGCCATCACATTAAAAACGAATAACAAAATATTTAAGTCTATCTAATAAATAACAACGATGCTTACTTCTAATTAGACATTTTTCAGTTAAGACCCATACAAAAACTCAGGTTTTTTAACACAAAAGGGTTATGTGAGTAAAATTAAAATTATTAAAAAAAAATCTAGTAACAATTTAAACATTGTCATGAATCGAGGACCACCTCACACAGGGATGTATGTAGATCGATAGTGTAGGGGTTATAACCACAAATGAAACAACAATATATTATTCTGTGAACCTATTACAGCAATTTTTTACTCTCGTATTTTTTTTTGCAATTTATAGGCATAGCATTTGACCACTGTCTCACCTGATGGTAAGCGATGACGCGGCCTACGGTGGTGCATGCTTGCCTATAAGATACCTGTTCACCCTTGACTTGAAGACACCCAGGTTATAGCTATCTCGACACAAGGACGACGGCAAGGTATTCCACTCATTTGCTGTTCGCACTATAAAGTTTGATGCGAAACGCTTAGTGCGTATTAAAACGATCCACAATCTTTGATCCTGCATAGGCTAAACACAGAAAAAATATTTTATGTTCCCAGTTTCTCCAAATATTTTGTATTAAAACACGACATGTACGAAGTTCTCAACAAGTTATAACTTAGGGCTTAGACATCGATCACATTAAATCATATATTATTCAATATGAAAAATTAGAACATTCAATTTAATAATAATAATATTTATTACAATAATTAGGCAATGCTCATGAGGTAAAAATAATGATAGATCGAAAATTGCAAATTACTACATTTCTATAAAATGATGACTAGACTGACTGAGATCACTTTTACACAAGATTTTACATAATATAATAAATGCAAGGTCGCTATACATGTCTACTTACTTCATAAAACAAGAGTTAATGTTTATCATCAGGAAAAATAGTGGTCAAACGCAATACATTTACCAAATAAATAAATACAAATCTACAAAAGCTGCGCTACTTTGTTTTGAGAAAAAAAAATTATAGGGTTTTCTCAATTTAGGGTTATCTGTTGTTATAGTCTTTGTCCATTCATAGCCCAGTTAATATACTACCTACAGTACAGATGCCTCATCCCATACAACGGAATGACGCGGGCAATTTTACGAATTATTTTATTTCTGCATAACGCAAGATTATCAAGCGACATATTTTATTGCGTGTTGGCAAAGTATTGGGCCAAATGAATACACTGGATACTAACTAGTAACTCTGTAGACACGACTACTACATTTTTTTAGAGTTCGGGCTATTTTTCATTTGTATCTTATGGGACCCCATGATTCGTAGTAATTATAAGCCTTAATTTGGTTACCCAGAAAAAAAAAGTTCAAGTATTTATAAAATGATTTCGTTCAATTAGTATTTTCGATCAGGATCTCTCACACATAAAAAACGTTTCACTCCTGAGTAGGGCACCGCTTGTCTTCCAAAGCGAGTATGAGAGCGCACTGGATCTTCGCTTGCAGCCACTGCAGGAGCTCAGGGTCTGGTACTTCGATTACCTTCTCGTCCGTTGAGAAGTAATTCACCATTTCATCCTGGAAGCGATAAGTAGGGAGATACATTTTAGTATATAGTACTTATTAATCATATCTAAGAAAGGGACCAAATATTTATTCTTTATTATTGGTTGGTTAGGTTTTTAATAGTACTTACGGGATCTTGACCGTGATTAAAAACACGTAAAACGTAGTGAACAACCGTGAAAGTTTAAAACAGTGTTTCATCAAACTAGGTTTACACGTGGATACATTTATGTACGCAGATTAAGTTAGTTAGTTAGTTGCGTTAGTTTTTTAGATTTGTGTACACCCTTCTGAAAGTGAACACTGCATGCAATCAATATCATCATCAATCAATTAATAATAAAACTTTAACTAGGCTAAATCTGTACATTGAATATTTTTGGAAAATTTTGACTGTCCTTTTGAACACGCATCACGCTGGAACTACTGAACGGTTTTTGCTGAAATTTGGTATGGTTATAGGTGATTATTATGCTGAATAATATTTAGATCTTTTTTCCTTTTGTTTTCTAAAACGGTCAAGTGTGGGTTGCCCAAGAAATAAGGATGTAGTTTTTATTCAAGATTTTGTTTTCACATATTTTAATTATATTTGTTTTTTCAAATTTAATTTCAATAAAAAAATGTAATAAAAAAATCACCCAAGGGAAGATAGAAGAGAAAGGTAAAAAATAGGGGAAAAGGATACCCCTATTTTTTTACCATTCCCTTCACTTACCCATAAACAGACTTAGGACTTAAAACTAAATAACCCGGTGGGTCAGCTAGTATAAAGTAAAATAATCACTACGAGTTAATTAAATCAAAAAAATAAGTTTAATCGAGAAAGTGTAGAGAAAGGGCAAATTATGGGATAATGAAAAGATGCAGGGAGGGATTAAGGTGTAAAATGAATGCGAAATATACAAATTATATCCTGATGAGGTTAGGTACCTGTTTGATGTTGAGCACGAGCGTGGCTCCCTGTATGGCGGGCGGCGCGAGCAGGTCGTGAACCCGCACCGCCCACTCCACGCGCCACGCGCCGCCCGCGCCGCCCGCGCCGCCCGCGCGGACCATGGATATGTGCCTGGGGTTGTATAACTCTAGTTATTATACCTTCCCCAAGTAGGTTTATGTAAAGAATTCATTAAAATTAGTTTGGTGTTATCGAATCACTATCAGACCGACGATCTGCAGGGTTACTCTTGACACTCGATTTCAATCGTAATTTGGGATTTGGAACGAAATCGTGGTATTTGGTACTCTTGAATCCGATACTAGCGCACGATTGGAATCTTTGTCCGTGGAATTTTATGAAACTAAATGGAATCGACTCATTTTTATACCATACGTTTTTTCGGTACTCTTGACGCGATTTGACGTTGACAAATTGAGCTTGAAGTCGAGTTTGCGATAGAATTTTTACAGTTTTCAAAAGTTAACTTTTTTGCGTTCGAGTGTGTTGTGTTCGGAAGTAAAATGGCACGTTTGTCTCTTATTTTTAATATTTTGGACAAATTTATACACAAAATATACACTCAGTCTTGTTGATGACACAAACACAAACACATGATAATTCCCATGGGCGGAGCGCAACAACCATTTGCTATCCCTGGATTATCTTGTAAAAAATCCGCTAGATCCTCCAGCTGTTGGTAGGTAGGCCTAAAGATATTATAGTCCTCAAAATTTTAGCAACCAGCGGGATTTGAACCCGTGCCCTCCAACTCACCGGATTGGACGTTCTACTAACTAGAGAGTTGGAGGGCGCGGGTTCAAATCCCGCTGGTTGCTAAAATTTTGAGGACTATAATATCTTTATAGATATACCTAAAGTGTGGTTTACCCTTCAAAAATCATTCCTATGCGCTTTTATTTTCTTGAAAGTGACTAAATATCTTCAAAAGTGATGGTTTTTGGTAAAGTATTTTAAATTTAAGTAAATAAGTAAATAAATAAATAAATAAATAAATAAATAAATAAATAAATAAATAAATAAATAAATAAATAAATAAATAAATGAAATGTTTTCAACCAATTTTGGTATTAGTATTTTCTATTATGTTTAGTATGGCAGCACTTACATAGTGTTGTTATTTTGTGAGTCACAATGTTAAGTCGATCGTATATGCGATTTCAATTTCCAGCTCGATTTTGTTCAAGGGTACCAAATTATTTAACATTGGAATTGGGATTGATTCGGATTAGAATTTTAGTGAAATTGGGATTGGATTCAAGAGTAACCCTACAGGGCCCGAAGTCTGCTATTTCAATTATTATAATGGTTCATGAATGGTCCCATATAATGACCGATTATGACACTTATGTTAGCCTACTTATGGTTTTTAGACTACCATTAGTGTCAAAATCTGTCACAATTAAAATAGCAGACTTCATGCCCTGGTCGAAACCGCGGGGATACGATGGATGCAGGAAACGTCGCTTAAAGTGACGCTCTATGGGGAGGCCTATGTCCATGTCTTCAGGCTGTGGATGATACTCACTCTGTAGAGATGAGCAAGGTAGCGAGATGCGATGGAGGCAGCGCGGCGTGCGCCAGGTAGTGTCCCGCGAGCCGCGTGCCGGCCGCCAGCGCCGCGCCCAGCGCGCCGTGCGCAGAGTACGGGCGGACGCCCTGTGCCCACGGGACTACGTTACACCACGACCGGTGCTAAGTCTACATTTCATGTCGGTCTAGAATCGGCCTTGCGATAAATGTACCTATAATGATTTGCGCAACATTTTTTTTACCTTACAACGATCACACACAGCTCCTAACTAAATTCCCCGTGTCTAGGGAACCCAAGATCATGGTCTCAACACATGGGTGTATGGACACAGAATAAGTATATTTGAGCTTTTTTTCCTATGCACAAATACTTCTCCTGTCGCAGGTTTCAACCGCACCACAGAGGCCGTCGAAACTGACGCAGCCTAAGCTATATCCATCGAATCAGAAACGCTCAAAGAGAGCAGACTCGCTGTCACACCAGTGTGAAACAGAAGTGTTTTTTACTCTGTATCACACTATATGGTGTGACAGGCAATAGAGGCTCTGGACGACATTGATAGCTAGGGTAATTTACTGAAATATGTAGAAATTATTTTGCATTATCATCATCCTGGAATATAAAGCGTTCTCACAGGGAGAGTATCAAATCCACTGCACTCTGGGGTGATGTGTAGCGGAATTAAAAACATGATCTATCGTTGCACCAGTTGCTTGGAAAATTTATTTTGCTCAGAAAAACCTATCTTTGTCAACGAACTTTGGAGCTTCCCAATTTATTGTATTACAAATGCTGAGATATATAATCATGCCCTTATAATAGGTTATCTTTTTGTTTGTTTTTAGCGAAGTTACACTAGATATTCTTGTTTCATTTCGTATTAAAAATCACGACTATGGCCTCCGCCCAAGTCCACGGCTCCACTCAGTATGTATGTACGTACCTCCGCTACCGGACAATGTCTCGGCATGCGGCGGCGGGCCAGCACCCGGCCCGCGCCGCACGCCGGCAGCGCTCGCTCCGCTCCGCTCAGCTCCACTCAGTATGTATGTACGTACCTCCGCTACCGGACAATGTCTCGGCATGCGGCGGCGGGCCAGCACCCGGCCCGCGCCGCACGCCCGCAGCGCTCGCTCCGCTCCGCTCAGCTCCACTCAGTATGTATGTACGTACCTCCGCTACCGGACAATGTCTCGGCACGCGGCGGCGGGCCAGCACCCGGCCCGCGCCGCACGCCCGCAGCGCTCGCTCCGCTCCGCTCGGCTCCACTCAGTATGTATGTACGTACCTCCGCTACCGGACAATGTCTCGGCATGCGGCGGCGGGCCAGCACCCGGCCCGCGCCGCACGCCCGCAGCGCTCGCTCCGCTCCGCTCGGCTCCACTCAGTATGTATGTACGTACCTCCGCTACCGGACAATGTCTCGGCATGCGGCGGCGGGCCAGCACCCGGCCGCGCCGCACGCCGGCAGCGCTCGCTCCGCTCCGCTCGGCTCCACTCAGTATGTATGTACGTACCTCCGCTACCGGACAATGTCTCGGCATGCGGCGGCGGGCCAGCACCCGGCCCGCGCCGCACGCCGGCAGCGCTCGCTCCGCTCCGCTCGGCTCCACTCAGTATGTATGTACGTACCTCCGCTACCGGACAATGTCTCGGCATGCGGCGGCGGGCCAGCACCCGGCCGCGCCGCACGCCGGCAGCGCTCGCTCCGCTCCGCTCGGCTCCACTCAGTATGTATGTACGTACCTCCGCTACCGGACAATGTCTCGGCATGCGGCGGCGGGCCAGCACCCGGCCCGCGCCGCACGCCGGCAGCGCTCGCTCCGCTCCGCTCGGCTCCACTCAGTATGTATGTACGTACCTCCGCTACCGGACAATGTCTCGGCATGCGGCGGCGGGCCAGCACCCGGCCCGCGCCGCACGCCGGCAGCGCTCGCTCCGCTCCGCTCGGCTCCACTCAGTATGTATGTACGTACCTCCGCTACCGGACAATGTCTCGGCATGCGGCGGCGGGCCAGCACCCGGCCCGCGCCGCACGCCGGCAGCGCTCGCTCCGCTCCGCTCGGCTCCACTCAGTATGTATGTACGTACCTCCGCTACCGGACAATGTCTCGGCATGCGGCGGCGGGCCAGCACCCGGCCCGCGCCGCACGCCCGCAGCGCTCGCTCCGCTCCGCTCAGCTCCACTCCGAACTGTGCGCCGCTCGCCGCTCGGCAAATGTCTACGGATATGTACGTACAGTGATGAACAAACTTTTCGGTGAGCATGGCTACACAGTGGCATTTTGCGAACTAATAAATTATTGTTTTAAAAGCCACTAAAATGGGCTTAATTTCATACTGCGATGTAGAATTTTTCACGGTAGGTCACTAAATAGCAATTTCTGTAACGGTTTCCAATATAACAAAAAAATAAAATAAAAAATAACAAACAATTCACAATTTCACAATAAAATCTGGCTGTTGACCGTTGCTGAATTCTATTGATTAGATCTTCGGTCCACGCGTCTAGTTGATACCTAACTCATGATGGCGGCCTTTTGAGTTTGCTAAGGTAAATATAATACTTCTTTTTTTTCTTATAAACAGATAAGGTATATATCTCTATTCACATATCCATATTCACGGATGATGAACCATGCAAAACTGTTTTTTTTTAATATTCACATTCTTTTAATATAATAATAATAACAGTCGGTACAGCTAAGTAAATAAATAATAGCTAAGTAATAAGTAATAGCTAAGTAGTGTGGAATCATGCACTAATACTCACTCTTCAATAACATATAGTCGTCATCTATCCACGTACAGACAGACAAACAAATAAAGATGTTAATGAGTTAAAGTAGCAGGCAAACATTCATCATCATCATCATCATTAACAGCCTGAAGACGTCCACTGCTGAACATAGGCCTCACCCAGGGAGCGCCACTTAGAGCGGCTGCTCGCCTCCTGCATCCATCGGCTCCCCGCGGCTTTCACCAGGTCGTCGGTCCACCTAGTGGGGGGCCGGCCTACGCTGCGTCTTCCAGTTCGTGGTCGCCACTCGAGAACCTTTCTTCCCCATCGGTTGTCAGTTCTACGAGCGATGTGGCCTGCCCATTGCCATTTCAACTTGCCAATCCTAAGAGCTACATCGGTCACTTTAGTTCTCCTGCGGATCTCCTCATTTCGGATCCTATCTCGCAGGGAAACACCGAGCATTGCTCTCTCCATAGCTCGTTGCGCGACTTTGAGCTTAGTAATGAGGCCAACAGTTAGAGACCACGTCTCAGTTCCATAAGTCATCACTGGCAACACACATTGATTGAAAACTTTTGTTTTCAGGCTTTGTGGTATTTTGGACGAAAAGATAGGTCGAAGCTTCCCGAACGCTGCCCAGCCGAGTTGGATTCTTCGGGCGACCTCTTTGTCGAAGTTGGACCTACCCAATTGGACAGTCTGCCCTAGATAGACGTATTTGTCGACAACTTCGAGAGTATCGTTCCCGACAATTACCGGTATAGGTGGAACATGGGCATTTGACATGATTTTCGTCTTGTCCATGTTCATCTTAAGACCAACCTGTCGGGAGACTCTACTGAGGTCGTTGAGCAAACATTAGGCAAAGAAAAATAAAAAAAATGTCAATTGCCCCCGCGACCCATCCTCGATCCATGCCTAGAATAATTAAAACAATGAAAAACAAGTCAAGTACCAAGTTGAATATAAGTATCCATGCAATCTAAAACATGCTAAGTTAAAGAAATTAGTTGGGACAAAACTATTGGTGAGCTACATGGAATGATATACTCCTTGGGCCTTGGGTATGTAAAACTATTGGACACTCGTGAAAACTCTCAAATATCAAAATAAATTAACTCATTTTGATGGGAGTCAAAATAATCATAAACACGCGCCCAAGATAAATGGGTAATTCATGTCTATGCAGTATAAAAAAAAAATGATTGCAAATCTCAAATGAAAACTAACTTTGTAGAAGATATCATTAAGGCACTGACAGGACCCAATGCGAGCACGTTTATTACAGCAGACGAACTTGAAACTTATTTTGTACCTTGTAGGGTCGCTTTATGCATAGCAAATATATGGCGATTACGTTGCGTTGCACTTCGACTTTTCCATTTTTCGGTACAAATAATTAGTTATTGTTGGGACCGAAACGTGGCAACTGACAATTATTATGTTACTCATAAAAGTTATTGTCATGTTTTTTCATTTTATTTGTATTGTTGTTTTGCCATGAATAAACAATTTTCTTTCTTTCTTTCTTTTTTCTTTCTTTATAAAAGAAATGCTTATTGTTATAAAAAAATAAGCTTATAGACGGATGTATTGAAACAGCTCATCACTATGATTTATTTCAATGCGGTGTCTTATTATAATGTAACATTTTAGGACGTTTGAATGATTTTTTAGAGGTCACTTCATGATTTTTTTCTATCGAGAAAACTTTTCGTAAACGTGTTTCGGTTTCGGCAGATGGAAAGAAGATATGACCAGTATTAATGTGCATTTTTTTAAATCCTGTAAATGGTGGACGTTTTGAGATAATCACGTTCAAAGTAGTCGATTTGGGAGCATTCAGCGCCTTAACCATTTCTATGTGTTATTGTCGACAACAACACAGGTCGACAGGGGTAAAGTCGAGGGAGGTTGTGTGTTGTTGTCCGTGTGTGTGTTATTGTTTCTATATGTTGGTTCTATATGTTGGTCGAAGTTTTTTGCCCAAGTTTCCCTTTCAGTGTTACAATCGCAAATCTCTACTACTTGAAAAATAGACAAAATTACGTAATATACCAATAAATACAAACAGAATTAAAAACAGCTTTTTTAAAAGTAATTTCTTACCAAAAGTAGGCCTTGCGACGAGCGCAGTCAGCGCCAGCGCAAGGCTTGTAGCGCTCGTACTATCTGCTGCTATTACTGACTCGGGCAGGTCGTTACCAATCTTTTCTTCACCTGTATGGATTGTAGTGAAAAACTTGCTATGAATAATGTAACCTGTTAAACACGTTTTTTGAATGAGGACATAGCTTTTGAGTTCATCATCGTCATCATCAGCTTCCTAAATTACAGACTAATAAACAAGATGCTGAGTGTATCAGACTTTTTTTGTTGGCTTTACAACCAAAAACAAGGCACGTGCGTTCACAGGGTCGAAACCACTTGTCTATCAGGAGACGGAGTAATTCAGTCCGTTTTCATATATTGATATATGAAAACGGACTGCGAAAATGGGAAAATATGCAAACGGTTATAACTCTTGTAACACTACTTATTAGTATTCCCTCACCGGGTCTTCGTTTCATCGCGCGTGGTACCGGCTGTTGTGCGTCTCCAAAGACGGATGCGTCCCGTGACGTCAGACCGAGGAGGGAGCCAACATCTTGCATCAGCCGAGAGGATACCTCCAGGGACCTGCGGCCCACTGCTGTGCCCTGGTGAGTGAGGAGAATCATACAGATCAGCCAAATATTCGGTTTTTTTGTTATTCGTATTCTGTATAGTATTTTCATGTAATATAATATTATAGGTACCTACTTACTTACTACTCGAGTGATGAACAGTATGTTTTTTTTTTGGTGATGTTTATTGATGTTGTTTTGTTTTGGTGATGTTGACCTTATAAACTTTTATTTTGTTTTTATTTTTTTTATGTAGTTTAGAACTTTAGTGATATAAGGTGGGATTTAGTAAGATGTCTAATCAAATTATTTAACTACATGATTGCATTTAGAAAGTAGGTACCTACACGTTTTACATGTTTCTATGAAAATTGTTATTTGATTTTGGTTGACGCGATGTTCCACGGCCTAAACTAAATAAAAATGCTAAACAAATATCAGCTTTCAACTCACGCAACAAGGTTCGTAATACTGCTTCAGCCCTCGGCTGAAGTCCCCGATGTAGCTGTAAGGGTTCCCTAGTATGTTTAGACCTAGAACTAGCACATAGAACTGTTGCACCAGCTGGGTCCAGTAGTGGCGCGAGGCAGCGTCCGTTAACTCTTGTATAGTAAACGGAGCATTACGGAGCTCCAGGTATGACATTCTGGAAAGTAAAGCACGATGTAGATTAGATTGTACCTAGTGAAATTACTGGGCAAATGAGATTTTGTTATCTGATCTCGCAGTCTAGTAATTTACAACACTATGTGATGTCTCAAAATGACGTGCCACGCGAAACTTTATGTGCCTATATCTTAGAGTGACAGTGCAACTGTTATGGGCGGCCGTATCGCTTAACATCAGTCAAACGGCTACCTCGTCACTATAGGAATAAACAGTCCAACTTGCCCAAAAATACACTAGAGTTCAGGCTCAGGTAATTTATAATGGCAGTGTTTGCGTTGGTGTTGATGAGGTGGACTGACAGATTGACAAACAAATGAAAGTGTCAGTAACAATTGAGCAAGGTCTAAATACTTCAGCAAACATGACTGCGACTTAACTAGAACACCCTACATTATGATCATTTACTTAACACCAACGTTCAACCAAAACATTGGTTAACGATGTTGAAAAACTTACTTTAAAACCACGTCCTTCATATCGCAAAGCGAAGATCCCCACGAATTAAAAAGGTACTCCAAAAGATCACTGTTAAACAGCTTCGGCCTATTCTCCTTCTTATTCCCAAGCCTCGTCCTGCTCGGACTGTTCATGTTATCCGCTAGATATCCTCTAGAAGACAACGATAGGATTAGCTTCACAGGAGACAAGTGTACGTATTCGAAGACGACGTATCTCTGCCCAGAATTCTGCGTTTTGAAAGCAACGATTGGTAGAGGCATGTGGACTAGAGCTAAGTCCGCTCGCAGCCTGACCGCTGGCTGCTCCTCTATTTTCCAATGGTTCAATATATCGAACACGTAGTTTACAAAACCTCGGTCGAGGTTAATGCAATATTCCTGCACAAGGACCTTCAAGTATTTGTACACGTCCTGGTTTAGAGATGGCCTGTACTGTTTTAAAGCCACAATTTCAATACAAGGTTTCTGGTCTGAAGACCTCATGTCGGCTGGCAAAGGAGCTGGGTAGAAAACGCTCGGAAAAACAGCCTCGTTCAGTTGATTGTCTATTTGAAGTCTCTGCACTTTCAAGTGGCAGTACGTGTGAGTATCCGACTTCCGTACTTGCATCCAAATACCGGGGTTATACGTGCGTCTTAACTCCGAGAAGAACGGCTTAGTCATCTGCATTTTCTCTAGGTCTATATGGATGTACTCTTTCAGTTCACATTTCTTTTGCTCTGTCCGGTATTTGTCCTCGATCCAGGAGCTTAAGTCTTGAGTTAACTGCTTCCACTTGTGGTTGACGTTGACTTCCCACCTTGGTAATGAATCCGTCACGCTGACGTAAGCTAGTTCCTTGACGACATTGTTTGCTTGCACGCAGACGGACAAGCTTACTCCTGAAAGAGACATGTAAACTTCATAGTTGCTTCTTTCAGAGTTGATCCTCATTCGGTACTGGTATGCTATTCTTTCGTCCTGAGCTAGCGCGAAGACTCTTTGATAACCATCCATGTAAGAAATCCAGTATACTATGACTTTGTCCTTCCTCATTTTCTTTGACTTGGCATGGACTTCGGGCAGGTCTGAGCTATCCGAGTCGTCACTGCTGGAGTCGCAAGGTTCGGGCGATTTAGGAGTAAGACGCTTGAACGTCGAAGACAGTTTAGATGTGACGCTACTTGTGGCTACTAGCGTGGAGTGCTTTACGGAGTGGAAGCTGACTTTTTCTTCTCCAAACCTAAAAAAGGAAAAGACGCAATTTCAAGTATCTGTGCTAGTAGAAAAATTAGGAGTTATCCTAAACGTGACCTACCCATCCTGGTTGAAATCGGCAAGAAATCCTTTCCCCTTATTGTTGTAGATATTCCATTCGAGCTTCCTCTCCTTGGCCGGGTCGTCCCATGTATAGAGCATGGACTGGTACGGGCTGAGTAGAGCCACCTGACCAGAGTCCGCCTGATGGAGCTTGAGGAACAGGTCGTCGCAGAGGTTGTCGATCCGGACGGGGGCGTCGCCGGCGATGTAGTGCTTGAACGTGATGGTGAAGGGACGGTCGGTGCCGCCGGTCACTTCCACGCATATCGCTGACTGGAACCGGAAAGTGTGGATTTAGCAAAATGACGTCTAGGTGATTCTTAATAAATACTTGTTTTGCCGAAGTACTTTACACGTTAACTTTTCAACCTTAACTTGTTAGTTAAATAAATTACTATTTATCATTTATTTGAATAACCTAGTTAGCTATCCAAACTTAAGCGCAGTGGTAAAATTTCAAAATATCATTTCTATAATATCTTTGTTTTTATGGAAGTAAAAGAAAACGGACAAGTTTACTGTGTTTGTGGGCCACTCGCCCAAATTTAGCGATCCAAAATGTCCATTATACCATAATTAACATGTTATACATTTTCACGACAAAAGTATGACATTATACAAGCCGTTACATCACCTCACGTCACCGAGAGCGCGGCCGAGTTACAGGCACTAACTTGATTAACACTACTTTCGACTCAACTATTATAAGACCCCTACGTTAGTACCACTTTCTCTCAGTTTTCAGACGACACTTGTCTCATCGATATGTACGTAAAACTGGTGCTAGCTCTAACAGTGTTTTGTGCAGTGATATTAAAAACGAAATGTGAAAAAGGTTACGATGGCAGACCATACATGCAACAAGGATATACGAGGATAAAGCGAGGGAAATTCTACTCAAGTCCGCCACAAAGGTTTTACAACAGACCTCCTCCCAGCTTCCCTATTCGTGGAGTATACTCATATACACCTCCACCGAATTATATGGTCGACGATGATGAGTCTCCGTACCCTGGACCGCCTGGATCCCACGGACCGCCCAGATCTCACGGACCGCCTGGATCTCACGGACCTCCCGGGTCTTATTCCAAACCTCCAAAGGTTAGTAAAAGACCTAATAATGGTTTAGGCGAGGATAACATTAATAACATCGTCAAATACTTATCTAAGCAAGATCTGGACAAAATCATAGATCTTGCAGGTGGAAAAGATAGAAACAGCGAAATGTACAAGGATTCTTTTGAACAAGAAACTGAATATAGCGTTCCACCTAAACATAATTTTAAAAGTATGTATAGCGTTTCAGAAGCTATTGATACGGAAAAGTATTCCTTTAAACCGTTAAGAGAAGACGAAAACAAGCTTTTTAAAGCTCTAGTACAAGAGATTGATACGGATCCGAAGTATAGTACACAATATCAAGACCCAAAGACTTTTAATGTTGAATATAGTAACCTTAATAAACCTAGCGCAAGTTTCGTTACTGCACCAACTCCTCCGCAAACATTTTACACTGATTATCAAAACAATCAACTCTATGACACGGCCGCTTTAGAAGCCGAAGAGAGCATGCTCAAAAAGCAGATAGCTTATCTAAAATCGCAAATAAACGACGGCGTTGTTTATACAGACAGTAAAATAATGCCCGAAGAGAAGTTACCGAAGCCTATGAATCTCAGAGAAGATCAGGACTTTGATATATCGTATACGAATAATGTCCCGACAGTTGTAAAGGCAGACCAAAGCAGTTCTTACAAATTGGAAAATTTTGGCGACCTGCCGTTAATGAATTACAATTCTAAGCTAGACACGCTAAGCTCTTATCATGTACCACACTACACAGTAAGTACCAATCAATTCATTGGTTAACGTATAATGTAATGCTCAAATTAATAAACTCCTTAATTTGCATAACTAGTATCGATATAGGACAGACTTGTCAGTAAATTAAACAAGATTTTTTGCACTAATTAAGATCACGATTAGTGAAAGTATTCTTTTTTAATCGTTTAAGTAGTTCGAGAGATTGTTGTCTATTTTATGTGTCATACATACCTAGTCTATTTTTTAAAGCAGATGTGTGAGACTTCTACGGGACAAACGATTTCTCCCGGCTTGACGGACGGATGGATGCGGGTTCAATTCCCGCTCGTGATTCTAATTTTTCCTTTACAAATTAATCAAATTATTTCTCGTTTTGTCACCAAGTTCTATGAAATCATCAGCAATGGATAGCATTTACATTTTTTTTGATTTGTATGTTTGGTACGACAAAGTTGACATACCTTAGTTTATATTTAATTTTTCAGTAAGTATCTTGTTTATACCCGCTTGTACCGGATTGTTTTCTCGGTTGTCATCAATCCGAGCAAGGAATGACTTGAAAAACAGCGGTGATATTCACTTGTGATTAATTTTGATAACAAATACGATAGCATTTTTGTATAACATCTGTATTTACAATATTCTTAAATAAACGCTCATTCATTCATTCATTCATTCATTCATTTTTGTAGAGGCAATGAAGTTTTTTATTTTCACTTATATCTTTACTCATCAAGATGTATATCCTTGTTGCAGGTAACATCACCTAAAACATCATCATCTTCATCACTTTCATCATCATATCCGCCACCATCACCATACGGGCCGAAGGTACCATCAGTGGAGGCAGCCCCGCCCCCATCAGCTGCAAAGACCCAAAGCGATGCCCATCTGAAGGCCGTTAGGATATGGTCCCACAAGTCTAAAGGAACCGCCTACACTCTGCATGATGATGGAAGCTTGTCTTTGGAGAAGCCAATTAGACCGAAGGGAAGCTATGGATATCCGTAAAGCTGTATGAGTTGAAGTATTAGTTTAATATATTAAGTTGATATGGTGAACTGAACATCCTACCTAAAAGTATTCTGAGTGTAGAACTTAAATTATTTGATGTAGATGTTTATGATTTTATTTTTAAGAGACTTACCTAATGTTAGATGTGTTGCTGAACTGTTTTAATGTTTATAGTTACTTAGTTAATAATAACTTATTATTGTTTTTAATATTCCTTGTTTTATTTTTCATTATCGTCTCACGTGGATATCGATCGAATATCGACGCGTAAAAGTAATTAGATTTTTCGCTCTTGTTTTTAAAATCATTTGGCTATTGGACACGAGATGTCGTTTGGTATTCATAGATGTAATCTATTTCTTTCTATATGTCAATGGTGCGTACACTTTAAATAGGTAAACGTAGAACAGAATTTTTCCACCTTCACTCCGTAATAGATGCAATCAAAAAGGGGAAAATGCGGCATTTAATTGTCAATAAAAAGGTCACGAGATTCCTTGATAGGGCCAATAAGCAATACTCACCCCCCTATCCATCCTGAGCACAGTGAAATGATTCTTCGCAATAGGGAAGTGTTGCGACACGACCGTAGAGTCCCTGAACTTGCAGTGCATCGCCATGGAGTCCGTCTGCGGCCAGAAGGCGGTGCATTGCTGTGGCGTGAGGTCCATCCAGAGGTCTGCAGCTTCGTTCTCCTCCATGAACCGGAGGTGACGCTTGGTCTCGTTGTATACCAGGAAGTAGGGGAGAAGGGTCACGATCTTGGTCAGTTGTGGACACAGTTCGGACAACGTCACCTAAGGAGAATTTTTAATTGTATATGGGGCAACCGATTTATTGTGCTATAAACATTATTGATTTTTTTAATGAGAATGAATGACGTGACGAGCTGGTCCTTCACCTGATGTTAGGCGATACGGCCGCCCATAACAATTGCAGTGTCACTCGGAACTTTAAAATAATAAAGTTTCGCGTAACACTATCCACGATAATCTTGAACACTATTTATAACGTCATATTCATAGGGACGATTTCAATGGATGCAAACCATGATATATATCTCTGCTGTAAGTCGGTGAGGTGTTTGGTATCGTTCAGACTTCAGGTGCTGTTGGAGCATCAGGTCAAGATTCCCATCATCACCATCATTTTATGTGTTCTTCTATTTGGTAGAGTATTAAGGTTGGCAAGAAGAAATGTACGTAACATTCAAAGTCAGGTAGGTACATTCTTTTTTCCTGAATTTGGGTTTTCGAGGACTAGTGTGAATAGCCCAATGTGTTACATTTTCGACTAACATTAGTAGGATATTTTCACACCACACCACAGGACAGGCTCTTCCAAAGTCTTATGGATTATAAGGGCCAGTTACATAAAGCAGCAACCTACATGAGATCCGTCTCTCAATGTGCAGGCAGAAAACAAAACCACTCTACCCACAAATCCTGGGGTAACACGGAATAGGCTTATCCAAAGTTTCGTGAATCACTAGTGGTACTTACAATAAGCAACATCCTAAATATCCAGAGTGCAGGCAGACAACCAGGCCACTGCACCTGCAAGTTCCGGGTCTCCACAGGGCAGGTCGTAGATACTAGTGGCACTTACATTAAGCAGCAGCCTATACGTGATCCGTCTCTCGGTGTGCGGGCAGACGACGAGGCCGGGCGCGGCGGCGGGCAGGCGCGCGGCGCGGGACCAGGCCGAGTGGTGCGCGCGGAACCGCGCCCGCGGGCTCCGGCCGCCGCGCGCGCCCGGGCTCCACAGCACGGGCTCGTCCGTCAGCTCGTGGATCACGTCCGAGTGACGGCCCTGGGAGGGAACACTTATGGGAATGTTGGCGGAGGAATGACTACTTCTAAAATAAAGTGTAGTAGGTTCGCGGAAGCCCAACATAACCTAGGGGTTCTACAGGACAAGGTTGTCCGATATCTGGCTTATGTCAGAGTGACAGCCTTGGAGACCGCGCCTCCGGGCTCCACAGGACCGACTCGTCCGACAGCTAGTGGATCACGTCCGAGTGCCGGCCTTAGGGAGGAACACATTTGGGAATGTTGGCGCAGGAATGACTACCACTGTTAACGGCATAAATATCTGTTTGGTCTTTTGATTTATATTTTGCTGTGCATTTTGTATTTGGTGTATACATATATTTGTAGTTTTGATTAAATAAAGCTAACGGAAGGTGGCGCGACCGAGATGCTTGTGAGGGTGCGGAGCAGTGAAAAGGGCAAGCAGGGGGCGAGGCGCGCGGCTCACGGCCGGCCGCCGCACGATGACGTGCGTGGTCAGTAGTCGAATGCGATATTGCGCTGCGCCGACACGACAACCTCTCGCTCACTACATAATCGGTCTATCTATCCTTATTTTCTGCGTTTTTATTTTGGACCGCCTTCAACCTCTAAAATAAAGTGTCACTAGGTTGGCGGACGCTTAGCCTTGGAGTTCTAGAGGACTGAGTCTGTACGAGCCAACACAGCACGTACAGCAGTTTTGGTAACCTATAATAATCAGCACCTACTTTACTTAAACGAGTCGTCACTAAACCACCGTCGCGCGCTAATGTGTCAATAAACTACTTACTTACCTACAGTGCGGCTCAGACACCAAATTAGACTTTTTACTTACTTACAACAAATACAAACAAATTAACAGTGAAGTGATTTGGACTATTTTATTTACTACGAACAACGGGCTGCCGTCTACGACGATAGGCCCAAACAGAGTCGTAAATAAACTAGTAAAATACTATGTAGTTATTATTTTCGAAAATTTATGAAAAGGCGATGTTGGTTAGGTTAAATAGCTTTCTAACGAAGTTTATGATTTTAAGAAACGAACAGTTTGGGTTCCGGAAGGGTAGTTCAACTACACTGGCATGTTTTGACCTAATAAGATTTATAACTGAAAATTTAAATGATGGTACTCCGGTCATAGCACTATTCTTAGACATGAGCAAAGCCTTTGACTTTGTCAACCACTCGATGCTTTTATCTAAGTTACAATTTTATGGCATACGGGGTCCTGCTCATGATTGGATTGCTAGCTACCTAGAAAATAGAAATCAGTGTACGGAATTATCAAAAATTGTAACCAACTCACAAAATAAAATTACAGAGGAAAAATTTAGATCTGAGCCTTTAATTAATAATACTGGAGTTCCTCAAGGCAGCATACTGGGGCCATTGCTATTTTTAATCTACATAAACGACCTTCCTCAAGCCATGGCCCATAAATCTATTCTGTTTGCAGATGACACTACAATAGTGGTCAAATGTGGTGATAAAAAACAGGCACAGCAAACTATAAATAAGGCCTTATCTGACGTGATCCAATGGATGGAAACAAATCATTTATGCATTAATATCCACAAAACTAAATTAATTCAATTTAATTCTTATAATTGTAATCCGTTGCCACTTGACATAAAATTTAATAATAAATTAGTTGATAATGTAGATAATTATAAATTTTTAGGACTTACTCTTGACAAACATCTAAATTGGAAAATGCACGTAGATTTATTATGTAAGAAGCTGGAACGCTTTGTATTCGGTTTAAAAAAAATTAGACATACTGTGTCCATGGAGGCTGCGTTGATGGCATATCATGGCCATGTGTCGTCTCTGCTCAGTTACGGCCTGATATTGTGGGGCAACTCAGTCGACATGAACAGAGTCTTTAAGATACAAAAGAGATGTATTAGGGTAATAAATAAGGCTTGGTTTTTAGATAGCTGTAGACCTCTGTTTAGAAGATGCAATGTACTCCCTTTACCGTCTATGTATATTAAAGAAATTTGTATTTTTACGAAAGAACACCCTGAGTTGTTTAAGAAGCATGGTGAAGTTATGACCCGCCAAAAAAGGACAAAGTTTGCTAACTTATTATATCAACCTCCTGCTCGTAAAGACATATATAAGAAAAACGTATATAACATGTGCACATCCGTTTACAATAACATTCCAAACGACATAAAAATATTAGAAGGTAACAAATTTAAGAAATGTTTGACTGACTGGCTTCAATGCAACTGTTTTTATAGTGTTAAGGATTATAATGAATTCTGTACAAATATTTACCTATAAATTATAAAATTTGTGATTAGTTATTAAATAACATTTGCACGTCTGCTTGCAGACTAAATACATGAGCAAAACTTTTTGTAAGACCTATACTATACATGTATTTTTAGCAAATAAACGATTTGATTGATTGATTGATTGTTCGATTGGAGGCCCTATAACTATCTGAAATAAGGTGTAAAGGTTGCGTTCCGCCCAAACATAACCTGGGGTTCTGCAGGGTAAGTTGTCCGATAGCTGGATAATGTCATTAGTATTTGGGAGACTTTTAGGAATATTTTCGAAGAATGGACTCTCTCTAAACTGAAAATAAATTATTGGCGGAAGCCTAATTTCAGCCTCGGGGATCTAGAGGACGAGTCAAGTGGATTATGTTCGAATAGCGACCCTAAAACCACCTGAAATAAAGTGTAAATATCGCGTCCCACCCAACCATAACCAGGATTCAGGGTTGCAGAAGACAGAGTTGTGGAATAAATATGTTAATTATGTCGAGTGAATGATGATGCTAAAAACGATCGCTATTCAAAGGAACACGGAAAGAAACCAATACGTTCAAGAGTAAAGTTGGAGGAGTACGATAGTGTACCGGATTAGAACCTGCACGTACCTGCATCTGCAGCGGCAGGCCGGTCTTGTTGATGAGCCAGTGGCGCGCGTGCAGGTAGAGCGCGCGGCGCGGGCCGAGCGCGCACGCGCACGCGCACACCACCCCGCCCGCCCCGCCCGCCCCGCGCGCCCCGCCCGCCCCGCGCGCCCCGCCCGCCCCGCGCGCCCCGCCCGCCCCGCCCGCCCCGCTCGCCCCGCCCGCCCCGCACGCGCCCCGCAGCGGGACGCACTGCTCGCTCATGTCTGCGCAACCAAGGGGAGGCAGATACAATAACACACAGGAAAACCAATTTGAGGAGAAAAGAAACTGATCTTGCCAACAATTTTAATAAAACTGTCTAACTGTTTGCTCTGTGTCTGGGTGTTTTGTCAGATCGTCGGTGCACCTAGAAGTCGTCGATGGATCGATCTAATTCCACCTTCTCCATTTCACCATCGGACGACAAGACGTACGCCATCTTTTTATGGTTGATATTCCTTCGATTCGTACAAAGCGGTTCGACTCTATATTAGCGAAAGAATGGAACGCATTACCAGCGTCTTTGTTTCCCGATAAGTATAATCTGGAGCTCTTCAAGTCGCGATTGAATAGGTATCTGCTAGGTAAGCATGTACCGTCGTAGACCGCATCGTCACCTTTTCCATCAGATGAGATTTCGGTCAAATGCGGGGCCTGTTCAGTTATAAAAAAAGGAAAAAGAGGGGTGGTCTAATTTGCGTCTTCCGATACGTGGTCACCACTTGAGAATCTTTCTTCCCCATATGTTGTTTACGAGCAATAATATGTGGCCTGCTCGCTGTCATTTCTACTTGCCGATTTTGAAACTTATATCCATTTCGTTTGTTCTCCTGCGGATCTCCTCATTTTGGATCTTATCTCGCAAGGAAACACTCAGCATAGGGCATGAAATATTACATTTCCGTGCTGACAGATGAAACCCAACTCTAATTACCTATATATTTACAAACAAAAGATTTATAAGTATTGGTTACTATCTCATAATGAAAGTTTTACCATGGGTCCCATCAGGTACAAACGAAAAATAGCCCGAACTTGAAAAAATTTAGTAATCGTGTCTAGAGAGTTATTAGTTAGTATCCAGTGTATTCATTTGGCCCAATACTTCGCCAACACGCAATAAATGTCGCTTGGTAATCTTGCGTTATGCGGAAATAAAATAATTCATAAAATAGCCCGCGTCATTCCGTTGTATGGAATGAGGCATCTGTACTGTAGGTATTATCTGGGGGTTTTACTCAATTCGGGGTTAGATACCGCTATGTCAAATGTCCACAAATGTAAAAGAAACATACCAGGCGTGAGGGTGAAGGAGCCCGTCCACGTGCCGGCCATGTACTGCATGGCGAGCTGCAGCCGCTGCGGGCGCGTGACGGGCAGCGCGTGCGTGTGCGTGTGCTCGCCCGCCTCTATGCGCACGCGCCAGTCGGCCGCCACGCACGATACCTGGACACGAACAATACACCTTTAAAAGAGGCAATCAATTATTGAGAATTCAATCACCTTAACTTCATACTGAGAAATACAACTAAGACCCATAAAATCGACCTATTTTGACGAAATTTCTATAGGACCAATGTCAAAAAGTCAAAGTGTTTTATTGCAAATAGCCTATTCATAACACCTCTACAAGTCAAATTCAATCTGAAAGCCGTCCACTGCTGAACATCGGCCGCCCTCGCCGAGCGCCACTTCGAGCAGCTGCTCGCCTTCTGCATCTATCGACTCCCCGCGAATTGTCGGTCCACGTATCGGCCGGCTTACACTGTCATGCAGGCTAATAAATTTTTTATAGTTATAGGTAATAATATTATCTATGGCTAAACATTAACCGTCTTACCACAAAAATAATTTTAAACATCGCTTAGATACATATTTAGTTAGACAGCGTCTAAAAGTTAAATGCTCCTTAAACGGATGTTTTATTTTTGTCACTACAAAACCATGTTTATACCGTGTTTACTTAAACACTGTCTAACTCGATCCACATTTTTTAAATAAGGTGACATTATACGAATCGTTTCGTTCCGCGCAGAACTCATTTTGTAAATCCAATACATGTTAGCTGTGACCATAGAAAAAACGGAACGTTATTAGCGTGGAGTTTGACTGTGTGTGTTATGGTGACAGCGATAGTTCTTAAACTAAGGGCTGAGTATGTTTAAATTTTAGCACGTGTTTAACGCCCGTCTATCTTAAACGAGTGTTAGGCGCGGATTTGTGGTATGGAATTCATGAAACAACTGTTCAACAAGTGTTTAAGGCGCGTCTAAATCTTTTGTGGTAAGACGGTAAAATTTTATCGAAAACCTGAATGTACCGGTCTGGTTGATAATGCTGTTACACTGCTAGCAGTGTAACAGCAGACAGCTTAACTGTTTATGAAATATTTTTATTATTTCTAAAATACCTCTATAGCGTACGGCAACCGGTTGTATAGAGCCAGTGGCGGCACCACTCGGACCAAGTAGTTAGGGATGGAACGGCTAACTTTATGAGATTGACATCCTGAAAACACAATTAGATTTTCATTACCAATCAAAACAAAAATATTACATGTTAACATTTAAATAAGTGTATGCTAGCAGACAGTTTTACGGTTAATAATAAAAAGAAATTTTACCTTCAACAGCAAGAATCCTCATTGCAAAAATCCTTTTGTCTGCATCATCCTTCGCAGGACAGATCATATCTCTCGGAGTGCCCAGATCATTGGCCAGTTCCATCCACCAGATACCCTGGGTTGCAGTTTGATAACTCCTGCAGAAATGCCATTTTTTTTTTTTTGCTGTTTCTAGAATGCCTATTTAAAAAGACATTCTATTTATATTACAATCTAGTCATCTACTTGACTAATGAGTAATTCTAATTTAACCTAAACTTCTACAATCAAAATATTCTAAGAATGTGTCCAATAACACGTTTCTTATTGTCTCTATTAAGGCGAAGACACATGGTTCTTGTGTTCTTTTTAGGTAGCACTTGTTTGCACTGCACCACACTATACTAACATTTTATACACTATGTCACTACACTAACTCAAATGGTTTTGTTCTTTTTAATCTCCTAACTATATCCGTGTGGTCGAGCAGCTGGATTGCTTCGACGTTCACATGATGATGAAGTCTGTAATGGTGACTTTCTGCGTACTTCTTAATAATTTTGACGACAACCTCTACTTTAAGGTCCCGATGTAGGTCGTCATTTCGTATGTACCAGGGTGCATTTACAATTTCCCTTAGTACCTTGTTCTGAAAGCGTTGGATCATGAGGATATTACTCTGTTTGGTACAACCCCACAGCTGTATACCATAAGTCCATACTGGCATCAGGACTTGTTTATATAACAATATTTTGTTGTGTACTGACAGAGTGGAGTGTCTTCCAAGCAGCCAGTACATTTTTTTAAATCGTATGTCAAGATCTTCTTTTTTCTTCTTGACGTGTGCTTTCCAGCGAAGCTTTGCATCAAGAGTCATACCTAAATATTTGGCTGTATTCTCATATGGGATTTGGCGATTGTTTATGTAAATCGGAAAATACTGATGTTGTTTGTTACTAAAGTCAATATGGGTCGATTTTGATTCATTGAGTTTGATCCTCCATTTTAAAGTCCAGTCATGGATTTTATTTACAGCCATTTGCACCTTTGCTGTTGCTTCTTTATGGGTATTTCCCACCCCCATTATTGCAGTATCATCAGCAAAGGTCGCGATGGTGTTATTATCGAATTCAGGTATATCACAGGTGTATATCAGGTACAGGACCGGACCTAAAACACTACCTTGTGGTACACCAGCTTTTATTTCTTTTATATCCGAGTATGTATTCTCTTGCCTTATCCTAAATACTCTATTCGATATATATGATTCCAAGATGTCAGCAAACTGTTTTGGTATCATTGTTCTTAGTTTGTGTATAAGGCCTTCATGCCAAACTTTATCGAACGCTTGCGCTACATCTAGGAATACAGTAGAGCACACTTTCTTATCTTCAAGAGATTTTTCGATGATGTTTGTGATTCTGTGCACTTGATCAATGGTTGAGTGGCTTTTTCTAAAGCCAAACTGATGTTCTGGTATTAGGTTGAGTTCATCAATTACTGGTTTCAGTCTTTTGAGTAAAAGTTTTTCCAACAACTTTGACATAATGGGGAGCAAGGAGATCGGCCTGTATGATGATGCTTCATGAGGCGGTTTCCCTGGTTTTGCTATCATTTTGACCTCAGCAACTTTCCAAAGATCTGGTATATATTTCAACCTTAGTGAGGCGTTGATAAGGGTTGTTAGTTTAACAAGTGCTTTTTTCGGGAGATTATGTAGTATTTCTCCTGGTATTAGGTCATACCCGGGAGATTTTCGAGGATTTATATTTCGTTTGATTTCTTGTATAACTTCTCTTGGCGTGACCAGTTTTATAGTATCACTTTCACGTAACAGCGTGTGGTCATTATCCATGATAAAAGGATCATTGACGTGACTCTCATTAGGTTGAAATATATTTGCTAAATGATCCGCAAATCTTTTAGCTTTTTGATCATTGTTTACCGCCCATTTTCCGTTTTCATCTCTTATTGGTGGAATTTGAGTGATTGGTCTTTTAAGGTTCTTTGTAGCCTTCCACAATGAATAGTCTGTACTGCGGTCACTAGTTAGCTTCAAAAGATACCTGTTCATCGTATCATCATTGTAAAGTTGAATTTGCCTGTTAAGCTTTTTTGTCAAATTATTAAGTTTTCTTTTATCATCAGGGTCCCGTGAATGGTGCCATATATTCCGTTCTTCTTGGTGCTTCTTTTTTCATAAATAAGCTGTTTAATTTTCTGTGGGTATATATGACCTTTGGTTTTGTTGTTGACTTCTGGCGTATTATTCCAAGCTGCTTGTTGGATATGTCGTATAAACTTTTCCAATTCAGTATCTAAGTGTTCTGATGTCTTCAGTGGCACTTTGAGATCTATGCTACATTCTAAGTCTATCTTAAAACTATCCCAGTCTGTATGCTTATTAATCAGCGTTATGGGTTTTTCTGGTTCCAGTACATTCTCGTTTATTATTAAATATATTGGAGAATGATCCGAGTTTAAATCATAACTTTGCTCTGTTGTTAAGTAACTAGATGATAAATTCTTATATATGAAAAAGTCGATTAAGTCAGGTATTTTAAGAGGGTCCGTTGGCCAGTATGTTGGCATTCCTGTGGATGTAACTTCACATTTCATCTCTTTTACGGCACGAAGCAGTTCTTTTCCTTTGGTAGTGGAAAGTCTGGAGCCCCAGTAGGTATTTTTGGCATTGAAGTCTCCCCCAAGACAAATCTACTACCGAGGAGCTTTAGGAAGCTTATGTATTGCTCCTTTTTTATCATATGCCGCGGTGGGCTGTAGATGGCTGATACTATTATGGGATACGTTTTAGTTTTTAAACATATTGCCACAGCTTGAATTTCTTTATGTTCATGTCTGAATTCTTCATGATGCTGCAAGTTTTCTTTTACAATGACTGCACTACCAGCCCTTGCAGTGTTGTCCGGGTGTAAGGCATGGTATACTTTATACCCCTTAAATTTAATATGGCATTGATTGGTGAAGTGCGTTTCTGAAACTAAACACACGTCCACTTTTTCTATATTAAGGACAGCTTGCAACTCGTTATGGTGTTTTTGGAGTCCATTTGCATTCCAAGCCATAATTTTTAGTTTACTAATCATTTTTGTGTCTTAAATAAAGCTGTTTTAGCGCTATTTTCGATCTTTCTTAGGCGTTCTTCGAAAGATGACATAAACTTTAGAATGTCATCTAACTTTTCGTCACTGGTTGAGGCGCGAGGAACCGGATGCGCTTTTTCTGTATCTCTAGCAGCAGCTTGGGCGTAGGAGATGCTCTTAGTAACGTGTGTTGGTGTTTTAGCGTTTGGCTTGAACATAGAGCCAACTTGTTTCTGTGTAGCTGCACTGTGGTGCGGTGCTACCGTAATTTTTTTCGATTTCTTGTTGCGTATTAACTGGATTTCTTTTGCTATGGTGCAACCTCTGTAGTTAGCGGGATGTGGAGCACCACAGTGAACACCACAGAGCTATGAAACAAATGATGCTTCGCCTATAGATAGAGACGAAATTAATCATATTATTGCTGCCAAACTTCGGTACGGGGTACTCTTCTGTGTCAGTTTGATATTATAGGGTAATTTCGCTAGTTTCCGACCACTTAGTGGAGTTGTCAAGTTTAGGTTGCATAATAAAATGTACCAGTATCATTTTTTATAATAACCGACCCTTTTATAAATATCTAAACCAAAGGCTAATAGTAACTATTTTGCTAGTTTTCGATCACTAAATTATGTTTACGACCACTTTTTCGCTAGTTTCCTACCACTATAAATTGAAAGACGTAGGTGCCTGACTGCTTGTGGTAAATAAATGATAGAAACAATGATCAGAAAGGCTTCTTTAGATCCTCTGTCTTGTATTTTCATGATTTCTCCAGCTTTGAGGCACTTACTCATATAAAAAAGCATGATCTTTTTTCTTACTGAGAACGCCAAAAATTATTTAAGGATATGGCTAAAATATCAGCTATAACAAAAAAAAATTGGCTAACGTAGTTTATAAACATAGTTATGTTTACAAGCTAAATACGCTACTTTTTTTGTAATAAAGCCAGCCCACATTAGACCCTGGGCGAGAAATATTCAATGATGGTTCGATCAGTTGGTCACGCCTATTTTGCGACCACCAGCATTAATCGTTTTTTTTAAATCGTGTCTGGTCTAATTAGTTAAACTTACAAAGTAATCGACTATTTATGTACTTTTATATGTAAATAAATACGTATTTATAATGTTTTTGATATAGTTTGCTTTTGCGGTCGAATAGCATTTTTCTGCAGCTGGATTAGTTTTCGACCACGAGCGATTTTGGGTATCTGTAGTTTTTAAACCAGATGGTGGATAAACGTGGTCGAAAACTGGCAGTTAAAATGTATGTGCTTTTAAGTTTCAAAGCTTTAAAATAGAATTGGGGATTTCTCGTATAATATTTGTTACAAAACTGAACCTATTTGGACATAAGATGTGTTCACCGCAAGCTTTTTATTTTTTGTATTTTTTCATCAAATGTACATTAAACGGTCGGATATAGGAAGTGGTCGCAAAACCGGCGAACTTACCCTATGGCAGAAGTACCGATAGTGATGTAATGCGTTGGTTAACCTATAATTATCGACACATCGATAGTTTCTATTATGCCATCCGGAAATTTGTTACAATAAGTTTTAAATGTTTTCAATTTATTTTGTGGTTAGATTGACTTCTACTAATTAAACTTTTAATATCTTTTATGTTTATTAGGTTTCCTACAGATCCTAATATAAAAGATAAATAGATATTCGCAACTGGACAGTGCAATTGGTTTCCTCAAAAACATGATACGGTTTGCTCTCAGCATTTTGAAGCTGAATGTTTTATGAAAATGTCTAACCATATATGTTTATATTTTGACGCTATTCCCACATTGAAACTCTATCCTATTTTTAACGAGGTACTAGGTGGACCAATGACCTGGTGAAAACCGCGGGGAGCCGGTGGATGCAGGAGGCGAGCAGCCGTTCAAAGTGGCGCTTTCTGGGGGAGGCTTATGTTCAGCTGTGGACATCTACGGGCTGATGATGATGACTATAATTTCTCTTATACGCATTTATTATTTGATGAGGACATTATAATGATGTGGCGTGCTCGCCCATGAAAGAGTTTTCATGTAGCCTCCATGGAGCTATTAATAAAAGAAGGAGGGAATCCCGTCTGATCCGAAACTGAAGCTCCCTTAGAAAGCCGGTCGCCCTACTTTCAGCTGACACACATATGTAATATGTCCGCCATTTTGGGCTTCAGTTCGATGTCAATCAAAACTCAATCCTTCTTTTTTTTATTTCATCCATGGTAGCCTCATAGAAAACCATTGCTCTTGGTTGCTAAAGACAACTGATCTCGTTGATTCTACGGAAGAATCTACGTCTTAGTCGATATTGAATGAAAAAATTCACTTGCTTTTATTTTGTAAACAGCTGTAAATTAAAATATACATCGCATGGTGAGCTGAAAAATTACCTTTATTTACTGCCAAACTAAGGACCTCCTTCTATTAAATAAGTGTTTACCTACAACACCTCAATGATACTCAATATTATTATTATTTTTCCTAAAAATTCATCTGAAAATTGTATTTTCAGATGAATTCTATCAAAAAGAAACATGACGCAACAATACTGATGAATCCTCAGCAAAACGTGTTACCTATGTATTTGGAGTTTTAATATATTATTTCGTTTTATAACTTGTTATGTTTCTTCTATTTCAAACTTTAGTTTATAGATATAATAATACTATCACACATCATCAGCCGGCAGACGTCTACTGCTAAACATTGCCTCCCCCATAAAACCTCACTTTGGACGCCTATCGGATTTGCTTATAAACTTAATCTTTATAACCATAAACTGACGATAAACTACCTCTATACTTACACACATTACATTTGCCATAAAATAGGTGAGGTGGACTGTATATCCGTGACGCGAACATGACGTACCTACCAATACCAATACATTCAATTTTATTTATTTTAGATTTATACCGGTATTTTTATCGCCTGGCCATTGTCGACCCGGAATAGAGTATAATAGAATAAAATAACACTATTACACATAGAAATACGCACAAAAGGCACAAAAGATATAGGTAGGTACTAAAGTACTAAAGATAAAATCAGGTAAGAGGTACCTTACCGCGTACTTAACTCATATCAAACTATCGATAAAAATATATCGACTCAACCCACAGCACGTTTTGCTGACAGCAGTGGCACTAATGACAAGACAATTGCTATATATGTCATCTGCGCAGGTAAACCATAGAGGTTTCATTGTAATACCTGACACGCTTGAATTGTATGAGAAGTGTCGAAAAGGCGCCTCTATGTAGAGGGAAACTTTTTTTTTTTTTGCTCTGTGGTGAACACATTTTGGCTTTTCCTCCGGAGTGTTTTTACAATCCCTTGTTAAGTGTTTACCCGTGCATTTAACACACCTAGGTTCTTTGGAGCAATACTTTTGCGTATGCCCATACGCCTGGCATCTCTTGCACTGAGGGACCAGCTTGGTGGTTTTCAGCGACTGTACTTCTACTTGGTATCCCAGTATGGTTTTTATGCTGAATATTTTACTAACTTCCTCGTCATTTGCAAACGTCAACATGAATATATTGAGTGGTTCTTTCGATTTCCAACTCAGCTTGTTGACAGCTTCCAGGATTTTATACCCTTTATTTTTCAAATCTTCCACAATTCTTTCTGATTTGCATGTGAAATGCAATTTTTTGGCTACTACTCTTACTGGCCTCTCTTGTTTGTTTTCATAGGAGTGCCAGGTGCAGTTGTTAGTGGTCAGGGCTTTCGTTATTTCCCTGTATGTTTCCTCATTCGTAGCGTTCACTTTTACAGTATCTCCTTCATCATTTTAATGCTGAATGTTTCAGCGGGCAGATTGCACTGTTCCAAAAAATCAAAAAAGTTTTGGTAGTCTTTTATACCATCAACAATAATTGGTGGTGGTAAATAGACTCTTCTGTGCTTTTCTTTGCTAGCTTTGTCTTCATTGACAGTTTCATCTTGAGTGGGTGAGGTGTTCAGTTTCCTTTTTTTCCTTGTTTTTGTCCGGATCCACTCAGTTTCTCTAGCTAGGTCTTCTTCGTCTGTGCTGTATTGAGCACGAGAAGAAGTCTCCATAGCTGGCGTTGCTGGTTTCTCTACGTTCGTCTCAGACAAACATTTTAACTGTTGTTTCAAGATTTCAATTTGACTTTTTAGGTCATTTACCAGGCTTTCTAACTTTTGGCGAGCTACCTGTTCTTCGCAGAAACGTTTTTATAATAGATGGTCTCTGTTGTTAACCGGATGGTATCGGTTTTCTTTTGAGAATCCATTGCGGCGAACGTGAATCTTCGCCTTAACAATAAATTATAATTTGCCGTCAGTCATCAGCCTTGCGCAATAAACTGGGTCATCGCGGTGCAGCCGACGAGACGGCTTTGTTGTGATACGTAAGCACTTTGCACTGTTGGTGCGCGCGGTCGCGAGTCACACACAACTGTTCTCAGCGGAAATAGAACGATCACTGAGAAATGCCATTGAAATATCAATGTTGTATGTATGATGAAGAGATCTAAACCAAATGTGGATCCTTGAGGAACACCTCCACATAAAATTACTTAACGATGAAAATTGAGAAAGTAAAATTGCTTCTGTGTTTCGCATTATTTCAATTAACGCCTTCAAATAATCAACATTAGCACTAGAAAGTAGTTAGATCCAACATAAGAAACGCAAACAACAGAATATTTTGTGATTATGAAGTCGAAAGCTTCAAACATTTCTTTGAATGTTTCAACTACAAAATTGCAGTGTGCAATGTTTACGAAGAGATTTGCGCGATCGACTATACCGTCTTCTAAGGTCAAAGTATTTTTTTACTTTCTGGCATAGAATGGATTTTACTCACTCAAAATTCGAAGGCAACAGATAGAGTTTGCAATGGTACGCAATATAAAGCGGCACGTTGTAAGTCTGCTGAGGCGCTATCACCGCCAACTTCATCTTGTCATCGAACGGATTCGTGAGCGAACCGATCAGATCGGCGCCTATCGCTTGCAAGTCCTTCTTGTTGTAGAATAGTTCTAGAGCGTAGGATGTCTCGTTGCGAACCTAGAAATAAAAGACCTAGTATAATTTACGAAATTAAAAACTATTTAAAGTTTCGACCTTATGGTCTAAAACTTTTCAAGCAGCGTAATTTATTGCTTTTGTAATAATTACGGTTAATAATAAATGGGTAAATTTAGTTTAGATGATACTAAAGAAACTGTAGAGATGATTTTGTGAAAACTGTAATCTGTAAAAAGAAAATAAAGTTAAAATAGAGACACAGTTCTGAAAAATAAACATTTTATACTACTACTACTACTAGGACTATTTTAAGGGAGAAACCATTTTAAAAGTGCTTAGAATTATCTTCAACTTACTTGCAGGGGAGATCTGACGACGATTTTCGTAACGTTATACTTGGAGGTCCGTTCCACTGCGATATAATACCGCGTCGAGTTTTTACTCGGGTGTAACACGTAGAGCTTTGACACGGTTCTTTGTGGGCATAGTATCTGAAAAATAGGTTGAAGTCTAAATACATAGGTTACACATACATACATAGGTATAGGTTTTTATATTTTTATAATTAATAGGCATAGCATTTGTCCACTGTCTCACCTGATGGTAAGTGATGATGCGGCCTACGGTGGTGCATGCTTGCCTAGAAGATACCTGTTCACTCTTGACTAAAAAAAAACCATCGAGGAACCCCGTTGGTTCCTCGGTGTTAAAAACACTACATCACATGAACGTCGGCAGTAGTCAAACGTTTTAGTTCCGTCGTGTATCATCGGCGAATAACCTTTCTCCTATGATAATAGTGAATGACTGTATCGGACGGCGAAGGCAGGCATATAGAAAGGAGAGAAAAACGTAGGGGAAAAGAACGTGTCGAACGGAGTCCCCTTGCTGACAAGCAAGTGTACACCTGCTATCCTGAGACGAAGGGACAAAAGAGTACTTATACAGTAATTTTCAAAAAATATTCTATGCGTTAAATTGGACCTGCTAGTTTTATTCTAGGTAGACAAAGACATAGTGTTTTATTGCATATAGGCTATTCATAGCACTTTTACAAGTCTAATTTAATTAAATTATTATAATAAAGCAGATAAAATCACAAAGTGCACAATGTCAATTATTATTACTTTAATATAAAAGCAAGCCTATTACAATAATTGTTTGAAAAAAAAAGAGAAATTCTCTCTTCCACTACAGGTGCAAGTAATCTGGCACAATGCAGAATAGACAACTTCAATCCGTAGCTTCGATTACACCTGTAAAGAAGCTACAAGAAACTTCAAGGTATGGAGGTATACTCACGGTAAGCTGGTCCAGGTCGTGTAGCCGCACGGAGAGCGTGACGTCAGTGAGCCGGGAGTGCAGGTGCGGGGGCGCGGGGGGCGCGCGGGGGGACCACTCGCGGGGGGACGGCGGGGGGAGCGCGCCGCCCGGGAACCCGCCCTCGAAGCTACGGGGGGTCAACTTGTGGGTAATCATCATCAACAGCTCGTAGATGTCTACTGCTGAATATAGGCCTCCCTCAGAGAGCGCCTGCTCCCCGGCTTTTCACCAGGTCTTCGGTCCAACTAGTGGAGGGTCTAACCACGCTGCGCCTTCCGGTTCGTGGTCGCCACTCGAGAACCTTTCTTCCCCATCGGTTGTCAGTTCAGTGAATGATGTGGCCTGCCCATTGCCATTTCAATTTGCTAACTTTAAGGGCTATATCGGTCACTTTAGTCCTTCTGCCTTTAGTCTAGTTCCTTGTGGAACATAAGTACAAACAAATAGCTGGCCTGGCACACTCCGCGTTATAAGTAGATGGAACCAGTCCAGCCGACCGGCATCGGCACCCCTATCGCGTAATGAGGACCTAAACTGAATCTCTACAGTACAAATTGTATTTCTATAATTCACTGTAGGACTTGAGTTGAATTGCGCTAAGAAGTATTAACAGTACGCTTTCAAATGAAGAGCTAAACTGAATCGGTACAGTAAAAATTTACAAATCCATGAGTGCGATGAAGAGAGCATCGATCATTCCGTTACGGGTAACGTGATAGAAGAACGGCGCTATAATGATAGAACAAAGAAGGTAGCAGCATTAATCTAACTTCTGCGATCATCGAGACGCGAATATTCGCTACTTGGCATCTATTGGCATATGCCAATTGTCGCCTATTACCCATTGTGCATTTGTACGGACCGCTCAAAATTAACATCTTTGCAGTTCTTGCTATGTTATCCTTACCAATCCCACTCATCGCTGATGTCCGACATTTCAGGTTTGTGTTGCTCTTCGACTTCGTCCAGCATATCCCCAGTAGATGTGTCACACCCTGCAACCGTTACGTCAATACTTACAATAGGGATGATGACTACTATTAAAAATGAACAAGTAAATATTACTTTCATAAAAAAGATTAGTCGCGCGCGGGCGCTGGTTATTGTCGGACGCGCACGTATCGCTTATTATAACCGGTCCGGGCACCTTGCTCCGCGCAACTATTGAGTGCATTGTTTACGATGCGCTTACCTGATAATGGATAGCAACGAACAAGTTAGTAACAAGAATGACGAGATGAATGATGTAACTATTTTGATGCACCAATATGGCGAGATGACAAGAAGTTGTGAAAGTTTAATGGACATGGAAGATAATTTGGAAGGTAGAAGAGGACCACAAAAAAGGAATAGAGGAATCGATCAGGAAGAGTTATGGAACACAGTAGGAAGAAAAGGGAAGCTATTTGCTAGAAGTACAGATATAGATGATTCGACAAGAGTACCGGAGGATAACATTGAAGTTAGCATAACCTGCACGGAAAAGTTGCCGAAGCAATTTAAATTGGCAAAAATCCTCAAGGAGGAAAAGATTCAGGGTGTTGTAAGGGTAAAGTATTTAAACTCCTACAAGGTTTTGATACAGATTAGCAGTGAAGAAAATGCTGACAGATTAACTAACTGTAAAATGTTTAATGAAAATGGATTTAAATGTCAAAAAACATTGGAAGTCAACCAATCTTATGGAGTGATTAACAATATCGATTTAGACTTTAGCGAAGAAGAAGTTTTAGAAGGTTTAGGCTGTGAAACTTTAATTATGGGCGTAAAGAGACTTAAACGCCGGAATGGTTTCGACGGCCGTTGGGAAGCGAGTGAGAGCATGAGGGTATGTTTTAAGGGAGCACACCTACCCTCTTACGTTTATATTTTTGATACAAAAGTTAGTGTCAGCCGATACATATATCCAGTGACACAGTGCTCTCACTGCTGGAGATTTGGTCACACCATTAAGACATGTTCGTCTGTGAAGCCTGTTTGCCCTAAATGTGGAGATAGCCATTCGAACTGCGAAAAGACGGAGTTTGTGTGCAATAATTGTGGAGGGAAACACATGGCCCTAGCAAAAGTATGCCCAGTCTTTAATAAAGAAAAGAAGCTTCGCGAGCTGATGTCTGAGTTAAATTGTTCCTACAAGAAAGCCCTTACTAGGTATACCCCAGAACCTCCCCCGGTCGAACACATAGAACCCCCGGTGATATTATCTACGCCACGAACAGAACAACCAACCCGTCCGGAGCAAAATGCTACAATTATTACGTATGCAGATGTAACAAAAGAAACCGGAAATGAATCGATAAAAGCGAGAAAGAAGATTAAAAAAAATAAGAAGAAAGATGAGAATACAATAATAACAGAAGATCCAGATTTAGAAATGATGTCTGAAAACAGTGAATGTGGAACCAACAGTCAAGAAGAACCTAGAACGGAACATAAATCAAGAAGCAAAGAGAAAATATCATGGAAGTTATTATTAGATAAACTCAAGGAAAAGATACTGGAAAGAAACTTGTCCTGGGAGGAAAAAATTTCCAGCTGCATGAGTATTATAATCAAAGAGATAATATCTTTTGTTGTTTATTACTTGCCAGACTGGTCATGTTTTAATTTTCTAAACAAGTATGGATAGTACGCCCTTACCTCCCTCCAGCAATATTAATGCGCATTCCACTGTAGTATTAAATATATTACAGTGGAATGCGCAAAGCCTACGACCTAAGAGTACTGAGTTTGAGTTGCTTTTAAACCAAGAAAAGATCCACATTGCCTTAATTAGCGAAACTTGGCTGGATCCAGACAGTAACTTCCGCATAAGTGGGTACAATATATTCAGATCTGATCGCAGTGATGGTTATGGTGGAGTGGCAATATTGACGCACTGGTCGGTGAGAGCACAACAATGTGTGTTTGTTACGTCTAATCCACAGATAGAAATGGTGTACGTTAGAATCGACAACTGTAACTACTTAGAGAACATCATTTCAGTATATTGCCCACCTTCAGCTAGAACTACTGCAAGAGATTGGGATGAAGTACTGTCTAAGTTAAGTGCCAAAACTATCATTGCAGGAGACCTGAACGGCCATCATCCCAACTGGTCTTCCAAACAGGATGGGAGAGGAGGACAGATATTCGATGCAATATTAGACAATAATTACACTTATCTAAATGATGGAAACCATACACGTCTTAAACTGGTCAATGGTATAATACAAAAAACCTCTCCTGATGTCTCTTTGGCTTCTACAGATATTGCACTTAAATTTAAATGGAAGGTCCTCAATGAGAACCTGGGCAGTGACCATCTGATTATTAAAATGTACGCAGATCTTGGGCAGCCCAGTACGTTTAGAAAACGGAGGAATTTTAGGAAGGCGGATTGGGTAGGATATAAGCAGAAGATAGAGGAACAGCTAACTAATTACAACGTTCCGACTGATCATCAAAAGGCGTATGACAGCTTCATGGGAATTCTAAATAAATCAGCTGATGAATATATACCAAACATCAAAATCTGTGATAGCCCGATCAGACAAAACAAATTTACTCCAAAACCATACTGGTGTCAGGTTTTATCGCGAAGTGTTGCTGAACGCCGATTGGCCTTAGCACAATTTAGAAGGAATCCTACCCCAGATAACTTAAGTACCTTGCAAAACAGAGTCAGTGTCGCTCAAGCATCAATACGCCGAGAAAGATACCAATCGTGGCAAAATATGTGTAACAATATAGGCAGTGTTACGTCTTCTAGTGAGATGTGGAATCGGATGAGATGGCTTAAGGGTTATAAATCACCCAGAACCTCTATAAATCGTGAAAAGGCAGAATCTCTTATGAATAGCTTGGCACCAGACTATGTTTCACCTGATACACCTGAGTTCATCTCGGAAAACACACAATTATGTAAGCCAGTTTCGGTACAGGAGCTAAATAACTGCATTAAACAAACCGATACAGCACCAGGTGATGACAGCATTTCCTATTCTATGATTAGACACCTTCCTCAGATAGGCAAATATATATTAGTAAAACTGTACAATAGATTCTTACATTATAGTTTCGTTCCATTGCAGTGGAAAAATGTTAAAATAGTTCCTGTACCGAAACCTGGAGTTAGTAATAGTCTATCAATGAGTATAAGACCTATTGCACTGCTCTCGTGTCCATGTAAAATATTCCACACAATAATTACGCGAAGGCTCGAATGGTTTCTGGAAAAAAACGACTGTCTCTCGAGCGAAACTGTTGGCTTCAGACAAGCAAAGTCCTGTCTGGATAATCTAGCTAGACTTGTAGGTCGTAGTTTGCAAGTTGGTTTCACTCGAAATTGGCCCACTGTGGGATGTTTCATCGATATAGAGAGCGCATATAACAATGTTAATCTAATTAGCCTGTTAAATATCTTAGACAACCTTGGTGTAGGTTCGGTGCTGTGTAGGTATTTATGGGCGGGTCTGAGTTCAAGAGCCTTAACTATCCAATTGGGCAGTAAGGACACAATCTGTCGGACAACGGGTACTGGTATAGCACAAGGGGACCCGCTATCCCCACTCTTGTTTAATGTGGCAACCATAAAGATATGCCATAATATTAAAAATGTTTTTATATCACAATACGCGGACGATTTTGTGGTATACAGCTGTCGGAATGAGATAGCACAGGCCGTAGTCGAGGTACAAAGTGCATTAAATGTTTTGAGTTGCTTGATACAAGAGCTGGGACTAAACATATCACATAGGAAAACTAAATCTATATTATTTACTCGAGGCCCAAACAAAAAAGAAATAAAATTAAAAATAAAAAGTGATGATATTCAACAGGTAGACAGCGTAAAATATTTAGGCATGTGGATAGATAAAAATCTAAGATGGGGAAGACATATTAATGAAGTAAGAGATAAAACATCTAAATATATAAATTTATTCAAAGTTCTGGCGGGGTCTAGTTGGGGTATGCACCCGAAGCATCTCAGACGATTGTATGTATCAATCATTCGAAGTAGACTCGACTACGGTAGCTTCTTGTATGATACTAGTGCTAAAACTCACCTATGTAAATTGGATAGGGTGCAAAATCAGTCAATGAGAGTTGTAGGAGGCTTCATTAAGTCGACACCTATACATGTAATGGAAGCAAGACTATGTTTGCAGCCACTATATGTGCGCAGACAATATCTCGCAGGAAAATTTTGGTTACGATCACGGTCTTTCAGTAGTAATGTAACTATAGAAGTAGTAAACGAATTGAGTTCTTTTTGTTTGACACATAGCTATTGGAGGCGAAAAAGAATACCGTTGTTAGTGGACATGCACAATAAGTTTATAGATCAACCTATGCAATCGTGGCCAAAGTTAAAAATCTACTCGCTTGATACTTGGATAAGCAATTTCGATCTATCTCAGAATGTTACATGTAATATTGATGGTATGAAAACATCTAAGAAGTCTTATAACCCACTAGAACTACGCAAACATTGTATCGAATTCCTGAACTGTAAATATGAATATTTTTATAAAATATTCACCGATGGGTCGAAAGACGATCGGATATCTGGAGCTGCTTTTTTTGATCCTCAGATAGATGTACGGATCAAGTTTAAAATAGACGACAACATATCTATAATGCATAGTGAATTAATCGCAATATCCGAATCGCTGTCATATATATTATCATTACCTGGACAGCATTTTGTAATTCTGTCGGACTCAAAAAGTGCGCTCCAGCATGTGGCTCGGCTAACCTCGAATATTCGAGGATACCCGATAGCCTACATTATATTAGACACTCTATGTAAGATCCGTGAGTCAAACAAAGTGGTAACTATCCAGTGGATACCATCTCATATTGGCATCACGGGAAACGAGGAAGTTGACCGCGCGGCAAAGGAAGCTTGTAGCGATGGGATCCCCTACGCGTGCTTACCACTGCATTGTGAGGTACTTAATGGAGTAAAGAGGATGTGTCGAGAAAACTGGCAAGAATACTTTGACGAGCGTTCACGATCCAAAGGAATCTGGTATAAAACCATTCAGTGTGAACTTCCTCGTTTCCCGTGGTTCGATATTGGAATAACAAAAAGGAACAATGTGGTAGCACTGTTGAGGCTCCGTTCCGGGCACATCCCGGGTAACAAATTTAAGCATCTAATGGGGAAGTCTGAGACACCAAATTGTATTATCTGTGGCACTATAGAAGATGTACACCACGTGTTGATGGAATGTGTGCGGAACGAGGCCCAACGCCAAGTGGTTCTATATAATAGTAATAACGTAGGTGGTTGCAACAGTATCTTGGCCTCGCCAGCTTCTGAGGAAGCTGGGATACTGATGGAACTATATCTTTCATTTATGAAGAGCCTAAATGATTGAGTTCCTAGAACGTGTTGATTGACTTACGGGAGTGACATAGTCATTAATGACTAAACTCCTATAAAATAAAAAAGATTAAAAAAAAAAAAAAAAAAAAAAAAGATTAAAAATGAATGCAACAATTGAAAAAATAAGTAAAATCGGTAAATAAATCACGGTAATAAGCTTTTAAAGTTTCTACAGGAGGTATCTCCTGTCCCTTTCTTGCGAAACAGAGCGCCCCCACAGTTACTACGAAAAATTCACTCGTGACGTGACGTGGCAAAGAGATTGTATGAAAAGCTACCACAGCTTAGTAATGAGGTACTATGAACGACCTTTCTCTGACGTCACTGGCCGTTCGAGCTATCTCTTTCTATTCCGGTATTCCGGTAACACAAATGTTTATCTTGTGAAAAGCTTCTGAGCTTAGGACTTCGCCGTAAAGTTATTAAAAAATGTAGTTGCTTAATATTAGTTAATAATTATCCTTGTAGATATGCTTTTAATTAAATTTAAATGCCATTCCGCGATACTTTAAAAAGCCTTTCTACCATAGACTGGTGATGATGGAATGGACTTGAAACCCAGTCCTACAACCTTTCGCATCCCACGGTCTCGGAATCATAGCTCAGTCGGGAAAGCGTCTAATCCAGTGAGTTGGAAGGCGCAGGTTTAAATCCGAATGGTTGCAAAATTTTTTAAGGAACTATATCTTTTTTCATTAAATAGGTCAAACCACCTGGAGTGCTGGGCCGGCTAGTGTCGACATCATAGTCAGCTATCGCTATGACTCGATCATTCCCGGCCAAATCCATCTCTGCTTTGGTCTTCAAGTGGACCGTGGATCCTGGACCTGGAAAACAAAAGCTTGAGAAAAAATACGGCAAAATTATTGTAAGTGAACATTTTTTGCCAATGATAGTCCTAAAACCGCGCCATAGCTATTTATCGTCGGTTAGTTATAAAAATGTAGAGATATCAATTCAGTGAGAAGCCATTTTCTGGAAACCTGCAAAGGAATGGAACACCGTTCTATATTCTCACGTACTTTTCACGTTGACCTCTGTAATATCCGGGGCCTGCATGCTAATCTAAATGCCGTCCATTATCATCTCGAGACAGCAAAGCCTGCCCTGCTCTTTTTGACGGAGACTCAGATATCTAGCCCGGACGATACATCTTACTTGCATTACCCAGGATACAAACTGGAACCAGCCTTTGTACGTCGCGCTGGGGTTTGCTTGTTTGTTCGGGAGGATATCTGCTGTCGACGTCTCACCGGTTTTGAAGTAAGAGACCTGTCAAATCTGTGGGTACGTGTAGACTTAGGAGGTAAAACTCGGATCTACACGTGTCTATACAGGTCTCACAGCGGCGATGAGGAGACCACTCGCCTCTTTGAGCACATCTCTGAAGTATCGGACAAAGTTCTTGAGCAGTATCCCTCCGCAGAGTTAGTGATCCTCGGTGATTTTAACGCTCACCACCAGGAATGGTTGGGGTCCCGAGTTACTGATCATGCGGGGAATGCTGCTTTTGAGCTTGCCTTAACTCATGGTCTCACTCAAGTTGTAGCGAAACCAACTAGAGTGCCTGATATTGAGACCCATGCGCCCTCTTTGTTGGACCTCGTGCTGACTACCCATCCTAACTTCTATCAGGTGTCTGTTGAACCACCTCTAGGCTCTTCAGACCACTGTTTGGTGAGAACGGTTGTACCAATACAAAGGCTTATCCGCTCAAACCCTACTGGGAAGCGAAGAGTCTGGCACTTCCGGTCTGCGGATTGGGATGGCCTGCGCGAATTTTATTCGTCCTACCCTTGGAGGCAGCTATGTTTTTCCTCGAGTGATCCTTGCACTTGTGCTGACTCTGTAGCCGATGTTGTGCTGCAAGGCATGGAATGCTTCATTCCAAGCTCCGTAGTACATGTTGGCGGACGGAGTCAGCCATGGTATAACGGAGCCTGTGCTGATGCTGCCAGTTTTAAACTGGCCGCATATAAAGCCTGGGCGGCTGCCTGTGCGATTAAGGATCCAAGGACTTCCTCACTGAAGAAAAAGCTAAACGCTGCCTCCAGCTCTGCCAAGAGGGTCATTAATAAGGCAAGAAGTGACCACATCAGCAGGATTGGCAATCGACTCGCAAGTTACCCTTCTGGGAGTCGGGCGTTTTGGTCGCTTGCCAAGGCTGCTGAAGGAAACTTCTGCTTGTCTAATCTTCCTGCCCTTCGAAAGCCGGATAACACCCTGGCCCATAGTGCAAAAGAGAAAGCCGATCTCCTTGGTACTCTGTTTGCCTCCAACTCGACTCTCGACGATAGGGACTCTACACCACCTGTGCTGCCGCCTTGTGGAAGCTCCATGCCAGAAATACATTTCTCCCAGAGATTCGTACGGAAGGAGCTGCAGTCCCTTGATGTGCGAAAGTCGAGTGGGCCGGATGGGATTCCGGCAATCGTACTGAAAACCTGTGCTCCAGAGCTGTCCCCCATATTTGCGCAACTTTTCTCGCTTTCCTACGCTACCGGTAAAGTCCCATCTTCATGGAAGGTAGCCTTCGTCCACCCAGTTCCTAAGAAGGGTGACCGCACTGACCCTGCGAATTACAGGCCTATTGCGATCACTTCCTTGCTCTCTAAGGTGATGGAGCGAGTGATTAACGCTCAGCTTTTGAGGTATCTTGAGGCTCACCAGCTAATCAATGACCGCCAGTACGGGTTCCGTCATGGTCGATCAGCTGGTGATCTTCTTGTTTACCTCACTCACCACTGGGCGGAAGCCATCGAGAGCAAGGGGGAGGCCTTAGCCGTTAGCCTCGACATCGCAAAGGCGTTCGACCGGGTCTGGCATAAGGCACTTCTTTCGAAACTACCATCTTATGGGCTTCCTGAGGGGCTATGCATGTGGATTGCAGATTTTTTGTCTGGTCGGAGCATCAAAGCCGTCGTTGACGGCTCCAGCTCTGAGACTATGACAATTAACGCTGGCGTGCCTCAAGGCTCTGTTCTATCACCGACACTGTTCATTCTGCATATCAACGATATGTTGCTAGTCAACAATATTCATTGTTATGCTGATGACAGTACCGGTGATGCACAATACACAGGCCGCATAAATGCCCCTCATCACGAAGTAGAGGAAAGCAGAAAACTACTTGTGTCCAAAATCGAGAGCTCCTTAGACCAAGTCTCGGAGTGGGGACGACTGAACTTGGTCGAGTTTAACCCCACAAAGACACAAGTCTGCGCATTTACTGCCAAAAAAGCCCCCTTTTCTGTAGCTCCACAGTTCCAGGGCATTCCTCTTACCACCTCGGTGAAACTTGGGATCTTAGGTGTCGACATTTCTAACGAGGTCCAGTTTAGGAGTCACCTCGAGAGTAAAGCTGGTCTCGCTTCTAAGAAGCTGGGTGTACTCAACAGAGCCAAGCGGTACTTCACGGCGGGCCAACGGCTTATGCTATATAAAGCACAAGTCAGGCCCCATATGGAGTACTGCTCTCACCTCTGGAACGGTGCGCCAAAGTACCAGCTTCAGCCTCTTGACTCCTTGCAGCGACGAGCCGTTAGACTCACCGACGATCCTGAGCTCACCAAAGATTTGGAACCATTGAGTTTGCGCCGAGACATCGGTTCCCTCTGTGTGTTCTACAAAATTTTCAATGGGGAATGCTCTGAAGAGCTGTTCAACATAATCCCAGCGTCGCGGTTTTATAATCGCACTGCTCGTTACCGTCAAAAAGCTCATCCACACCTCGTGGACCCATGGAAATCTCGCACGGTCCGTTTCTCGAGGTCATTTCTGCCACACACGTGCAAGTTGTGGAATGAGCTTCCCTCTGAGGTGTTTCCGCTGAGCTACAACATGGGGCACTTCAAACGACGGGTAAATAGAGTCCTCAAAGGTAGGCAACGCATCGGCAACGCCCCCGGTGATGCAGGTGTCTATAGGCGACGGTAACTGCTTTCCATCAGGCGGGCCGTCTGCTTGTTTGTCTGTCCATGTTATAAAAAAAAAAAAAAAAAAAAAATTCAGCAGTGGACGTCTTCAGACCGTTTATGATGATAATGATGATGATGATTGGCTTCATTGATCCGTGTGCCACCGAACCAGTAAGAGCAGTTCCAGTTACGGAATACATAGAAAACTGCACCAAACATTTTTTTATGCATGTCTTGTTTAGGGGCTTTTATCACATGGTGTGCCCCCAACCTAAAAACCTATGAAATTGCATATATCATTGATGAGGTGGAGCCCAGTCTCCCCAGCCACTATGGCAGTGACCGCAGCAGTCCTATCAGTGCAGGCAGCAGACAGTGCCAGCAGGCATCACCGTAACGTTCAGAAGAAACCCTATGAGAAATGCATCAAGAAAGTTGAAACCCTATGAGAAGTGATACCATACCTATATCATTGATGAGATGCAGTCCACTCTCCCCAGCCACTATGGCAGTGACCGCAGCAGTCCTGTCGGTGCAGGCAGCAGACAGTTCCAGCAGTACCCTGGCGGCTGCAGGAGTCACCGTAACATTCAGCATATCCCGGCCTTCTAGAAGGATGTATGTGCACAGGTGTTCCACGAAGCTTTCCGTTTCCAGGCCAGAGTCTACCGAGTCCTCGCGGACGGGGGCCTAGGAAATAATAAAAAAAATATAAATAAAAAGTTTTTTGTATCACCGCTTCAACAAAATAGGTACACATAACTTGAAGTTGGGCGAAGAACTGTATTGTTGGGACGAAAATATCAGTTATATTGTCACCACCCCAGCTCTTTCTGTGGATGCTGTAAGAGCCGGCTAAGGTAATATCCAGGGAGTCATCATCATCATCATCATCATCATCAAAATCAGTCTGAAGATGTCCACTGATGAACATAAGCCTCTCCCAGAGAGCGCCATTTTGAGCGGTTGCTCGCCCCCTGCATCCATCGGCTCCCCGCGGCTTTCACCAGATGGTCGGTCCACCTAGTGGGGGGGCCTACGCTGCGTCCATCCAGGAAATAGGCAGCAGCATTCTCCTCGGTACATAAAAATCTTTAGCGATCACCAAGCGTGGTGGAGAAAAAAAACTATGTAGAGTTCTTAAAAAAGTTCCTTCAAACTTTCATAAAAAAATCATGCCTATTTCTAACCTGTAAAGTAACAGTCTTATGTTCTGTGTCCTTATTAGCCTTTGTTGGTCCGTCGATGAAGGTAACCGCCTTGTCGTTGTCTTCGTCATCCGCTTCCACCTCGCTCTGTGGCGCAGAGGAATCTTCTTCATTGCTCAACTCTTCTGCACTCGAGTCACTGAGAATAGATAGACTTGGATAAATCGACGACCCGTTCGAATGGCTTTCAATGAAGGGTAGGTTTTGAGCACGTAGCAAAGTACCAGGAAAGTGCAATCGATTTATAAGGTGGTTATATCCCTTTAGTTTTTTTAATTTATTTGCTATTCCTATTTCCATCAGGTGAGATTGCAGTCAAATGCGGGCCTATTGAGTTATAAAAGAAATCATGAAGGAGGACTTCTTCTTGATGAATTACCCTGTTGAGAAATGAACGTGACCAATAAACAGACCAAGTAATTTGTAGTATTTAGTGTAGCTAGTAGCATTTAGTAGGTCCTAGTTGGTTTTATTATAGTAGTTTTAAAGTAATACGGGCAGATTTCAATTAAAAAAGAACATATCGCATAACTCACTCAGTAAACAGATGTCCGATAGCCGTGGCCAGTTTGTCCATGAGCCCGTCCTCGTGCTCCGAGTCGGAGTCGTCCACATCGAGCCCCCCGAGGAAGGACATGTTTCCAGCGCTCAACTCCACGTTCATCCTGCTCTCTCGGCCGTTCGGGTTTCTGGTCAAAGGAATCAATTTCAGTAAAGGCATACTCTTTATGAATAAACAAGTTGAAATAGGCAATGGGCGGCCACATCACTCGCGGAACTGCCAACCGATGAGGAAGAAAGGTTTTTGGGTGGCAACCAAAAACCAGAAGACGCAGCGTAGGCGCCGACCACTATCACCACTTCGGAGCCGAAGGATGCAAGAGGCGAGCAGTCGCTCAAAGTGGCGCTCTCTGGGGGAGGCCTATGTTCAGCAGTGGACGTCTTCAGGCGATGACAATGGTACTCTTTCGTATAGTAGGTACGTATTGTCATCGATATTGTATTCGAACTCAAACTCAGAAGAGAAGGTTCAAAATGCAAGTTGTACGAATGGAAATAGCCATCGAGATAAACCGTCATGGTGAAAGGATGGAAAAGGCCATTTAGGAAAAGGCGCCAATACGTTTGTAAAGAAACAACCGTTGTAAACGGAATTACCGACAGACGCTGTACATAAAAAGAATGGAAAGTATTGAAAGAGGCGTTAAGAGGAAACAAACGGAAAAAGCAGACGAGACGACAGATGCCTAAGTCAAAGTGGACGAATGAAATATACATCGAAATCAAACCATCTGTCCAGGAAAAAATAGGATGTCGAAGCGAGAAAAGGCCTGGCGTTTTAGACATACCTGATGAAAGTCATCTCGTTGTCAGTATCGCATTCATCCGCGGAGGTCTCGGATTCGAACTCGTTCCTCTTCCTCGGTTTCCTAGCGCGGTCTGACGTCACCGATGTATCGTATTCTGTCTCCGGCTGGGAGCTACCATCAAGTCGGCTCGACATCGGGTACGCTTTGGCCTGGGATTATTCAAAGGATACGTGAACTCCAATAATCATACTGTATAGATTTCTGTATCTAGGGAATCTAGTATTGCCATGGCTCAAGAAAATTTATGTATGATGTCGTGTAGATATAATATTGAATGCTAAAAAAATATATTCATCAAAGGTGGTCTCTAAAATCTTAACTAGTTCCAAAGTTTTCTCGAAGCTACAAGTTATGACGAAAACAACGTAACGCGTCAGAATATACAAGTGAAATAGCACGTTGTACGTTGGAACTAGAATTGGAACTTATTCAATGTTTGTACAGAGTGAACACCAAGTATTATGAAGTGTTCCGTGGTAAAGTATACCTGAAACACAGTAGCAGATATCTCCCACGGCCGGTAGACATTCTCCCTCACAACAACCGGTTCAACAAGAGGTTCCCACGCGTCCACCCGCTCGTTATAGCAGGACGCCTGACACGACGCCGACGCTGTTCCGTGAAGCCGGCCCGACCAGTCGTACAGCGTCACTTCACCGGTTAACTGGCGAGTATGGGATGGGAATCAGTATATAAACATTGAACCACACATTACCAACAGCCTGAAGACGCCCACTGCTGAACATAAGCCCCCACAGAGCGCATTTAAGAGCGGCTGCTCGCTTCCATCGGTCCACCTAGTCCACAATATTATCCGTGACTAATATAATAAACATTGTGTAACTAAGGAATAGTTATTTTGTGTTTTATTTCTGTCTATCAAGTTTGAAATAGGAAGCCAGAAAAATCAGTAAAAAGCTATACTTATGCTATTGTTATGTAGATTTCACTAGTAAGGGGTGAGATTGTTATTGTGATATTCGAGATCAAACGGTCTATTGCGTAGACCCGTTTTATTAATTCTTATGTCTTCCATAGCCGAATAGTGCAGCAACATGTGCCTGATCCATTACCGTAAAGCTAAAACTGAACTGAACCATGTTTCGGAGAGCACGTGAATCTCGTAAAACCGCAGTTGATAAGAAAAGTCAGAAGCGTTCAGGCGGTTTAAGCGTTCTGGCACCACCTCTAACTAGTTTTCTACATGAGAAAAAAATTTTAAAAAGCCAAATGTAAAAAAATTTGACGCGGATGTTTTGGGAAGTGGTTTATTATGAACCTATAGGAAAACTTTCTCTACTCACTTTGAACATCAAAACCGGCACCCTAGTAGTCTGCTCAATCTCAAACACCACCCGAACACTCGGCACCACCATCACAAAAGTCTCCGTGGGTCTCACGGCTGGGTACTTCGGGGGGACGTAGCTGTCCTCGGGAATGATGGCCACTGTTGGGGTCAGCTTCTTCGGAGACCACAGGTCTTCCTCGTGTTTCTCCGGGCGAGGGTAGTGGTTGTTGAAATGGAAGGGCTCTCGGTCTTCCGGCATCGTCAGCTCGGATGATATCTCGTCGATTATATCTGGAACATGTTCATTTTAATATCATGCCATTTAAATAACGGTTTTGCAATAAGCCGAACAATATAGTTTTCTACACTCTCACCACTTACTTGCACTCTATCAAAAAAATAGTGCAAGGAATCAAAACACCGAAAAAGTTACAATTTTATCGAAACTCCTTTTTTAGCGTTGCTGGTAATTTCGCCCAATCTTTAAAGGAATTTTTTGATTATGTAAGTTCAGGGTTTTATTCCTAATCAATTCTAGTTTTTGCTTTTGCTGACACCGCTGAAATAATTGTCAAAATTAGTTTGGTCTCTCACTCCTACTACAAAGAATGTGTGTGAGATATACATAACTGTTTCAGCTTTTTCCAAGATCGGTATTCTTTACCTCTTATTGCTTACCTACAACAGTGTGTACAGTGGTAGCAGCAATATGCATTTCAATATCCGAGACGGACATCTTCACTCGAACACCTTCCTCCACATTCTTGAACGACTTGGAGAACTCCAGGTCACATGGCTTCAGCACCAGCTGTGGCGGGAGGTTCTTCAGTTTCGATTGCAGCTTTGACATCACCTATGAACAAACATTTATAGTTTTGGAGAAAAAACCTGAGCAGGCCATGAGAAGCAATGAAATCACAATAAAAGGTTTATGTCGTGATCCGCGTGATCGTTTATTGGTCAAACGCCCTCTCTCTCGAGATCATTATAATAGGTATGGCAATTCCTACAGCTCATTCTAGCCGTGGATGGTTTTTTTCAAGGCGGGGTGATACACCGTCGACCGCATTGTCACTCAATCCTGGCCTAGCTTCAAAAACATACAGAAATGAAACCTGATGCCTGGCTACGTCTTCTCCCTCTTTTTTTCTCTCACTCAGTAGTCTCTTTTATTGGTTATTGGTTGGTTGGTTTGGTTGCTTGGTTGGTTGGTTGGTTGGTGGTTTGGTTGGTTTACATATTTGTAAATTAAAAGTTTTCGAAGTTTGATGCATAATACGAACATCCATCAGGAGAAAAGACGCAGAAAGACAGACGCGAAATGGCCAACACATAACCAGGGAGTTAATATTTAAATCTCACCTGCAAGCCAGCCAACGAAACGACTAAACTCTCGCTGTTAGAATGGTAGGAGTAGTCCACAAGTAGCTCTGCCCTCAACAACAGCGCGTGTCCATCTGTCTTCGTCAGGTCCGTGAAGAACATCACTTCGGGCTGACGGAACTGAATAGAGATTGACAGGCCTGGGGGCTCCTCGGAGAATGATGCGGCTGGTGGATTCAATAAAGGGATATTTTCAGATCCATCATCAACCTGCGTTAGTCCATTGCTGGACATACTCGAGGCAAGTCATTACTCCACCTAATCGGTGACCGTCCTACATTACAACTTTCAAGTTATCGGTTAGATATGTGTAGAAGCCCTTATTCCACTAGGCAGCCATGCCGAAGATTTCGCTTTGTTTTGCAAGGCTCATGTCTTAGCAAAAACGTATATGTTCAATAAATAAAGTGGCACTCTTTCGCGCAGCATTTTAAAACGTGTTCCGATGAGGTTTCATTTGAAAATATGTTACCAATACTCGTTTACTCGGTTGCTATCGCGGTTATATATGCGGTTTACGCTTTAAGTGGTAACCGTGCGATAGGCACACGTGCTACATCTTTAGCCACACCATCGTTTACCATCAAGGAAGTTGGCTGTCAAATATACGACTATACGCTAAAAACAAAAATACATTTAGAAGAGAGAATTTACCATCATTAAAAATGTTTCCAGAAAATAACTAAGAAACCACGAAAGCAAAAAACAACCACAACTGAAACCAGCAGGTTGGTGTTGAAGCTGACAGATACCTGTAGAGAAGTACCCGCTAGTAGAGTCGCTGGAGCTGGGGAAGCGCGCGGCGCGGGCGTTGCTGGCGGGCTGCTTGCCGGCCGGCTCGCCCACGTAGCCGTGGTTCACCACGCCGCCCTCCATGGTCTTCTCGCCTGGAGACGTTAGGACTACATCAGATGCGGCACGGACATGGAAGGAAACACTTTTAAATTGACAGCGTTATAAGTAACAGCCTCTGTGGTGTGGTTGTTGAACAGGTCGGTTCAAAAACTGGAGGCGGTGGGTTCGATTCCCGAGACATCACAAGTATTCGGTGCGCAGAATAAAAGCGCAAATACTTAAGCTGGATCTGAATGTTACCTGACCATAGTTTTCGTAGTTCCTGAATCCCTAGATATTTTTATGAGAATGACGTGAAAGATACAGGAACACGAGCGTGATACAAGGAATCCTAGTTTGTGGGTGTATGTATGTAGTCGTAGGGCGTAAAAAACAAAAACTAAGGCTCATAGACGCTGCTTGCGGTTCACAGCTTTCTTCCAGAGGTCTCCAAATAGTAAACGGGTTACGCCAACCATAGAAGACATGGTGGCTCACCCGGCATGGCATCCAACAGCGACCTGGCCAGCTGCAGCAGGAAGGGGAGCGCGAGGTTGAGGCTACAACACATGGTGGCTCACCCGGCATGGCATCCAACAGCGACCTGGCCAGCTGCAGCAGGAAGCGGAGCGCGAGGTTGAGGCTACAACACATGGTGGCTCACCCGGCATGGCATCCAACAGCGACCTGGCCAGCTGCAGCAGGAAGGGGAGCGCGAGGTTGAGGCTACAACACATGGTGGCTCACCCGGCATGGCATCCAACAGCGACCTGGCCAGCTGCAGCAGGAAGGGGAGCGCGAGGTTGAGGCTACAACACATGGTGGCTCACCCGGCATGGCATCCAACAGCGACCTGGCCAGCTGCAGCAGGAAGCGGAGCGCGAGGTTGAGGCTACAACACATGGTGGCTCACCCGGCATGGCATCCAACAGCGACCTGGCCAGCTGCAGCAGGAAGCGGAGCGCGAGGTTGAGGCTACAACACATGGTGGCTCACCCGGCATGGCATCCAACAGCGACCTGGCCAGCTGCAGCAGGAAGGGGAGCGCGAGGTTGAGGCGCGTGCGGTCGACGCTGGCGTGCAGGTGGCGCGCGCGGTGTGACGTCACGCGGAGCGCGCAGTCCGCGAGCGGCGGCCGCCGGACCGAGATGCCGCCCGCCGCGCGCCGGGACCCGCCTTGCGATTGGAAGATTCTGGAACGTTTTGTGTGCTAAGCATTGTGCAGCAGCACAGCACAAGCAGAGTGCTGATTACGGCCCGATTACCAAGCCGCATGCCAAGCGTGGTGATGGCCTTTATGATAAGCATCCAAAGTGATTTATGAGCGAGGCCTAAAGTTCAGTAGTGGACGTCTTCCGGCTATTGATGTGAAGCATACGGCCCCACTAATGGAAAGTGGTTACGGCTAGCATATGGTATGGACATCTGTAACTCTGAAGATGTAATTGCATTGCCAACAGACAGTTGATGCATGCTCATTGTATTTGTCTATGTCAGGTTTTTCTGGTGTCAACCAATGCAGGCACACAGCTAACCTCAGATAGCGACTACATTGCTTAAGTCGTAAGTAGCTGATACGGTTTGGATGCAAAAACTTGTTTAATAATTAAGAAGAAAAATGTAAATTAAAAATCTGCTTGCTTGTTTGGGGGTCCGTCCACGTTGCCATCGAAATAATATCACCATCACTAATATCATTATCTTGTCGATCAGTGAGCTAGCTATCTTCTACCAGTAGACTTTACAGACTGGCCTTCATCTCCATGCTGCCATCAGAGCAGGTGCCGAGCTGTACCCTTGTCTGGCGAATCATCATTCTTACCTCTTGATGACAACACTAGGATCCGGTCTTATATCTTCCACCAGTAGACTCTGGAGACTGGCCTTCAGCTCCATGCTGCCATCGGAACTGGTGTCCAGCTGTACCGTGGTCTCTCCAGCTGTAACCTTGGCAAGGCCATGGTTCAAGTCGCGGACGGGAGAGCTCAGGACTTCATCCATGTCGGAGAAGAGCTTCAGCTCGATACCTTCAAGGGTAAACCTGAGAATATGCAGTTCTTTATAGAAGAACCCTGCAGCTTTACGGAAATCGTTAATTCTTACCCTAAAAAGACTGCAGAATAATTAATCAGAGTTCAAAATTTCGTCCAAATCGTTTCGTGTGTTTTGGTTGGCTTGGAGGGCCAAACATCAAATGAATTAACAAACACACAATGTCTCACTTTTCTACAGGATGCCAAGGTGGACATCGTCTCTGTAAAAACTGTTTTGGAAAATTATATAATAATAGATTAATAAATAAAAATTATTTTTGTCCTATTTTACCTGACAGATGCTTCCTTCCTAATAGGCTCCCCTTGCGCGAAGAAGGCTTGCAGTTTCTTCACTGACGCATCCGTTTGTGGTACCTCTACGGGAGAACTGGGCATTATGCCCCCTGCAAGAAAAAATAACCAATTACAATCACATCATTAATAAAACTAGATCATACAGCTTGTGACGTAAACTGGATTAGTAAGCCCACCTTGCACTGACTTCCCAGCTCTCCCATCTAAAAGTTTTGAAGGATATAGACAAGTGCCTTCAGAGCCATCATCTTCACCTGTCATTATGTTAGAAATGAAGGTCACGAATCTTCCAACTTACCGATATAATGTCCCTCGCTCAAGTTATCGCTCCACACAGCTAGCACTGTCGCCAGGTCTTTCTGTCCAATGTTCAGTAGAATTACATCCATGGTGACGTCAGCGGAACACGCCAGAAGGTCGCGGTATGCGCTGATGCCGCAAAGCTGCTGATAGCAGACTGCGCGCTTCAGGTCGCAGCGGATGCAGATAGGCTCCAGGATCGGTTCCTGGTGAGATTAATTTGAGATTTTTATACATGTGCAACTTAAAAGTTTGCAGTTTTAAGAAATGTGCAATTTATTAACGGAGTATTTTAAACGCAAAACCCTTTTTAATTTTTTTGTCGCTGAATATTGCACATTTCGGCTACTAGCCCAAAACTAAGAAAACTAATATCTAATTAATCCATTTGTGGAAAATTGGTGAAGTCTAATGCCGGGTTTCTACTAGGAAGTTAATACTAGTTTTCGTTTTTAAGTTACTGTCTGATAGATCGTTGGACACTTCTTGCAAAAGCTAGTTAGGGTCCAGGATCTATGTATGTGATCGTTGGGCGTTATTAAAAAAAAATTCTTGCAGTTGGAAAGTAATGCTAATGCAGTGCAGAGGTTAGTCTGCAATTCTTGATTATGGTAAACATCACCAACACGCAGCTCGAAACATGATTGAATGATTTTCAGGAATAATTATTCTTTAAAATATAAAAGAAATTCACTCCAACCTCTTATTTTCCTCTGGACATCACCAACCTGAACTTCCAGTGTGCCAGCGAGCGTCATCACCGCCCGGCAGATGGTGATGTTCTCCAACTTGATGAGGATATTGTCTATCACCGGGTTCTGGATCGGACTCGACACTTCTTGCTTGGGGTTCAGTTGCTTGAAGAAGTTCTCGATTAGGAGATCACCTGGATTATTAATTAGTTAGGTTAGCAGAAATCTTTATTTACAAAACGAATTAAGTTTTAAAAAGGATCTGTTCCAATAGGAAGCCCTACTCAATATTCAGTTGCTTCACTGGGTTTAAAGGATTTTTGAACCACTTAAGAACAGATTTGAAACGGATTTGGCTATTTTTTGTTGTCGAATGTTCCTAATAGGCCTTTGTCATTGAAAGTTTTTATCTCATAAATTAATCACGAAGCCAACGTTAGACATCGGCGATCGAGAGAAATACTACTGACCCATGTTAAGAACCAACAAGTTCGGTGAAGATGGCTTTTGTGGCAGCAGAAGTACAGGAGCGTGGATCTACAAAAAATACAAAAAATATGAGATACAATTTACAAATAATATCTGGCAAAATATAATCAAAGGAATTTAGATTTTGTATAACAAATACTAATCTAAAGAGAACCAAAATTTTACATTTTTATTGCCTTCTAACTCTAACTAGGTACACTTCCGATAGAATGGTGGGAGACTGAACTCTTTACCTTTCTTCTGTAGAAAAATACCTCAAAACCTTAGAAGTCTTTATAATTGTGTTACCTCTATAACCAAGTTGATCCGAGTACTCCAAGCCCGGATTCCTTGCGCGTGCTTCTCAGCGGCTCTCTCCGCCGCAATGGCTGCTTCTGAAGCCATCGAGCTCGGGATCAATGGCTCCAAGAAATGCTGGAAGTCATTATAAATTACTACATTCACATGTTCGTGCCCTAAAATAAAAGAGAAAACAGTGCCCAATGTGGGTTTATCCAATGACATTTTAATACAGTCAAATGAAATTAAATAATGCTTACATCTAATAAAAACGATACCAACACAAAACAGCCAAATTCTAGTCTAATCCAGCAATAGTCACTCCTGTCAGTTGTTTTGTGTTAAAAGAGTAAGTTTGGAACGCTGGAGACATTCTGACATCCTCAAAATGTCCTTCTCCACACGATGCACATTTTTGCTGGGATTTGCCACAGTTGATAAAATACTATATGCTGCTTAACCTATTGTCCACACCAGAGGAAGTCAAAAAGAGGTAAAGACAACTGCAGCTGATGCGAACAAAACACGTGATATCTTTCAACGTAATACCTCTGTTCTATTTGCCTTCATGAGCTCTTCGCCGTAAAGTTAAAAAAAGCATCTTGTCAGTTAAATTTGTACTGGGAGATTATGCATTGGCTGTGTAGCCATGTAATGGGTGATAGTTCTACTGGCTGTCTCCCATGTGATGACATGATAGCGCTGGTGGTGCCGCTATCTATGGGTGAGCTGGGCTGGAGGAGCCAGCTCTGAAGGTGGTCCAGGTTCTGGTGGTGACAAGTGAAAGATGGTGTTCGGTGGTACTGGAGTATATTTGAGGCGTCTACATGATGGAAGGCGTCTTATACTAAAGGGTCGTCCTTACAAGTAGTTCGGACGCATGTTACTGGCGTTGTTGTGATGTAGCGGTGCAAGCACGAATTTCTCACTACAAATTTAATGTTGAAAACTCAATTTTAAAAAATCAATGGTATAGTTACCTGCAGCTGATGCAGTATAGAACAGAACACAACCACATGCACTCTCCCGACGTACAGCCTCAGTTCCCCGTGCGCCTTCATGTTGTGCTCTCCGCCGTAAACTCGCGGCGCTGCGCGGACGTACTTCAGCTCGAGGACCTTGTCTTCATCAGGCCAGATAAGCTGGAACCGTTCAGTCATAATCAATTATAACTTACTGGATAATCATCATCAGCTCAATACGTTCCCAGTGCTGGACCCGAGCCTTTTCTCACAATGGAGTGCGTAGGCCTGGCCAAGTGCGGGTAGATGGACGATACATATTCTAGAATTTTCTGACTCTTGAACATGCCAGGTTATTCACCATGTTTTCCTTCGCCGTTGTAAAAGTGACTTAAAAATGTCATTGCTGCAATCAAAAAGCAATGCATTTTTTAAGCTTGGAAATTGCCCAACGTAACAAATAAAATATTTTTTTATTTGCTAGACACAAAATAACGATACAAGGTCTTAAAATCACCCTAAGTCACGTATAGGTAGGCGTTTAGGCCAACTCAATAAGCCTTTAGGCGGCCTAAAAATTGTGACACTAGGGCTGACCACATGCCTACACAAGAAGGAGGCGTTTATATACGCGTAAAAAGTACCAAGCTCTAAAGCGTCATCATATTTAACCATTAACCACTAACCTTAGGATAGAGCGTGGCTTCAGACAGCTCATCCAGCTGCATAGAGCTGAGGAACAGCTTGAGGATGCAGCGATCGTTGGCGCGGAACACGCAGTCGCTCTCCAGTGCTCCGAGCCGGAGCTCCAGGGTCGACCACTCCGAGTGGCACAGCTTTATGGAGACCGAGGATAGCCTGGGAGAAAGGTGTTATTGTCGACCACATTATCGCTTAACATCTGGCGAAATGTGGACAAACGAAAGCGTATATGATGTGTTCTGTATTTTTGAATACGGAACCCTATAAAGAAAATAAAAACACGTCAGTGTTGATTTGGCACTTGACATTTTGAAACTGGAGAGGGTACTGCTGTTTTATTTAGATTTTCTCCTTTAATTTTATAATAGCTGTTGGTTTTTATATTATTTTCTCACGCGGCGGATCTTCTACATGATGAAAGATGAAAGGAGATTTACAAAGACCCTGAAAACTTATGGTGGTGGAAAAGTTACCCAATGAGACATTAATTGAGAAGACCTTAGTCATATCAACTGATTTTTCATGGTGTGCACTTCTGCCGATTTTCAAGAATTCAGTTATTTAGTTGGCCATGGTATTGGAGAACTATTTTTTTTTTAATTTTTACTATAATACATTTCAAAAGACAAGCTAAAAAGTTAACATTATTAACCAGCATACCTCACGGAATAGCTGAATTTGGTGGCTCCCGAGGGTACAGGGGGATCTGCCTCTGGCTTCATCAGGTACTCCCATAACGACAAGGTCTTCGGCACCAGGACCTTCCTGAAGTTTATCGAGTGCCGGCTTTGGATTCTGGAAGAAGACACTATCGTATGTCAGATGTTAAAAGTGCTGGTTTGGTTTTCTATGTCATAAAAACGTTTAAACAGTATGTTGTATGATGACTTAAGAGCCCGTATACTAAACCCAGACGGGCGGAATTAGGTATTCGACACGCACCCGTATACACGACGGCCGCGCGCGTTTCAGCGATTTTCAGAGCGCAGAGCGACACGTCCACTCCCTGTAAGCGCACGGACTGCTGACTCGAGGCTTGCGTCGTGTATTATAACGCAAGATTTGGGTGGTTTTAAAAGATTTTTTTACTGCCCATTTTTTTAATATTTATCATTTTTTTTTCGTAGGACGATTGATTTTGAACTGAAGTTTATTTCTGATGTTTTAATTTTATAAACGAGTGTTCCATGTAGCTGAAATCAAAAGCAATTCTTTGCTCATTTTCTCTAAAATTTGACTAACTTAAATATTTTTATACTCAATTTCTTTATAAAACGGGCAAAAAGTGATTCGTACATTGTATAGACGACTTTTACAAGAATACATTGTTACTTTTTCATGCGTTTTATACGAGAAAATGAGTCGTAAATATACCGTATTCCAAACCATTAACAGCAAAAATTCACAAAACAGTCGTTAGTTTTATGTCGATTAATCCAAATTATATAGCACAAATAAAAAAGTAGCTCGTACATTAGATCATGATTAGAATGATATATTTTGTACACTAAAAAATAAAGAAATATAGTATTTTAACTGTAAAACAACGTCTGTAAAAACAGCGAAAACGGCCAAATTTCGTATGCGGGTTTTTAACCGATGGGGACAAAAGGTTTTCAAATGGCGACCATGCGAATCAGAAGAAACAGCTTAGCCCCCTCTAGATGCCCCTACGATCTGGTCAGAACCCGTTGGATGCAGGAGGCAGCAGCTGCTTAAAATGGCGCTCTGTTGGAGAAGTCTATGTTCTACCTGTATCGTGTATGTACTCCAGGTACCAGCGCCTGCTCCACCTGTGTCCCCACATGTACCCACTTGGTGCGGATGTACCGCAGGCACGTGTCCCACATGTACCCACTTGGTGCGGATGTACCACCGGCACGTGTCCCCACATGTACCCACTTGGTGCAGATGTACCGCCGGCACGTGTCCCCACATGTACCCGCTTGGTGCGGATGTACCCACTTGGTGCGGATGTACCGCCGGCACGTGTCCCCACATGTACCCGCTTGGTGCGGATGTACCCACTTGGTGCGGATGTACTGCCGGCATGTGACCCCACATGTACCCACATGGTGCGGATGTACTGCCGGCACGTGTCCCCACATGTACCCTCTTGGTGCGGATGTACCGCCGGCACGTGTCCCCACATGTACCCACTTGGTGCGGATGTACCGCCGGCACGTGTCCCCACATGTACCCACTTGGTGCGGATGTACCGCCGGCACGTGTCCCCACATGTACCCACTTGGTGCGGATGTACCGCCGGCACGTGTCCCCACATGTACCCACTTGGTGCGGATGTACCGCCGGCACGTGTCCCCACATGTACCCACTTGGTGCGGATGTACCGCCGGCACGTGTCCCCACATGTACCCACTTGGTGCGGATGTACCGCCGGCACGTGTCCCCACATGTACCCACTTGGTGCGGATGTACCGCCGGCACGTGTCCCCACATGTACCCACTTGGTGCGGATGTACCGCCGGCACGTGTCCCCACATGTACCCACTTGGTGCGGATGTACCGCCGGCACGTGTCCCCACATGTACCCACTTGGTGCGGATGTACCGCCGGCACGTGTCCCCACATGTACCCACTTGTCGCGGATGTAGTGCAGGTAGCGGTGCAGCGCATGCAGCGCGGGCGCGTGCAGCAGCAGGGCGAGGGGGCCCGCGTCCGCCACGAGCGCCTGCTCCACGCTGTGGAAGTGCGACCGGAACTCCGGGCAGCTCGCTCGCACCTATGACGGGGGTTAAACACCAAACTACAAAACCGCACTAACGTTTGCCAACTCTTAAGTTCACAGTTACCTCTCGAGGACGTACACAAATGCGTTGCAGTTGGTACGGCCTAACGGGATAAATGCAAAGTGAGGAGTTGTCAAACTATGTGCTATAGTGCAGACGGGCATAAAGGTATTAAGTTCTATTTTATCAATCCCTATAAGTTGATTATTGATATAGTAAAGAATTACAAAACCAAAGGCGGGTAGCTAATGACAACTGCCGGGCTGCACGATCTTGGCCTGGACTGCTCCAGTCCTCTGGTGACTACAGTCCAAAGATTATAAATCAATGCCACAGGCAATGTAACTTGGCCGAAACATCGAGGTCAAAAACAGATTTTTGATAAAATTCTGCGCACGAATGTGAATCGCAAAAGTTTGAAAAATATTATCAATCTATAGCTTCGAACGTTATGTGCATGTGAAATTCCATCCACATTACTGAGTAAGATAAAAATATTTTTTTTTAAGTTTTTAATCTGTAAAAATTAACTACAAGAAAACTTTCTACAACTTTTAACAATGTTTTTTAACTATTGGACCAACACAAGTTTGAAGTTTTCCATTTTGCATTTCCCAAGACTTATACCTTCCGGCGGGGAGCCGATGGATGCAGGAGGCGAGCAGCCGCTCTAAGTGGCGTTCCCGGGGGGAGGGCTATGTTCAGCAGTGGACGTCTTCAGGCTGTTAATGATGATGATACCTTCCTATACAGCAGATTCAACAGTTCCCCTCCACTGGTCAGCAGCTCCAGATACTGCCCCGTGGCGCTATGATGCTGCTTGTCCGTGAGCAGCGCTTGTGCCACGGACAGCTGGATGGCTGGACCGAACTCCATGAGGGCCACGTCGAGGCACACCTTCGTGATGCTCAGCATTATGTATGGCTTGTCCACTTGCTCCGCGGAACGGGATAGGTTGATTACGATCTCGCCTGGATCAAGAGGTTATTGGGCTCAGTGGTACCATATCGTCCGCATAAGAAATAAGCTTTTACTACGGATTTATAACCAGACTCAAGTTTTTTAACTTGTGTTTCGTTATCATTAGAATATTGTTGTCAAAAGCTGTGCACACATTTTTTACTTTTAATCCTTTAAAATAAGATAAATAAGAGGTTCAGTGTTTTGTAATAGGGATAATTTATTATTCCGCCATAACTATGCATCTGTTTTCATATTTCACGCACAAGAAGAATTTATTAATAGTAGTAGGTACTACTATTTTAATATCTGTGCTAATAGCTTGCTGCTTACCTAGCGTATTGCGTTCTCTTTGTGTTACTGAGAGGTTCTCAAAAAATGTCTAAGTACCCAATGATTCTACAAATATCAAGTAAAACTATGATTATATCGGGTGTCTTTCAGCATTTGACTTTAACTGGTAATGCATGAAATAAAATAAAGATATTTTAATGTCAGTTTACAGCGTACTTTCTAAATCTCCGCACTCACCGACAATAAACCTAAGCAGCGTATTGATATTGTTGCTCGGCGACACATTGTCGTCGAACCCAGGCAGGTCGACACTGCGTGCGTACACCTCCATGTCCTCATCGCTGTGTTCTGATGATATGAACGCTTGTTCTGACTGCGTGAAGCCGAGCTTGGCTGATGCTTTGTCGAACGTTGTTTCTGCGGCTCTGAAGAGTATTCACTTCTATAGAATAAACTTTAGATAGATTTTATTATGACCAGGGGTTATATTTTTAAGTAATGTTATAAAATTGTTTTAGTGGTAAGCTAAGCACTAAGCGTAACGTAGAAGTTAAACTGACTTAGATTCTATAGATTTCAAAACTCTGGATTTGGCTAGAACACTTATGCAAAAGACACAAAAAAAACCTTACCGGTTCCTACTCAAATAAGCAGCCACAATCTTCTGCCTTAGCTTCACTAGGTTCCCATACCCCGGATCCCCTTCTACCCTGTCCAGTGCCAGAACTTCCATCAGCTCCGGGTCCACCATATCCTCGGCATAGTCTCCGGAGTCCATAAACGAGACCGGGACTGTGGTGGGGACCGGGACTGGGAGGTTGTCGCAGAAGTCCAGGAGAAGACAGATGATGCGGTCCGATAGGTTGAGTTTGAAGCTTGATAAGGAGATGTTGAGTTTGTATCTGTGGGATACAATAGACACTCAACAAACGTTGCTGGAACTGAATCAGCTATCACAGAGGAACCATTGGAACTTATTTACGTTTCCTACATGCTCTAGCACCTGCACAAGTGACGACCTATAAAGTCCAAGACGGCAGAGTACAAGTGGCAAAAAGCTGCTCAAATTTTAATAATGTTAGCTTAGATGAACGAGGAGCACACTGACATTTTACTTGTTGTCCGTTTGGTGCCCATGTAAACAGCGCATTTTTAAGTATGAGTTTCAAGAACTGCGTTTTGATTAAAAAATGAATACTGAGGGTGAAGGCCCCCAGGGGTTTCTCGGACCCCGAGTCAATCATCGCATAGAAATATTCGGCTACTCACCTCGGTAACAGTTTATAGTCTTTTTTGATGCTATTTGAGAAGACAACCTGCATTTTGATTTTCGGTACCAAATGCAGTTCAGAATCTGCGTGTCTTCGGGAATCACGCCACGGATCATTCCATTCGCAGAATAGCACCTGTCAAACAACATCCAGTGTTGGTAGAGCTTTGACAAGACACGAAAATGGGTAAATCAGGTTATTGTTTTATGCCATAAAACAATAAAATGTATGGTGTTGGCAAGTTGGGAGGCTTATAATTTTAGCCAGCGTAAAAATATTGCTAGGTAAAGAAATACCTTCTCTCTTTTCTTTTTTTATTTCCTGTGGGAGAGTCGTATCTAGAAAAGGTATTCTAAAAGGGAAGCATTTCTATGACATGCCTACCATTTCTATCTTACCTGAGCTGAACATTCAGCATGTAACCTGTCATACAGTTTTTCTTCCAGTTCCATACATGTAGCATCTTCTAGCGCCAGATTCGAAGGTTGGAGGTCTGACTTTATAATGATCCTGTTAATGTCAATAACCATGACACGGCCAGACCTAAGAAAGACAGAATAGAAGTTAGAATGACACCACTTTCTGCCATACTCTCACTGAACATCTGCTGAAAATTCAAACGTTAACCACTGCGATCTAAAAACAACACTTTTTTCCTACTGGCTGTATAGTGTTTACTTTTATGTAACGCCAGTGCACCAAGCGTGCTTAGACGAAAGTTTTCAATACCAAAAAAGAGACCTGATAAATCTTTGAAACTGCCAAGCAAGCAGCCGCTCATAGGGCGCTCTTTGGGGGAGGCTTATTCTCAGCAGTGGAAGTCTTTAGGCTGTTCATGATGATGCATGACCTATAAAATGTTGAAAACCGATCCCAACTTACTTATGAACACAGCCATGTTCAGGCAGCACCACACAAGGCCCCTTCACGTCCACATTGACCTGGAACACCTTCTTCCTGCTCGCCGCATACTGTAGCACAGACTTGCTGACGTCACCGGCGTGACGTGCGACGGTCGACACTTCGTCCGCGAGCTCCTCTGACGTCATCGAATGGGTTTGGACGAAGTTTATCAGCTCGGAGAATGCGTGCTGTGGAAGGTTACATATCATCAGCTGGAAAACATCCGCTGCAGAACATAGGCCTTCCCCAGTAGAAGTAGAGCTTGTCTTAATCACTACGCTTGGCAGGCATCTTGATAATCGGTCATAGTATATCATAATGCAAACCCCAAGGATAACTGCTGCCCATTTCTTGGATATCCTCCCTTAGCTTGCGGCACACGACGAAAAAATGAACCAGTTCTACTGTTACACCGTTAAACAAAGAAGATTTATAACAAAAGAATTCCATAGAGATTCCATATTTTCTAATCCCTGCAAAGTGGTGACGACCTTACCTCAATGTAAAGCAGTTCCACCGGTTCCATCAAGCAGCACAGTCCGTAATCAGCTTCACTGCTACTAGGGTTCTTCTCGAAGTCTATCGCCAGCAGATTGGTGCCGGTGAGGGCAGATCCTCGCTCGGACGTTAGAAGTGGTAGTATATCGCCATCTGACGTCACGCCTTCCGCTACTATGTTCTCAGCACGGGCGGACAGCTGGGTAAATTATTTTTTAGATGTCAGAAACTCAGAAAATAGTATGAATGTATGACATGAGACACTGTGTTTGCCCTTAAATAAAGCTAAAAAATTGGCGAAATCAGCAGGACACTTTTATTGATGTATCAAAAATTTTAGCTTAACCATCCAAACCATTACGTTTTCAGTGTTCGCTAATTTCTCATGGAGTTTTTGTACTTAGATCTATCTTGTACGATTGGAAAGAAATTATGAGGTTAACACTGGATCACAAAGAAGAGGAAAAGTGCAGAAATAGAATTCTGGACTCAGTATTGGGTACCTAAATTTAGAAGTGATATAGGTATTATAATAACGTGGACAATAAATGTGAGAAAATAAACAATGACAATAACAAAAAAATCCCTTGCACAAAGGTTTGCAAAAGTATTTCCGATAGTAAAATGATTCACCTTGTAAGCCTTAGCTGATGGCCGAGTCTCCAACGATGCCAAGAACTGCGTTATGGTCAGCACCATGATTTCTTTGCTTCTATTTATCAAGGTTAAGGAGCAGTTGGCTAAGGTTAGATTCACTTTATGCTCTGTAAATAAACGAAAAACATCTAGAATTGAAGACCAGCCTTTGCCAATTGTTGGGTTGTCACCTGTAAGGTCTCCCTACACTAAACACATTGTTGATTATATTTTTTGACATTGATGCGTTGACAACCGAGTTGATGGTAACGTTGACTTGGGATCCGAGGCTTCGAATCATGCAGGGAGCTGTTTTCTTTTAATCATCGACAGGCTAACATTTGACCTGATAGTAAGTGACGACGCGGTCGACGATGGAGCATGCTTGCCTATTAAGATACAGGTTCACTCCAGCCTTAAATCTTCTATATTATATTTGCCAGGAGCTTCATTATTAACTGTTTGTTGACTGTTTTAAGTTAAGAATCACTCTCAAAAAAACAATGTTACTCACCAATATATTGCTTCGACTTGTCGACCCTGGGCACTCCTTCCACATACCCGATGAGCTCGCACACCTTCTTCCGTTCAGGACTGGAGAGGTGGCTCCACAGCGTCCGACTCCTCTCCGTCTTCACGCACAGTTCCACGCGGGACTCCGGGGGAGTATCACCGGGGGTTGTGCCACCCTTCCACCAGTCGAACTCCGTCTCTACCACTTCTATGCGGTCTGGCTCTTGGGAGAGCAACTAGAGGTTGGGGGTTGGGGATTTAGCATTATGACTCTATGATGGATAGACAGCAAGACTGCTGATAGATCTTTTATTAAGTGATAATGGTTATTTGCAACAGCGATATTTATTGGTTGCCGAATTTGATTTTGAAAGTATCCACAAAGGTTGCAGGAAATACCTACATGTTTCGGTAGACTGTTTCAGGTGCCAGCAACTTCCACAATAATACTAAGAATGGGTAGTGACAAATTGCGATATATTCAGATATCGATCGGAATCGCGAGGGCAAAAAAAAATTGATTAAAATGACGTCCAGTCGTTCAGTGCTGAAAGTAGGCCTCCCCATAAAGACAATAATAATGTAGACATAAAATTATTATAGCGACACCAAACGTGGACAAAAATGTTGCGATATTTTGACGTCTATTTAGTGGTCAAAAGATTAAAGAAACAACTCTTTAAATATTAATCATTGTAAAACATTTCTCCCTAAAACATAGCACTAACCTCAAACTTGGCCTGTTCCCGCGCTATCACCACCGATATAATAGGCAAATTATCTTCACATTTCTGCAAATCCAACTTCAGCTCAGTATCGTTGGGGCTCCTCAGGGTGCTCTTATAGGTCTGCTTGTATATATTATAGTTTTCTCGATGTTTTTTGATAGCTGCCCAGGTGTACGGACGGACGCGTTGTTCCACCACTACGTTAAAGGCGTACCGCCACCACAGTATGGCGTCTCTTGATAGGGGACCTCCGGGGTGTAGGTGGCGGTATTTTCTGGAATTGAAAGGTATATTTTGGAGGTTTTTCGGTATCTTGCAACGTCTTGTAAAGATAAGTGGTCGAGACAAGAGTTCAGGTTTAAGATGAGTAAAGTTTTAATTAACCATTAATTGTAATGGCATGGTTAATGCATTAGGAATAGTCACAACAACTGTTGCATTCTTTTTCTTTTTGTACAAAAAGAAAAAGATTGCAACTTCGCTTTTCGTTAGTATTATATGGCATACCTTTTTCGAATACGTACGAAACTTTCTATTCCTGTTGTTCAGACACAAAACAAAATGAACCAAAAAAAATTGAAGCTTGACGAATGACTGATATACAAAACATAACAACCAATTCATTATAAAATACGCTTTCAATATGTATACCTATACTCCTACAAGAAGACAGATATTTTTTTAACTTTGACTATCAAAAAACCTTAGATAGAACTGCTGCATTACAAAGAAACCTGTAAAACAGCAAACTAATATGAAAACTCACCTGTTCAGCTTAATCCTAGCAAACGAGGCCACCAAGTTGTCAATAGACAAGTATTGCCTCCGCGAGAGCTGCAGCGCGCTGTCGTGTACCACCGCGTCCACCAGCAGGCGCGGCGCGCGGCCTTCCCCGGAACGGTTGATCAGGACCTTCACCTTGCAGGATACGGGTTTCACCACTGAACCGTAGGTACAAATACATAAGTACTAAGTACTGAAATTTCATTTTGTCAGACACGGTAACGTTTTATCGTGTGGTCCCGATTTACGGATAGGACCAGCCTCTTATTTTGTAAACAATCACATAGTAGCTAAGTCCTCTGTTGTCGGTTAGGTACACACATACATCACATAACGGTCTGTAGTAATTATTATCTTAAATCTTAGCATCTTTTAGAAACTTGCACTCTCTTACGATCTTCCATCTGTGACTGTGGCCGGCACCTAATACGCAAATGATTTATTCATAATTATGATTAGTAATAATACTACTGATAATACTACTGATACTAATGATGATTATAGCAACCCCCCCCCCCCCCCCCAGTGACAAGTATCCAATGTGTTGTTTTATGGGGGAAATCGATGTTCGGCAGTAGACGTCTTCCGGCAGTTGATGCGAACGTTTGACCATATTCCTGACGGTAGTGACAATATGGCTAAAGCCACACTACACCTGGATTGATCTAAAATTTATCAGCCCAATAAAAAAAGGTCGAGCGTTCCCACTGCTGGACAAGAACCTTCTCCCATAGGGAGTGATAATCCGCAACGCTGGCGAAATGCTAGGATAATGGCAGGTGGACCACGACCATTGTCTTAAAATTTTGCAACTATTAACCATGCCAGTTTCCTTTCGGAACAAACTTCGAGAGGAGATTTTGAAAGAGTAAGTGCAAATTCTTGTCTACTTAGAAAGTCATTGGCCGAGTAGGGTTATCAATACTCAATATACACAACAGATTGAAAATAGCATAAGTTGGAGTCACAGATGCGGTGCCATTTTAGTGCTCGCTTGGTTAGCCACCATCTTTATGTTACCAACTTTTCACCAACCCCAGTCAAAAGCTAGTTCTTAATCAGGCGTAGCGATGCACCACCTTTCACCAATCAGTGTCCATTGAAAAACAAAACACAAATTTCAAACGGCACCACCTTAGTGTGACTAATCAGGTACCTAGCAGGGTCCGTTGAAAAAGAACTTACGAAATTCAAAATCCTCGCGATGCATAGAGAACTTGTCCAGTCCAGTGAGCATGTAATGCTTCCAGTTGTAGTACTGCATCGGCGTGATGTGAGCGGTCTCAGCGTCGTCCAGCGCAGTCGCCGTCGGGTTCCAGTAGATGGAGAGGGACTCGACGCGCATTAGCTGGTACACTGTCGACGCGCTTGCTGGCGTCACCGCTGGTTTCCATTTGCTGGAAATATTGTTTAAATGGACCAATTTGTTTCAATATTTTAACATGTTATAAATATTTTTAGGCCTGGATGGACTTTGGATGCTTCCAAAAAAATTGTTTGGAAACGATGAGGATTTAGTAAGTCATTTATCAGATAGTGTAAATTCCCTAATAACGCATACAGAACAGGGTTAGCTGGGTATTTAGCTCTACACAAAAAGTGTCTACCTTTTACATAGACAGTTGGTTCCAGCAACTCACCTGTTTGTCGTCTCGATAGACAAACTCGCCAGACACAGCCCACAAGCGAGCGGTCCATCTTTCGAGCTGATAGAGTCCTCATACCTCACGTGCACATTCCTCACATAAATCTGTATATTATTTACGATCGCCGTGAACAAAGTCTCGAAGAAGTTCTGTGGCCCTTTTAAAATCTCGCTCTCCGCTTCAAGGTCCTGCAGTATCTTCCGTTTCGCTGCCCTTGTCAGCCGTCTCTCTCTTTCAGGGTCGAAGTAAGTGTTGGAGATGGCTGGTCCGACTAATAGAAGAACGTCCTCAATGTTGACAATGACGGGTTGTGTGTAAAGGCCGGCCCAAGGGATTTGCAGGCTGACGCGGCCGATGGTGCCGATCTTTACGTCAATGGGGAGGTCCAGTTCATACTGTAATATTACAAAACGATAAAACACTCCTACTTACTAAATTACATAATCAGTTTGAGTGCCCTGATAGTAACCTGCTTTGTTTCTCAATATTCTAACCACACGCAATATTCAAGACCATAAAAGCAAACGCTTACGTGAGTTCATAAAGACGCATATGAAAAATACGCAAAGATAAAATGTTTAACGTAACTCAGCTCAAGTATCACCAACGTAGGTACTACAAACACATAATTTATATACGTGTAAATTCATTATTGGATGGCAAAGATTGTAAGTAACTTGAAAGTTGATGAAGATGTAAGTATCAGAACAGGTGTATATCGGCCGCCTCGTAATATTTTATATGCTGAGACAAGGTCAAGCCGTTGGTCCATTATTCTATCGAAACCATGAACTAATATAGGTTTTCAGTACTGTGAATGAAAGTTCAATGACTGGTCACATTAGCCGCAGAACCGACAATACTAGGATAGACGCGTTCCAGAATGGAAACTGCAACTATGAAAACATAAAGACCATCAGCCCTCTGACTAAGTGGAGTGACGATATACAAGGTGACCATGAATTGTGAGAGTCTTACTTGAAACTGAGTGTTTCCAAACTTCCAAGGTAAAAAATTAATCCATTCGCAAAATTGCATTTGCGATCGCTACGAGAGTTAACAAGATACTATAAATTCATTTCTAAACACAGGTCGTTAAACTCATTTATGTGCACTCGGTCAAGGACGAAGTTCAAGCGCAGCTGGGTAGCTGCGCTAAGGCTATTTTTGAACGTAAACTTTACATGGCATTTCTTCAATGAAAAACTATTAATTTAGTAAAGTCGTAGAAGAAACATTGTCTACCTTGGGGTGTAGATTTATCCCCTTTCGGGATAACATACTAATTCAAGGTCACCTTGTATGTAGAGTGGCTGGCTGCAGCTAAGAGCTGGATGAGATTAGCTGAGGATCAGGCTAAGTGGCGTTCATTAGGAGAGGCGACCAACGGTGAACTAACACAATCTGATATTGATAACACCAGAAATGCCTAACTACATAAACCTAAAACGATCCTCACCAGCGCCTCGGGCTTGAGCTTCAAGTCAGTAAGGTTGACATTCCCGGAGAAGATGCCCACGTTCAGGTTCTCCGTGTCCAGGTCCTGGACATACTTGCCCAGCAGCCGGTTGAGGATGCCAGCGACCGCGCCTTCGAACATTTTGAAGGACGGGGATTCTACTGGTTCTGTAGACAATATAGGTGAAAATTACCACATAGTAGTACATTATTTTTTATGTAAGTGACGTGACGAGCTAGTCGTTCTCCTGGTGTTAAGCATCACGGCCGTCCATAATAGATTGCACTGTGACTTGGAACTCAAAATTAAAGTTTCGCGTGACAATGCGCACTGCGCCCGTCATCCTGAGTCATCAGTCTAAAAAAGGTTTCTAGACTGTGAGATCAGTTCATAAGTCTCATATAGCTACAATGCCCTTAAACCGGAACACAGTAATGCTTGTACTGCGTGGCAGCAGAATAACTGGCAAAGCGGTGGTACCTAGACGAACTTTGCAGAAAAGTTCTACCACCGAGTAAATTAAATTTTACATGAGTTTCTTTGACCGAGGACAACGGTAGGGATTTTCCAATAAACCTAAGATAGAGTGTAGTTACGTATATTTTTAATACCCATCCCCCATCTACTAAATCCTCAGCTCATATTAATTATTCAGAGTCATGAAAGGGCTTGTATATTACCTACCTACCATACTCCCGGGTCCATAAACTTTATAGTGTCGAGACGTGTTGGACGAAGATCCTGAAGTTATAATTGCTTACCTAATTCAAGTTGCTTAACTGCTTTGTAAATAATTAAGAGAACTTAACACCATAATCTATTAAAATACAAACACATCATGTCAATCCTACATAATATCTTATACTTACGGAACTTTAGTTCACCTCTAAAATCATGACATATTTAAGCCCGTCCCATCGGTCGCGAATTAAGTACTTAAACTACGGGTGCCAACTTACATCAGCTAGGCGATTATGTAACTTGATTGCAACCAATAGAAACACAAAAATGTATGGATTTGACAGTTTCAATACGCAGTTTATGTGCATAGTTACTATGAAAATTTTCATATTCGGAATGAAATTTCTTCTGTTGCATTGCTGTCAAAGTTACGTAATCACCCCACAGATCAAAAAATATTTAAAGTTTTGGTTCTACATAATATTAGAACACGAGCATATTATTTTAGCGTAGCGCAAGTGTCCAATATCTATCTACTTATATTATACCCATGGGGTCTCATCCAGTACAAACAAAAAATAGCCCGAACGTAGAAAAAATGTAGTAATCGTGTCGCGAGCGTTACCAGTCAGTGTCCAGATTTGGCCCAATACTTTGCCAACATACAATAAATGGCGCTTGAAAATCTTGCCTTATGCCGAAAATAAAAATAATTTGTAAAATAGCCCGAGTTATTCCGTTGTATGGGATGAGGCATCTGTACTGAAAGTATTATATTATCTGGGATTATACCTAACTACTGCAGAAAATATACAGTTTAGCACAAAGACGAAAGAAAAGAAAGAAGAAAGACAAACACGAGTGTGGGAGAGAGTGGGGGGAGTGAGTGTGGGTTCATTATTGTAATTACAAACATTGAATGAAGAAACTATCCAGCTCTTTGGCAATCACGGAATCACTTATTATATCACATCATAGAGCGAGATAATCCGCAAAAACAAAAATAAAGTCACCTCATTCAAAATAACCATCTGTAAGTTCTGCGACTTTCATTCAAATCGTAATGGTACCTAAGTAGTTATGTGGCACAGCAGATAAATACTAAACTAGCAGTAGTGCCTATTTCTGATCACCCACGCACTTGTATTTTGGTCACAATTAATGCACATGTAAACAAAATAAACTCTTTATTGAAGCCGAACACTGGCTAATACATTCTTATCGAGAATTTATCTGATACGAGTTATCGGTTGTTCTGCTGTGCTGTGCATTGTTTTTGAGCGGCTCCTTTGTCCTTTCTTTTTGGTTTGTTCATGCTGAATTTAATCAACGGTTACCATAATGAACCAACATACTACATTTAGGTACCTATAAAATGCGTTTCAACAACCCTAAAGAAAACCCTCATAATATAGTCAAGCTGTTCATTTATTAGGCACTGACATAACCATTAGTGAATACTTCTTCCATTAGAACAGATGGAATTTATTTTCCTGCTTGTACTGTTGGCAGAACAAATAGTAGAACAGGTGGGAACTGCCCAAAGTTTTTTACTTATGTCTACCACTTATTTCATCGTAACATTCACAAACTGAAAAAATCAGGTTGTAGGTAAGCAAGAACAACTTCAAGTTGGTAAAAATCACTAGAAAGGATTCTTGAACTTCTTATTGAGAAATAGTCGAAACTGAATAGAAAAATCCAAGAACGTCCACTGCATTTTCATACTACCTAGGTACATAAGCAGCTAAAAAAGCTCAGTTACTTTCAGTTCACCCAGCATTGTCACTTGAAAACAAAGAGGTAACTGAAGTCTTTGCTTGAAAACACAGAGCTATGAAACAAATTACGCTTCGCTGTAGAGGGGAAGCCTTTTTTTTTCTCTGTGCTTGAAAATGACAGTATAAAGTTTTAGAAAAACCTTGTTTATTTTCTCCAGAGCACGCCCCAATTTCTATGTAAATTGACACAAACAAAATTGTGTGCAAATTTTTGAAACAATCCGAGACAGGTACGTAATTGAATATAGCGCGTGACCAGACACTGAATGTAAAGACTGAGAGAAGAAAGAGGATTCACTTCGGGGATGATTCTCAAAAATTACGTAACAGCTGACGTCACTTGCCCAAAAACGCCCATCCATGCAACATGATAGTTTCACCCGAGAGTTAACGTTGTGTAGGTAGCGACATTTTTTCGAGGACCACTTCTCCATCTCCAAGCCCTTTCTTCAAGGCCTCATGTTTATAGTAGCCCGTGGATTTCCCCAGATCATCAGTGCATCTAGTAGATATTTTTTTCTCATTATTGGCAATTGAAGATTATTTTGTCAGCCATGGCAAAATACACGTAAAGATTTAACACAGACTGACTGCTGCCTCCTCTAAATTTTACTTTACCTTACACACATTTTGCAAATAAATGTTGTCTCTATGGGTAGGTCTGTGGAAAGCCACCCTTACGTAGGTAATATTTACGGCGCCGCCGATTCATTTACATGCTAATGCTGTCAGCGAGCCGCGGTAATGAACGCCAAATTGGAGGAAGCCAAGGCCTCTGTTTACGTGTTGGGAAAGTACGAGCCGGGCTGTATGGATTCAGCTGAAGATCTTTAAAAAGGCAATGTTTTAGCCAACCGAATACGTACCGAACCAACCCGTACAAGTAGGTACCTACCTACCGTATAATTTCTACATTTTATTTATTTAATCATTAAACCATTACATTATTTGCTGAAGTAAGTTCAAAATTCTACAGCCAGTTTCTACAGTTTACTCAAAACTCAAGTTTATCAATTCTTAATTTAGCTTTAACTAGAGGCGCCACATGGTTTTACGCGCTTCCTGCTGAGACTCTCAAGTTTCCAGGATAGAAATATCTCACGGTGACCCCGGTAAACTTACCCTGTAGCCACCCTATTACAAAATTTCACCCAAATACAGAAAACAGAAACACAATATTTGACTCTCTTTCTTTTACTTTTTAAAATTCTAGAGTAAAAGTTTTACTCTAGAATTTTTGGATAATATGTACCGTACCTACCTGTCACGTGATAATATGTTGGATACGAATACGACGTACACGAGTAAGAAACCGTAGAAATCTACTAAGTAAGAAACAGGTGTGCACTATGCAAATTCTTTATGTAGGAACAGTAGCATAAACCTGCATACTGTTGAAAATAGGCGATAGAGAGCCGGTGCTCCGTCACCCGGCCTGTTTTCCGCCATAAGACGACCGAATTTCTATCACATGTCTGATAGAAATCTAACAGGTAGTATGATTTCTAAAGGTACTTACAGTATGAAAAAATTAATCTTGCTACTTCCCAAAAGCAAGAAGCATTTCCAAAGAATAGCAACTATTAAACCATTCAGTAATAGGTGGTGGTGATCAATCTAAAGACTTACAATAAATATGCGTCACCGGTCTGGTTCCTTTATAACAATGAAATATGAACCACGTCCTTCATCCTGACCTTAAAGTTAATCAAACGTTAAATGTTAAGATTCCATGATGAAGGCCATCAGGCACGCGCACAACCAATAAGATGACTCTAGGTACCCTTTAATTACTGTTATCAGTACAACAGTACTTCCATCTACGATCTATTTCAAGACGATCAGGATCAGCTGAGGATCCCAAATTTTATGTCGTCCCCTCACTACAGCCGCTGATTCAGCGAAATATTTAGGCAAGAGAAAAAGCACTAAAAATCATATAAAAATAGAATAATTGAGATTTATAGAGAAAAACAAAGTAGTTGCTAACGGAAAATTTCCTGAAGAATTCTTCTAATTTTCTCGTTAGGTACATTCTATTGAAATATGTGAAGTTTTGACTTACCTAAATATTACATAATTTGCTCCTATGCACTTGGAAATCCCGGTGATGGATGCAGTGACGTCAAGGGAGTGTTGCCGAAGAGAACTGTGGTGTTTTTGACAGGTGTCAGGATCTGCGCATGGCCGCATGTCGCGCATGCGCCATGCGCGGTAAAGTCTGGAAAATTTTCAGGGGTAAAGGCATGGTAAAGGGAGCGCGCTCGATATTTCATTTGCGTTGCGCATCGGGAAATAGAATAGGAACGCTTGCAAGGAAGTATTTCTTGGAAAGACTGATCGGTTATACGAATCATGAAGATTCGTTTCCGATTACTGTCTGTACCTACTTATAATAGATTACGAGCAATATAATTTATGGTAATATGTAGCGCTAACGGTTTTATGGTACCTACCTACACTAGTTATTGTCCGCAACTTGGTTCGCGGAGTTGCGGATTCGCCTGTCACCCGCGCCATTGCCAAATTACCAATATTTTTATTTCATAAAATCCTAATTCAGACTATGACGAACATTTCAAAACAACCAATAGCCACATCATCCTAGCCTTCTCAAGTGATGCACGCGCTTACCACCGAACAACATTCATTATTAATTATATCTATAGGTATAGGTAGGCATACTATGCATATCATGGGCCACATCGCGAGAACTGACAACCGATGGGGAAGAAATGTTCTCGAGAGGCGACCACGAACCGGAAGACAGCGTAGGCCGGCCCTCCACTAGGTGGACCGACGATCTGGGTCAGAACCGCGGGGAGCCGATGGATGCAAAAACAAGCAGCCGCTCAAAGTGGCGCTCTTTGGGGAAGGCCTATGTTCAGCAGTAGATGTCTTCAGGCTGATGATGATGATAGCAACACAAGTGTTAATTTTTTTACTTAAATTTATAGGTTTCTGTTACTCCAAAGATCAATAGCCAGTGACGTCTCTAAGGGGTCACTTAGCCCACAATAATCAGCTGCTTTTATTGATGAAGTAGGATAAGAAAGGAATGAGTAAGAAAGGCGTCTAATTAAATTAGCTAAGTAGGTACTTATATATTATAATAATAGTCCACCAATAGGATGAACACGCACTGGTGCGTTTCCTAAAAAAGGTATGTAGAGTTAAAAAAATACATAGGTAGAAGAGCATTTAGTTATTTATTTAATTTTTAAAGTATGTATTATTAGAACAAACCAGTTTTCGATTATATCCACGTGTCACGTATTGGAATCGCATTTAATGCTAATACCCCACTTCTACGTCTCCCACCCAAAATGCAATAACATCCTGCTTCTTTTTAAGCCTAATTGTATTTCTATATGGGGATTGAACAAAGACAGCATGATATCATTACAACCGAGGCTAAAATATCAATTAACACTTTCGGCCTTATTAATAAACGTACAGGAGCTTTGGTCTAGTTAAACCCCATTTTGTCTTTTTCGATCAAGTTCGATATTCGAATGACAAAAAAAACAAAAGCTGGAGTAACTACTCCAAAGCTACTCCGCGTTTATTAATTGTGTTTTGTTAGATAAGTACTTCAAATTTGACACACGTAAAGATAATTAGTTTAGCTTGTTATCTAGCTCTACTTGTAATATTCAAGTTGCCTTACATTCCGGTATTTCTTTCTTCGCGGTATAATTCTAGTCATAAATCTAAGCAGATCTCGGCAGCGCAAGGCAGGCGTTGCATGATCCATATGGCACCTGCGGAGCGAAGCAGTCAGTTGGACAGACTGGGCAGGATGCAGCGAACGATCGGGGGTACTGGCATGCAGCTGTAGACTTCCACTGAGATGGGATCGATTTCTGGGACAAAGAAAATACAACTTATTCCACTAATACTAGAGTGTCACAACCACGAACCGGAAGACGCAGCGTAGGCCAGCCCCTTACTAGGTGGACCGACGATCTGGTGAAAATCGCGGGGAGCCGATGAATGCAGGCGGTGAGCAGATGCTCAAAGTTGCGCTCCCTTGGCGAGGCCTATGTTCAGTAGTGGACGTCTTCAGGCTGTTGTTGATGATGATGATGATGATGAGAGTGTCACAAGGAAGCAATTTAATGTATTTATTTGGGACAGAGCGATTGTTTGAATTTAGAGCAAAGCGAAGGATTCTAGAGTCCTAAGCGTAGCCAGAGATGCAAAGTACGTCGCTCGAGGTTCAATAATTTTGGTACCGTGTGGCATGATTTTCATCAGAAAGTAATTTGAATTTCGTACTCTGCTTCTTCTGAAGGAGGATCCGTAACGTTTTTAGTTGTGAATGCAGATTTATGTAGCTAAGAAATCCTTAACATACAGTGCAAAAAATTTTATATAAGGCACGCAGTGTTGTGTTCCGACCGACACAATGACGTCACACACATGATTTTACTCGCAAGAACGCCAAATCTTTATTAGGTACTTCATATCTTCGTAAGTAATGGTCCGATTTGGATAATTCAAAAAGATATATCATTTTTCTGTCATAAAGAAATACGTGGGTACTTGTTCTACAAAATTTGCTATAACTGTACTGATCCTCATTACGAACTCTGTCAGTGCGTATGCGAAACTTACCTTGATGAAACTAGTGGTCATACAATGCATGACGTCAAACGCCGGACAGTTTAGGTAAGGCCCCTGTGGTAGCAGGTCGTGGTCGCCAACGCAGGCTGCTTTCAGGTGGGCGACGGCGGCAGACCAGGCGGGGTGCGCCTCCGCGAACAGGTCCATGTGATCTGACACCTTCTTCTTGTCCACCTTCTCACCGTTCATCCAGCCTGATTCTTTGAACACGCATTTACTTTTGTCGCACTAGAAGGAAATATTTATATCAATCAGTGTGTGTTGACTTATGGAACTGAGACGTAGTCTTTTACTGTTAGCCTCATTAATAAGCTCAAAGTCGCGCAACGAGCTATGGGGAGAGCAATGCTCGGTATTTCCCTGCGAGTTAAGATCCGAAATGAGGAGATCCGCAGGAGAACTAAAGTGACTGATATAGCTCTTAGGATTAGCCAGTTGAAATGGCAATGGGCAGGCCACATCGCCCGTGGAACTGACAACTGATGGGGAAGAAAGGTTCTCGAGTGGCGACCACGAACCGGAAGACGTAGCGTAGGCCGGCCCCCCTCTAGGTGGACCTACGACCTGGTGAAAGCCGCGGGGAGCCGTTGGATGCAGGTGGCGAGCAGCCGCTCTAAATGGCGCTCTCTGGGGCCTATGGTCAGCAGTGAACGTCTTCAGGCTGTTATTGATGATGATTATATAATAGGTGATTTTTAGGGTTCCGTACCCAAAGGGTAAAGCGCACCCTATTACTAAGGCTGCGCTTTCCGTCTGTCCGTCTGTCACCAGGCTGTACGTCATAAACCGTAATAGTTAGAAAGTTGAAATTTTCACAGATGATGTAAGTACTTCTGTTGCCACTGTAACAACAAATACTAAAAACCAGAATAAAATAAATATTTAAGGGGGCTTCATACAACAAAACTGACTACCTACTTACTTATTTTATTATTTCTAAAGATATTACAACCGTTTGTAACAATTTACTTTTCTCCATCATTTTTATTAAAATCGGAACTTACGCTTACATTAGAGTATTACATTACAGTAGTTTAAATTATGAATCCATTAGTTTTAGATAAGTACCTACTTAGATTATGTAAAATTTATAGGTAAGTAATTATTTCCCAGTACTTACCTCTGAAGTGTGCGCTTTACATGCGTTTATAACGTCCATGCTCATAAGCCGGGGAGTATCGAGGCATTGGAAAATCTGAAATATAATGAGTAGTTACAGAGGAAACAATATAACACAAATAGTATAGTTACTATTGTAATAGTGTACTATTTGTGTTATATTGGGATAACATGAACGAAAAAGTACAACGTAACACCAAATAGTGGTATTTGGGGAAAGCCACAAGTCTTAGAAATATGATGTTCCCACTAGTTCAGGAGCCAATGGATTAACTAGTCTAGTCAATAAAAAAACTGTTTCATTGAAGTCTGATTTAGGTACACACATACAGCTTGCTCATCTCCTTTTGTGCACGCCTAATCTACTTCTTTTTCGGCACACCTTGGTTGACTGGTAGAAAATACTAAATGAAAATGTTAGCATTAAGTCCATCTTTGTACACGTTTTGTGCATAAATAATTAAATAAACAAATAACCCAAAGGAGATAAGTAGCATTTTGAAGTGTTTGATTATTACTTTGGTAGCTATAGGTGCCTATATAAATACTTACTGCATTGGGCGTCTCACCGCAAGCAACTTGTGGAGTAGGAGCGTCGGCAAGGCATCCCTGAAAATTGATTATGAGGAATTGGCGATGAACAGTGGCTAAATAGA